>CM051036.1:47153591-48411925 GCA_027627225.1 Congeria kusceri | reverse complement strand
AATTAGTCAAATAATATTCTTCTGCGTGTGTCATCCCTCGTGTACGAATTTAAACGTGACCACCGTTGTTTTCTTCGTTTCTTTTAACTTTATGTATGGATGTCAATATCCGAACTACCTATAAAAATCCATCGCAGATAATTCAAACGGGCGGTAAGAGTATACTAACAGTCGAAAAAAGTCGTGTGTCGAAATTTCTATTAACTTTTGAATTGTCAAGGACTAACTATTGAATTTTCAAGCACTCAAATATAGCGAATTCTTCTAATGTATAAGGTCATACTATTTATTCAGTGATAACTTGCGTGTGCTGATATATCGGATCAAATTGGATATCTCGTATGTAAGGCATTTATAAACATTTTAAAGGGACATGTTCACTGATTGGCAAATTGACAATGTTCAAACATTTTGTCAAAGATTCCATAACGAAAATACATATTATTAATAAACAGGCGAAATAACACGTTTGGCAAAGAAATAAATTGAAAATATGGCGTCGTTTATGAAAAATCATCAATTGAAATGAATAGAATTATAAAGCGTTTGTGACGCTTATCATCGGTAAGGCCATATACATTTGATTCTATGTTTAGCGTCCCCATGATTTTTCGAAACCTACCTACAAGGCTGGAAAAAACAAACAAGTCAATACAAAAACATATTTCTTTCACAACTTATTCCTGGCCGTGGTACAAAGTAAAGCAAATGTTTACTTGCAAAACTGTTATATATCATCTTCATATTGGGAACCTTCTGTAATACAATATTTTAACTATGTCAATTGACTCCTTGCATGCTATGTTTTACAAAGATTAGAAAAAAAGCACCTTTTTTTCTTTTTTTTCCCATATTTTTATACGCTTTCCGACTCGTTTTTTCACACTGTCAAAACTGTTGTTAAAAACTCACCATTACGGTTGTAAATCATTATGGCCGAATGGTTAACGCGGTAGAGCTTTGATCCAGGCGGTCGTATATTCGAGTTCCGGCGAAAGCAGATTATTTTTTCTTTGTATAATATTAATTTTGGCAAGTCAGACTGCTTAAGCTTTTGCAGTTGAGACATTAAATGTCAATTTTCAAAAATGCGAAAATCTCTGAACATGTCCCTTTAATAAGATATAATATCACGTTGGCGACCGTATTATTGTGAGTTCGATCTGATTGGTGATTCTCAAAGACACAATGGACTGGTTCTACCCAGAAAACGGACTCGAGAGTTTCTTTATACACCTCAGTATTTCCATAGAATTGGTTTCAACCAAGAATTAAAGAAATCACAAAAAAACAGGTTGCAAAAATTTATCTGAACAAAATGTGTTAACTATAAATAAAATAGAAATCGATCAATATCTTTTGATTACAGGCGCATTTATTACATGCATTTGATCTTGTCAATAATGTTCGATTGTCGATTTCAGATATGCAGATTTCGTTCCTGACAACGTACGTTCTTAAATTTGGTATCGAGCTGCATTATACAGAGTTTTAACCTTTGGTGCAAAATTAGGAAATACGCGTATACATGACAGAAGATTCATGCAGCAACATTTAATGACGTGACTAAGTCTTAAAATGCAGTTTAAATGTGTGCTCGTTAACGTGTTATATGATGACGTCATTTAGAACTGTTGTCTATAACCGGTAAGTAGACAGATACATATACAAATACTGCGGTGGCTGTGAAATAAAAAAAACAAAACACGTGACTTAATAAAACACAACCATCGCCATGGACCAATCAGAACCCAAACAGAACGGGGACACACTGCATTCCGACGACGACGATCCTATCGACCAGGAGGCGGCGCGGTTCGCCAGCAAGCTCGTCAATCGCCGGCACTCCGCCATGGTGTTCTCCTCGAGCATGAAGGGCGGCAACGGCCTCCACCGGCGGCCCATTGAGCTCTACCTAGTCCGGATCTACCCGGCGTGCCGCGCCGTCTGGTTCTACATGCTACAGGTACCATTTGTTTTTATTCTCGTTCTAGTGGATATCATATTCTATAACATGACGCATGTTGTTTTGCTATAGACACAGAACCTAATTACCATGTTTAAATCGCCGATAAACAACGCCCTCGTGGTTTAATAGCTATGAATAAGAACCCCAAAATAGTTGTTAATTAGCCGATAAACAACGATAAATCAAAATTTATTTCTTAATTTAATTTAAGTTGTTGGAAAATATGGGGTGGCACCTCAAACATGGTGCATGGTGTAACGTATCCAAGTTGTTGGTTGAGGTGGCGGTAGCTTGTCGCGTTTGCTATTGTTGATGCGAAGATATGACCTTGCATGTAGATAATCTATGGTTAAATTATTTTGAATAGATACACATATTGGGTTAATAAGGGTCCATTTGATTTTTCTGTAACAGTACATGTTTGTAGATTTATGTACGTGTACGTACGATCTTTAACTTTGCCGTGTTTTATTGTGATACATGTTTACTTGCTTTTTATATATTGTTTGCAGTCAATAATGAAAATAGAAAAAGAAAATAAATAATTAAATCCATAAATAATATTTAGAAGATTTAAATCGATCATCATCACATGGTTTGTTATGATGGCAGTGATTTTATTCGAGCTATGCTCGGAACCAGTCAAATCTCTGCGCGGAGGTTGGACACGCACGTATAACCCTGCAAACAAAAATAAAATATGGTGGGTTCCATTTTAAGTATGATACCCAAGTATCCATTTCATGTTCTGTCTTGCATATGTTACTCATACCGTGCTCCGTGTATTTTTAGCATAACATACCACACATACTAGTGGACGTTGATTTCTCGAAAGGGGAGTCCCAGCTGCCGGATGTGGTGCGGAAGCAGCCCCATAGAGAGGTCCCTATTATTGTGGACGGCGACTATGTCGTCTTTGACGGGTAAACCCTTAGATTGTACAAACATTTAACATAAAGAAATATAAATTTCAATATCGCCCTTCCACAAATGTCGTCAGTGAAGGGTAAACCATCCGATACTTTAAATACAAAATAAACTATACAACATGTACCTTGCTCTGTGCATTTGACATTATAGACAGTTCCTCTAATTTCAGTCATATTCAAACTAAATGAGTGGATTATCCTGTCATCTTTTATAGATATAACGGTTATAACCTGATAAGCGGAACACGTATGCACCAACCCATTCTTAGACTTCAAACTTAAGAATAAAGAATATTCTAGAAACTGTTCTGTTTAAAGAAATCTGTAAATTCTTATTGGTATTCCCCAACGCAAATTTTAGCATTCTTAATTTAGAATGATTTATTAATGAAATAAGCAACATTAGTGTCCAGCATATCTGCAAACGCGCACACTGATTACTGTACTACATAAATTGAGTCTAAGTCTACTTTTTCTTCTGAAGTCTAAGAATTGGTCTGTGAGTACGGGCCCTGGGCTAGTATCAGGAACACTGTCCAGTTTTGCGGTCAACTCAGTAAATGTGGTGCGTCGTGAGAAAACCGGTCTTAATGCATGTGCGTAAAGTGTCGTCCCGGATTAGCCTGTGTAGTCCGCACAGGCTAATACGGGACGGCACTTTCCGCCTACAGTGTATTTATGTCTAGAAGAGACTTCCATGAAACAGAAAATACCACAAAAGCGGAAAGTGCCGTCCCGGATTAGCCTGTGCGGACTGCACAGGCTAATCCGGGACGACACTTTACGCACATGCATTAAGTCCGGTTTTCCAACGACGCGCCTCAAATGTGATTTGGGATTTTACTCAGAAGATAATTGAGCATCGTCGAATACCCACGCGTGATATGCCGTTACACTCTATAATCACAAATGTAGTATACGTAATGAATTAACCCTGGATTACCAAGGATGATAATTGAGTTAATCGGGAAACTTACGAACGATCTTAATTTGTTTATGATGTAAAACAAACGTCCTTCAAAAGATGATTTATTTTTACCAGGTTTCAGCTTTCCTAAAGATTTAAAGACGGCTATACAGCAGCTCATTTATTCTTGCTCAAACTTAAAGTTGATTCTTACTCAAAACTAACAACGTTCGTGCTCAACAAGTTGAGAGTGAGCTTTATACTTATCTCAAAAGTTGAGAAAAACTCAAAGTTAAGTCCGAATGTTGACTTTATTAGTTTCGTGATACAAGGCCCCAAAACAGGAAAGTCAATCCCTAAAAATGAATAGTACGGTGCCCCTAAATTGACACTATACGCTTTTTTTCGAAACATAATATTAATTTGTTATTTCGTAATTACGAAATGTATTTCGAAAACAAAACGCAATATTATTTCGTAAAAACGCAATGTATTTCGTACAAATGTAGTACTATTTCGTAAAAACGTAATATTGTTCCGTTAAAGCGTATTGTCATTTTCGTCTAAACGTAATATTATTTGAAGTAGGCCAGTTGTCAGTTACTGGCATAGGTATGTGCACTTAGTACTGGTAAACCGCTTAGATCGACTAAGCTTGCCCAGGAAAAGTGTGAGTAGGTTAACTGACCGCCGTGATATGACTGAAATACTGTTAAAAACGACGAAAAATCCAAACAAACAAACAGTAAACGTAAAAAGCTAATCTGTTTACGTAAAAACGTAATATTATTTAGTAATTAAGAATAAATATTAATTTTTTACGAAATGATAATACGTTTAAACAAAATATTATTACGTTTAAACGAAATATTATTACGTTAATACGCAATAACATTTCGTAATTCAAAAATAGTATCACGTTTTCACGAAATATTATTGCGGTTTTACGAAATACAATTCGTAATAACGAAAAAAAAGCGTGTCTTGTCACTTTAGGGACACCGTAGAATAGCTTGTTAAGAGTTAAAATTAATAGTTTAAAAAACAACAACTGGAAAGGTCTCGATTTGATTGCCAGAGAGCGTTTAGGGTGGTTTGTTAATGAAACCGGGTCTCCGTACCTTTGTAAATGCAAGTTAGTATTTGTTTCTGTTCAATTCACGACGGTTGGCTGCATGTTAAGGGACTGCATGTTGATTCGAACGTCAATAGTGACCACATTGTCGGAACCCACGTTCTCTCAAATACGCTATGCTTCTTGATCGAGTGGTAAAGGAATCTATACCGTGGGTTTCGACGATGTAGTAACCACTGAAAATTGCAATCAGCGTGATGTGTTCGCATGTGACTGCATATAAAGTGATTAATGAATTAGCTAGTTGGAAAAACCATGCAGATGTTAATCACATCAACATATGTGGACAATGTCCAAACCTTGTACGATGCTTAGGGTGTTAACATAAATGAAACTTGGCAAGACCTGAAGATTATACATGTATACTGAACCTACATACGTGACACGTGTTGAGGTTTTATAGACACAGAACAAAATATGCAGTTATAAATTCTGCAACACTTGCCCTATACAATTATAAAATCCATTCTTTTTTTTCAGATACAAGTTTTCAGTTGACTGTTCTAGTCAATGAGTTCAATATATTTTTGTCTTGCAACTTAAATAGAACATTTTATTTTAGAATTATCACATTTGTGTCATTACTTGCCGACTTCCGGTCCACTCGTCAGTTTCCGAACATGGGCAGCGTAAAATAGTAATGTGTCATTTTTCGGGTGGAGGTGGGGTGTGCGGTGGCTTTCTGCCTTTCTCCTTATATGGTTTCAGGCTGACATAAAGTTTAGAACAGATCGGGTCTTTATTTTTAACTTTTGACTTAAGAGCACAACTATACACGAGTTTTACTCGTTCAATTTACATTTGCATCCATATATTTCTAGCACTTTATTATCATTCTTTTCCGTGTACACAATTAAGAATGTTGGGTGTTAAAAGCACTAACATGGTGTTACAGTTTTAACTTATAATTTAAAGTTTAATTTAGAAACAAGAAGCCCATACAATAATGCATTATGCGCGAAAAACTTATAAACATTTCCATAAAATAAATTGTATTTGAAAAATTTGAAAGCCAGTTTATTGTTTTCAGCACCACGAAACTAGTCGATGTTTGTCTTGTTTTATTTAGAATAGCGTGCAGCGCATCGAATTTTAACGGAGAATAGGGTTAAATTGTCGCAAAGATATCGGCATGTTAATAAAGCTTGTGCTTGTAAACAGTCAGTTGTACTTGGACGCTCAGTGGTTTTGCAATAAAAATCATCCAGAAAATAAAATGTTCCTGACGTAGGTCATATTTACCAACGTAAACACTTACCAAGACTATTTCTTCAATCATAAATTGTTCTTTTTTCTCCGTATTATACGTTTTTAAAATGTTCATTCATTAAACTGTTCTCTTTTCCATGACGTCAGGCCGGCCATTTTGACATACCTGGCCACGAGCTACACTGACTACGCCGGATATGGAATCAAGATGCAGACGAGAATGATGACAGAGTCTATCGTCAGCTGGGCCAACTCGGAATTACATAGGTGAGCAGACGTACTTACTTGCATTCATCGGCTGAAGTTCACGATTATACATGTAATATGGCATATATACATAAATCACAAATAATATCGGCGAACATGATAGTTGTTGTTCATTACTAAATATATAATTACAAGAATATCTATTGAACTCATGGATGCATGGTCCCCGATGGCGCTGTAACACTACTAGACAACGTAGTCAAGTAAAAGCGACAATCCGTCTCATTGATCCATTTGTGCCAATGAATTTTAAAATCCCTCCATCCATGGCTTAGTGATTCCATGGACAAGCATAGTGTCAATGTTTATCTTTGACCTCTAAGAGTGACCTTAACCTTTGACATACGGACCTGGCTCATGCGCGCGACACACGGACTCTTTGAGGTAAAAACGTGTATCAGGAAATTTTAAAATCCCTCCGTCCATGGCCATGCTAGCCCGGAGAAGCAAAGTACCAACTTTGACCTTTGACCATTAAGTGACATTGATATTAGACCTACAGACATGACTCATGCTTGGTCACGCCGTCTCATTTTAGGCAAACATGTGTTCCAAGTTATTGTAAATCCCTCCATCCATGACGAAATTACAGTCAGGAAAAGCAAGTGTGACGGAATGAGGAAACTACGAAATGCAGGACGGACAAAGCATCGACTATAGGCTCCCCGATAGATGTCGGGGCGCAGATTAATTACATGTACGTTTTAATTCTATGTATAAACTTTTGGACATTTCAGGTCCGTGGGCTTTAACTACATATACCCACAATTCCTGGACAAATATGCACTTCCGGATGAGCGCGCAAACGAGGCATTAATTGAACATGGACTTAAACAGCTGAGTCATCAGTTAGAAATACTGGAAAAGAAATATTTGGAAAAATCAGCTTTTCTCACAGGAAACAGAATAACAGTAGCAGACTCTTATGTGG
This sequence comes from Congeria kusceri, assembly GCA_027627225.1. NCBI lineage: Eukaryota > Metazoa > Mollusca > Bivalvia > Myida > Dreissenidae > Congeria > Congeria kusceri. Next base: position 48,404,578 of record CM051036.1, on the reverse strand, counting down.
CTACAATTCTAGTGCAAACCGAGTGGCTGGGGACGAAACTTAGCATGTGGCCGAACGTGGAAAAGTGGCTGTCACGTGTGAAAAACCAAGTGCATTGGGACATCGTGCATTCGTCACATACCATGTACCTTCGCGAGTTGGAGAGTCGAGCGTTTTACAACTGATAAAGTTAAAGTGAACACGAGCTTTATTTCATTTACGCGTTAGTTTGGTCACTATAATTGCTTCTTGGGTCAGCGAAATCCCTGCTTGGACATACTTCTGGATGAATATTCTAAGAGCTGTGGCTTCCTGTGTGGAAAAGCTAACCAATAAACATTGTTTGATACTAAGCTATTCAACGGATTGTAAAAGCAGACATTAAACATTGACTCGTAACGAAAATATTTAATTTGCCTGAATGAAATTTGCCAGGGTTTCCCGCAGGCCTGTTTCGCTTGTCGGGCCCGACATGCCTTCAAAGAAGTTAATCATTTGCCGACATGCTTAAATAATGCCGACAGGCTTTAATTTTCAAAGAGACAACCCTTAATCCCGTTATCTATAACACCGATCTTAAACCACAGGGCAATAAACGAACGCCGTATTGATCGATAACGCCTAACATCAAACAGTTTTATCGCCCACAACGATCTCATTAGCCAATCAAATTCGGCGATTTTTATGGCGGAGTTTATACCTTACAAACAACTAAAAACGTGTTTGACAACAGATACTAGCGTTGCCGGGAAAAGTGAACAGGCATTTTAAAACATTTGATTATTATATTTAGCGTTTCATTTTCCAGGTAATTTTCTTATCCATTTAACAAATTGACAATCGAAAATATGCAAACGAATAATGTAATAAAGAGCCTAATTTTAAAACACAATTTAACGTCGTTAAACTTAATTTTGTTCACATGAACCCTGCTATTAAGCACGTGATCAGTACACGCACGTTTTTCATGAGGCATTCGTGACCTTGTGCATGGCAACATAACTTTTATGGAGGATTGTATGATGCTCTTAGGATTATTGTAACTCGTGAAAATAACGCATTGCATTCACTTTTCCTACTGTGTTATGATGGACACTCATAACATTTTACCAAGATACACGTCAGTCGGATTGTTTTTTGCATCTTTTAACTTGCTTGTTCTAATATCACTGTACAAAAACGAAATTGCCCTGGAGTCGAGTCGTCAAAACATTAATTGTCAATCTCAACTTTTCCGGCGCATACAACGACCTCATACACACATTATATTGGGCGAGCGCTACATTTCTAATGTATCTTTCGTAAGAAGAATATATTTTTCTTTCTTAACAGTCGTGTTCGTGACATGGCTTAAAGTAATCTTGATGCTTTCCGGGGATATCGAACCAAACCCAGGCCCTGTATCGCTTAGTTCTCTTAATTCCTCTGTCACTGAGTCTAACACATTGTCCGATCTTTTGGCAATGCATAACAACTTTTCGTTTATTCAGTATAATGTGCAGAGTATAAGGCACAAGATGGAAATTCTTACAGCAGAGCTTTCGAATTTGATTTATTATCCTTTTCTGAGACGTGGCTTAACAACTCTATCGAAACTGATGAACTCCTTATCCCCTCATATCATTCCCCTGAGCGCAAAGACCGAATACATGATAGTCACGGTGGCGTTATGTTATATGTAAAAGATTCTATCCACTACGAACGCAGATTTGACCTTGAACTTAATTCATTAGAATGCATTTGGATTGAAATCCACTTTAAGAGTAAAAAGCGTGCCCTATTTGGGTTATTTTATAGATCACCAAACGCAGATGCATCATACACGACTTTAATTGACGATTCTATTGGTTTAGCAGTCGAAACCGGCATTTCTGATATCATAATAACCGGTGATTTTAACCTAAATAACAGCCAACCTATATTAATTAGAAAACTAGATTCTTGGTGTCAAGAGTACAGTCTTGTTCAAGTTATTGACGAACCAACGTATTTTACGGAAAGGTCTTCGTCAATTCTGGATTTATTATTAGTAAGTAATCCAGAAAGCCTGGCATTATCAGGTGTCGGCGAACCTTTTATTGATCAACAACATCGCTACCATTGTCCTATATATGGTCTATTTAAATATAATAAGCCAAATGCGAAAGCATATGAGCGTCATATATGGAAACATGACGATGGTAATTACGATATGTTACGTGAAAGTTTTTCTACATTTGATTGGAATACTATTGCAAGTATTGATGTTGACACATATTGCACTAATATCACCGATACTATTATCGGTAATGCTAAACATTGTATCCCAAACAGGATAATAAAAATAAAACCGCGTGACGCTCCCTGGCTCAATACACAGATACGCCGTATGATAAGAAAACGAAAACGGGCTTACCGATATGCAAAATCGAAAAATTCTGCCTATTATTGGTCCAAATTTCGAACAATAAGAAACAAGACCATATTATTAATTAGACAAGCTAAAGAGAATTACTACGAAAGGTTAAGTGTAAAACTTAAACACAACAATCTTGCACCTAAGGACTGGTGGAGGATTCTTAAGTCATTTATCAATAAGCCTAATAATAACATTATATCTGCGCTCGTAAATCCTGCCGACAACTCCACTACAACTGATTGTTGTGAGAAAGCGAACATTCTAAACAACTTTTTTGAAAGTCAGTCAAAAATTTACATTAATAACGACGACGCACCGGAGCCCATCTATGTACCAATTGCAAACTCGCTAGAGTCGATCATTATCACACCTACTGATGTTCACGATATTCTTAAGTCACTTTCTGTTGACAAAGCGTCTGGGCCTGATGGTATAAGTAACCGTATTTTAAAAGAGTGTCGGGTTGAACTGTCCACTCCTCTATGTGACTTCTTTAATTTCTCGCTCAACAAATGTATATTGCCCAGCTGTTGGAAAGAAGCTAATATCAGTGCAGTTTTTAAAAAGGGTGATCCAAAAGTAGTAAGTAACTATCGACCAATTTTGCTGCTTAATACAATGGAAAAAGTTTTTGAAAAAATAATATTTAAACATGTTTATAACCATCTCATTAATAATAGAATACTTGCCTCATTTCAGTCCGGGTTCTTGCTGGGTGACTGTACCACAAACCAACTTACCTATATATACGATACATTCTGCAAAGCCCTTGACAATGGGCTAGAGGTTAAAGCTGTCTTTTTTGACATCAGTAAGGCCTTTGACAAGGTCTGGCACCAAGGTCTGTTACTCAAAAAACTCCAAGCTATTGGCATTCGCGGAAAGTTACATTCTTGGTTTGTAAACTACCTACATGGAAGACGCCAACGCGTAGTGCTCCCAGGCGCATGCTCTAACTGGACCACACTTGAGGCTGGTGTCCCCCAGGGCTCTATATTAGGGCCCTTATTATGTTTAATCTTTATAAACGATATTGTTAATGATATCCAAAGTAATATTCGCCTTTTTGCTGACGACACATCCTTATACATTATTATAGATGACCCTAACACCTCAAATGCAATATTACAAAACGACATCGACAAAATATCTAACTGGGGTCTAAAATGGCATGTTGCATTTAACCCCTCCAAGTCAGAAACATTAACTTTCTCAAGAAAACAACAACCGAATCAATATCACTTTACAATGCTCTCCACAAATATACTAGATGTCAGTTCTCATAAACATCTCGGAGTTATTCTTTCGAACGATTGCAAATGGCACATGCATATTAAATATATAACAGACAAAGCCTGGAGTAGAATTAATATTATGCGCAAATTGAGATTCAAACTTGACCGAAAATCGCTCGAAATAATTTATACATCGTTTATACGCCCCTTATTAGAATACTCAGATGTAATATGGGATAATTGTACCCAGGCAGAAAAACACGAATTAGACAAAATTCAAAACGAAGCGGCACGAATTGCATGCGGATCATCAAAATTAGTTTCCCTATCAGAATTACATAACGAAATTAAATGGGAACCTTTGCAAGATCGACGCTATAAACATCAACTTATATTATTTTACAAAATGCAAAATTTACTTACACCTCAGTATTTGATGGATCTGGTACCTCAACATATTGGTTCTGTTTCTAGGTATAATCTTCGAAACGCTAATGATCTTCGTACATCAGAAACTAGATCTACTCTTTATTATAATTCGTTCTTACCCGCAGTTATTAGAAAATGGAATAGTTTACCAGAATTAGTAAAAAATAGCGACTCGTTTAATATCTTTAAATGCAATCTTAACCGAAACGTAGTCAAGAACCCTTCGTACTATTATGTCGGTAAGCGCTATCTAGAAATACTTCATACGAGGCTAAGAACCAATTCAAGTTCGCTAAATGAACATCTCTATGTAAAACATGTCGTTGCTTCTCCACTGTGTTCCTGTGGTGATATTGAATCGAATCATCACTTCTTTTTTATGTGCCCATATTTTAACACAATACGTGCTAAATTAATTAACAATATTTATAGAATAAGTCGCAACGTAGACCTCAATGTAATATTATTCGGCAATATAAATCTAGACGATAATGTAAGTTCCACCATATTTCTTCACGTCCAAGAGTATTTAAGCGAATCCCGACGATTTTCTTAACAATCCGATTCCGATTCCGTCGTCAGCTGTTTATTTAATCCGTGCATCACCAGTCCTCCACTCCTTGTTTTGTTTTTTATTCTTTTTGTTTGTTTGTTTGTTTGTTTTTTTTTGTTTTTTTTTCTCGCCTCACTCGTTTGTCTTTCTAAAACTTAGCATACCTATAACGTATACATCTTTGTCTGGCTTCAATGCTTGTTGTTTGTTCTATAAAACCTTGCCATTTATATGTGTAAAAACTATTTCAAGGAGAGAAACCATATAAGAATTGAATTCTTTCGTTTCAATCCTTTTCTTATTCTTATTGCATTGTGCATCTATTTGTATATTTGCCAGTTGTACAAGAGAAATAAATATGTTTAAACTAAACATAACTTTCGCGCGCTTTTGTAGAAAAACACGCTTTTTACGTGGAGAAACAGGACCGTATTTTATGTCGATCAGGAACCGCATATTCCAGTATTTAAAAACAATGGTGATTTATTCGGATTTAAATGTCCGCATTTAGTATAACTGATATTAACGATTGATTTCTTTCGCATCCGAAAACAATTAATGAAATAAAAAATGTTTGAAAAAAAACTAGCGGTCATGACAGAATTTCAAGGCGGAAAAACAGCTAGGCTTTTCAACGAATCTGAATACCAATGTAAGGATGTATGATTGAAATTTAATTCCATAAGAAATGCAGCTTAGCATTGTGATGTACACTGCCTCCAAAGGAGTTTTTTTTTTCAAATAAGAAAACCGCGGTTATTGCGATTTTAGTAGGAGTAATTATTGTCATAGTTGTATGAAAGTAAGAATTTCCAAATTAAAAAAAGATAATGCAAAGCGAGGTGCTGGTTGAACAAAAGGCCAGGCAAAAGGCTAGGCTAGCGACAAAGGGCGGTAGTTAAAGCGATACTGCCGATTGATTTCCGCCGGCATTTCGAACGTCTCAGCCGTTTTCGGAAAGGTTGGGTCGCGCGATGCCGATTTTGGCGAGGTGGGTTCAAGCGGTCAGCCGATTTCGGGGAGGTGGGGTTGATCGTGACGTTGCAGCCGATTTTGGAGAGCTAGGGTCGGGCGATGCGGCCAATTTCAGGGGGGGGGGGGGTGTAAGGGTGTCGGATTGGAACGATCTCGGGAGGGGGGGGGGGGGGTCGAGCCGGTTTTATGTCGGGTGGGGTGTCGGGGGTGCCGACATGCCTTCGAGAAATCCGGCGGGAAACACTGTTTGCCTAAATTAAATTTGACTTTTGCTTGCCTGATGTTCTGTTGACATATTTATTTATATTTTATCATGATAACCCGTTCTATTGCTGTCATAACACATTACTAAATTAGTAAATACGTTCTGTGCAAGCCGTACATGTATTTATTCCAAACAATGTTCACATCATAGTTAAATATAACCCATCTTCAGACTGTATTATTCACATCATGCACATTTCGTAAATTATAAACGTACTATGCAAAAGCAATACGTTATTTCATACTGTTCTAATCACGTAGTTCTGCTACATATAATCTTAAACCAGTCTTCATACCACATATATATGGGCCCGTATTCCCCAACCCATTCTTAGACTTAAGAAATAATAGTTGCACATAAGCCGAATACCAAGGTTGCTAATGTCATTAATAAATAATTCTAAATAAAGAATTATAAAAATTGTGATGGTAATAACCAGGTAAAATACAAATTAACAACCATTTTTTCTTAAGTCTTAAGTCTAATAATACGGGCCCAGGTTTAAGAATCTTCTGCTCACATATAGACACTCTTGCTTCTTGTCCGTCTTTTAATACCATTTATATGTTATTTGTCCACATATACAAGTTTTCAGTTTTACATTTTCAGTTGCTGCATTTGCTTCGCATTTTTAAATAAACTGTTGCAAATAAAGACATTTATGTTCTTGGATATATAAAATTATAGACACAACCTACGCAAATTTAAGATTTATAATACATGTTATGTAGTATCAATAACATATAGTTTATGAAAAAAAACTATCATAAAAGCAATCAAACATGGGCATCGTTTGCACGTTCAAATGTATGCACTGGAAAATTCATATTATTATATTTGCCAAGTACATTTCTGAAAATGCCAATAGATGGCGTGCAAGAGGTGTACACTTTTGTTGCCCTTAACGACTTTTGTTTGTCCATTCACCAGGTCATCTGTATTTCGAAATCTCCTCGCCGACGATATCTGGTGGTGTGGCGCACATCTATTATCTCGTATACAGCCCAAAAATATCGCCCGGGTGTGCTTTGACTTTCTGGTACCATATGAACGGATCCCCAGGGGGCGGGACGCGTGCGTTCAGTTTGGTGTACTGTTCTTATGTTTGAGCCTCTACATATTACATGGAACGGCCATTTCTACACGCTTCAATGGTTGTTGGCCATTTAACTGTACACAATATCACGTGGTTATGTTTTTGATTCTGACACTTGCCAAAGCAATGGATGGTATGTTTTCTCTAATAAAAGTTGGGGGGAGGGCGGTCATCGGTTATTTACGGTAACAATCTATTATAATGCAAATGATTAATCGTACCATTTACAGAAGACTAGTGTACATTATATGAATAAATCTTATTGATTACAAGGAATAGGTCAACTAGTGTCGAAATCTAAAAATAAATGCTATGCACAAGTTAAGTATAATTGTTTTACCTCGTTCATATAGAAAGAAGGAAGATTAATTATTTCGACTCTCTTAAGTCCGTTTCCTGGATGGAAACGGTACGGATAATTGTCCGTTAGAAATATCTTTTGAAAGCTTCGAGCGAGGTGTTCCTAAGGCAGTTGTATATTTAAACCGGAATTTACTTAATCATCACGAAATATCATGCAGTACAACTGTAATACAGCTGGGCAATATACAAATAAAAATATTGGCATAATGATATTATAAAATAATGTTAAACAAGAGTGCCGTTGTCACAAAGATACGCCAGTCAAAGAAGCTTTTTTGAGGGTAAAGATGCAATACACTAAAGAAAAACAATTCAAAAACTAAAAAGGTAGAGTCATGGTATTTGTGCATGTACTTCATCAACATAGCATGTCTCCCGGTGTGGTGAGTTGAGGTATCACAACTATTCCATATAAATTCTGAAATCTTTAATCAAGACGACACAATAATCAAGAAGGGGGATTTAAAAGTACTTGGCACAAAGGTGTGCTGCCACGAGTTGATGTGTACTAGTCATGAATCAGGTCTCTAGATAATAATAATAATAAAAATAATAATAATAACAACGTTATTTCATGAAGATATCACATTAAGAAAAAATTTCCTTTTTACGATGTGGTGTTCAATATACAAACATTATATAAACATTAGATTATCCAAGATCATGCATACTTAAAACATATTAGCCAGTAAACAACAACAACAACAATACTACTACTACTACTACTACTACTACTACTAATAATAATTATACTAATAATACTAATAATAATAAACTACATAGTTGTTACATTCTTTCCAAACAACAGACAATCACAATACACATGTAAGCTATAAAAAATATAGTAATACAAAGCAGTATGAATACATGAATCATTATTGATTTGTTATTAAGTATTGTGTTAAGTTCCGTTTGAAAGTATCAATTGTGTGTTCGTTTCCATAGTTGGTTTTAAATGCAACAGATGATAAATCGTTGTGGGTGGTGGATCTTAGGAGTGTATGCATTGTTATTTGACCGTGTAAAAATGTATATACGATAGTTCCAAAAAGGAAAGTACACCCACCTGTTGTCAAATGACAACCAACCCAATTCATTGAATATAGGAATTGACGGAGATGAAAAGGGTTTATTCATTATTATATTTGCAGCCTATTTCTGTGTAGAAAGTAATTTCTTTAAGTTTGATATTGTTGCTGAACACCATAATGTACAACAATAGTCTATAGATGTTAATATGTACGAGTTGTAAAATAATTTATTTGTTTCATTAATAAGAAAGCCGTTAATTCGTTTTAATAAGGCTAGTTTAAAATTGAGTTTACGACAGAGGTTATTTATATGCGACTGCCAAGTGAGATGGTTGTCAACATTTATTCCGAGTAAATTCAAATAATTTACTTGTTCAAGAACAATACTTTTAATATAAAGTGTGAGATTATTTGCTGATTTGTTAGCATTTGATAATACCATGCATTAGTTTTGTTCGGATGTATGGACATATTGTTGAAGGCACACGAAGTGTTTATTATGTCCAAGTCAATTTGAAATGAACATTGTATATTTTGAATGTTCAAGTCAGATATGTGTATAGTGGAGTCATCAGCATAAAGATCAATCGTTGAATTTTGAAGAAAAAATGGAATGTCGTTTATGTATATCAGAAATGTATATCAGAAACAGAAGCGGACCAAGAATAGACCCCTGTGGTACTCCGGCCTTAATATTTTGAAAAGATTATTTATTTGATCCCACCTTAACGCATTGTCTTCTATTAGATAGGTAACACTGATTCAAGGTAAGCGCACTTTCAGAGAAATGGTACATACACAGTTTCTCAAGTAAAATAGCATGATCTACCATCATAGTTTAAGACCATCTGACATTACAAACGAAGACCACAGATTGTTATTAACGTATCCTTATCAGAAAGAAAGTTTATATTAAAATCTCCCAAGATAAAAAATTCTTACTCGAACAGTTAATAGCGTTCATGAAGTTATTATCATAATGTGGTCTATATACAAAGTTAATTAAAAATGATTTTGCGTTAGGAAACATCATTTCAATCCAGACCGATTCTAAAGAGCTCACGTTTAATTCGAGTATGTGCTGGAAAGGTATGTTGTCTTTAATATATATCAATAAACCACCACCCTTACGATTATCTCTGGTCAAAGGTCAAGGTCAAAATAGGCACTTTGCTTGTTGGTGCTTTAATGGATTTTAAAACTACCAGACACAAATGTTAACATGAAAGAGACAACATGAAGTTCACATGAACCAGATAATGTCAAAGGTCAGGGTCACACTAAGAGGTCAAAATCAGCTTTTTGCTTATGCGGACTATTACTTGGCCATGGATTGAAGGATTTTTAAATTACCATGCTGGACAAAGATATGCTCCGGACAATGTGTTAAGGAACGATTTATTATATTTGACCTTGACCTTGGACCTAGTGTCCTGGTTCTTGTGCGCGACACACCGTCTCACCATGCTTATCACTTCTGCCAAGTTATTTGAAAATCCATCCATGCTGGACAAAGATATGCTCCGGACAAAATGGTAAGGATTGATTTTCAATATTTGACTTTGGACCTCGAGTTGTGGCCTTGACCTTGCACCTGGTTCTTGCGCGCAACACCACCTCATCATGCTTGTCACTTCTGCGAAGTTATTTGAAAATCCATCCATGCTTGACAAAGATATGCTCCGGACAAAATGTTAAGGATTGATTTCCGAAGTTATATTTGATTTTTGACCTTGAATTGTGACCTTGACCTTGGACCTGGTTCTTGATCGGAACACTCCAACTCACCATGCTTGTCACATCTGCTAAGTTAATTGAAAATCCATCCATGCTGGACAAAGTTATGCTCCGGACAGAGTGTTGAGGATTGTTTTTTTTACATTGTATTAATGTACTATAACAACATCATAGTGGCCCAAACTCGACGACACCAAAAAACAAGAGTGTCAAATAGCCCTTGATTGCTCACATGATTGTAAGTGTCGCAGTGTCTAATAATACAAAAAGACAACAGCCCCACCATATCAGTGTGTTATGTTTTCTACCAATTAAGTCATTCGAAGAAATTTGGTAGAAAGCCACAACCTGATAGCCATGTTTTTCAACCAATCAAAATGATTTGTGGTTGTTCTTTGTATTATTTTAGAAATTGGAACATCAATTCAGATATGCAGATCTACAAAAATCTGAATATCGGAAAATTAAAACTTTATATTTTTTACAAATCAATAGAAGGAATTTGATAGACGGTCACCCTTTGTTAGAAGTAAACTGTTCATGCGACATATGTTGGACAACGACTTATCAAACAAGAGGACCACAAGGCCCTAGGTCGCTCACCTGAGGGGCTAGGGAACATAACTGTTCTGAGTAAGTTTCATTAAGATTTGGCTAAGAATTTGGTCTCAAGACTGTTCACAAGCTTTTTGATGATCTAGTTTTTGACCCCATGAGACCTGGTTTCGAACAGTCGAACTTATCCCAGATACCATTGGGACAAATGTTCTAAGCAAGTTTCATGATGATTGGCCTATAAATGTGGCCTTAAGACAGTTCACAAACTTTTTGTTTAATATGGCCTGGTGACCTAGTTTTTTACCCCACATGACCCAGTTTCGAACTCGTCCGAGATATCACTGAACTTAATCTTCTGTTCAAGAAGATTGGGCAAAAAAAAAAGACTTCTAGAGTGTTCACAAGCTTATTCTTCATTACCTGACCTAGTTGTTGACCTCATATGACCCAGTTTTGAACTCATCCGAGATATCATTAGGACAAATGTTCTGAGCAAGTTTCATGATGACTGGGCTATAAATGTGGTATCTAGAGTGTTCACAAGCTTTTTTTTAAAATTTGGCCTGGTGACCTAGTTTTTTACCCACATGACCAAGTTTTGAACTCATCCCAGATATCATTAGGACAACTGTTCTGAGCAATTTTCATAATGATTGGGCTATAAATGTGGCCTCTAGATTCTTCAATTTGGCCTGGTGACCTAGTTTTTGACCCCACGACACCCAGTTTTGAACTCGCCCGAGATATCATTGGGACAACTGTTCTGAGCAAGTTTCATGATGATTGGGCTATAAATGTGGCCTCTAGATTGTTCACATGCTTTTTCTTCAATTTGGCCTGGTGACCTAGTTTTTGACCCCACTACACCCAGTTTTGAACTCGCCCGAGATATAACTGGGACAACTGTTCTGAGCAAATTTCATGATGATTGGGCTATAAATGTGGCCTCTAGATTGTTCACATGCTTTTTCTTCAATTTGGCCTGGTGACCTAGTTTTTGAACCCACGACACCCAGCTTTGAACTCGCCCGAGATATCATTGGGACAAATGTTCTGAGCAAGTTTCATGATGATTGGGCTGCAAATGTGGCCTCTAGAGTGTTTATAAAGCTTTTTCTTCAATATGGCCTGGTGACCTAGTTTTGAACCATGTGACCCAGTTTCGAATTCGTCTGAGATATCATTGGGAAATATGTTCTGAGCAAGTTTCATGATGATTCGGCAAAAAATGGACTTCTAGAGTGTTCACAAGCTTTTTCTTCAATTTGACCTAGTGACCTAATTTCTGACCCCAAATGACCCAGTTTCGAACTCATCCAAGATATCATTGGGACAAATATTCTGAGCAAGTTTCATGAAGATTGGGCAATAAATGTGGCCTCTACGGTATAAATGTTGACAACCAACGACAGACAAAAGGCAATCACAAAAGCTCACCATGAGCATGTTGTACTCAGGTGAGCTAAAAAGTTCACGAGGAGTGTTGCTCGTGAGAGGTATACATATTTTTAACATAAATATAAACTTCAACAGTACATAAAATAAAAAATATAAAACATGCATAGATTCTTTTAATTTTAATATTTAAACACAAAATCATTGAGTACATGTCTTTGTACAACAACAAAGCAATAAAACAATGTAATGAAAAGGATTTTGAACAGAATCGACTTACTCTATGATACCATGATCTCCCTAATGATCATCATAATTTTTAAACACAATAAAATATGAAACATATGATATAGCAAACATTAAAACAAATATGAAAGGGAACATAGTTAAAATTCTGCCTTTGTTGCACGTTCTTTCGTAGAACATTTTAAAACATTAAAAACAAATATAGTGGAAATGATGAGTGCTGCCATATGATAAAGACAAAAGGACGGTTTGCAAATAAATGCTAATAAAAAAGTACAATAGCTACCAGGCCCCTTGTTCCAATATATGCTTCGGGAAAATAACCAACACAGAACAATGGAATTTCACACTGCAATTTTTCTTAAATTGGGAACAAATGTAAATAAATTACATCACTTATGTGCTATAGAAAGTGGATGACTAGTGTTTCTGAATGTTGAGATCATTACTGTTTCCAAAATCGGAAAGTTAATTTCCCTGAAATTTCCCTAATATTTCCCTGACTAAAAAGTGAACGTAAATACGTGGACACTAATGTCTCTATCAAGCCAAATTTACAATAGATGAATTTGTATTGAACACAAATATAATATTCATTTTGTAAAATTCCCTGATTTGTTTTTAAATGTTAAATTCCCTGATTTTTCTATGGGATTTTTATAACAATTTTTCCCTACTTTCCTGAGTCTGTGGCCACCCTGCAAATGGCGAGATCATTAGTGCTTACAAAAAAAGTGTTTGTATCACTAGAAAAATAACTTTATCACATGCTTTACCTTGTTTTCCAAGTAATACAACCAGAACGAATATTTTATCTTACACATGTGTAAGATAACATTTTCAGCGTTTTCATTGGCTACATATTCTTTTACTGATCAATCGCATTAATTTGTTTTTTGTGAAATGACGTCGTCAACATGAAATGACCATCACGTCAGTACACAATTTTTAGAATTTATCAGCATGGTAAAGTTATGTTATTTTTCGCTTTAAAGCATGTGATAAAAAAGATCTGACACTCTTGATTTCATACCTTATTTTATTAAACTTGTCAAGGAAATTCTTTAGGGAGCTCGCCAAAGGCTCACTTACTAACAAAATTTCCTATATATGCCATATTGGGGCTCAAAATACTGTTTGTGACCCTAATTGATTTCAATATGTATTGATTGTACTCGGATTTTACTTTTTTGTTGTAAACTACACAGAATTTATTGGGAATGGAGCCCATATTCAGGTGTAAAGGCCTAGTAACTCAACCGACTGGTATATCTTGCTGAGCTAAACACAGCTAGAGCTGTCACTAAAGGTGATTAATAACCCCACATACCACATTGACACAGATGAAGAGCTTTGCAGTTGTATTGCTGTGACACAAAGCAATGTATTGACTGAAAAAACAAGAATGCGCTTTATTTTGACATTTGACCTCAAAGTATGACCTTGACCTTTAAGCCATCTGGTTCTTGTGCCCGACACACCGTCTCATATAGGTCAGCATTTGTGCCAAGTTATTTCAAAATCCTTCAATGCATGGGGAAGTTAGAGCTTGGACAAGCAGTATTTTGATTTAAAAAGGGCTCTATTTTGACCTCAAAGTATGACCTTGACTTTTAACAGGATTTATTTATTAAATTTTTGAAGTCAGGGTTATAGAAAAATTATTAACATCATGTGTTATAAAAAAATCTGATGGCCAACTCATGATTTAATAGATAACGCGAAAAATAAGGGATCTGCGAAGTTGCAGAGTATATTACATGTATACCAAGTTTCATGAACCTAGCTGGTGTATTTGTTAAATTATTGCAGGCCCCAGATTTTCTTCGACAGACAGACATAGGGCGCAAGCAGTAGGGGACTAACAATGTACCCTCATGAATCAGGTCACTAAGACAAATGTCAAGGTCACACCTAAAGGTAAAAGGCTAAAATTGGCATTTTGCTTGCAGGACCCAGATTTTCTTAGACAGACAGACAGACAGTGGGTGCAAGCAGTATGGGACTAACAATGGACCATAGAGTTTCACCAACTGCAATTAATCAACCTGAGCTCAATTAAAATGAAACACCTTGCAATTGGAAATGATCATGTAAGCTTCAAACATGACTTACAAAGTTACTTTTTAACATTTTTAAGCGCTTTTTAAAAAGTCATATGTACATTTCTTAGCGCTCTTTTCAAGTCCTATGTACATTATCTACAAGTTCTGATAAGCGATGTTATCAAAGTCGTATCCAGTCCTGTCATCCATATCCTCTATGATCTCCAGACTGTCGCTGGTGTCCGTCTCCGAATCTTCAGGGTCGGGCACAGACAATTTCTTCCCTGTACGGGCATTTGGCAAACGCTTTTGTTTCTTGCCCTCTGTAAAAAAAAACTCAGATTTAATGTCATAACATGGCATAATAAACACCTATGATTTCTTGTTTTGATTCTTTACAAGTACATTGTACATCAATAAAAACTATCTGTTGTTCAAAGAACACTCTAGGGTTTCGTTTTTTCTTTTAGATTAAGCTGGAAATACAAGTCATAATCCTTATACTCTGAACTTCCTCTCAATGACCACTTTCATTATATTATTAAGTTTCATTCATATCCCTCTTACACGTTTTTGGATGGACAGATAGACGAATAGATGAATGTGATGATTTATATATTGTAAAACTTCTTAAACGCGAGCATTGTTAGCTGGAATAACTACAATAACTAGCAGATCTCACAGTCCTGGCCAAATCATCAATACATCTATACGAAAATACCACCTATAGCTCGAGCATCAATGTCGGTGGTTAATCCTATGTACTATAGAGTTTTAACTCCAATAACTCAAGGAAAAGGTTCAATCCCCTAGGTAGCCTGGCAGGTGCAAACCATTGAGTTTCGTATCTTGTGATTACCACAGACGGATTTAGGACTCAGATGTATTATTAATTGCATTGACCATAAAACGTCTTAGTAAATATCCAGAATAGAACCCTTGATAGCTTTAGAACTTTGAACTCAAGCATTTTTCGTGCTTTTTACTGCTTGCCCCAAAATTACATTTGGAGGGCGACATGTTTTATTTAAAATGGGAGGTAAATTTGAATAAAACATTATTATTTTTTTCAAGCAGTAAAGATGAAAATGTTATCCAGAAAAATCTATTACAAAAATATTTACTTGTAAGTTTGAAGGGTTGATCCTCATTGCACTCTTCAGAGTCTGAACTGTCCACGATGTTGTCACAGTCCAGGAATACATTTGGCATCTAAATAGAAATCCACAATCCGTTTACATGAATCTTTATCACAATTTCTCTTTAACACGTACTGAATTAGCAGACACAATACGGTTTAGAGCAATGAACTAGCCCATATCAATTTACACACACTCTCTAGATAACAAGAGCTGTTTGTAAAACAGTTATGCTCTCCTCTAGGTCAAAATAGCTAAAAAGGCTAATTTTAGAGAATCATGGGCCATAACTCCACAATTCCTGGGGCCATTTGGCTGATTATTAAACCTAGCCAAGATAGTATGCCTACAAACATGTTATTGGAGTTTGGTGAAGATTGAATGAACAGTGCGAAAACCGCAAAAAGGCAAATATTAGATAATTCAAGGGCAATAACTCCACAATTCCTGGGCTGATTTGACTGGTTATCAAACATGGCCGAGATATTATTATAACAAACATTTTCATGAAGTTTAGTAAAGATCAGATGAAAACTGTCGAACTTAGAGAACGGAAACGAAAGTTGTCTACCGACCGACAGACCGACCGACATTAGCAAACCAAAATATCCCACCATCTTCGATGGGGGGGCGTTATAATATACATATACATACTCTAGCTTATAGTTTTCTGAAAAACAATCCTAACATTGACGTGAATCCTCTACATATGCATTATAGAACCCCAAGTTTGACCATGAACCGCTTGACCTCTGCCAGGTAATGAATCAAACTTTACACATTGTCTGGTCAACTGAAATGACCTTGACCTTTCTCACCTCACAGTGTTTTTTTTTCAGTGATTTGTGAATATGCCCTTTTCTGTGAAATCGTGAAAAATGCATCGTATAATGCCAAAATTGTGAAAAGAGGGAAATACAAACTACATGTAGTATCAAATATTAACTAGTGATTTTGTTGTATTTAATCACACTTCAAATACAAACACATGATATTAAAGTGTGATCTTTACATTCATGAAACCTTACCATAAAACATTCCAGTTAAATTTCTCTCTTTTTCAGATTTGATATTGTCAATTATTCTTTAGATTAGCAAAATGTCCAATGGCTTCACTTGAGTCAGACACAAGAGTCAATAGAAATGTCACATGATTGAGATGTAAAAGGCTCATTAAGGGACAAAACAGGGATTTCATCGATGTTATTTTTGTCACAACTATCAGTATGTGAATCTGACTAACTTGCACTCGTTACTGTCAGTAAATCTACTTGTGAAGACACTAAAGTTGAAACTGTTGAACTGCAGCACAAATTGTCTTCGGGGGCTTCACTTACTATTTTCTCGCTTAAAATGGCCTGTTTGAAATGATTTTCCTGTAAGATAAGCTTGTCTTTTTATAAAAACATTTCACATAGTACTGCGAGTTTCGTAAAAAAAATGCATTGTGATTACTTAAAAAAAAGAAGAAAATAATCTGCAGTGTTTACACTTTAAAAAATCCTTCAAATGATTGATTCAATACAGATTATAACCCAATGAGCGTTTACAGTGACCCCGATGAGCACATGTTTCACTAACCGACTGGTTCACTAAAATATCGATAAAACGTGACATGAGTCCTGTTAAAATGGAGTAACCTTTCAAAGCGGCGTAGACATAAAACTATTACCGAAATTTTTTCCTCTGTAAAAAAATTCACAACATTAAGATTTCATATTTTTTATCCACTTTTCCATTTGTGAATTTTCGGCCAAAAATTGTGAAAAAATTATACTTTTTGGCTTTGTGAATGGTACCGAATATCGGCATGAAAATGAGGCCAAAAAAAAACGCTGCCTCAGATACCAAGTAAGTCCATAAACTATTCCCACTGACCTCTGCCAGGAAATGAATAAGTTATTGCACAATGTGAAGATCTAGTCAACTGATTTGAAATTACCGTAATCATATAAAATACAAAGTAACCAGCGGTTCGTAAATGGCCTCTGCCGGAAATTTATAATTTTTTGCACAATGTGTGGTTGACTAATCATGCCTTGACCTGAACAGTGACTGAGAAACCCATGCGAAATGCGATATTTGCGCCGATGTATAAAAAGATCAATGAAATGTTCACCAATGCGATTTTACGTCGCACCAACTTTCTTGAGTATGAATAGAAAAACGCTACCGTACAATACACAATGCTTTGTCTGGTTGGCAGTTTTGTCACAATGCGTAGTGATTTTACCCATAAAATTAATTTGGCAGTCTGAAAAATCAACATCAACAGACGCTAATTCCACCTTGAATGGGAAGCGCGAGCGTCAGTGTGGTGTATTTTTCTCAATTGAAACAGTTAGACATTCACCAAATGTAATTGCACACAATCCCATAATAATCAGAGGAAATCCCATAGATTTTTTAGAAAGCCCATAGATTTTTGTGGAGATGAGAAATTATCTTGTATGGAAAAATCCTTTCCCAGTCACTGCCTAAATCATCTCAAAGACTTTCTCACTTTGACCTTACTCATGTCTGACAAAAAATCAGACCTTTAAAAGAATCCCCCAATCCCAAGTTTGACCTTGAACTACAGACCTTGACCTTGTCATGAATCAATCGGCTCCACATGCCCTTTTTCTCCTTCGTCATGGAAACCAGAACATCCTGTGCACGCACTGCCACTTTGCACTTCTTTACATGTATCTTGTCATATAGTGTGTATGAAAATCCGTATGTACCTGTGTTTGTTGTTGCCCTGCAATATTGCACTTTCAAATGAGTATTTGAGCAGAACGCATTATTTGCATTTGAAAAGCTTAAAGAAATACATAAACTTCAAGAGCAAAACACAAGAAACGTTGAAAGTCCATGAAAACCAAATTTTTCAAACGAAATGCATTAAAGTCAACACAAAAATGAAATTTTTAGTACTTGACCTTGACCCCACCAACCCCATATGCAATCCCAAGCGAGGTCTAGATATAAGGTATCTACATATGAAGTTTCATTTAAATATCCCAATGTCTACTCAAGCTATTGAGCGGAAACTGTTTGTCTATTTTTAGTAACCGTGACCTCGACCTTGACCCCATATGCAATCCCAAGCGAAGTCTCAAAATACATTATCTATGTATAAAGTTTCATCAAAATATCTCAATGTGTTCTCAAGTTATTGAGCGGAAACCATTTTTCTATTTTTACTAACAGTGACCCCAACCTTGACCCCACCCACCCCATACGCAATCCCAATTGAGGTCTCGCTATAAGGTATCTAGGTATGAAGTTTCATTACAATAGCTCAATCCGTTCTCGAGTTAGAGAGCAGAAATTAAAAGTTGACGGCGCCACAACGCCCGAATAAGCGCCCGCCCACCCAACAACATACCCCAATCTAATAACCGAAAAATTTGGTTAAAAATGACAATATATCTCATCACAGTAACAAATATTGTCAAAGCCACATTCTAAAGAATAACTCTGTAAGCCACAGTTACAGTATCAATATTTTCTTATGCAATGGTAAACCGAGTAACTGACAGACACACTGTATGCTTATTATGCATAAAGATGCACACAATAAGAATATGAATGAAGGAAAAACAACAACAACATGTTTCAAATTATAAAGCATCTTTGTCCAAAATGATCAAGAAATGACCGGGGCCCGTATTCACCAACCCATTCTTAGACTTAAGAATAAGAACAGACTTAGACTCAAGAAATAATACTTGTGCATTTGCAAATATGCGGTGTACCAATGTTGCTCATGTCATTAATAAATCATTCTAAATAAAGAATGAAAAACTAGCATTCGTGAATACCAAATAATATTCAAACTAACAGCATTTTTTTAACATTACAATTTCACAAGTATTCTTTATTCTTAAGTCTAGAGTCGGTTGCTGAAAACAGGCCCCGGAAAGTTAAAGCAAACTGGTAATCACAAGCAGCCTCTACCATGCACGACTGGGATGCCTTATTAATTTTCCAGACGACAGGAAGATGTGTTCACCTGAATGTGACTGTGTCCTCGGAGAACTGGAGAATAGCGCTGGCACTGTCAGTCACGTCACACACCTTGATAACCAGTCTAACAACAAAGGAATTCTGGGACCACCTGATCTCGGGCGTAATCACGCTGGAAATAACAACATGCCAGTCAAATGTTTGCTTACAGAGAAATTTTAAATGTTTACAAAACACACTGCAAATAAAAATAAACAGTGTAAGTGGTTTAAAACTACGACAGAATATACAATCTTTTTAAGCTAAAAACTAGAAATGTGTCTACATACACAGATGCCCCCACCTATGCAGCCATTTCTACATGACGCCGCTTTTTCTGTATGCATACAAACAATTTAGCAAAAAGACAATTGTCCTTTTATATTTTACTTTCTGCTAATGTATTCTTTTATTGTATGAAGTAATTTGGATATCACAAAATAGTTTTAGTCCTGACAAACATCAATAAAGGGTAGTAATTAAAACTTTTAGGCAATAATGAGTTATGGTTCTTGAATGCTTCACTCACTTCACTATCTTAAATAATTCTGTGCAAAATCAACAAAATGCCTTTTATCATTTTTTAATAATGCTTTGCACACTCCTGAATTAAGGGGAGTAATTCATTAACTTTAGAAGTCAGGTTCGTGCATGCAACACATCATCTGGTGATTGTGATCATTTCTGCCAATTTATCTGAAAATCCCTGCATGCATGACAATATTATGCTCTGAAAAATTATTTGACCTTGATTAATGACCTTGACCTTTCAGCTACAAACCTGGTTCTTGAACGCCACATGCCGTCTCATTATGCTTACCACATCTGCCAAGCTAATTGACAATTGTTCATGCCGGACAAAATTATGCTCGACATAATACATGGACTTAATTCTGATACTTGACCTTTGACCTTTAGGTGACCTTGACCTTAGTTTTTGCATGCGACACATTATCTTATAATGGTTATCACTGCTGCCAAGTTATTAGAAAATCCTTCAATGCTGGACAAACGTATTGCCTGGACAAGAATCTTAACATATATTCATATACTTGTCATTAAAGTGTGACCTTGACCTTGGACCAAGGCACCTGGTTCTTGCATACGACACCGCCGCATAATGCTTATCACTTATGCCAAGTTGTTTGAAAATCCTTCCATGCTTGACAACATTATGCTCCGGACATGGTCTATGGCTTAAATTTATATATTACTTCTATTTGACCTATGACCTTTTAGTGTGACCTTGACATTATACAAAGGCACCTGGTTCTTGCGCACAACACACTGACACACCATGCTTAGCACTTCGGCCAAGTTAGTTTAAAATCCTTCCCTGCTCAAAAAAATTATGCTTCAGACAGTATATAGGGCTTAATGGACCATTCACCTTTAAGTGTGACCTTGAACTTGGAGCTAAGGACCTGGTTCTTGCGCGCGACACACCGTCTCACCATGCACTTGCGCCAAGTTATTTGAAATTCCTTCCAAAGCTAGACAAAACAAGAGATGTTTGTAAAACATGTATGCCCCCCGACTTGCAGCCAAATTGTGAATATGTGCAATTGTTAAGAAATTTTTTTAATATGCAATCCCAATCGAGGTCTCGATATATGGTATCTATGTATGAAGTTTCATTACAATATCTCAAGTTATTGAGCGGAAACCATTTTTCTATTTTAAATAATGGTGACCTTGACCCCACCCACCCCACATGAAATCCCAAGAGAGGTCTCAGTATAAGGTATCTACGTATGAAGTTTCATTAAAATATCTTGATGCGTTGTCAAGTTATTTAGCGGAAACCATTTTTCTATTTTTAGCAATTGTGACCTTGACCTCACCCACCCCATACGCAATCCCAAGCCAGGTCTCGATATAAGGTATAAACGTATGAAGTTTCATTAAAATATCTTGATGCGTTCTAAAGTTAATGTGCTGAAAACGTTTTTTCTATTTTTAGTCACGGTGACCTTCACCTTGAACCACCCACCCCATATGCAATCCCAAGCGAGGTCTCAATATAAGGTATCTATGTATGATGTTTCATTAAAATATATCGATGCATTCTCAAGTTATTGAGCGGAATCCGATTATATATTTTTAGTAACGGTGACCTTGACCTTGATCCCACCCATCCCATATGCAATCCTAAGCGAGGTCTTGATATAAGCTATCGATGTGTGAAGTTTCATGAAAATATCTTGATGCGTTCTCAAGTTATTGAGCGGAAACCGTTTTTCTATTTTTAGTAATGGTGACCTTGACATTTGACCTGTTGACCTCAAAATCGATAGGATCTTCCTTTCCTCTTATGTAACCAGCACACCAACTTTCATGATCGTAGGTCAAAGCGTTCTCTAGATATAGTGAGGAAACTAAGTGGTCTACGTACAGACATACCGACCGACCGACCGACCGACGGACGGACAGATGCAAAGCAATATACCCCCACTTCTTCGAAGGCGGGCATAATTATGCTCCAGACAGTGTCTATGGCTTAAATTTTTATATTTGACCTTTGACCTTTAAGTGTGACCTTGACCTTATGCCTAGGGACCTGGTTCTTGCGGGCAACACACCGTCTCACCGTGCACAACACTTGTGCCAAGTTATTTGAAATTCCTTCCATGCTAGACATAATTATGCTCCGGACAGGGATAGCAGGCTTAAATTCTTATATTTGACCTTTGACCTTTAAGTGTTACCTTAACCTTGGACCTAGGAATCTGGTTCTTGCACACGACACACCGTCTCACCAAGCTCAACACTTGTGCCAAGTTATTTGAAATTCCTTCCATGTTGGACAATATTATGCTCCAGACAGGATCTATGGCTTAAATTCTTATATTTGACCTTTGACCTTTAAGTGTGACCTTGACCTTAAACTTGGGGACCTGGTTCTTGCGCGCGACACACCATCTCACCATGCTTAACACTTGTGCCAAGTTATTTGAAATTCCATCCATGCTAGACAAAATTATGCTCCGGACAGGGTCTATGGCTTAAATTTGTATGTTTCACCTTTGACCTTTAAGTGTGACCTTATCCTTGGACTTCGGGACCTGGTTCTTGCGCGCAACACACCGTCTCATCATGCTCAACAATTATGCCAGGTTATTTAAAATTCCTTCCATGCTGGACAAAATTATTTTCCGGACAGCTATAGAAGTCTTAAATTCTTATATTTGACCTTTGACCTTTAAGTGTGACCTTGACCTTGGACCTAGGAACCTGGTTTCTTCGCAGGACACACCGTCTCATTATGCTTGACATTTTTGCCACGTTATTTTAAAATCCTCCAATGATGGACAAAGTTATTGTCCGAACAAGAATCCAAACATACGTACATACGTACGTACCCACGGAACGGGTAAACTCTATATATACCATCATTGATGGTGGGGGCATAGCTAGTAAATAAAATCACACATGTATTTGTTAGTTACCAGTGAAAAATATTGTATTAGTGTATTCTAGCATTGATTTCAAGAAGTGTTAATTTCAAGGCTTAATCTAATAATGAACTTAACTGGAAAAAGTAGTTATATTCTGTATGACGCCAGCTGCAAAATCTCTTAGCCAACATTGCCAAAAGAAAGTACATGTACACACAAATCTTTAGCAAAATATTGTGAAACTCAACATGCATCAGCAGTAGATCAAGACAAGATTCTGTGTTTGATAAACACACATGCCCCCAGTTGGTGCTGGATAGCCCATTTCTTAGTCCAAATTAGGTCAAGGTCAAAGTGAGGTTGGGTGATACGGGTTGTTTGGAGATGGTCATAAGCAAAAACTGTGTAAAGGCCCTGTCACAGTGTGGCAAATTTGAGCTTTGAGTTCTGTACGAGGCCTGGCATGTTATAATTCGCAGTAAAGTAGACGAGTTGGTCGCTGAATTGTTTCAAGACCACATTTGTTCGAGTTCTCTTCAACCTTGACACGACATTGACACAACACATGTACGATAGTCACATTTTATCACGAGTTCAGCCGAGATATGCGTACGATATCTTTTCGAAACTTGAAGACTTGTCTTCGATAATAAACGAGTGTGGACGAGTCTGTATGACTTGTGAGGACATGAGCATGAGTTTATGGCGACATTTTACGAGAAACGGAAGAGCAGATGTCATAGGCAAGTCTCCCAAAGTCGCAGCAAACTCCTGTTAAGTCGTAGAACAATAACATACGGCGACACGCTACGACTAGGGAAGACATGTCTACAGAATGTGTTCGAGTGTGTTTGACAGTGCGCGAGATTCCTTCTACGTTTCTTCGACACATGTACGAGAATAAAAAGTCGCCGAGAAGCGGCGAGAATTTTAAATGGTTTAAAATTTTCGCCACTACTTGACGAGTTCTGGCGACATAAGAAGACATAAGTAGACATCACTGCGACAAAGAACGACATGTGTACAAGATCTACACGACACCAGGCAAGTTGTGGCAAGTTACAACTCGTGCGAACTTGTAGCTCAAATGTGCCACAGTGTGACAGGGCCTTATGTATCCAAGTGTTGTAGCAAGCGGTGTTGGTGTTAGACGAAAAGGTAAGTGCAAATAAAGTTAAGGTCAAAGTGAGGTTGGATGATATGGGTGGATAGGGAATGGTCATAAGCCACAACTGTGTAAGTATCCAAGGTTGTAGTAAGCGGTGTTGGTGCTAGATGAAACGGTAAAATCAACTTAACCTTGTCACGGACGAACGGAAGGACAGGACAACCACTATATGCCTCCCGCATCAAGATGCCAAGGGCATAAAAAATTCCTACAGCATACTTATTTGTTGCAGCCCTTTTGGGCTGGGTATCGGGCCTCTTGAAAGCTCTCATTGGCTCAGACGGGACCCTCACTTCGAGGGACGTCTTAAGGTCTCGACACAGCTGTCTGGTTGACGAGGGAAGCGATAAATCTAGTAGCCTGAAAGCCAGGTTAAGAGTTGTACCAAATACTAACCGACAACAGAGCAAAATCGCAAATTTTTGGTTGATAAATGCAGCTGCAATTCCAGTGGATCTAGTCTGAAAGCTAAGAAACAGTTGTACCAAATACTAATGGACACAAGAAAATATGGTCAATTTTTGGTGGTTGAATGCATCAGTAGCTATAATTCTAGTAGTCTGAAAACCAGATAACAAATGCACCAAATACTAACTGGCAAAAGAACAAAACTGCAATGTTTGGTTGATGCATGTAGCTATAATTCTAATAGGTTTACAGCCAGATAAAAGTTAAACAAAATACTAACAAACACAAAACGGTTAAAGAATTACATTTCTACTAACCCAAAACTGAACATTTAGAATGACAATCTTTTAGGTTTTATAACTACTGTTACATAAACAAAAGTACACACAATACAGCCAAGACACTATTTCGCACTCATAAACATCACTTTCATCATTGATTCATAAACAAAACTGAAGTTGAATAGAAATGGGAAATTGTGCATATAATTTAAACACAAACTGAAACAGGCAAAGGACAAAATGACAGTCAAATTATAATTTCCAACTAACATTTTCAAGACATAAATATTTATTTTTAAAAAATGTTCGTTTCAGATTACCCGACCTACCATTTAAAAAAATGCCCCGCCCCTAGAACATTGTATTGAGTTTGTCAGATATTTTTTGTTTTATTTACCTATTTCCACTAAATAAGTGTTTTGTTTTGAAAGCATCCACTAATAAACAATGTTTAAGGATATTGCTGATATGTTTTGAATATTTATGCAGTTTCAGAATCTTCAAGTTGGTCATTCACCAAATAAAAATAAACAAATCCCTACCAACCTACCCTAACTTTTGGGGGCATGCAACTTGAAACAAACATATTTTTTGTATACACCTTATAAATAAGAGGCATGTCGTGGGAAACCCGGGCCAAATGCATGTGCGCAGTCCGCACAGGCTAATCCAGGACGACACTTTCCGCTTTTATGGTATTTTCTGTTTCGATGTAGTCTCTTCTAAACACAAAAGGGCCATGATGGCCCTAGGTCGCTCACCTGAGTTTCAGGCATCCCAGTTTTGACACCAGTGGCATCATTTGAACAATCTTTGTACAAGACTGGTATGCCATGTTACATACCAAATATGAGAGGTTTCAGAGGAGAAGATTATTGAAGTAATTTTGCTATTTAAGTCTATACAAGCAATGTGACCCCTGGGGCGTGGCCAGTTTTGACCCCAGGGGCATCATTTGAACAATCTTTGTAGAGGACCCCTATACAATGCTACCAACCAAATACCAAACCTCCCTGCCTTGCAGTTTCGGAGAAGAAGAGTTTCAAAGTCATTTAGCTATTTATCTATATAAACCATGTGACCACCGGGGCGTTGCCAGTTTTAACCCCACTGGCATCATTTGAACAATCTTTGTAGAGGACCACTATGCAATTTTACATACCAAATATGAAACCTCTGGGTCTTGCGAACAGGAGATTTTTTAAAAAGTCATTTTGCTATTTAAGTCTATATAAACCATGTGACCACTGGGGCATGGCCAGTTTTGACCCCAGGGGCATCATTTGAACAATCTTTATAGAGGAACACTATGCAATGTTACATACCAAACATGACACCTCTGGGCCTTGCAGTTTCAGAGAATATTTTTAAAGTCATTTTGCTATTTAAGTCTATATAAACAATGTGACCCCCGGGGCACGGCCAGTTTTATTCCCATGGGGCATCATTTGAACAATCTTTGTAGAGGACCACTAGAGGATGCAACATACCAAATATCAAACCTCTGGGCCTTGGGGTTTCAGAGGAGATTTTAAAAGTCATTCTGCTATTTAAGTCTATATAAACCATGTGACCACCGGGGCGTGGCCAGATTTCAACAATCTTTGTAGAGGACCACTATGGAATGTTAAATACCAAATATGAAACCTCTGGGCCTTGTGGTTTCAGAGGAGAATACTTTTATAGTCATTTGCTATTAGAGTCAATATAAACAATGCGACCCCCGGGGCGTGGCCAGTTTTGACCCCAGGGGCATCATTTGAACAATTTTTGTAGAGGACCACTAGAGGATGCCATATACCAAATATGAAACCACTGGGCCTTGCGATTTGAGAAGAGATTTTGACGTAATTTTGCTATTTAGGTCTATATAAACAACAATCTTTCAACAATCTTTGTAGAGGACCACTATGGAATGTTAAATACCAAATATGAAACCTCTGGGCCTTGTGGTTTCAGAGGAGAATACTTTTATAGTCATTTTGCTATTAGAGTCAATATAAACAATGCGACCCCCGGGGCGTGGCCAGTTTTGACCCCAGGGGCATCATTTGAACAATTTTTGTAGAGGACCACTAGAGGATGCCATATACCAAATATGAAACCACTGGGCCTTGCGATTTGAGAAGAGATTTTGACGTAATTTTGCTATTTAGGTCTATATAAACAAAGTGACCCCCAGGGCATGGCCAGTTTTGACCCCAGGGGCATCATTTGAACAATCTTTGTAGTGGACCACTATACAATGTTACCAACCAAATACCAAACCTCTAGGCCTTGCGATTTTAGAGAAAGGATTTTTAAAGTCATTTAGCTATTGAAGTCTAAATAAACCATGTGACCCCCGGGGCATGGCCAGTTTTGGCCCCAGGGGCATCATTTGAACAATCTTTGTAGAGGACAACTATGCAATGTTACATACCAAATATGAAACCTCTGGGCCCTGCGGTTTCAGAGAAGATGATTTTTAAAGTCATTTTGCTAAGTAACTCTATATAAACCATGTGACCCCCTGGCCATGGTAAGTTTTGACCCCAGATGCATCATTTGAACAATCTTTGTAGAGGACCACTAGAGGATGCCAAATACCAAATATAAAAGCTGTTAGCCATGCAATTTCAAAGAAGATTTTTAAAATTTTCACTTTTTAAATCTATTCTTAGCTCTGGTGACCTACATATGCAGCGGACCGAAACAATTTGAACAATTTTGAAAGAGGGTCACCCAAGGATCATTCCTGTAAAAATTGGTGAAAATCTGCCCAGCGGTTTAGGAGGAGATGTTATTTGAATAAAAATGTTGACGTACGACGCACGACGGACAAAAGGTGATCACAAGGTGAGCTAATAAATCCACTGTAGGCAGAAAGTGTCGTCCCGGACGACACTTTATGCACATGCTTCAAGCCCAGGTTTCCCATGACACGCCTCATTACTTTTCCTATCTGTGTCCTAACCTGTTCAGTATTGGCACCATTTCCTGTTCTATCAGGAAAGTCTTGCGTTTACGATGCTTCGAAGCGAAATGGTCACATAGTTGCACAGAGTGTTGGATACACTGGAATAAAACAAACACTCTCAAGTCATAGTCGAATATGTTAATCATGGTTTGTGATGAAGAATTTGTAATAAAAAGCGGACGAGCTGCTTTTCAAAAAGAATGGTAGAGAGGGTATACCAACATAAAGTTATTTTACTAGTTGTGTAAGTGAACAATAACTGCAATATCCATGTATTAAAACAACAATAGACCTTGTCACAGTCTGTCTTGCGTAGGTTGTTCACAATGGCTTCTATTAAGGATTCCTTCTTCAAGTCATCATGGCTTCTCTTCTGATCATCATTGCTACAGAAAATATAAATGTACCATATAACACAGTGTGATTGTTACCGTTATATATTGGAATATATAGAATACTATGTTAGTGTTGAATACCAATAAGTTATTTAGCGAGGCTTAGAAAACCTAAACCACGAGCCTTGTCGAGTGGTTTAGGTTTTTGTGCCGAGCAAATAAACGTATCTGTATTCAACACTTACATGGTATTCTATTTTCGGTCTTTATTTAGAAAATCACTTAAAACATCCAATGACGTCATGAAAATAAACAACATAACGTCATTATAATGAGAGTGTTCGCTGTATTCAACCAGGTGGAATACAGCTAAGTTTATCCCACAGGGTGTTATTTCATCAATGCTAGCATGACGATGGGTTATAATGGATTATCGAATTTAGTTCATAACCAAAAGATGTCCCGCATGGTGCAAATGAGACTGACTTTAAAGGACCAGTAGAGGCTACAGTGGGGGAAATTGACCCGAGAGTAAATATACCCCCAGAACAAAACTTTACTACTTTAATGGAATTAAATCATTGAATTTTGCTGTGACAAATTTTTGCACTTTCTTGAAAAATGGCTATTTTGTGTGGTCTTAAATTCCCACTTTTTTCCTATATTTTTTTATAAGTTATATGTGTGGTCTTAAATTCTCGCTCTGTATTGACTGCAAAAAATAGACCACCGTGAAATTAAATGATTTTACAGTAAAACAACAGGAAAAATTAAATAAATAACTTAACAAACTTAGAACTAGTGAAAGATTTCTGTATATTATGCAAATATAGTACAGTGCCAAAAAGTGAATTCACTTTAAGCTTTGCTAGTGAAACCACTGGTTTCTCCTTTAACCTTTAGTTAATGACTTGAACGCCACTTGACTTTAAAGGAAAAAACTGGGAACATGTGTGAAATTATTGAACACTAGCAAGTTAGACATTTAATACTGCCTCTAGGTAATTTAAATATCCAGACACTAATGCGAAAATAATGCATTTGTGCCAAATTTTATGCTTAAATATGTAGTTGTATCACAAGCAAATGAGAGTCAACAATCTAAACAGTCACAGCTGCTGTCCAAATACTCATGTATATAGACTGTCATAAATGCATGTGCAACAATACCAATATTTCATTATCTGCACAATAACATGTTTTCATATAACAACAACCTTTCTATCTCGGTGAGAGCGGAGATCAAAGTGAGCACGCTTTCTGCAACCAGGTGGTCGGTGGAGCGGGACAGAATACCCACAATCCTCTGAACTGTTCCGCGACCAGGATACATCAGGAAATCAAATGCTCTGAAACAGATTTGGTACCTCAGGTGCACTTCATGTAAACAATTATATGAAAACATATTATATACAGTAAATGTCTAGTCTTATGCTAACTATTATCCACATATAGCTCGAAAATCTAAAAAGCAATTTTGCATGATTCACTTACGGGTAATGACTGGAATTTTAAATACGGTCAACATGTTAACAGAAAAAAAGATTCCGTATGTACACACAAGATTCTGTATGTGCACACAAGATTCTGTATGTGCACACACGATTCTGTATGTGCACACAAGAGTCCGTATGTGCACACAAGAGTCCATATGTACACACAAGAGTCTGTATGTGCACACACGATTCTGTATGTGCACACAAGAGTCTGTATGTGCACACAAGAGTCCATATATGCAAACAAGAGTCTGTATGTGCACACAATATTCCGTATGTGCACACAAGATTCTGTATGTGCACACAAAAGTTCGTATGAGCACACAAGAGTCTGTGCACACAAGAGACTGTATGTGCTCTCAAGAATCTGTATGTGCACACAATAGTCCGTATGTGCACACAAGAGTCCATATGTGCACACAAGAGTCCATATATGCACACAAGAGTCCATATGTGCACAAAAGATTCTGTATGTGCACACAAGATTCTGTATGTGCACACAAGAGTCTATATGTGCACACAAGAGTCCATATGTGCACACAGGAGTATGTATGAGTATGTATGTGCACACAGGAGTCTGTATGTGCACACAAGAGTCTGTATGTGCACACAAGTGTCTGTACGTGCACACAATAGTCTGTATGTGCACACAAGAGTCTGTATGTGCACACAAGTGTCTGTATGTGCACACAAGAGTCCTTATGTGCACACACAAACCTAACGTTTTCAGCCGTACCACCTTTGGTTTATACGTACCTATCATCTGGTCCAGAGCAGAGGCTTGCAAATGCACGGCACACTCCACCCTGCACCTACACAACACAAATGGAACAAAAATACATTCACTGACTGCTTATCAAGAATAATGATCCAGTCTTGAAAATATTACTATCCTTGATTCAGGCAAAACATACCTGTTCAATTAATATTTTACGTACTGGTTAAAGATCTCAAATCTGAAAGTCCATGTGACACTCAGGACTGTCTTAAAGCCACAACATTTCTTTTTAATTAAAAGTAGTATTGAAACTAATAGATTTGTTATTTGATTTACCTCATCACATGATATTCACACACTGAAGTAAGCAATTTCAGTTTTAATTAAGCATCGGCAAGGGTAAACATTAAGGACTCACATGTTCACATGATGTATACTCAAGTAGTTCATAGAGAACATCCATGTTCTCCATTAACAGGTAACAGCTCTGTAGTCTGTGGAAAAATATGTAACATACTCAGTGTTTATGGATGAACCTAACAGCTATGCAGTCTGTGGAAAAATATGTAAATAGTCAGTGTTTATTGATAAACCTAACAGATCTGCAGTCTGTGGAACAATGTGTAACATACTCAGTGTTTATGGATAATCCGAACAGCTCTGCAGTCTGTGGAAAAATATGTCATATACTCAGTGTTTATGGATGAACCTAACAGATCTGCAGTCTGTGGAAAAATATGTAACATACTCAGTGTTTATGGATGAACCTAACAGCTCTGCAGTCTGTGGACAAATATGTAAATAGTCAGTGTTTATTGATACACCTAACAGATCTGCAGTCTGTGGAACAATGTGTAACATACACAGTGTTTATGGATAATCCGAACAGCTCTGCAGTCTGTGGAAAAATATGTAATATATTCAGTGTTTATGGATGAACCTAACAGATCTGCATTCTGTGGAAAAATATGTAACATACTCAGTATTTATGGATGAACTTAACAGATCTGCAGTCTGTGGAAAAATATGTAACATACTCAGTGTTTATGGATGAACTTAACAGATCTGCAGTCTGTGGAAAAATATGTAACATACTCAGTGTTTATCGATGAACCTAACAGATCTGCAGTCTGCAGAACAATATGTAACATGCTCAGTGTTTATGGATGAACCTAACAGCTCTGTAGTCTGTGGAACAATGTGTAACATTCTCAGTGTTTATTGATGAACTAAACAGCTCTGTAGTCTGTGGTACAATACATGTATGTAAAATTGTCAGTGTTTATTGATGAACGTAACAGCTCTGTAGTCTGTGGAAAATATGTAACATTCTCAGTGATTATTGATGAACCTAACAGCTCTGTAGTCTGTGGAAAATATGTAACATTCTCAGAGTTTATTGGTGAACCTAACAGCTCTGTAGTCTGTGGAACAATGTGTAACATTCTCAGTGATTATTGATGAAAATCTGTAGTCTGTGGAAAATATGTTACATTCTCAGTGATGTTTGATGAACCTAACAAATCTGTAGTCTGTGGAAATATGTTACATTCTCAGTGATTATTGATCAACCTAGCAGACCTGTAGTCTTTGGAAAAGTGTTTTGCTTCCATGTAAAATATGTAACAGCACAGGTGTTTACTAACGTACAAGATCTGCTGTCTTTGATAAAATATGTAACCATGTTAGAGTTTACTGATAAACAGTACCTAACAGTTCTGCAGACTGTTAATAAATATGTAGCAGCCTATAAAACTGACTACTCTGTAGTCTGTGGAAAACAATGTAACAGCCGGAGCATTTACTGATAATCCTAAAAGTTCTGCAGTCTGTACAAAAATATGTTTCAGCCAGAGCGTTCATTTAGAAACCTAAAATCTGTGCAGTATTGGGCCAAAACATGTAATCTTTACAGTCCGTGGGAGATATGTTTACAACTCTGCAGTCTAAGCAAACTAATACTAGAGGCCAGTTGGCAACATGTCGAGCCCGTTATTAAGAAAGCAACTTGTAATGTTAGTATTTTTAAATAACATTTTCTAAGAGCAGCTCTTCTCCTTTGACCCTCTCCACATGGTCAACATTTGTGTTATTTCAAAATTCCCCAATGAATGATGAATGAACAGTCTGGACAAGCTGTTATATGGCCATATTTGACCTTTGACCTCTAAGAGTGACCTTGACCTTTGAGCTAGGGATACAGGTCTTGCCTGTGACACGCCCTTTCGAAATGGTGAACATTCGTGGCAAGATATTTAAAACTCAGAGATAAATGATGAAATAACAGTCCGGACAAGCTGCATTATACCCAGATTTGACATTTGACCTATAGGTGTGACCTTGTTATTTGAGCTAGGGACACAGGTCTTGCGTGCGCCACCCTATCTCCATGAAACATTTGTGGCAAGTTATTTTAAAATTCCCTGATGAATAAGGTAGTTACAATCCGGACAAGCTGTATTATGCCCATATTTGACATCTGATCTCAAGTGACCTTGACTTTGAGCTAGGGACACAGGTTTTGCGTGCGACATGCCATTTGTACATGGTGAACATTTGGTGGCAAGTTATTTTAAAATTCCCTGATGAATGATGAAGTTAAAGTCTGGACAAGCTGTTTAATGCCCATATTTAGCCTCTATTTGAGACCTTGACACATGAGCTAGGGAGAAAGGTCTTGCGCGTGACGTGCCGTCGCCACGATGAACATTTGTGGCAAGTTATATTGAAATTGCCTGATGAATGATTAAGTTACAGTCTGGACAAGCTGTATTATGTCTATATTTGACCTTTGGCCTCTAAGTGTGACCTTTGAGCTAGGTACACAGGTCTTGCGCGCAACATGCTGTCTCCACATGGTGAACATTTGTGGCAAGTTCTTTTAAAATTGCCTGATGAATGATGAAGTTACAGTCCTGACAAAATTGATGGACGCACGCAGAGAAGGATGCACTCACAGACATACACCAAACCGCCACTGTGACAACTAAGTCGAGCTGACCGCAGGCAGGCTCGACAAAAACAAACCAATATATATGAAAGTACCTTGTGGAGTGGCTACAAGCTTTGGCTATGAAATCTGCAGCCTGATGTTGAAACACTGGCTCAGAGTTCTGAAATATGAATGAAACATAAGTATACAATCTAATGGACAATATCAAGGTGGTGTCGCAAGCTCTATTAGGTCATTTAGGAGAATATTTGCCAAGTCTGTTTGATGGGCAGAATCAGTACTTGGGGTCTGATAAAAATCACTGAAAGGATATGAGGTGTGTCATGGGAAAACCTGGCTTAATGTGCGTAAAGTGTCGGCCCGGATTTCGCCACGCCTGTGTTTTATTTGAAAACTTGTTTTTATGCCTTATGTTACATTCAAGAACCCTGACCTGCACACAAACATCTGTATACATATATATGCACAGAATTCACAGACAGTTAATAAAAAAGTTTGATAACTAAATTACGCACATATCATGACCAGACCTACCATTTCAAGGCAGCTGACAGTGAGACTGACTAAATGTTCCTCTAGAAGAACACTGCACATTCTGAAATACAGTACACATACATGTACTGCTGTCTAAAAATAGTATTTTTCAGTAAAGCAAAATTTAGTTCACGTTTCTGGTACCTTTTAAGGCCATCCGTCCAAAAACAAAACATATTCAGTATGTCAAAATAAAAATAAGCTTTCTCAAGAAGCAATACATTTTCAGTTGTAAGATATCAACAATTATACAGCATACTAGCATGAGGCCATAGAGGACCTGTAACATTTTACTGGCTTATTTAAGGGAGGAGTGTCAGAAAGAAAAGGACCATGATTAACTCTAGCGACCAGAATCATTTGAGCAACTTTGGGAGAGGACCATGCAAAGAAATGTTTCTGTGAAGTTTAGTCAATGTTACCTCAAATGGTGCAGAGATGTCATTTTAAAAATGTGCAAGCATGCTTGAACAAATTCAATTTTTAGCTCTATCGGGTATATTGTGCAACACAATGGAACCATTTGAGCAACGTAAGTAGTCTGTAGAGAACGATATAAGGAACATTCTTATGCAATTATTTGGGAATCTAGCCAGGAGTTTTGGAGGAGATGTCATTTCAAGATTATATATTTTTAGCTCTGGCAGCCATCTTGAGCAGTAGAACGGAAACATTTGATACACACACACACACACACACACACACACACACTCACAACGCATGAACCCCCATAAGTCTGCTTTGGCCACTGGAGTACCAGTAAATAATCAAATAACACCATATATTCATTTCTAGTTAGTGTGAACTTAACTCCAGACACCCATTTTTTATAAATAATTTGGACTAACAGTGAACTTGATCATGAACCCACAAAACTACTATCTCTGTATAATCTATGTAAACAGTTTCATTACAACAGCTCTATTCAATGTTTGAACATTTAACAGAAACTGTTTTCGTTGTATTCTGCAGTTGGTAACAGTGACTATGAAAACCTTACTTGTCACCAGTCCTGAGGCAGTTCAGGAGACAGTCCAGTATCACACTATGTACATTGGCCCAGCCCAGTCGCCCCACTAGCTTCACAAGGCATCTGGCACCCTCGACAGCCGCAGATTCCTGGCTTGATGAAAGACTACAAACATACATTCAACATATGTTTACTATGGGAGGCTATATCAGACAACCAGCCGCACAAGGCATATAGCACCCTCGACAACATCAGCCTAATGGCTTAATGAATGACTAGAAACAGAAGGCTTTAGAAGCCAAGAAAAAAAGAGGTATACTCGGGCATTTCATGAGCCACTTTGTTTGAAATATTATAGTAAGACATACCACTATATTTGCAGGAAATTATTAGACCGGCAAC
This sequence comes from Congeria kusceri, assembly GCA_027627225.1. Lineage (NCBI taxonomy): Eukaryota > Metazoa > Mollusca > Bivalvia > Myida > Dreissenidae > Congeria > Congeria kusceri. The sequence goes on along the minus strand of CM051036.1, from coordinate 48,369,519 downwards.
TGCGTCATATCCACAAAGCTCCAAATGATCATCTTAACTTAAGTCATATTTCAGGGAAAATTTCATATACAATTGTCCGTATGAAAATCAATATTATACATTCGAAATAAGGTAAAATATGAATCATCTGTTGATGATTTACCACATTAAAACCATTTGAGACAAAATCAACTTTAGATAAACCAGCCACAGACTTAAGGAATGTTATGATTTTAAGTTTTCACAAAGGAGATTTGTGGATATGGGCCCTGGCGGAACATGACATCTGAATTTAAGATTTTTAGTCATGTTTTCACAAAGGAGATTTGTGGATATGGGCCCTGGCAGAACATGACATCTGAATTTAAGATTTCTAGTTATGTTTTCACAAAGGAGATTTGTGGATATGGGCCCTGGCGGAACATGACATCTGAATTTAAGATTTTTAGTTATGTTTTCAGAAAGGAGCTTGTGAATACAAGTTAAGGTGACCATAATTATGTACCTTGGCAGGTATTTGACAAGGATGCCCAGTATCTCCTCAGCTATTGTCATAGCCTTGCTTGGTTCCTGTAAGACATACACATGGACAGATGAACACTTTACACCACAGTCATGTTTTACATACTATTATAATTATTATTGTCCTCAAGTGATACTCAGTCTCATTTACTTGGATGGAAACCTGGTTAATTTATTATGAAAGTTTGAAACAATTGCACAAAATACTGATTATGTTTGCATAAATTTGATAAAAGCAAGTAAGTTGAATCGGTGAAATGACAAGGACTATCACATGTAAATTAATAAAATTTGTCAGTTGTTATGTAATCTTATTATCATGGAAAAGTAACTGAAAGTTATTTCATATAAATATACACACATTGTTAAGAAACTAACAGTTTAAAAGCTATTTCATGACAATAAACATGTATGGTCCAGTAAGCTATAGTCATGTTTGGTTTATCTTGGTTAAGTAACTAATTGGTAATTTATGCACATCTACACATACTATTGAGTAAATAATAGTTTATGTAAATCTGCACACATGTTTAAGTCACTTATAGATATTTTATAGTTATTTTGTATGAATATATGCTAACGATAAAGGAATGTAAATATATTTTACGCAAATATAGGATCTGACACGAGTTGTCATTTCATACCAGAATTTATTAAATGAGTTCAGGAATTATGTTTCCTGGACGAGTTTAATAAAATATGGTATGAAATGACAACGTGTGTCAGATCTTTTTTATCACATGCTTTTAAACGAATACAAAACCTTATAATTTTACCAAAAGATGTTGAAAATCCTAAAAGTTGTGTACTGACGTGACGTCATATCATGTTGACGATGTCATTTCACCAAAATAACGTCATGCGATTGGTCAGTTACATATGTAGCCAATGAAATCTTACATGACCGTTTAAGATAAAATCATGTGTAAGATGAAATGGCCGTATTACAAGGACAACAAGGTATAGCATGTGATAAATAAACAATTTCATGTGATTCCACATGCATGTTAAAGTAACTAATACTGGTTGTTATGAAAGCAAACAACACTTGTAAAGCAACTAGTTGTAGTTGTTAATTAAGAAATAATTTTAGTTGTTTATCGGCTAATGAACAACAATTTGGAGTTCTGATGCGTATGAATTAATTTAAATTATACTGCATCAGAACGACAAATATACAGATAAACAACGATAATGTGAGCATTATTGTGATTCTAACATGACCTGACAACATTTTCTGCAATTACAATGCAAACTATATTTTACAATTTTTTTACAATTTTTCCGGTTGTTTATTGGTAGTTCAACAATGGTGAATTTTGTTCTTTTATCTATAGAAAACTCTGCGCATGTCATGTTAGAATTCATTATAACCCATCATCTTAAATAATAGTAGTCACAGTTTTTGGTTAGTTGTCAGTTTTTTGAACTGCATGCGACAAACACAGAGCATATTTTAACTGATATAACCTAATACATGTATGAACAAGCAATACCTGCAAAATTATCATTGCATTGCTAACAAAACTATGAAAACATTTTTATTCACATACAAATAAAAAAGAAGCTTGTTAATTTATAGCATGACCATCCAAATGAATATTATATATTATATGTTAATGTGACAATCATTAACCAGTTATCAAAGTTAATGATAGTTGAAATATTTGCAAACATTGAGAAAGTTTAATGTTTATTCCAGTCAAAAGTTTAGAACATTAGGCCATTCATACCTTGATCTTATAACCAGATATAATTTTCATATTTTTAGCAATACTGACATCGACCTTGGTCTCAGTGACCATACCAGGCCAGGACTTCTTTATTTTACGGCTTAGAGAACCAGCAAACGTAATTTTTTCGAAAGTGAAATACATAGAGTACAAATATAATAATTTGCTCGGTAAGTCTGTTTACTTCCATGACACGCCTTTTTGTTTTTGACGGTATCACATGATGATTGCCAATCGAGATCAAAATATTGTTCCGGAATTCCACGAACAAATTTTTTAAGCATGGCGTCTGCTGTGGAAAAGGAAAGGACGTATATATTTAGGTGGCATTTGTAACAAATAATATCTTTACTAACAAGATTTTCTTGCGGGCACATCAAAATGAGGATGTGGGGACAGCTTTGTCTCCTATAATCCTAAAAGAGAACGTCATGGTTTGCACATGGTTGCATGTTGTTTATGATATATATTTTCGCAACACAATGAGAATTTCTTATTTGCCTTGTATTTTGTTTCTGTCACAATTATAATGCAGTAATTTAACACACACTAGCAGTTAAGTTTATATCTGATAAATTTCATATATACATGAAGATTAAGCATTTACACAGAGTTGAATTTTTTTCTGTATATGTTAAAACTGGTTTCTCCTTTTTAACAAGAGTTTAGATTTAATATGAATCCAAAAAATTAACGTCATAATATTTGCACTTATCTCTCGATATAGTTAAATTTAAGATATGTTTTTTGAGACCTCACAGCAATTATTTTCAAAATTTGCGTTTTGTGGTTAGATTAAGCAGTCCAGCTGGCTCGGTTGGCCTGGCCTGTGTTCTGGCGGTCGTGGATTCCAGTCTTGCACAGGTTAACTCGTCTTCTTTTAAAACGGTATCTCACTTTACATCTTGTAAATCCATACAAGTATACAGCTTTGTGGTAAAATCAACTTTAATGATGCAGTTGATATATATGCAGGCATCTATTACACTAATTTACTCTGCAAAATTCATAAATACCAATGGTTAAACTGCATATAAAACATCGGTGTAATAAAACATTTTATACCATGTTTGACGTCTTATTCTAACTTCACATAATAGTGTGTTTTAATGTTGACATTGTTATTAATTATAAATGAGTAAACTGCTAAATGGAAATCGTTTGTTGTGTTAAGGTATTCGAACACTAATGAAATCGGGTAATATCGACTCATTTCGTAAACGTATCTGTGTCTTTCTGTATATTTTGGACCAACGTTGGACGATGATAATCTCAAAAAGTGACATAAATAAACATCGTGTATTTTGTAAATAAACCATAAACTAAAACCAAACATTTACTTTTTGTTAGCAACTGTGATTATTTGACAGAATTAACTTATATTTCATTTGTTAAGCATAAATAAATAATATTGCGTTTTGGCTTCATGATTATCAAAATGGCGGCGCCCATGATCGTTTACTCTGTCAGTTTATAAAACCTGATGATCGTTTACTCTGTCAGTTTATAAAACCTGAAATATATTGTCTAAAAACACAAACAGTGTGCCACCAAAAAGGCTCGTGAACGTATTTAATGATAACAGTGAGTGTTTATAAGTTCCCTATGCTGGTGTAATTATTAACGATGTGTCTACATGACAAAATCTCTCAAAGTGGAAGCCTTATGAAGGACTGTGGAATTTGTTGGCGTTTTTATTTTTGAAAATAATCTTCCATCACAAACAATGCTATCGTGGACTTGTATCGGTGACATGTGTGAAACATTTTATTCCTTTGAACGTTACTAGCTACATCGGTGCCAGAATAGAGACTGTTGGCTCATGAAAAGTGTTGTATAAATGCAAGTCACACCATAAACCATAGTTTGGCATAAAATCCATGTTATGAGTTGAATTAAAGAGAAGTCTGGCTTGATTTGTACCACATGGCATACAGGTTTGTTTGACAATGGGGGTTGTACTTGGAATTCCTTTATTTGTTAAATATATGAACATAAATAATAAGTGAATTAATACAATTATATGATTGTTTTATTTATTCAGTTCTCATTCAGAACCATTTTCTATTGAAAACTATTTCATTCTTTTTTAATTTATAATGTCTTTTGATATGTACATATTGCACTGGATTCCTATAATTTTTGTGTCAACTGATTCACATTTGATCAAAATGATACATAATTTGACTTCTAAATTCTAATAAATGGAGCAATGTTCTCAGTGTATGAAGTTAACAATGACGTTTTATTTACTTGTACATATACAATGTAGACTTAATAATTTTGTATTTGCAGCTCCCGGGCTCAGGTTCCCTGATGTCACATCAATGGCAACATTTATAACTTATTCTGGACAAATCATCAATGGACTTTTGAGAAAAACAAAACAGTTCATCAGTTTAAGTTTTAACAGGAACACACAGGTCCGGGAAACTATATTGCACAAGAAGAATTTCCAACAACAATCATCAAAATTACAGTGCTTCTGTTCTTGGATTGAGCACTTTAAATTTAATGATCTGCATTATTGTGCCCATATTGACAAAAGTTTTGATGTACACTTTTAAGTATCACCTTTTAGTTATATTAATGCTTGATAATTTTTTTAAATGTTGCTTTGACAGCAATGACATGTTACCATGCTTAAATGCTTAAAGACGTTTGCAACAAAAAGAAAATTATTGAGTTAATTTCTCCTTTTGCTTCATTATTTCTTTATTGTATATAGGTTACAATATACTAATTTCAATCAATAAATATAAATCTTTGTAAGTCATTAAGTTCCAGTCAATATGTAAACGTTCATAAAGCATTATAATGATCAAAAACACATGTATACAATGTATTGCCAAACAAACTTGTTAAAAAAAGATCCATTAAATATTGCCATTCTATTTTGGCAATTGATACGTTGTTTACGTAAACACGAACATAAAAAAGGTTACACAGGTACCCTACTTAAAGTCCAATATTTCCCAAAGAAGTTTGGTGACCCATTCTTTTTATTTATGTTTTGGTGTAAGTATACATTTGTGCATGTATGTGCGAAAATTTAAGGAAATCTGTCTTTTGGAACAAAATATATTGATGCATAATAAATGACAATTCAGAAGGTATTATAAGTACCCATTTGATCTACTTAAATGTCCAGCCAAATTCATTATTTTAACAGTAAATGTTGGTAAAGCGTTGTTTATTACCAAAATACCCTTGTATATTGCCAAATAAGACACCTGAAAACATATCAGTTGAAAGAACCATAACCTTGTTTGAAAAATAGCTCTCCTATATACTTAAAACATTGATAAAAAATCCAAACTGAAAAAAGGGGCTTCGACACGTACCGTATTCAAAATCCAATGTTTCCCGAAAAAGACCGGTGACCCCCATTTTTTATCACTATTTTAATTTCAGAATACAGACACATGCATATGGAACTTTTTAACAAAATTATGTCATATTGAACAAAAGATATTCGTACATTTTATTATTTATTGATGTTTCCAAAGGCATATTAAATGCATAATTAACCTCATTAAGCGTCAATTAAAAGTAATTTTTCAAATGGTAACTATAGATAAAGCGCACTTTATCATGATCCTGCACTTTTACATTGCCGAACGAAATATTAAAAAAATGGCATTTAAAAATCGCCATCTTTGTTTGAATGTGAACGCTTTATATAAATCCATATTGCTAGTCACACAAACTGAAAAAGGGCTTCGACAGGTACCGAATTAAAAACCTAATATTTCTGGAACAAGGCAGGTGACCCCTCTTTTTTAAGGCTGTTTTAGTTTTAGGATACATAGACGCGTGTTTGTTCAATTTTTTACCAAAATCTGTCGTTTGAAAGAAATTGAAGGAAATTGTTGCGAAAGTCTTTAAGTAAGTTTTCTTCATGGTTCATTATATGAACAAAATAAACTATGAAATAGTTATTTATTATTTAATATTGGTTAAATGTTATTCATATAATAAACTCAAAGACATTACTGGTCATGAACGTAATTCTGGCCACTTTGTTTTTTTTTTTTTTAATCCAACAATGTACACAACTGATCAAAATTAAACTCACATCAATAATAAAGGGTTCAAAACTCATATAACGTGCAAGTTAAAATCAGAATGGACGAGTGTAAGGAAACTAAATTAACAGAAATAAATAACATATAAAATGTCCATTTTCCTAGCTCAAATGAACGTAAAAAATCGGCCACTTTTTAGTATCCTCGGCAATGTTTATAACAAAATAGTTTTTTTTTACATGAATATCCCCATCTTAAGAGTAACGATCAAGGTTTACAAAAATTAAAATTTTCACTAAAATATCCTACCAAAACGACTTTCTTTTAACGGTACCCCCCCCCCCCTCCTCTTAAATTCTGTATAATTTAAACCAATGTTGGCAATGGTGAACTGCAAATGGTTTCGTTTCTTTCATTTGCTTGTTTATATTGTGTTTGTTTTGTTTAAACGTCATTTTTATGTCAAAAATAAAGTAAACAAGTTTTTAAAACCTGAAGCCAAGGGTGATGTGAGCTATAAATAACTTTAAACTTCCTTTAATTCTATTCAAGGGAGATCATTCAATTTGAAAATCTTAATGTATAGCTGTTAATTTTCACCCGTGTGGGTGTATGCGTTTTATGTGAGTAAGTAAACAGTTATAATTGATATGAATAAAATAGAGAATACATTATTCAATTAAATATAGATATTATTAATATGAACATAAACTTCCGAAATATCACAAACACATCATTCATGATACGGATCAATAAGTCTAAGGGCCAAATTGTCAAAGGGGCCAATTTATTTACTGAATTGCTAACTAGAACTGAGTCCGGAAAAATCTAGGGAGGGGATATTCTCCTTATCGTGTGTAACCCCTTCGCTGAGGAAGGCTACAACATAAACTTACTGGGACTACCTAAAGTTTACGATGATATTGGTATTAAATTCAAAAATTGTAAGAAAATCAGAGATCACAGAATTTAAAGAGAAAACACGTCTGGGCAAAATAGCGACGTGATCTTTTAAACAGAAGCAGTGTTTCCTATTTCGTCAAATTTGCTTGTGAAAATTTGTAAACGATTAGAAGAAAAAATAAATTTAAACCTGTATAATGCAACACCATATTTTCGGAGCGTGTGTATGATGACGTCAGTTTCCGCACATGACTCAATATTTCCTGTTATGATACTGAGATTTCAATTCAAAGTAAATAATGATATACTTACTGGATTCGAGAAATCTGTAGAAGTCTGTTGCTATAGAAAGTACGTTTGCTAATTGTTTTAAAACAATACTAATCTCTATCACAAAAACGCTTTGTGAAGGGTGGCCGAATATTTACGTACAGGCTGGAATTACGTCCATGATCAGTAACTAAATTTATTGTATAGAAATGTACAATATTTTTTTGCAATACTTCAACATACAATAACATCACTTTGCTTTAAAGTTGCTGATACACTTTGAGTAACTATTGAATAGTAAATAAGTTAGGTGCTTCAGTGTTTAATCTAAGCCAAAATTACATGTAAAGCTACTAAACATTTATTTCAACTTAAGTAAGAAATATGAATAAACTAGAGTTTGTGACAATGTTAGTTAAATATGTCTGATAAATATTATTTTACATATAACTGTTGTAAATTCTCAAACCCACCTTTCCATACTTCATTGATCAGCATATATTTCCAGTTAGAGGCGGTAAACGTTTATAGTTTTGCATTGTTCGTTTGAATTACCAATAACATTAATTTTGGAGGGTCAAATACACTTTAAGCACTTGAACAATAGTCCAGAATTCAATTTGAAGTTGAAAGCACATTTTATAAAAGTGTTACAATTTGTTGTGAGAGGGGGTACTTTAACAGTTTGCTTAATTATCAATATAAGATTGCAGTTAACATCACAATGTTGTATATTTTATGTATAATTATGATAATGTATAGTCTTTTTTAATTGTAAATAAATGGAAAAAAAATGTAATTTTAAACTAAATAAAAAAATGTAATTTTAAACTACATATAAAGATATATGCTAGATCAACAGAAACTAAAACTTTTCAGTTCTTCCTGCGTTTTACCCTTAGTAATTTGCTAACCTTGATCTATGTTGTTACATGATTAATTTTAAATGATTTTATTCTTTGCAACACAAGCATGCCATAATGTTTTTGTGTAAATACTAGGTTACTAGATGGTTGGATAATTAATTCAGTTATTAGATGTTATGGTTATGTATGTTGGCATTTATGTCCAATATAGTTTTCTCTGTCAACTGTTTTCTGAGTGACTCTAATACTTAATTATAGTAACAATGTTCATTATTTAGATATCTTAGTTGTCTAAAAAAAATAGTTTAAGTCACCAAGCTGTTGTTGGAATCAGAATATTAGAATTTATGAAGTTTTGTGACATGTTCAGTTGTGATATGTACTAAAAACAGCATTTGGCACGTTACTGTACTAGGTTTTCAAAACCTACCCCTGTATACTTTAGCTGCAAATATTTCTGTTATACATGTATGATGGTGAAAGTTCATACTTTTTTATTATTTCATTTGCATATATATGTACATAATTTTAATGGGCTAAATTCACCTATACCTTTTACCTATATGATCACAACTGACTGTAAAGTATGGACACGCATTTTCAAGTTAGGTGAATTTGTCCTTATTTTAGATAGGGGTACTGTACATATTTTTTTTTTTTTTATATTGTTTATATAAACATCACACAGTTGTTATTTTTCTGCTTAAAGATGTCCATGTAACTGTTATGAAGTTTAAAATATGCTGAAAATAAAAAACATGAACATGTTTTGTGGCTTTTTTTAAATATGAGATCATGTCCGCTGTAGCATTTTTTACCAAGAGGGTGGCATTACAGCATTACAAAAATGCTAATAACTTTTTTATTACACGGTAACAAGTCTTTAAATTTTCAAATACATTGTCATATTGATAGTAGATTATGATGGGAAAAAAATTAAACACATTTGTGATTATGACCATTAGTGTGTGAAAACCTTAAGATTTGAACACCTTTTTTTTCGACCTGTCAGTTGACATATTCCCCCAACAATTTTGTAAACCAGAAAATAAAAAAGGACTGGCCTCATACAGCTAAAAATAATAGTAAGCCACACAAAACTGTAATTTAAAAGCAGGTTTCGTAAATGTAGAACACTCATATCTCAAGCCAATGGGTGAAAATCATGGCTCTACTTTTTGGCAATAGTGACCTTGACCATTGGATTCACTGAGAGTTTATATACACAAACACAAACAAGACTTCACCAAAATTCCTAAGAAATTTCCAAAGAAAAGATCACTCCAATTTCTATCTATTGATATGTATGTATCAGTAAAACAGGCATACCATACAAAACCCCCAGGGTAACTGACATACCTAAACAAAAACCTAAAAGCAGACACTAATAACCGATACAGAGCAACAAATTTGCAGCGCATTCAAACAAAAAAAGTGCCAAAAAACTCATTGCAACGATAACATTACATTAGTCCTCTCTACCTGCTCCCAGTAGACGGCGGAACACAGGTCCGGTATCTTGTGCAGCAACGACTTGTACATCCGGTGCACGAGTGACGGCCTACTCAGCAATGGCTGCTGCAAAATTACACAAACATATCATAAGGTCATGATTAGTTTATTATCATATTAGTTTTGTGTTAATACACACCTATCACTGAAATTTAATGCAATATTGTCACAAATCAATCACAAAAATCATAATTTTTTGGATCATTTCTGGGACTTTGCCCACGAATTTCCGCTATTTTTAATGATTTTCAGGGACATGTACAAAAATTAATCATTTTTCCAGATAAGCGTTCTTATTTGGCGGGAAAGTCGTTTTGGCGGGAAATAGGGGCGTGTGTTCATGTATTTATTCCAATCCAAGGCAATGTACATTTTTTCACGAAAAAAGTTTTATTGTTATAAGTGCTCGTAACAATACAAATATTCATTAAAATGATAAAGATTGCAACGTTATTGCACAACGAAACTTACATACAAAAAGAAAAGATTTCAAAGTTTTTTCACTACAAAGTTTTTATTGCCAGTTGGCATGTCTATCTTTAGCAAAACACGGGTTTAGATCTACATGGCATTACAAAAACTTTGTGTTTACGACTATTTGACCAGAAATTTTATGTTAAGTAATTTAAAACAATGCCTTATTTAGGTAGAAAACTAACTGCGGATATTGTGAACAACGGAAACCATTGAGTAAACTGCTTTCACTTATGGTCGGAATTATAAGTACTCTTTCGTTATCAACTGATGCATGTATACACTTACTAATGCATGTATAAATGTTAATTACGCCGATTGGTCGACTGTTCACTGCATTGGCAAACTGAAATAACTTTGCGCTTCAATTGGCTAATACCAATTTTTCTGTGGGAATGACGCTCAACCTTGAAGGCTGGAGCTACTGGGTGACTGATGCAGCTTAAGAATGCTGTTAATTGCTCGTTTATGACGCGTTGCCTAATTTGGTATGCATTGCCTTGGGACAAATTTGGGGATTAGTGGTCTGTCAAAAGTTATTGTAATATAAGTATGCACAGTTTTTATGATTACCGGGACAAATGAACTTATTCCAGGACCGCGGGACGGGCACTGCATTTCCGGGACAATCCCGGACAATCCGGCATGTATGGGATTTTCTATTAAAAAATCAATCAAATATTAATCAAAGTTTAAATTAATTTGTTATCGCCAATCAATTGCAAAAATCAATAACTTTTTTTTTAATCACTTAACTCAAACAAATAATTATAAACATTTGATTAATGTTCAATCACATAAATCAAACACATAATAATGTTAAATTAACTAAGTTTGGAATTTAATATGTCTTTTTAATTGGTCAAACTGTCATTATTGCATGTGCTAGGATAGACATATTTAAACATATTTGAAATACATACGGAATATTATGCTAGTCAGTTGTTCCAAGAGTATGTATTAGTCGAGTGGCTTGTGTGATGACGTATCACACAAGAGGCGGAGCCTCGAGTGTGATACGAAATAACGCAAGCCACGAGACTAATACATACTCTTGGAACAATTGACTAGCGTAATATTCCTTTTATTATATACCACGATAAACTTCAAATGTGCATTTACCGTATTTTATTTTGATTATAAACTACAATAATGACTAATAATTGTAGGTATAGATTATATTTGTTTACACAACTAATGATGACGTCATTAAAAAAATAGTCCGGCTAGTATGGTAATACGGGATCGGAAAAATAGCGAGTAGCATAATACGGAATTTTGTTTCTGACGACATGTATTTCACCGATTGATACAGCATGTATTTTGGTAAGATTTTAAACAGGTATATAATAAAATAATATATTGAAGGATGTTGCTTAATAAACTGCACGAAAGATGTAAACACAACACAGCTACATAGAATAGGAAAGAGCAAAAGAATGCTGAAGAAATATATGACTAATGTCCGATAAAATGTACAATAATAAGAACTTATTAAATGGCAAAGCCATGCAGGAAGTGGTTATTGACATAAACCTGTATTGGTTTGGAGTGCCAATAACCACTAGTCTTCCGGCACGGATAGGTCTTCCGGCACGAATCTGTCTTCCAGCACAGATCTGTCGTGTAATGAGTTGTTTACTATATACCATTGCTATTTTTCAGCGCATGTCATTAAATGCATGTCATTACGTCAAAACGTGCACATAAATTTTGGCAATTTATTTTGCATTTGTGAAAATAACCGGAACTACCTGTATAGGCAGGATAGCTAAAGGTCATTGATTTTTTTCCTGTACAAATCTGTTACTTTTTATAGTAAGGTATATAATAACAAACACTATCAACAACAGGGAAACCTACTTGGAATGCTGTGCAGTTTTGGGCTGGTTTCGCAAGCTGCCTCCACACGAGTTCCTGACCAATGTTTCGGTGACCGCAGGAAATGTCCAGAGCGAATTTCTTGTCCCCTGTATAAGCAGCCGGGCAATTCTGACTGTCGACAATTCTTGCAGTCAATGTCCGACTGTCTCTTTCATTGACAAAGTGGGACATATCCCATATTGCATTGCCAACCTTTTCATCCCAAGGGTCTGCTCCTACCAAACACATTGTACTGATCAGTAATATCATAGACATATATATAAAGCGTGAATAAATCAATAAACCCCAAAACTATGTAATATTTATTTATATAAAATAACTCATTTTATAACTAATTCATGAATATATTACAGACATATAGGTTTTCAGTTTTCATATTCCAATCGAAAGTAATAACTTATGAAAAAATTCTCAAGTAAGAACTATTATATCTTAATGTTCTGTCCATAGGCTAGCAATAACAGAGCCTTATCACTATGTCTATTCTCTGACAGCTACATTGGCATACCATTCTGTCAATTTTTCTTACAACTACATAACCATATAGCCTTACCATTCAGTCTATTCTCTGACAACTACATAGCTTTGACATTCTGCCTATTCTTTCTTAACTAGATAGTCTAACCATTCAGTCTATTCTGTTTACTCAATAGTTTTACCATTCTTTCTATTCCCTCAAAACTTCATAGCCTTACCATTCTGTCTATTATCTAACCTGTACAGAGCCTTACACATCTATCTATTATCTAACAACTCCATTGCAATACCATTCTGTCAAGTTTCGTACATAACTACATAGCTTTACCATTCTGTTTGCTCTCTAACAACTTAGAGCCTTAATGTTCTGTCTACTTCTTAACAACACAATAGCTTGAACATTTTGTGTATTCTCCTACAAAAACATAGCTTTGCATTCTCTCAATTTTTTCTCAACTAGATAGCATTACTGCTCTGTCTATTCTTCAACACCAGGATAGCTTTACCTCTTTGTCTACTCTTAAATAACTGAATAGCCTTACCATTCCATCTATTCTCTAACTAACAACATAGCCTTACCATCTGTCTATTCTCTAACAACTTCATTGATGATACATTCCTTCTATTCTCTAACAACTACAGAGAGGTCACATTCTTTCTATTCACAAACAACTTCAAATCATTACCATTCCGTTTATTCTCTAACAACTGAGATGTAACATTCTGATTATTCTCCTTTATTTTCAATAAACAAGTCCTACCCTGTGGCTCAACATTTGCCAGTTGGCATTCAATGGCTTGCAGAGGTAGCTCATAGAACTTGTCCACAGGCATTGCACGAATCTTGTCTAGAGGAACAGTGTCACTGTCGCCGTAATCGGCAAAGAAAATTTCCACACCAGTCTCTTCAACTGTCACTACCCTGCCTCGATACCACCTGCAAATAAGTTACAGATTTGAAATTAACTGTTCTGCATTTTTGTTACAGCTGAACTTCATTACCTCAATTTGGAAGTTCTGACGGTGATTTGTTGAACACCCAAAAATAAACCTGACACCAACCTTTATGCATCAGTATAGCACACATATTTATATTACAATGAATATATGAGTGTCCGCACAGGAATCGTGCACAAATCAGTTGTTTTTTTAATTTCACTGCAAATACATTTATGGTATCAGTAAACACATGATACATGAGCACGAACAAAACTTATATGTTTAATGTAGTATAAATGTAGAAAATCATTCAGGCCTGAAATTATGCCAATAAGAGTTCACAACAAGTATGTGTGTCATGTCAATTTCTCATAGCTGTATACACGATGACACGGTCAAGAGTCCAAGTTCCTCACACAATGTAAACTTGCTAGTGTTTCTTTTCTAATGTCTAAGATATTAAATGTGAGCTTTCATTGGATAACTGATCACTTGTAAACAGTTCAGGCAGCATTGCTTTCCATAGTTCACTCAGCATAGCTTTCCATATAACACGCAGCATAGCATTGCGTAGATCACTCAGCATAGCTTTCTGTAGATCACTCAGCATAGCTTTCAGTAGACGACACAGCATAGCTTTCCATAGATCACTCAGCATAGCTTTCAGTAGACGACACAGCATAGCTTTCCATAGATCACTCAGCATAGCTTTCTGTAGATCACTCAGCATAGCTTTCAGTAGACGACACAGCATAGCTTTCCATAGATCACACAGCATAGCTTTCCATAGACTACAGCTTTCCATAGAGTACTTCAAACGCTGGGTACCTCTGGTAAATGAAAACATCAACAAACACTCAGGTACCCTAAGTCAACTCAATTGCAGAGTTTTTTCTTAAAACTTTAAAAAAGTTGATACCTGTTATCAAATTCTGTGTACTGTGCCAGGTAAATCTTCCCCACCGTCACCTCACGAAGTACATCGTGTTCTGCCTGAGACTCTACGTAATCCCCAATATCTGTCATCAGATTCTCGAGCCTGTAACATACAAACCATTGTACCAGTCATCATTAAAGCTCGGTTCTTACTTCTTTATTTATTTGTTATTTTTTCAACTCTGCCGTTAAGTATTACATGTTTTCCGGACTATATGTTGTGCCGTTATATTAACGCTAATTTCAATAATTTTCCTAATTTCAGCCACATATAAGATGTATATACTAGCAACCCTGACCTTGTATGTTACATGCATATTATGTTGAACATTTTGCATTTTTACTAAAAAGTTAAAATAATAAAAACAATTGTAACACAAAAATACTTGAGTAGCAAAATAAATTCCTAAGAGATCAAGAAATGTTTTATATTTACTCGTCAACTTTCTCCAGCCTCTGCACAAAGAACAGCTGCGGGTTACGCGCAGCTGATATGATGACTTGGTGAGACGGCTTGCAGGCCGGCAACACGTCTGTACACAGCTGCTGGCTCATCCTGTAGTCATCATTATCATCAGCATCATCATCATCACCAACATCATCATCATCATAATCATCACCAGCATCATCATATTCATCATCATCATAATCATCAAAATCATCATCATAATCATCATCATCATCATCATGGTGCATCATCCTCATTACCATCATCATCCCCAATAGATCATCACTGTCATCATCATCAAGATCACTGTTATCACAGAGTTGGGTATAGTGGTGTGAAACGTAGAATATTATTTCATTGTTCATCTTCGCATGCTGTTCAAAGCATAGTCAAAGTATTCCTCAGTTGTTCCTTCATTAAAAATAATGATGTTGATAATGGCGACGATGATGATAGGGAAGACAATGACAATGATGACAGTGATGACAATGATGACAGTGATGGTGATGACAGTGATGGTGATGACAGTGATGGTGATGAAAATGATGACAGTGATGGTGATGACAGTGATGATAGGGAAGACAATGACAGTGATGACAATGATGGTGATGACAGTGATGGTGATGACAGTGATGGTGATGACAATGATGATAGGGAAGACGATGACAATGATGACAGTGATGACAATGATGACAGTGATGGTGATGACAATGATGATAGGGAAGATGATGACAATAATGACAGTGATGACAATGATGATAGGGAAGACGATGACAATGATGACAGTGATGGTGATGACAATGATGACAGTGATGGTGATGACAGTGATGCCAATGATGATAGGGAAGACGATGACAATGATGACAATGATGACAGTGATGGTGATGACAATGATGATAGGGAAGACGATGACAATGATGACAGTGATGGTGATGACAATGATGATAGGGAAGACGATGACAATGATGACAGTGATGACAATGATGATACGGAAGACGATGACAATGATGACAGTGATGACAGTGATGACAATGATGATAGGGAAGACGATGAAAATGATGAGAGTGATGACCGTGATGACAATGATGATAGGGAAGATGATGACAATGATGACAGTGATGACAATGATGATAGGGAAGACGATGACAATGATGACAGTGATGACAATGATGATAGGGAAGATGATGACAATGATGACAGTGATGGTCATGAAAATGATGACAGTGATGGTGATGACAGTGATGGTGATGACAATGATGACAGTGATGACAATGATGACAGTGATGGTGATGACGATGATGATAGGGAAGACGATGACAATGATGACAGTGATGACAATGATGATAGGGAAGACGATGACAATGATGACAGTGATGACAATGACAGTGATGACAATGATGATAGGGAAGACGATGACAATGATGATAGGGAAGACGATGACAATGATGACAGTGATGGTGATGAAAATGATGATAGGGAAGACGATGACAATGATGACAGTGATGACAATGATGATAGGGAAGACGATGACAATGATGACAGTGATGGTGATGAAAATGATGACAGTGATGGTGATGAAAATGATGACAGTGACAGTGATGACAATGATGACAGTGATGGTGATGAAAATGATGCTGATAACAAGATGAAATGATAAGCCATCGCCTCATGTCAAAAAAAGTGGCCAGTATTTGGGATAACTACTCAATCAATTTAGTGTATACAAACTACAAACAACACTTGTCATTCAATTAGCAATTTATGTTGAGTAACAGTGTACCTTATTCAAAATGCAAGTATATTTATGATGTGTATTTTGAGTTTTACTTATACAAAATGCAAGTATATCTATGATGTGTATTTTATGCATATAAAATAATTTGTTAACACATATAACAGTTTAAATTTATTGATCATCTAATTAAATATTTAAATAAATATGAACAAGACACTGTGTTTGATAAACAAACATAACCCCAGTTGGTGCTGGACAGCCCATTTGAATTACTGCAAGTCCATATTAGGTCAAGGTCAAAGTAAGGCTGGAATATATGGGTGGATTAGGAACAGTCATAAGCAACAACTTTAAGTATCCAAGTGTTGTTGTAAGTGGTGTTGGTGATTGTAAAAACAGCAAAATCTAGTTAACCAAGAAATAGCCCATTTGACTTAATCTCAGTCCAAATAAGGTCAGGGTCACGGTCAAGGTGAAAGTGAGGTTGGGTGATATGGGTCGATTGGAAATAGTCATAAGCAACAACTGTGTAAGTATCCAAGTGTTGTAGTAAGCGGTGTTTGTGCAAGACTAAACCCTAAAATTCCTCGTACAAATGGAATCACGGACGGAGTGTGTAGTACATTTTTTATCGAGTGCACCGGGATTCACTCCCAAATGGCCATCGCCCCCAGAAGACTTGTTAGTTGAGTTACAGGGGATAGTGCAAGATACATGAGACGCCCCGTTCCAGAGGCGACCCTGGGTCTTTTGGTGCCCGGTGTGAAGCACCTAGTACACTGCACCTCGGTTTAACGTCTCATGCGAAAGACGAACAGAATTAATTCACGGAAGGACTGACAGGGCAATCACTATATGCCTCCCGCATCAAGATGCCGGGGGTCACGGACGGACTGACAAGACAATCACTATATGCTTCCCGCATCAAGATGCCGGGGGCATAAAAATTCAAGGTCACAAAAAAAATTCAAGACCACAACTGCAAGTCCCACAGAAAAGAGTTTAAAGGTCACAGTGATATAACGGATATGGCGTCCATCATGTGATGAGTTTAATTCCTAATTGGAGAGTATTCATATGATTTTCCTCTAGACACCAAATAGTGGTTGTACCAAGAAAACAGACTGAAAATTGTCTCGAAGTGTCAGGAGCTAAAGTTACCAGGTTAGACCTAATGCAGTTTTAGAAAGGCACAAATAGGGTTCCACTAGGTAATGACTATGGTAATAAATACTTCAAGGTAATGACTATGGTAATAATAAATACTTCAAAGTGTACAACACTAAACCAGTCCATACTTTGTCTTCACCATGAGGGCCTTGGGAATGTACACCTTGCCTTCAACCAATCTGAACAAGCGCTCCAGGTGCTGAAGAGGACAGTCAAATAGAACACAGGACATGTCACATCAAATAAAACACAGAACATGTCATGACTATTACATACAAAACAGGCAGGTTTATGCAAACAAACCAATTACTAAGACATAATAATAAATTTACAGTAGAGCTGCAGACTTTATTGTGTTTTGGAATATAATGTGGAAATCCCACTGCATAATGAATACCATATAAAGAAAGGAAATAGAGAAAATAACAGTCAATAATGGTGTCTTTTCAACTGTTATTAGACCCAAAACACTTTCTTCATCACTTGCAAGAAACTACGACTAACGACTATAGCCCTTACGTTTCTATTTTCATCTGCGAGCCCCTTCTTGATGAGCTCGGTATGCACAGCAAACTTGTTGACGAACACGCGGGTTTCACTGAGCCTCAGTCGCAGCACGAGGGGGTCCAACCACAGCCGGTAGCCGACACGGAGGACAATATTCCCTTCCAGCTCCTTGCGGTGCAACTCCTCATGGGCAAACAGGCCCGCCTACAGAAAAAACAGAGCTTTTTTCAGTGCTATGGGATGAAGATCTTAGTTTTGGTGCAAAACAAATCACTTTAAAAATCAAGAGGAACAAAAAATCAAGGTGTGAAGTCAACTTTTGGGGGGAAAAAAGCATGATTTTAAAACAATTTTGCTACAGGAAAGACGCCTGTGTTCGGCCCCTGCTCAAGAAGGTAAAAAGCACTGAACAGAAGTTTTCTGTTTCTGGCTTCCATGTTTTATATTAAAACAATGCCCAATTTCTCACTTAGTAAATATGTGGAAACATTTTATGTATGTACTATCATACCATTTAACAGTAAAGTACCCTCAACTTTATATGCCCAAATACATGGCCTCTTGTTTGTTGCATTACTGCGTGTCACAAGCAATGAAGGTGTTAAAATCTTATTTATACGAAACCAAGCTCCTCAAAAGGTGCAAAAAGAATTGTTAGCTGGCAAATGTCAAAAACGCATCTTTTCCACATTATTGCGCATTTTGGGACATTAAAAAAAATGTTTATAAATAGCATATTTTGTATTTTCGCGATTTGCATAGGAAAATTAACATGACCGCCAGACCCTTTTTTAGTATATAGTGTCATTTTGTATAATTGCTATTCGTACAATCCTGTTTCGACTGTATTTTAGTTCGTTTTTATTAAGTTTTAATTTCTTATGCATCCTCCTACCAAGTTACAAAATTAATAACGTTATAAAGTAAAATAAATAAGAGCCTTAGCAAATAATTCTTTATTATTACAAAATATCTGAAATTTACTTAACATTCAAAATGAAATAATACAATTTAATTATTAAAGCTCCTAAACTATTTATCAGCACAAATTAACAAATTTAATGTAAGATTTGATTAAGTCTTTGAGAAATATATCACCATAAAACATAATTGCGTTGAGATAAAAAAAAATTATAAACAAACTCATTTAAATTCGTCAAAACTATACAATCAATTATCAAACATAAGATATCATGTACCGGTTTATATTTTCCAAATTTGTTACTTTTTATACGGGGCTAAATTCTGCTTGGGGATATTGCCATTATAAAAAGTAGCTCAATATTCGTCCAGCGCCTAACAAGTTACGCTTACTGATTGCATAGCCCAATCCACAATGGCGTAAAGGTTCTATTTTCTCCAAAAGTGGGTCAGAACTAGACGTATGTCCGTAGGAAACGGATGCCCCCTTATTCCGTTGGTTGTCACTAAACGCCGCTGATCTCAAAAAAATGCACCAAAGTACCCAGGTGCACAAGTTCACATGCTGATGAATAAGTTTCATTACTCTAGTGGTTATACTTTTCGACTTACACCCAACGCAAGTCCAAAAATGTCCTTTTTTGCTGAAAAAAGGGACATAACTCCGCTGATGTCGAAAAAAAACTGCACCGAAATACTCGGGTGCACAAGTTCACATGATGATTAATATGTTTATAAAGTTTCATAACTCTACCAGTAATACTTTTTGAGTGAAGCGCAACACAGGTCCAATAATGTCATCTTTTGCTAAAAAAGGGCCATAACTCGGCTGATGTTGTAACAAGAGCTGTCAGAGGACAGCGCGCTAGACTATTCTAAGTATTTCAGTTGGTACATATTTTGGATAGTGGAAGGGGCATACATTTGTTAAAATACAAAACTTTTAAGTGAAGCCTTGTATAGTTTATACATTTTTGGAACAAAAACTTTAACCATAAAATCTATGTAAAAAGTGTGCATAACTCTGTCAAAATACAAAACAGAGTTATAGGTAATGTTGCCCCTGATACTAGAGTCGATGACAAAGGTAAGTTCCAAGAGAATAACTTATGTAGCTTTGAAGTTAAAAAACTTTTGAATTTAAAGTTTAACCAGAAAATCTATGTGAAAAGGGGGCATAACTCTGTCAAAATACAAAACAGAGTTATGGGGAATATTGCCCCTGATACTGGAGTTGATGACAAAGGTATATTCCAAGTTTCAAGTGAGTAATTTGTGTAGTTTTGAAGTTAAGACTTTTGAATAAAAAATTTAACAAAATCAGACGCGGAGGCTCAAATAGTCGAGCTAAAAAATGCACCAAAATACCCAGGTGCACAAGCCCCAATGTCAATGAATATGCTTATAAAGTTTCATCACTCTAGCAGTTATACTTTTTGAGTTACGGGCGGATAGACGGACAGTACGGGATGGACGGGCAAGGGCAAATCTATATGCCCCCCACCCCTCTCTAAAGTGGGGGCATAAAAAGGCCTGAAACAGTTCATCACTTACAGTCGGTGTCCACCTGATGTCCTTGTCAACCGGTTTCACTTTCCCCACAAACACTTCTACTGCCTGAAACGAGCAATTATCACTCTTCCAGGGGGGTAAATCAAACAATTATGTGCAATTTATCATTCATGGCTCGAAACTTTAACGGCAAATCAAGCTAACAGCCCTTAAAATTCAGATGAAGGCATTTAACATGTTTTATTGTAAGTTGATTCCATTTTTTATTCTAAATTAATTTGATAAACATGTTGCTTGTCCTGTTAATTTTACAAACCTAAAGTTAACAGGCTGCTAACTTAATTAAAAGTTGTCAGCAACTGGACCTTTCTTTGACAATGTTTACAAAGGTATAATGGATTTCATATCAAAAACACACAATAATAGCCGTTCAACTGAAGAGGTACTCAAACATCACTATCTTGCACATGGGTCTAATATTATTATTTTTTCACTTTCTTAAAGGCTCACAGTGAAAAGATTATTAACAGGTGAGCTAAATATAACTAGAAACAATTACCTGGAAAGGCACTGACTTCAGATGTTCTGGCAACTCATACAGCTTGTAGGCCTGAACCTGACTTTCTCTACCAATGTCCACAAACCGAACCTGAGTGACAAAAATATCGACTATCCCATCATTTAACTTCCAATTCACGCCAACAATATTTTGAAGCAACCTAAGGGTCAAACTCTACGGCTAAAAACAACCACATTTTAAACCTACATTTATTATAAACAGATTTCCCACAACCTTCTGGATTTCAGAAGGCAAATAATAAAAAAATGAAATAAATAACATGGTACATGAAAATCCATAAGACTTTTACCAGGATTCATTTTAGTGGACATTTAAGAAATTTGACTGAAT
The DNA here is from genome assembly GCA_027627225.1 of Congeria kusceri. Classification (NCBI taxonomy): domain Eukaryota; kingdom Metazoa; phylum Mollusca; class Bivalvia; order Myida; family Dreissenidae; genus Congeria; species Congeria kusceri. The sequence goes on along the minus strand of CM051036.1, from coordinate 48,347,793 downwards.
TGGGCACTACAGCTTGTTTTACCGTACTAAAGCGGCTCCCACTCACCAGTGCCTCCATGGTGGCTGCCCCTTTCTCATGACAATTCATATCCATGATGTTCAGGATCTGCACTCTAAAGTATAACAGAGATCAACCATATTAAAGTACAATGACGATGGTCTTCATATAAATAGAGGATATTTGTTGATTTCAGTGTAAGACAGTTTTTTATTTCACAAGTGTTCATAGAGAATATTAATTACATGTATATGTGATCCCAAGTGTAATAAAATATTATCTTACACCGAATCAGCAAATTTTTATTTTATGCTTTTTCCCACATTTTTTTTTTTTACACTTAAAATGGGTTTAACTGGAATTTTGCGGGTCTCATTACGTCATGATGTCAGAACAATGATGTCATTTCATGTTATTTCATTTCAAAATTTTGAGTCTAGCATCGCTGATGGTCCGTTTCCGTATTGTAATAAATTGGGAACCAGTGTGAAACAAGTGAAAATTACCAGAGTGGTAATTTTCACTGTTTTAAATAGTGAATTACCAGTTTTATTTCACTAATATTTCCCCTATAAATCACTGCAAAGCATAAAACATGGTTCATGTTCCATTAAAAATACACTATACGATGAACAGCATATCCATGATGTTCAGGAACTTAACTCTGATGTACCACGTATTCAAACATCGAGAAATACAATGACTATACTCTTAATATCCAGGAATGCTGATAACAAATTGCTTTGTTTGTTTTTTTATGATGTATAAAAATACAGCATCAATGATGAAGTTAAATCCGCTAAGTTTATGAAGTTAGGTTACATGAGAAAAACAGCACATAATTTAACTAGAATTGTCACATGAGTGACGGATATACCCCCACAATATGGCCTTGTCACAAAACTATGGCATCCATTGGAAAGAAATGGACAAAGAGAGAATGCTTAACTTTGTGAGTGGTCAACAGTGTATTTTGGAAAAATTTAATTTCAATAGGAGCCATAACTCTGTCAACATTTAGTGGTTTGTAACCAAAGTTGAACTTGATCTATATTTTATGATGTTACACCTATGTACCAAAAATAATTTAAATATGTGAAGCCTTTCATGAGTTACTGTCCATGTTTTTCGGGAATTTAAGTCCAAAAGAGGTCATTACTGTGTCAAAATTTAGTGGTTTGTAACCAAAGTCGAACTTGACCTGTATTTTATGATGCTACACATGTGTACCAATTATTATTTAAAAATGTCAAGCCATTGTTGAGTTATCATCAGGAAACCATGTTTTTAGGAAATTTAAGTCAAATAAAGGGCCATAACTCTGCCAAAATTTAGTGGTTTGTAACCAAACTTGAAATTGACAAATATTTTATGATGCTTCACATGTATACCAAGAATTATTTGAATATATCAAGCCATTCTTGAGTTATCGTCCGGAAATCATGTTTTTAGGGAATTTTAAGTTGAAAAGGGGACATAACTCTGTCAACATTTAGTGGTTTGTAACCAACATTGAACTTTACCTGTATTCTATGATGTGTACCAAAAATTATTTGAATATGTCAAGACTTTCTTGAGTTATCATCCAGAAACCAAAAACCAACAGACAGACGGACCAACAAGCTCACTCCTATATACCCCCCCTAAACTTCGTTTGTGGGGGTATAATGATGATGTGTACATTGAAAAAACAATCACGCATTTACCTGAAAAAGTTGTCATTTTCTTGATAACCGCACACTTCTCCAATGAACGGTGTTGCTGTAACAAAAGCAGGACAAATATGGTACAAGACTAGAGAGATGGTTGTAAAAGTTTGGGTATCATAGAGTACTTTTTTGTGTTTGAAACATCTGCCCATTTGTTTATGAGCAATTTTAGTAAATACAACAAGATAATTATTTTATGTTTCCATGGGTTGGTTGAAATTATTATATAACAAGAGCTGTCTCAGGACAGCGCGCTTAACTATTCATACCTGTTTGTCAGAGTTATGGGCCTTGGTCAGTGACCTTACATCCCAAAGAGATAAGTGAAGTTTGATTTAATGTCTGTGGTAATAACAGAGGTATATACCTGCTTGCAAACTTTAACGTGAATTTTCAAGTACAAAAAAGGGCATACTTCTGCTAAATTGCAGGTCAGAGTTATGGGCCTTGGTCAGTGACCTTACATAATGACCCCAAAGAGATGTGTGAAGTTTCAATTGATGCAATGCACATACTATGTCGTTTCTGGTTGATGAGTTTGCTGTACCACTGGCCGAGGCTTAGCTGGAGATCAGAGAACCTTGCAGACGTGTCCTCCATGGGGGCAACCTCCTTACGTCTCACACCAAGGATACGAACATAGTAGTGGCTCGCATCGATAATATATGTCACCAGAACCTGCGATTTAGAAAGACGTTACCATATCGGATGCCTGGTGGCTACAGAGATTTACTTGATAGGATGTATCTATCCCTGACTTTGCTTTAATAAACTTCATGCAATGAACTCAAATGAAACAATATTCTACAAATGTAAGGCAGTAATCTTTCTGATGTGTTAAATGTCTATCTCTAGCCATTTACACATTTTTATGTGTTAAACCTCTAGTCACTTTCTAATTCTTGTGTTATACTTCTAGCCATTTTTAATGTTAAACCTCTAGCCACTTTATAATTCGTATGTGTTAAACCTCTAGCCACTTTCAAATTTGTATGTGTTAAACCTCTACCCACTTTCAAATGCTTATGTGTTAAATCTTGAGCCACATTTAAATTCTTATTTGTGAAATCTCTAGCCACTTTTAAATTCTTATGAGTGAAATCTCTACCAATTTGTAAAGTCTTCAGAGTTAAATATAAATTTTAATGTGTTAAATCTCTAACCATTTTCAAATTATTGTGTATTAAATCTCTAGCCACTTTCATTTTCTGATGTGTTAAATCTTTAACCATTTTCAAATTCTTATGTGTTAAATCTCTAGCCACTTTCAATTTCTTATGTGTTAAAGCTCTAGCCACTTTCAAATTCTTATGTGTTAAATCTCTAGCCACTTTCACATTTAGCCAAAGATCCTAAAACTTTAAAGTGATGGTAATGTTAACCAGTGAACAAATCCAACATCACCCTTAAACAAGACAAACCATCAACGCCAGCACGCCACCTCACCTTGACTTGTCCTTCATTAGGGATCCAATCAGAGTTCGGTTCTACATCCACCTCTGGTAGAACTAAGTGGCGAAATTTACATCGCCATTTGTCCCTGCAATGTCAAACAATAAGTCATTAACTCTTTGCTTTAGACACAATACAAAACTCACCTGTTGTTCGTAATTTCAGACCAAATTGAACTCAGAAACATTCTGAGTCTCTTTGTATACCTGGGTGTAATAATAGTTTTGTCCTGTTCTTTTTCTGAGTCATGGATATTACAGAACACAAATTTGTATGGAGATAAGTTACAACATTACAAGATTTCAAGTATGTCAAATGAGTAAAAGGTGCAAAGTTGACCATGGAAATATGTTGTGTTCAGTGTTCATGTTTGGAAGCATTCCATTGCACACAAAATGGGCCCAATATAAGTACACAACAACTTACCTGGATTACCTATCTTGACAAATAGTATCTTAACAACTATGAGCGCATAACAATTACTGTAAAATCACTGCATTTTGCAGTGGTCTCATTTTTGCATATTTCGTGGTCCAATCTGAGCGCAAATTTAAGCCCCCCCGTTAAAAATTGTTTGCCTGATTATTAGAAATATATACATTAAAATGAAACATGTGAGAATTTAAGACCACTTGAACTAGCAATTTTTCACTTGAGGCGTGTCCTGGGAAATCCGGGTTTAATCCATCTGCACAGGCTTATCCGGGACGACACTTTCCGCCTACAAAGGATATATGTTTAGAAGAGACTTCAATGAAACAGAAAATATCATAAAAGCGGAGATGTCCTGAATAAGCCTATGCGGACTGTACAGGCTAATCCGGGACGACACTTTACACAAATGCATTAAGCCTGGGTTTCCACGCCACCCCTCAAATGATTTAACATTAATGGTTGATAGTGAGAAGTACATGCCTGCACGTGCCATAGGCAAGCACCTGGTTACAGAGGTCCAGTCTCTCATTCTCCTCTCGCGCCTATGAACAGAAACAGGGATACAGAGACTATAGTACGGACATTTTCATAGGCTCATAGTGCAAAACATTAAGCAAATTCCTCATTAATACTGAAAAACCAATGCACTATTACAGTGTTGCCAAAAACCCTAATGTGGGGGTGTAATACCCAAGTTATAGCAATGAAAACCCCAAATTTTATCAAATTCTCTTTAAACTTTAGATTTTACTTATAATTTCCATATGGATGGGGTGCACATGGGGGATTTGGTGAATCCCTATTTATAACAACTTCTGGGAACACTGAGTTATTTTAGTATCTTGATATCATTCCCTGATTCCCCCATTTCAAAAGTCACACCCTTAAAAATATATCTTGAACTGAATTTACCCGCCTGAAAAAATTGTCCAAACAGTCACTACTTTTAGCACAGTTGCAGAAATGAAAGAAACAAGATTCTGTGTTTGATAAACACACATGCCCCGGTTGGTGCTGGATAGCCCATTTCTTAGTCCAAATTAGGTCAAGGTCAAAATCAAAGTGAGGTTGGGTGGATTGGGTACGGTCATAAGTAAAACTATGTAAATATCCAAGTGTTGTAGTAAGCGGTGTTGGTGCTAGATGAAACGGTAAATCTGGTTAATCAAGAAATGGCACTTTTGTATTATTTTAAGTCCAAATTAGGTCAAGGTCAAAGTGAGGTTGGGTGATATGGGTGGATTGGGGACGGTCATAAGCAACAACTGTGTAAGTATCCAAGTGTTGTAGCAAGCGGTGTTGGTGCTAGACGAAACAACAAAATACAGTTAGCCAAGAAACAGCCCATTTGAATCATTCTATGTGCAAATTAGGTCAAATGTCAATGTCAAAGTGAGGTTGGGTGATAAGGGTGGATTGGGAATGGTCATAAGTGACAACTGTGTAAATATCCAAGTGTTGTAGTAAGCGGTGTTGCTGCTAGACGAAACGGTAAAATCTAGTTAACAAAGAAATGACACTTTCGAATTATTATAAGTCCAAATAAGGTCAAGGTCAAAGTGAGGTTGGGTGATATGGGTGGATAGGGAATGATCATAAGCAACAACTGTGTAAGTATCCAAGTTTTGTAGTAAGCGGTGTAGGTGCTAGACAAAACGGTAAAATCTACTTAACCTTGTCACAGACAAACAGACGGACGGACGGACGGACAGGACAATCACTATATGCCTCCCCCATCAAGATTCCGGGGGCATAACAAGAAATCTACTAGTATGGTGTTTCATACCCCAGTTTATTCCTGTCTAAGACATAAATTTTGAATCTATGTATAAACTTGAGAATCCTGATGTCCCTATCATGCAACTGGCACAAAGAAATTCTCCTCACATTAAGGTATAATATTTTTCTTTTTTAAATATGAACACGCCAGAGCTAAAACAAACAGGCCATACTTCAGCCCCAAATTGTCTTATAAAACATATAAGATTTTACTAAAGAAAACTGGCCGTCTCAAATAATTATTTTTGTCTACTTGTTAAACACCAACTACATTAGTATTTACTCGACCACTCTAGTGTTTCATTATTTATTTCCTAAAATTTGAACAACTCAACAGTAATATGTTTAGCTCGCCAACATGAACCTGACACTGACCTTTATGCATGAATACATTTAAATACAGTTACGATGAATATATTAGTTTCTGTACTGGAATGAACTAAAATGGACAAAAGAATTTCCCACTAAAATACTGTCATGGTATCATTGAACTCGTGAAACACATGCACGAACAAAACCGAGTATGGAAATAGGAAACAATTCAAGCGCTTAATTTATGCTAATATAGTTCACGAGTATCAGGTTAAAATGGCGAGCAAAACCAAAACAAATTATACAATGCATGTATAAAGTTTCAACTGAAGTGATGGGTAACCTGTATAATTCCTGCCATGAAATCCTGGAGCTCCTGGGGTTGAGGACTGTCGGACCGGACCAGTAGTTCGTTGAGATTCCGAGCCTGTCGCACACACTCTTCTGTCACAATCACGTGAGACACAGTCTGGACTGGGTTCTGTTATATGATATACAGTTCAGTTATCTGGAGCTACCAGGGGTATGAACAATGCAAACTTATTTTTAGATACAGTGAAACGTGTAAACTTGAATTATGTGGTGATGTCTTGGGATAATTCTTGACTTGACTTTTGAATACTCAAAAGTAATGGTACTTTAGTAGATTTTTCCTCAAAGTTGTCATATAAAAAAAGCAACATAAAATATATGCCTACAGACTGCAAATTGCAGATAGACATCAATAATTGAGGGTAAACCGATATTTTCCAAGTTCAAATAATCTGAAGTAACTTACATTTAATTAAAAAGTCAGAAATTGAAAACCAGCTACAAGTTATGAATAATGCAAGATATATAGGATCTGGCATGAGTTGTCATTTCATACCTTATTTTATCAAACGAGTCCAAAACGAGTTTAATAAAATATGGTATGAAATGACAATGAGTGTCTGATCTTTTTTATCACATGCTTTAAACGAAAAAAAAACAACCTAATTTTACCAAAAGATGTTGATAAATCATTAATTAAAGTTGTGAACTGATGTGAAGTCATTTAATGTGGACAATGTCATTTCACCAAACTAACGTCATGCGATTGTCAAAGAATATGTAGCCAATGAAAAAGCTCAAAATGTTATCTTACACATGTGTAAGATAAAAATATTCGTAATGGCTGTATTACACGGAAAACAAGGTATAGCATGTGATAAATTCACGTATTCTTAGTTCAAACTAGAGCTTCGTCACAGGAGTGGCAGCGGGCCCCAAATGATAGCATGTATGAAGGTGAGGAACCGTTTTTCTATTTTTAGTAACGTTGACCTTGACTGTGATCCCACCCACCCCCTATGCAATCCCAAGCGATGTCTTGGTAAAAGGTATCTATGTATGAAGTTGAATTACAATAGCTCAATTTGTTCTCGAGTAATTGAGCGGAAACTGTTTTTCTATTTTTTGTAACGGCGACCTTGACAGTGACCCCATCCATCCTGTATGTAATCCCAAGCTAGGTCTTGATATAAGGTATCTATGGATGAAGTTTCATAAAAATATTTCAATTCGTTCTCAAGTTAGAGAGCTGAAACCAAAAGTTGACTCGGCCTGAAAATGACAAATTAACGAAGGGCAATAACTCCAGAATTATGAGGTGCAGAGAAATGGTTCTTGTGCACTGCACTTCTCTTCAATGACACCTATCCACCTATGAAGTTTTAAGTTAATACCTCTTATAGTCTAAGAGTTATGCTCCAGGCAAGAAAAATTAACAAAGGGCAATAACTCCAGAATTATCAAGTGCAGAGTAACTGTTCTTGTGCACTGCACTTCTCCTTAATGAGATCTATCCACCTATGAAGTTTCAAGTTAATACCTCTTATAGTCTAAGAGTTATGCTCCATGCAAAAACGAAGTATGAAAAATTAACAAAGGGGAATAACTCCAGAACCATGAAGTGCCGAGTAATGGTTCTTGTGCACTGCACTTCTCTTTAATGAGATCTATCCACCCATGAAGTTTCCAATTAATAGCTGAAACGGTTTTGAAGTTATGAAAGAAAAACCTGAAAAATGTGGATGGACGGACAGACAGACAGGGTGATTACTATAGGGCACCCGCAAAAAATGTGCGGGGCCCTAATAAACGAAGGTCTCATTGTATCTGTCAATGTCGTTTTTAGAAGGGCGGACAGATGATGGTACTGCTATGAAAAAGCACTTTCAGAGCACCACAGCTTATTTTTAAAATGGCATTTTAGTTTAGTTTTTATTTACCTGTAATAATGGATAGGTAAACTCAACAATAAATTAAATCCCCTTTACTGAAATATATTTTTGCTTACTAATTGTTTAATGCTATTCTCGAAAGAAAGGCACTTAATACAACAACACATACATTTTTCACAATGAAACATCTGTGTTTTGACATTAAATATTAGTTACCATTTTCAGAGAAGACTTAAACTACACTGTCTTGTTTAACAAAGAAACCTTTCAGATGCAGTAAACATATTGTGCTTATGTAACTAATCACATACCGACACATTATATCAATTAATTACAACAATTTTTAATAACACCTCAATTACACTAGATTTGAACAAATGTTCACCTGTTCAGGACTTGAGAAGTCTTGGAAATAATCTCGCATGCACCCCAATCTGTTGCTGAATTCTGTTTTGGAACTCGGGATGTTGTAATGAATGACGCATGTCGCATCCGAGATACGCATCTCTGACACATACTTGTCAGTGCACACTGAAACAAAACAGTTCCAACAATATATACTCTATATTTCTTTGTTAAATTAAATTTAGTAAGGATTAAATGAGGCTTAAATTTTAAAGCCTTTATTATGTGGATGCAAGATAAAATTTAACTTAATTTGTAACCAACAAGAAGTTAAATTAAGAAAATTTAGTAATGCACAACCTGTTCAACTTAAATCAAGATAACCTACAAAATAAAAGTATGTATCTGAAACAAAAATTATATAAACAATCTGATCAGACCTGTGTGCATTTGTGCAACACATTCTGGGAAATAAAATAAAAAATTTAATGGTTCACTACCAACGTTAGATTTCGTGTGATGCGAAATAACACAAGCCACGAGACTAACAGATACTGTTGCAACAATTGACGTTACGACGGACCGATGATTGACAGGTTGATTAGCCAATCAGATCGCAGAATTGATCAGCATATGTTTTATCCGCCATTTTGTCACTCAAACTTACCAACATGTGGGACAATCCAATAATTGTTATATTTTTGTAGCCACCCTTTGGTGGCGTGTAACCTTTAGAAAAAGTAAAAGTGAAAGTCCGTTCAGTTCTACGGAATTCCTAGTTTCTAAAAATAACGTCAATATGCGTAATGATGACTTAGATTTAGTTTACACAGTCACAGGATTTAAAAGCACAAGTGGTGTAAAAGATTTCAAGATAAATAAACTCGTAGATCTGCATTAAAATGTCAAACTATCGAAAATGTACAGTGAAAGTATGTTCAGAAAGGGATTACTTATACGTAAGTGTTTTCTATATTGGTTAAACACAGTATTAATGTCTAAGTTTACAATTTTTCGGGAGCATCTTCATTCATTCTACTGCTCTCTCTATGAAATCGACATCAAATTTAAGATTGACAGAAGAAGATTCCAATCTTGGACGGACGTGCGTTAATGTGCCGATTGGACACAAAACGACCAACCAAGAATCGAAAAGTGACCATAATGTGTACGAAAAAAACAAACGTTCGCATTTCGGTCATATATACAAATAGCGTCTGGGGAAATGATAAAGAACGCTGTACTGTGCACTTCATTAATTCTGAAAACTTTAATGTGATTACCGGATATAAATACTTAGGTAGGGGCGTACATATAAAAACATTTGTTTAATGAACAATTGCAATTAAATATGGATTTATTTTGCAATTAGAGAACCGTCAAAACAGCAATAAAACGTATAAAACGTATAAAAAAGGGAGACTATGCGAGCTTAGCAACATTAACAAGTGAAAGCATCGACCTAATGTGTGGAATGAATAAAAAAGCTAAGGATAAATCAATATTTAGGATGATAAAGTATGGTGTGGACCAAATGCAACTGTGGAAAACACGAGCAAGTATCAAAAGTAAGTTACTTCAATAATTTATATTAGGCCTCTGTAACTGACAACAAAAACAACACACACTCGCAATATAATAAAGAAACGGTAATTTTTTCCTTCTTTACATCTGCAGAAAGCTTCTGTCAGACGTGTTTCCGTTGATGTCGATCACATCATCAACATGTTTACTTTCTGACACTACTGTACTGTTATGGTAGATCTTCCCGTGAATTTCACGATTTCCTACATGGTCATGCTTCATTTTTTCATCGTAAGAGGCCGACACAAAAGCATATATATTTATATAGAAGTCAAAATGGCTGAGTGGTTAAGATGATAGCCTTTTAAGCCGGAGGTCCCGGGTTCGAACCCAGGTGGGACCAATGTTGTTTTTTTTATAATACTTTATTTGTTATTATACTTGAGCTTTTAGTTTGATGCTTAAATCTGTCAAATTAATAAATTTAATGGCATACTTCAAACAAGAGGGCCATGATGGCCCAAAGCGCTCACCTGCGAACTCGTACAGATGAAGACCATACTGTTGTGACAGGTTTTTAAATTCAGGCATCTGAACAATACCCAAAGGGAGATAGCATTGATTTGATTTAAAACATCGGTTAGTGCAAATGGGGCAAACTAAAGTATGAGTTGGGTAGTGGATGTGCGGTGTTTTTGCTAATGGTTCTCCAATCATTTTTCTCGACATTCTTTCCTGACCCTTTTTCATTAAGTCAGTGACATATGGAAAATGCAGAAACTTAGATTTTGATGTCTTTTTCGCATACAGGTTTGGAGAACTAGTTGCAATGCGCTAATTGCGATGGCTGTGCTATAAGGTCAAGTTTTGCATTTTCTTTCATCATTTTTAGTCCAATGATGATAAGTGATGTTAATGCAGGCTCTGAAGCCATCAATGTTGCATGTACAAAATAACTGCATGTAAGGTTTGCAACTGTTGGAAATCAAATTTTATCAATCAATTTTATGGTAATACGCAAACTGTGTAAGTTTGGTCAACATTGAATTAAAAATTGTGTGTGCAAGCCAATCATTGATAACTTGTTAATGTTTTTTCCACACACAAGGGGCAATAACTATGGTGTTTCTGGCCCGATCATGCTTATATTCGAATTCACCTGGAATCTTACGTTCATAGACAAACTGTGCATGATTGGTGAAAATTGGATGAAAAATGAAGTCTCTATCCTGAATAATGTCCATTGTTGCATATTTTTTCACAAACAAAGGGCAATAACTCCGGTGTTTCTGGTCCGATCTAGCTTATATTCGACTTCAACTGTTATCTCATGGTAACAGACAAACTGTGCAAGACTGGTGAAGATTGGATGAAAAAATGAAGTCTCTATCCTGAATAATGTCCATTTTTGTATATTTCTTCATAAACAAAGGGCAATAACTCTTGTTTTTGAAATACGATCTGGCCCATTTTTGGCGTCTGCTGACACCTGATTGTCATACACAAACTGTGAACAAGTCCCTTTAATATACTATACAAAAGTTTACAATGCACCCAACTATGGCAGCAACAGTGGCAGCTGTACCAAAGTTACAACTCACCTAAAAGAGGAAGATTGGTCTGTTGTGCCACCAAGAGGGCTTGATCCAGGTCCATGTCTGGATGTACCATCATGCAGTAGTGGGACAGGTTCTTCAAGGCCTGAATCAGAATAAATAGTGTTTTATAATCGCACTGAAGAAGAAGGATATCAGTGAACTGATGGATGCTCCCCAATTATGCACTTTGTCAAGTAATGGGAATGCAATTTGAAGGGCAGAGTTATTAAAATAACTTAAAACTACTAAAACTCCAGGACTAAATATGTTGTCAACTCTGTAATTTTTGTTTGTTTCATCGTTCACAAAAGAGAAATACTTACAGTGAACAAGAGAATAATGTCAGATTTGCTTGAGGCAAAGATAATGGTCTTTTCTCTAACGCTAGTGCTGCTGCTGCCTTGGCTGCTGTTGCCACCAGGGAGGTTTTCTACGATGCTCAAAACGGTCTGAAGTCGGTTGTCATGACGACACATATGTGGTATCTGAAAACATTCAAGCATTGTTGTCATGACAACACATATGTGGTATCTGAAAACAATAAGCATTGTTGTCATGACAACACACATGTGGTATCTGAAAACATTCAAGCAATGTCGTCATGACGACCCATATGTGGTATCTAACAGCATTCAAGCAATGTTGTCATGACGACACATATGTGGTATCTGAAAACATTCAAGCATTTTTGTCATGACGACACATGTGATATGTGAAAAGAATCAAGAATTGTAGTCATTTTTTCATTGACTCTTCTTATCAAACTGAGGAACACATCAAGCCCAGAGTTCTCAAAGGCTTTCAACTACACGAATGCTATCCATATTCTTATACAATAACATATTTAAAATTCAAAATTGAAAGAACTGACCATGTGCTTGATATTAAAATTGAATTGAAAAGTGCTAGGAAGACATTATAGAGCATAGTTTCCATCACTTTCAACAAAGAAACACCTATTTTCGTGACATAAAGGTAAACAGTGAAACATTAGATATAAATACCTACATGTCATAATATTGACAGTGTAAGTTATATCTGCACACAAATCTCAAGAGGATGCACTTACCTGTTTGACTTTGCCATAAATGGCCGCCTCATAGTGTGACGTGATAACAAGCACTGGCTCGTTCAATGTATTCTTCATGAACTCTTCTATACTAATGTTCCAATGAGAACCTGCCAATAATAATACAAAAATAATATGTGAATGCAGTGCATTGGAACAGCTGCTGGTGAATCATATGGCAAAACCAATTGCCCAGCTTGCCCCAGAGGCTGAGTATGTACAGACAAGTGACCTTTTACTAGATAATTACAGTACGGACAAGAAAGCAGCAAACATAATTTGTCAACACGAGGGCCAAGATAGCCCTGGGTTGCTCACCGAGTTTAGCTAGATCTGCCACCATCATGGCATAAATACTCTTGCCAGCTCAATCATTAACAGTAATTCGTGTTAAAAAACAACATGATTAAGTATGTGGCCAGACGTAGAAGTGATTTGAAGGAATTTGGTAGAGGGTCACCCAAGGAACATTTCTGTGAAAACTAGGGATGGCAACGAATACCAAAATTTATATAAGAAATTCGATTCATAAAGTTTTTGAATATTTGATCGTTGGATGCAGCAACTATTATTGTGGTAATGTTACAATGACTTAATTGTGCGATATGTAATTACTACGAACGGACGGCTAGAAAACCGCGGCCAATACACGGACCAAGCGCTACATATTAGAACTATGATTTGTATTACATTTGAGAAAGACTTAGCCCTCGCTATATCTCATGCTTTGTTACTGCTTATGCCCATGACTTTCAAGCATGTGATTAGAGTACCATAAACCATCCGATATACCTAGTGACGCGATGAGTTATTCCAGGGCACATGTACGCAGGAACACCAATTAGCATCCACAAGACGTTTTAATCTCCTACTCCTGATAAAGAGACAATGGTCCACATAATGGGATTAACATGCAGTAACAACGAACTGTCATTTACTTAACAATAGGGTGCTAGGTCGACTTTAACACCTAACCTGCGTACTAGAGAAGCTAAGGCGACATGAATACTTGATATTTAGAGGCTAACATTGACATACATGTATACTGCATTTTATATGCTAATTAAAATGTAATTAATCGGACAGTTAAGTATTTGAATACCTAAAACATATTTGAATTATTTTTCATAATTCGAATATTCAAATATTCTGATATTCGTTGCCATCCCTAGTGAAAACTATTTCCAAATCAAGCCAGTGGTTTCAGACAAGGAGATTTCCAACTTTTCAATATAGCCATGTAAGGAAAACTGCCCCGCCCCATGGCGGCCATGTTTTTAAATGAATCAAAATGATTTGAAGGCATTTGGTAGAGGATCACCCATGGAACATTTCTGTGAAAACTATTTTCAACTCCAGCCAGCGGTTTCAGAAAAGGAGATTTTCAAAGTTTTCAATATAGCAGAAAACTGTCCCGCCCCCTGGTGACCATTTTATTCCTGATAACAAATGATTTCAAGGAATTTGGTAGAGGGTCACCCAATGAACATTTCTGTGAAATTATTTTCAAATCTAGCCTGTGGTTTCAGACAAGAAGATTTTTTTAAAGTTTTCAATATAGCCATATAAGGAAAACTGCCCCGCCCCCTGGCTGCCATGTTTTTGCACGAATCAAAATGATTTGAAGGAATTTGGTAGAGGGTCACCCAAGGAACATTTCTGTGACAATTATTTTCAAATCTAGCCAGTGGTTTCAGAAAAGAAGAATTTTTAAGTTTTCCAGTTTTTAAGCTTTTGGTTGCCATGGCAACAAGAGTTTTCAATATGTTCTAATGAATTGATGGAATTTGTTAAAGGACCATCCCAGAAAGATTCCTGCCAAGTTTGGTTACAATCTGCCCAGTGGTTTCAGAGAAGTTGTTTGAAGTAAAATGTTGACGCCGGACACAGACTGATCACAACAGCTCACCCTTGAGCACTTCGTTAAATCTGAAACTATATCAATCTATACTTGAACTATCCAATGTTGTCAAATTACATCAGTAATAAAATGTATTTCGACATATATCAACAACATATGCATTTGTTTATTTAGTAAAGAAAATCCAATACATTCAAATTTTACACTTAAGAAAAAACATTTAAAAATGATGCAAGATGCTATTGTCAATACGGCCAGAACTAAAACCCGCTGGTTCTTAGCTACATGTAATAAACGATGACAAAAGATTTTCATATTATAGAACCTACTGAAAGCCAGGATCTGCCTCGGACATTCATACTGCTTCATTTCCGTGCTGATCACCATGTTATAGTCCTCAATGATGAAGGTGATTTCTTTGCGGAACCTTTCCAGGAGCTGATCTGCATCGTCCAGCACCTGTGGAGAGGGGACATGGATGTTATGGGAAACTAAAGCATAAAAGATCATTTTTGTCCCCCAAATGCCCAATGTGTACAGAGCAAGATTTTAATGGGAATTGTTCACAGATGTTTGCATTTTTAAAATACTACCTTGAATATCTAAACTGGAAAAGCTAAAGCATCTGGGGTGGTATTCACAAAGCATCTTAAGTAATTTCTTAAATATTTTCACTTAAGTGCAAAATTTGAATGTATTATATTTCTTTACTTAATAAACATATGCATATGTTGTTGATATTCCTCAAATAACACTTTCATAATGATGTTATTTTAAAGTGTTACTTAGTGCTGAATTGTTTCTTTATGGAAATATACAGTTGAGAAAATTTGCAAATTCAAGGATAAGGATAAAATTTAGCTTAAGATGCTTTGTGAATACCGCCCCAGAACTAAAGAACTCGAGTATTACAACGAGCAAAGCAGCAAAAAAAAGAAAAAAGGTGCAGCCATCAGAGTCAAACCTACGATCTCCGGATCAAAAGTCTGATGTGCAAACCGCTAGGCCAATCTGATTTATATACATGTCCGCGTAATTTTTACTTTATGTAAGAGATTCACGTTTTTAACATTTCAACGTAAACGACAGAAGTACTCCGACATATTCAATCGTTTTGCCTTACAAATGATGTATAAGTTAATAAAGAAACGTTGTCAGTATTGCTATTTCGCTATGTTTTCCTTTTATTTTGGAATAAGTGACAAAAAGTTTGGAAATTTTCAATTCGTCAATCTGTGAACTTGTCTCTTTAACTGGTCTGTATTGCCTGAAACCTGACAAGAAATATTAGAGCAAATGTTGGACAACCTGTGAGTTTTGTTTGCTAGTGTGTACAGAAAAAATTGAGACTGGTCAATTATGCTTAGAATTAATGGTTAAGAAGATGGTGGAGAAGAATTAATACATCAGATGTTGGTTAACTGGGGAATTTTGTCAGCACAAGCCAAATGTTGAAAAAGTTATGAATATTATTATAATGATTGCCATTCCCAAATGGTAATTAATATGGATGATATATTACTTACATGTATGCTTCACATACTACATAACTTGAATGCTCCTGCCTCAAGATTCCATAGCAAATATTCTGTATTGGTTGGTGGCCTTGTGAATATTAATGAGTAAATAAAATAAGCAGTTGGCAAATTAGAGAAAGTGTTCAAAAACGATATACTTCTTTATATACAAATATTTGTGAATGCACACCTACCAGGTGACAGAGCCTACGCAGATTTGTACATTTCTTCATGATGACCCTCTTCAAGCTGGGAGGGGTGGAAATCAGTATGTCACAACCATTTATCAGCTCACACTGAAAACAATACATGAAACATTCTTCTGAAAATACAGCTCTTGAAAGCTTACTCAATGCATTCCATGCAATTTACAATTATATAAAAAAACTGTAGTTATTTCTTTTTACATGTTAGTGATTACCGTTAAGTGTGAATTTCAATTGAGTAAATGATGCTTGGTTTGCACTCCAGGATACGCAAAGAGAATCACTATTATAAAGTACTATTTATCAATAATTTGAACCAAATACTTTTAAACTCAGAGTCTAACTTTGCATACATGTCAAACATTGCATATAGCGATGGCATTTCACATTTTTCGCAAGATAATGAACTTCAGCTTTATTTTCAAAAATCAATGCATCTACAAATGAAACATCAGGCATGACTTGCCAGTTTCTTGTCCTCCATTCCGCCCCCATGCACAAGCAGTGTGGTGAGGTTCCTGGTGCACTCCCGGGCTCTGTAGACCTCGTGAAACACCTCCTCCGCCTTCTCCCAGGTCAAGGTCAGAATTATCACGAACGCCTGCAGAATATGCAAGGAATTTCCTGTGGTACACAATATACAAGGCATTTCCTGTGGTACACAATACACAAGGCATTTCCTGAGGTTCATAATAAACAAGGAATTTCCTGTGGTACACAATATACAAGGCATTTCCTGTGGTACACAATACACAAGGCATTTCCTGAGGTTCATAATAAACAAGGCATTTCCTGTGGTACACAATATACAAGGCATTTCCTGTGGTACACAATACACAAGGCATTTCCTGTGGTACACAATATACAAGGCATTTCCTGTGGTACACAATATACAAGGCATTTCCTGTGGTACACAATATACAAGGTATTTCCTGAGGTACACAATATACAAGGCATTTCCTGAGGTACACAATATACAAGGCATTTCCTGTGGTACACAATACACAAGGCATTTCCTGTGGTACACAATATACAAGGCATTTCCTGTGGTACACAATATACAAGGCATTTCCTGTGGTACACAATACACAAGGCATTTCCTGTGGTACACAATACACGAGGCATTTCCTGTGGTACACAATATACAAGGCATTTCCTGTGGTACACAATATACAAGGCATTTCCTGTGGTACACAATACACAAGGCATTTCCTGTGGTACACAATACACAAGGCATTTCCTGTGGTACACAATATACAAGGCATTTCCTGTGGTACACAATATACAAGGCATTTCCAGAGGTTCATAATAAACAAGGCATTTCCTGTGGTACACAATACACAAGGCATTTCCTGTGGTACACAATACACGAGGCATTTCCTGTGGTACACAATATACAAGGCATTTCCTGTGGTACACAATATACAAGGCATTTCCTGTGGTACACAATACACAAGGCATTTCCTGTGGTACACAATATACAAGGCATTTCCTGCGGTACACAATATACAAGGCATTTCCTGAGGTACACAATATACAAGGCATTTCCTGAGGTACACAATATACAAGGCATTTCCTGAGGTACACAATATACAAGGCATTTCCTGTGGTACACAATATACAAGGCATTTCCTGAGGTACACAATATACAAGGTATTTCCTGAGGTACACAATATACAAGGCATTTCCTGAGGTACACAATATACAAGGCATTTCCTGAGGTACACAATATACAAGGCATTTCCTGTGGTACACAATATACAAGGCATTTCCTGAGGTACACAATATACAAGGCATTTCCTGAGGTACACAATATACAAGGCATTTCCTGTGGTACACAATATACAAGGCATTTCCTGTGGTACACAATATACAAGGCATTTCCTGTGGTACACAATATACAAGGCATTTCCTGTGGTACACAATACACAAGGCATTTCCTGTGGTACACAATATACAAGGCATTTCCTGTGGTACACAATACACAAGGCATTTCCTGTGGTACACAATACACAAGGCATTTCCTGTGGTACACAATATACAAGGCATTTCCTGTGGTACACAATACACAAGGCATTTCCTGCGGTACACAATATACAAGGCATTTCCTGTGGTACACAATACACGAGGCATTTCCTGTGGTACACAATACACTAGGCATTTCCTGTGGTACACAATATACAAGGCATTTCCTGTGGTACACAATATACAAGGCATTTCCTGCGGTACACAATATACAAGGCATTTCCTGTGGTACACAATACACGAGGCATTTCCTGTGGTACACAATATACAAGGCATTCCCTGCGGTACACAATACACAAGGCATTTCCTGTGGTACACAATATACAAGGCATTTCCTGTGGTACACAATATACAAGGCATTTCCTGCGGTACACAATACACAAGGCATTTCCTGTGGTACACAATATACAAGGCATTTCCTGTGGTACACAATACACAAGGCATTTCCTGTGGTACACAATATACAAGGCATTTCCTGCGGTACACAATATACAAGGCATTTCCTGCGGTACACAATATACAAGGCATTTCCTGTGGTACACAATACACAAGGCATTTCCTGTGGTACACAATATACAAGGCATTTCCTGTGGTACACAATACACAAGGCATTTCCTGCGGTACACAATATACAAGGCATTTCCTGCGGTACACAATATACAAGGCATTTCCTGTGGTACACAATATACAAGGAATTTGCTGTGGTACACAATATACGAGGCATTTCCTGTGGTACACAATATACAAGGCATTTCCTGTGGTACACAATATACAAGGCATTTCCTGTGGTACACAATACACAAGGCATTTCCTGTGGTACACAATATACAAGGCATTTCCTGTGGTACACAATATACAAGGCATTTCCTGTGGTACACAATATACCAGGCATTTCCTGTGGTACACAATATACAAGGCATTTCCTGTGGTACACAATACACAAGGCATTTCCTGTGGTACACAATACACAAGGCATTTCCTGAGGTACACAATACACAAGGCATTTCCTGAGGTACACAATACACAAGGCATTTCCTGTGGTACACAATACACGAGGCATTTCCTGTGGTACACAATACACGAGGCATTTCCTGTGGTACACAATATACAAGGCATTTCCTGTGGTACACAATATACAAGGCATTTCCTGTGGTACACAATATACAAGGCATTTCCTGTGGTACACAATATACAAGGCATTTCCTGTGGTACACAATACACAAGGCATTTCCTGAGGTACACAATATACAAGGCATTTCCTGTGGTACACAATACACAAGGCATTTCCTGTGGTACACAATATACAAGGCATTTCCTGTGGTACACAATACACAAGGCATTTCCTGTGGTACACAATATACAAGGCATTTCCTGTGGTACACAATACACAAGGCATTTCCTGAGGTACACAATACACAAGGCATTTCCTGTGGTACACAATATACAAGGCATTTCCTGTGGTACACAATACACAAGGCATTTCCTGTGGTACACAATACACAAGGCATTTCCTGATGTTCATAATAAACAAGGAATTTCCTGTGGTACACAATAAACAAGGAATAACCTGTGGTACAAAATAAACAAAGCATTTTCAATAAAAAATAAATAAACAAGGAATTGTTTAAGGTACATATGGATCAATAGTTAGTTGCAAAACTATGTTAATATTTTATGCATGGGGCTTTTTTTATATTAGATAACTGATGTGTTTTATTCCTCTTGCAAAATTTCTTTAAATCCATGCAGGGTTTCCCAGTGTTGACTTCAGACCTACATTTTTCTTTCACCTACTACAATATTAAAATGCAATATAGACAAATAAATATGTTATCAATTGCATATTCTAACATGACATGAGAAGTGTTTTCTAAAGACAAAGAACAAAATTTACCATTGTTAAACTACCAATAAACAACCCCCAAAAAAATAATTTCGAAGCTGTAAAATAAAGTTTCCACGAAATTGCAAAAAAAATGGTCAGGTAATGTTAGAATCAAATTAATTTTTTAATTATCTTTGTTTATAGGCTAATAAACATAGACTTGTCATACTGATGTGGTATATTAAACCACTTGGACCGATGACCTCGTTAGCCAATAAACAACTCTAAATAGACAATTATTTCTTACATAACCACCACACTGTAAGACAGATTACGCTGCTGCATTTTCATCACTGGTCCAACATTTCAGCATTAAAACATAAAGTAAACATAGAAACTGTTTAATCCTATTTAAAAGTGATCATTGTAACTTATTTTATAAGGTCTACCAAGTGGGGAATGAAAGCACGGATGCACATTCTATTCACAATGCTACGCAATGCCACCATGTGCAATACCATATGCAATAGTTTTATGAACAAGTATTTGAACAACAAACCCCCATTCCATTTTTCCTGATCTCTCGGTATATCTGTGGCTTTGATAGATAATCCAGCAGTGGGTAGAGGTAGGCAAGAGTTTTCCCTGTCCCCGGCGGTGAAACTGTTACGAGATGTCGTCCCCGTCGAACTATCGGCCAGCTGTAGGCCTGGACAATTGTCGGCGCAGCGAACTGATCATGTTCGAAAGCCTGGGAAGGGAGCAGTAGCTATTTAGTATCTTATTATTATTACACTATCAAAAACGAAAAACAATTTCAATGTTCGATACAGTGATATTACCATTTAAATGTTTGTAACAGATATATTACCAATTGTTATGCAATGTTATAATGCCTAACCAAACGTGTTTCATAAAAAAGTGACCTTAACATTTGATTACTTGAATCCTTAAAGATGGAACGATATTTATGTAACTGCCACTGAAACATCGATAACTAACGTGGGTGATATCATGTTTTTGGTAAACAGTATGAGGGGCATCGTGGGAAAACCGGTCTTAATGCATGTGCTTAAAGTGTCGTCCCGGATTAGCCAATGTAGTCTGCACAGGCTAACCCGGGACGGCACTTTCCGCCTGCAGTGGATTTATGTTTCGAAGAGAAAATACCATAAAAGCGGAAAGTGCTGTCCTGAATTAGCCTGTGCGGACTGCACAGGGTAATCCGAGACGACATTTTACGCACATGCATTAAGCCTGGTTTTCCCACGACTGGCCACTTGTTGATAGTAACGAACCTTGATAATATCAGGGTTGAATCTTGAGCCCATGATTGTAAAACTGGGTTTAGGTGGACGACCGCCATGAACAAGAACATAATCTGTCGATTGAAACTTGGTGCTTCCCTGAGCAGAACTCTGAAATAATTGTTAATATTAAGCACTATCTCTGCAAAATAAAACGAAAGAGTTGTGTCATATCTGCCTTACACTAAACATCTGGGCCGCATTCACCAACCCATTCTTAGACTTTAGACTTAAGAATAAAGAATAATCTTGCAAATGTTCTGCTCTAAGAACGCTGTTAACTTGAATATTACTTGGTATTCACAAACGCAAATTTTAGCTATCTTTATTTGGAATGATTTATTAACAGGCTGTCAACCAAGTTACCAAGAAAATATAGGAATAATATAGGAATATTTTCACCAAAAATATAGGACTTTTTGTCAATTTCTTCGAGAAAATATAGGAATTTTATAGTAAAAATACTTCATTAAAAGGATGATATGGGATCATTTTAGAGCCTAATATAGCTTGTGTTTTAATTAACAAACCATGTGCTAAACATATTCATGGTAATCAATTTGCAACAGAAACATGCATGCCATGGCCTAAAAATAATATAAGTATTTAAGTTTGATGCGAGCGAAGCGAACGAGAAAAAAATCAACAGATATGTTCGCACTATACTGTTCACAGACCAATTTCAGATGCGTGAATGACCAAATTTATCAAAAATATAGGAACAATTTTTAAAATATAGCAAAATATAGGAAATGTAGGTTTTTCAAAATATATGAAAGTATAGGAATATAGGAGTTGGTTGATAGCCTGTATTAATGACATAAGCGACATTGGTACACGGCATGTTAGCAAACAAGCAAGTATTTGTTCTTGAGTCTAAGTCTATTCTTTATTCTAAAGTCTAAGAATGGGTAGGTGAAAACGGGCCCAGATCTCTTGTAGTTGCAATCAAATATGACACTCATAGGTTGACATAAGTATCACAGTTTTTATTTTTGTATTGTATGCTTTTCAGTGAAATATCGAATTTTATTGGTGAAATAAAATTATATATTTTCACTGCAGTGAAAAAAACACATAAAACGGACTATTTTTCCATAAATAGCATCGATCTACAAGTAGTGGTTTACAACCCTTGGCAAACGTATATACATGTACAGTATGTACATGAATGTGTTTACATCAAACACATTATAAAATTCAACAAAATTATAATTTAGCGATAACGACTCATAAATTATGGCATACAATACTAACGAGTGACAGTTTTGGAATCATTTATGACGTAATTTTTATGACGTCAGAATAAACTTTTGACGTTTAAGTTTATCTCGCGCAATTTTATTTATTTATTGTCCAAAATCATAAAATCAAAAGAAAATTTGTTGATTTTGGTGTAAGATCGTTTTTTTTTTCACTCGTTATCATAGAAAAAATATTTTTTCACTCGTGGCTGCGCCATTTGTGAAAAGATCATTTTCTATGAACACTCGTAGACTTTCATTATAACAATTACCATATAAATGTTTACTATACTTGACCCGGGGCCAGTGATACTCAGTGATTTTGTATCCATATATGCAGCTGGGTTCTTAACAAAAGCTAGCTTCTATGTACAGCTTTAAAGTGTAAACCAAAAGTTCACATTAAAATAGCCTACATAATATATAGATAACAATAATGTTATTCAATACACTTAGTTTATAGCAGCAAATGATATTTAAACTTTCAGGAAAGTAAAACTGTTAAATAAATTATTAGCTTAATACACATTTCTATCTAACAATGGAGTATATAAAAAAATATTACCATAATCATACAAATATGATACGCATTCATGTATAATACGCACTCCCCCAACAATTTCTTGGAGGGGAGAGGCGGGGTAATTACAAAATTGAATATAATACTCACCAAAAATTAAGGTGTCTGTTTATATACAATCTAAATAAGATTGTATATAAACAAACATCACATACCTGCATTATAACTGATTTGTTCTTTTCCAGTCCATGTGCCAACTGCTCCAGTAGTCTGTAACAAACATTCCCCTTTAGTGATTATTCTAGTGCTAGTTCTCAACTGTTATCTATACATGGATTCAGTCCATGATTTTCCAAAAAAAAGTCAGTCACTTTTTTAAAATTAGTTCAATAGAAGATAAAAAATAGATTTAACATGTACATATACAAGGGGAATAAAAAATCATATTAGATGCAGTATTGATAATTGGGTATGTGTAACAGTCTTAGGTATATGCACTGTGGACTTAAATATTTGGTTGAAATAAACAGTCAACATTCAATGCAGTGACATGCTTACACTTAACACTGTATATAATTTTCAATAAAGGACATGTTTTTTCAAGGGATCAAGGTATGCACCAGTTATCAACAATAACTACGGAACCTTCATTTTAAATGGGCAAACTGGAAAGAAACTTTAAAAAATACTTCAGTGATTCAAATTTCAACAAGAGATTTAGTTTATTATCTACTTTCCTTGTCCATTTGGTTTGTTACATTCCACTTTCACTAGCACTTTGCTATATTTTGTGAGCAACTTTGCTTAAAATCATTATGCTGTTGATAGACAGAAATCGCTGAAATAAAATCAAAATATATACATGTATTAGGACTAACTTTCATTTTCCATATGGTTTGCATTGAATGCTTTTAACTTTCTATTTCTATTTATAAAGTGTAGAGATCAATTAGTGCATTATGGGAATTATTTCAAAAATAGCCCAAGGCTGTGTACTTTCATTTTCTATTTACTTTTTGCAAGGGGGCTGACCTTATGTTAAACGACGCTGGCTAGACAAATACTGTCTTTATCATATTAAGATTTCCAACATTAAGCATCAATCCATGTCATACTTTTTGATAAACAAGAACTTTTGAAGGCCAAATAAACGTTTGTGAAATATCTGGGATATAAGTAGCTTGACTATATATTCAAAAATATGCCAGCTTTCCTTCTTGGCATTTTCATCTAAACTTGGTTAAAGTTTTGGTTCAAAAGTGTAAGATATTCACAACACGAGGACCATGATGGCCCAAAGTGCTCGTCTGAGAACTGGTACAGATGAAGACCAAACTGTTGTGACAAGTTTGAAAATTAAGGTATCTGAACATTATCTGAACATTACGCAAAGAGGGATAGGATCGATTTGATTTAAAACATCGGTTAGTGCAATGGGCTAACTAAAGTACGAGTTGGGTAGTCGATGTGCTTTGTTTTTTGCTAACTGTTCTCAAATCATTTTTCTCGATATTCTTATCTGACCCTTTTTCATTCATGTGACAATTCTGGAAAATGCAGAAACAGTAGATTTTGATTTTTTTTTGCAGACAGTTTTGGAGAACTTGTTGCAATGCCATAATTGCGAGGGCTGTGCTATAAGGTCAGGTCAACTGCATGAAAGGTTACAACTGTTGGAAATCAAATCAAACTGTGAAAGTTTGGTCAACATTAAATAAAACATTGTGTGTGCAAGACAATCATTTATAACTTGTTTATGTTTTTTTCCACAAACAAGGGGAAATAACTCTGGTGTCTCTGGCCCCAACATGCTTATATTCGACTTCACCTGTAATCTTACAATCAGAGACAAACTGTGCACAATTGGCGAAGATTAGATGAAAAATGAAGTCTCTATCCTGAATAATGTCCATTTTTGTCTATTTTTTCCCCAAACAAAAGGCTAAATCCGGTGTTTCTGGTCCGATTTGGCTTATATTCGACATCACCTTTAATTTTACAGACAAACTGTGCAAGATTGGTGAAGATGTAGATTTTTGCATTTTTTTCACAAACAAAGGGCAATAACTCAGAGGTTTCTGGTTCGATCTTGCCTTTTATTCAACATCAATTGTAATCTCATGGTCATAGACAAACTGTGCAAGATTGGTGAAGGTGGGATGAAAAATGAAGTCTCTATCCTGAATAATGTCAATTTTTGTATATTTTTTCATAAACAAAAGGCAATTACTCTGTGCTTGAAAAATGATCTGGCCCATTTTTGCTGTCTGCTGAGATCTGATATGGCCATACACAAACTGTGAAAGTTTGGTTAAGATTAGACGCAAAATAAAGTCTATATGTTGGAAAAAGGCATTTTTGCACTTTTTTGCATGAAAAAGGGGCAATAACTCTAGTGTTACTAGTGTTATCTGGCCCAATAACAATCCTGTCCGAGACTTTATGGTCACACACAAGCTGTGCAAGTTTGGTTAAGATTGGATAAAAAGTGAAGTCTCCAGCGTGAGAACGAAACAAATTGTTGGCGACACACGAACCATGGCCGACGGACAACACAGGAGAGGTCCCCTATACCAATAGCACTCCGTGCTCAGATGAGCTAAAAAACATGAATTACACTATTGTCATTTACTCTAGGATACTGGGCAACAATTCCCATAACTCTGTTTTGAATATTGACAGAGTTATTCACTTTTTCACTTCGATTTTCAGGTTAAAGTTGAGGGTTAACGCCCAATAATTCAGCACTACAAATGGTATTCACTTGAAACTTGGATTATAATAATTTCCATAACTCAGCTTTATATTCTGACAGATTTATGCCCCCTTTTAACTTATGTTTTCACAGTATAGTTTAGTTTCAAAAGCTGTCAAACTGTCAAACTACACAACATTTTCCATAACTAAGTTTTGTATTTTGACAGATTTATGCCCCTGTTCAACATAGAATATCAAGTGTTTTGATTCAATGTTCTTTAATTTTAACATTTTCTTTAAATTTTACATTAGATACAACAATAACCACAATTCTGTTATATATATTTACTGATAAACACTTAAAAAAGCAACAATTGACTACCTACATCTATTTTATTTTTGGTCATTGTGTGGTACTTTTCTATCATAAATAATGATGCACGGTAAAAATGATGGCATGTGGTACAAATGATTATGCATGGTGTAAATGATTATGCATGATATTAATGATGATGTATGGTACAAGTATTGATGTATGCTATAGTTGTTGAAATTAGCACAAGCTCATGAGCCCTGAATTGATAAACTTTAAACAGGTCTTGCTCAGATTCTCAACTTTATTCAGGCGGGCTTGTAAAATGTTCTTGTTTTCAAGTTAGGCGTAAAAAAAAAAAGTTTGTTTCAGGTTACATGCCCCCAAAAATTAAGGTAGGTAGGTAGGGATTTAATTTTTTTTTTTTCATTTTTTTTATGTGGTATATGGTTGACTTTAAGATTCTAAAACTAAATAAATATTCAACTTATCTGTAATATCTTTAAACATTGTTTTGAAGTGGATGCTGTCAAAACAGAACACTCATTTATCCAAAAAACATTTAATTTTTGGAAAAAGGCAAATAAAACAAAAAAATATATGACAAACTCAATAAAATTAGGGTCAGGGCATTTTTTAGGGTAGGTCGGGTAACCTGAAACAAACTTTTTTTTTACGCCTTATAATAGAATTCGGGCTCGCTTGGCCAAACTGCTAATTTTGATGACTGATGTTATAACAGATACTGGCGAAGTACGTAAATCCGGACACTTTTGCTTGTTTTTGGACTATTTCTCTGGATATTTGCATCAAACAAAAATAAAAAGTTCAACATAATAAGTAGGGTTTAATGTTAAGCTTTTTATCAAAATATTATTGAAAACTGTTGTCTAAAAGTAACTGAATGATGTGTTTAAAAAAGGCATGTAAAATGTATCGAAATACGGATGGAGAGTACCTAAATCCAGACACCTTTTTTTAAATACATTTCATTTCTAAATAATAATAATAATTGAACATTAAACTACACGTTGTGTTCTTCAGATTTCTTGTTTTTCTTCCTTTGTTTACCCTTTTCTGGTATTTACTTTCAAAATTTTCTCCGTAAAGCTTTATTTATCGGAGGTACTGTTTTGATTTCAACCCCCCACGTGTAAATGTTTACATTTGAAAGAAAGACAAAAACAATTTTAAGTAAGGCAATAAATATTCTATCCATTCTGTTGAAACTTGACATATGTTGCTGATACAGGCGTGTGCATCAATCAATACCATAAAGTAAAGTACATGGTACAAATGACAATGCATGGTATAAATAATAATTCATGCACAAATGATGATGCATGGCATAAATGATGTGACATGATGCCAAAGCTGACAATACATTTCACAAAATAAACAGGAATCTAAAAAGGTGTTTGAATAAGGCCAGATTTTGTTGATTGTTAGTTTCTCAGATCTTCCGACCTGATTGAATTTGAAAATACAAATAAAAAATAAAAATTGGAACACAACGAATATTGTAAAAAATAATCAACTACAAAATTGTTAACTCAAAGCGCTGATGTCACTGCAGTTGTTCACTATTACATGTTAAAAGCAACACAAGTTTAAATTAAACAGAACAGATTCGAAAGGTTTATTCAGATAGTGTCTAAGCAAAAATCTGTCTACAGTTTTGAATATTAGAAATCAAGAAACAAAATTCAATGACTGTTATAACATTCGTTTGTACTAATAGTTATTGAAATTGTTAGTGCAGTGTTCAATATTATAGCGACCGATGGATCTTTTTGACTCGTCCAAATAACTTAGTACAATAGGCACTTAAGACCCGCTATGGTGTGTTTTGCAAAATGTTTTGCAAATATATTGAAAATACAATAATATTAAAATTTTATATTAAAACCAGTAAATAAAATCAAATTGTATTAAATCACCTAAAGTACAGTGGTTATAGTTGGGTTAATAGCTCGTTCAGTGTTCTTATGTGAAGAAAATAAAAATCACTGAATTTAAATTCTGGTTAAGAAGCCAGAACCAGCAAACATGACGTGTTATATACATGTTTTTTTCCAAAATCTCGAACATGAAACGAAAATATTCTTAAAACTTCATTAACCATAGTTGAATCCTACATTCCATGTTTTACTATAATATTTGTGTCAACATTATAAATATAACTAGAACAGAGACAATGCTGGGCTGTTCATAATCTTCAAAATGCAGCGTTAGAATAGATAATGCCACATAATAAAATCAGATTAAAAAATATATCGCCATTGTGTAGTTAGGTTAGTTTTTGTCCCTCAATAATGGCGTTTTGAATTGTATCTGTTGTCAAATGTCAAGCTGATGAATTGAGGTCCGTTGTAAAACGTACGCCACAACTAAAACGTTAACAGGTGTGAAAACCAGACAGCCGCCTAGAGCAGCTAACAATACTATGTACGAATTAAATATATAAGGCCTGTCAAAACAACTTTCAATTAAAAATGACAAATATTGTCGGGCAAGAAACCTGATAAGCCTAATTTTTTGTCCGTGGTACAATATCATGGTCTTTCTTTGAGCTACAAACATGATTATCTTACTTTTAATGACATTCGGACATTCTGTCATTAAATTTTCATAA
Source organism: Congeria kusceri (assembly GCA_027627225.1). NCBI lineage: Eukaryota > Metazoa > Mollusca > Bivalvia > Myida > Dreissenidae > Congeria > Congeria kusceri. The sequence continues at coordinate 48,319,218 of CM051036.1, read as the reverse complement.
CCAACACATTCTCCAAATGTACCTACTGGGTATATAGTGAAACATAATGGGTATAGAGTGAAACATGATGGCTATCAGTTTTATTACCGGGCAATCTCTGTGGAAGACAGTATATTTATTTGTCGAAAAGAAATAACAATGGGTTAAACAAAACTGTGATAAAACTATGATTGTATTGAACAAAAATCTTGTGTATGTATTCGTATTATAAAGAAATAAAATATTAATAACAATGATTGAATTCACAATGACAAATTATCAGTAAACATGCAAGTCATTTAGTCACACTGCATTAATTACAGCGTCTTAAAATGGTTAATAAACTCGTTAACAAGTATGTTTGTTTATGGTGCAAACAAACCAGCTTGGTGTCTGACAGAGGTTTCACACCTCGAGAAGGTGTCAAAAGTGTCTGTGATCTGAATAGTAGTATCGCATTAAAATTTCAATGCAAACATTATGGGATGCCGAAATTTCTTCGTAGTAACGCATCTTTGGTTAATCACAAATTCGTAGTATCGCATCTTTTTTTTTGTTAAACATAACATTTATTATATGGAAAATAGACAAAACTTACTGCCTTATTATTTGTAGTATCACGTCATTTTGTAGTAATGCAATCCGAGTGTATACATGTATTTGTATTACTCTTAGATACATTTTGCAAGCACAGCACATTACATGAAACTGACTCACCTTTGGCCTTGCATTTGTCCAAATATTTTTGATTTTTCGAATTCTATGTCCTTAGCTGGTGACAGAGCTGTAGTACTACACCTAAAATAAACAGGATGTAAAAATAATGAACAATGCAGGAACAATTATCACTTAAAATATGTGACAACATTTATCTACTTAAAATGACAGCTTTTTGTAAAAAGAAAAACTTATTTCTACAACTTGCATGAATTTGCTATTTTTAAACAAAACCAAAAGCAGTGCCATAAAAACATGCCTGTACATTCATTGAAGCATGAGAGAACACCATTGTCACAACTGCATTCTGTTGATATACATGTACAAATGCGGATTTAGATGGGGTGGATGCGTCGCACCCCTCCCACCCCCCACCCCCTGCAAAAAGTTAATCTATTATATCGTGCAATTTACTACATGTAAAATGGTTTTGCAAAATGTATTAGTTATGCCTGTATATGTTGGAAGGTACTGAAATTTTCCGCACCCCCCCCCCACCCATTTTCAAATCCGGCCACTGCACCTGCTGAACTATTCATGTATGAAATTCTGTGCACAAATAAGGTAAACAAACTTCAAACTTCATTTCAAACTTACATTTGAACAACCTTTGGGACACCGTCGGATGATGGTAACTTTGGTTTGAAACTTGTGCTGGCTGCCATGGCAACTGGTGATGTGTCTTGACTGTAAGATTTTGTATGCATTGCTGGTTTTGTTGTAGCTTTGTGGACAGCAGGTAAATAACTGCTGCTGTCACTTTCAGATCTGAAGAAAGAAGTTCTGCTGCACTCTGACATTGTACAAACAAGTTATCTGAATTTCGAGACTGAGAAAGTTATGAATCTCATATTCTTAATAATCTTTATGTTGTTTTATTGTTGATCTATTTTGTTAACAATAAAATAATGTGAAATTTTGAAGTTTATATATGTCATGTCAAAGTCTGAGACTGGAACCCATTAACACAAAATAAAAAAGTTAAGCCTTACTGCCATACTCAAATTTTCTAATAACACCATAACATCCATGAGAAAAATGCAATGCTTTTTTTTCTTTTTTTTTTACTTAAAAAATGAAATGAACAAAGGTGCTCTTTTGATATGAAGAAGAAAAAAAAAATTATTATCCAGGATATAACTGCGTTTTTTAATACATATATACAGTACAGTAGTTTTCACTCAACTAATGGAAAAAACACACACCACTTGTAATAATGTATTGTTACAAGTTGAGAAATCGTTTCCACTCACTGTCTGCTGGAGCTTCCAGCGGATGAAGCCGGTTTCAGCATCCCAGTTTCGCCCGGAATTCTCGCTTTCTGGAACCCCATCTGGCCCTTCATGGAGGCGGACACCATGTCTGACGGACTCAGTTCATTGCCGGAGGAAATACGTCCTGATGGTAAGACTTGCGGTTCATGTGAAGAGGAAATATGTCCTAATGGTAGGACTGGCGAGTTATTGCCACTAGAACAAGATGAGTTTGATTGCTGCAAACCTGCACGCAAAGCTTTGCCACGGGACATGCTTCTTGGACCTGAAACATTGCTGTTCAAAGTGTCTGTGTCACTAAATGCTCTACGGCTATAACTGTGGTCTAGAAGCGGATGAGATACACGTGAAATGATGTTTCCACCACAGTCGCTCACAGGGTCGTGTTCAGCTGCATTTAGAAACTGCTCACTTGCTGATTTTCTTCTTGAGAGATCACGGGCTGCCATTGTCTCTTGGAAATTATGGGCATTTTCATCCTGTGCAGACTTTCTTTCAGCTAACCTAGTACGCACTGCAGAAGGCACTTGTTGATCAATATTGAGATTTGACATCCCATGTTCTATGTTGTGATTTCCAAACATTGTGCTACGTCCATTCCCAACAACTCCATCAGAATACGACCCCGAGTATGCATCTCTCGCCCTACCCTTTGCTTCTCCAGTGTCACTCTGGCTACTGAATGACCCCAGTGGGGACCGGAATCCTCTGCCAACAAACAAACCCCTACCACTGCCCTCAGGCGACTCTCCCTTCACCCCTACCCCAGACATTAACCCCCTTCCCTTAGCTTTATCACTATCACTCACTCCACCGTCACTGAAGTACTGCAACTTACTAGAATTAGATGAGAGACAGCAATGTCCCGACACCACCGGCAAACTCTTATTTACATTGCTCGTTTGGCTACATTTCTGATGAGTTTCTGAATTTACACTTACATCCCTACAACCACTGTTAGATCTTGCTTTAAAAGGTTTGAAGTCACAGACATTTTGATTGGGCTGATCTGTGTCAAGCAAATCTTCAAACTGTTCAGGGTTCATCATGGACCTGCCCCTGATTCTGTTTGACACTTTCTCATCCATGGACTGATAACCAGGGTTCATCATGGACCTGCCCATGATTCTGTTGGACACTTTCTCGTCCATTGACTGATAACCAGAGTTTCTGACATTCTCACTGGGCTTTGGAGGTACTGACTTTGAGCTGTGTACAGAACTACTACTGAACAATGTCACTCGTGGATAATCACCTTGAAAACTCTGATGCCTCAAACTATTCTGCTGTCTCGCTATTCCAGAGGAATGTCTCAATTCATCTTCGCTTTTAAAGACAACTGGTTGAGAAGGCCGTCTTTCGTTCTCCAACATTTCTTCAATGGAAATTGGACTTTTCCTTGCCGTAAATAATGGAGATGTTTTATATCTGATCTGATGTTCTGGTTTGTGATTTTGTTGGACATTTCCATGGTTACCAACATGATGAGCATCTAATTCAGCAGCTGATGCTAGCTGCATTTTAAGTTCCTCCCTCTCCTTTCTGCATTTTTCTCGAATTTTGTCTTCGACAGTCTTTGGGGTCTCTATCTTTGTTTGTTCAGGTTCTCCATCTAAAATGCCAGTAAAAGGTTAACAACAACAACAACAACAATATAAACATGAAATGTGGTAGTTTTAGTAAAAATTCAAGTTAATTGGTAAATAATTTTTACCAATAAACTTATTGAAAGTATTTAAATTAAACTACAAGAAGCATCAGTATCTCAGTGTCCTTTTAAGGAAAAATGTCTGGGTCACATTCCCCATATTACCCATATTGTCATAAACAGAAACAAAACATGTAGTAGATGTTTACCAAAGCATCAATTCAAAAACATATACTGGTAACTTTTTGGATACTGCTTTAAAAAACTATAAAAAAACTAACAAAAAACTAACTTAGTCCTCAGCAGCAAACAACAATTATAGGTAGACTGGCTATACCAATTACCGGGAATTTAATTTTCTTCCTGACTTAAAACATGTAACAAAAAATAAATAAATAAACACAGCTGGCTTATTATAACGATACAACCTTTTTCTAACAAAACAATTCAAATTTATGAAAAGAACTATCCAACGTTTAAACAACTGTTGTGTCAACAAATTGTGCATGTCATTAGCCACCTATGTACTGTGAATCTGAATATCAGCCAATCAGAATTCAGAAAAATCATGTTCATGGTGATACTGTATAAAACATATTACATTACCGGTATATTTGCTAATATTTTAAATCTATTTTCTTTACATATTTATAGTAACTGATAATTTATGTTAACAATGCTGTTGAAAACAAACTTTTACAAGATTTAGACCTTAAATTGACTTTATTTACTTTTAAAAACAACAGAATTGAATGGAAACCAAAGTTGACTGCAGCCTGCAGCAAAATTTTAACAAAGGGATGGAATTTGACAAAAATTGTTTGCGCATGTGAGGGATATTTATGACTTTTTGAAATTCCCCGTAAGAGATATTCCAGTAATAGGTATATGGAGTATAAAACTAGCTGGAGAGACAAAAACAAACATAATCAACAACAGATTATGAAAACAAGTTTTTTTATGTATTAACCTAGTGAAGGCTAACCAAGCAATCTGGCAGAAAAATCATAACTGTTCCCAGGCAGAAAAAGACATTTCCACTAACATCAACCTTATACAAATGAGGAATGTCTTGGGAACATCAGGCTTAATGCATGTGCGTAAAGTGTCATCCCGAATCAGCCTGTGCAGTCCGCACAGGCTAATCTGGGACGACACTTTCAGGCTAAAATAGATTTATGTTAAGAGATTAACTTCTGAAACAGAAAATACCATAAAAGCGGTAGTGTCATCCCTGCAGTCCGCACCGGCTGATCCGGGACGAGACTTTACACACATGCATTAAGCCCGGTTTTCCCATGACACGCCTCAAATTAATCTGGTGTTTTATCCAAGGACTGCACTCAAATATCACATTTTAATGTTAGCTCAATTGAAACAAAAGAGCACATGGTCAAGCTTGTTAAATGATGGTGAAAGTTTGATTTAAGCCGCATTCCATAGAATATAATTCAACCAAATGTATTTTAAATTGATATTTGTTCTAATGAACATTAATGACGCTTATACTACTGAAAACTGTTTCTTATTTATGAAAGGCATATTATTATGTCTAATACACTAATGTACATGCTGATTTACTCCAGAGGCATCACCAGCTGTCGCATACAGATAATTTTACGATAAAAAGTTACAAAACATTATTATTTTACCAACTTCAATGCGTTTTTGTTTGTATTTTGATCAGTAATATGTCCATTAGAAACAATTTCTGCAAAGTTTCATTTTTATTAACATTTTTCTGGACTGCTGCTTTAATGAAAGTTCAACAATTAACAATATTAAAGAAGGAGATTTAAATTTATTCAATGCATAAAATACCGCATTACAAGAAATGCCCACACATTCTAATTTCGCTATGCAGTTAAGATGAAGAAGTGAAGCAACCCACTGGCAGCAATGTTATCAGATTAATTAATATAACTGAATGAGAAAAGAACAAGTGCTGTTACTATCAGATGACATACATGTATGCCCCAAAATCCACTGTCCGTAAGTGTGACCTTTAACACCAAAATAAATCTTTGTTAATAAAATTGAATGAATAATGTAAACTGAACTGTTTCAGTCAAAATGGCTGCTCTTGAAAAACTTAAGAAAGAAAAACTTGAACCAAAATTTCTAAGTTAAAAATGGGGCATAAATCTGTCAAAAAACAAAACAGTTATGGTGGTTGCTTCTTCTGGTGGACATGTTGAGAGAAAAAAAGTATTTTAATGTTCAAGTAAATACATTTGATAGTATTCAAGATATTGGATTTTATGAAAAACTTTCATCATTGGATTTTATGAAAAACTTTCATCAAAAAGTCAGAGTTATGCGGGCTGCTTTCCCTGGTGACGACGTTGATAGTAAAAAAGTATTTCAAGTTTCATTAAATATATTTGACAGTATTAAAGACATTGGACTTTACAAAAAACTAACCAAAATGTATAATTTAAAAAAGGAGCATAAATCTGGGGTTGCTTTCTCTGGTGGAGACATCGATAGTAAAGAAGTATTTCAAGTTTCAAGCAAATACCTTTGATTGTATTCAATATATTTGAGATGAAAAAAAACTTTAACCTTGGCCGGATGGACTAATGGACGGACGGAGTGATAGTTCAATTTTAATATGCCCTCCTTTGGGGGCATAAAAACACACTGTACTTAATATACAGTCTGCATAGTTAACTTTTTGGCAGGAATTTCACTAAATAACTAAATAACTTGACATTTACAACTACTGCACCTTCAATGTAGACTGCATAGTTTAGTTTCACAAGCGTGTCGTTCAGGGACAGGAAACCTCCAGACCTCGTCTTCAGAAACATTCGCACCGAGAGCGTTCCGTCTGAGCCTTTGTCAAGAATCGTGCAACGAATCAAGGAGGTACCTGTGATATCAATGAAAACAGATAAATTACTTTCTTATTACTTTCTTATTAAACTGTTAAAAGCTTACCTTCAATTTAGTATTTGGTATGGTAAGGTCATCTGTTAGACAAGGTAGATTTCTCTGTAATAGATTCACCAATCAGCATAAATATTATAGCTTGCAAACATTAACATGCATGAATATATTAAACAAGAGCTGTCAGAGGACAGCACTCGATTATTCGAAGTATTTCAGTTGGTACATATTTTGGATAGTGAAAGGGGCATAAAGTTGTTAAAATACAAAACTTTGAAGTCAAGCCTTGTATAGTTTATACATTTTTGGAACAAAAACTTTAACCACAAAATCTATGTAAAAAGTGTGCATAACTCTGTCAAAATACAACAGAGCTATGGGTAACGTTGCTCCTGATACTCGAGTTGATGACAAAGGTTAGTTCCAAGTTTCAAGGGAATAACTTTTATGCAGTTTTGAATTTACAAACGTTTGAATACAAACTTTAACCAGAAAATCTATGTAAAAATGGGGCATAACTCTGTCAAGATACAAAACAGAGTTATGGGTAATGTTGCCCCTGACACTAGCGTTGATGACAAAGGTTATTTCCAAGTTTCAGGTGAATAACTTATGCAGTTTTAAAGTTACCAAACTTTTGAATATAAACTTTAAACAGAAAATCTAAGTGAAAAGGGGGCATAACTCTGTCAAAATACAAAATAGAGTTATAGGTAATGTTGCCCCTGATACTGGAGTTGATGACAAAGGTTAGTTCCAAGTTTCAAGTGAATTACTTATATAGTTTTGAATGTACACAACTTTTGAATATAAACTTTAAAAAAAAAATGTATGTGAAAAAGGGGCATAACTCTGTCAAAATACAAAACAGAGTTAAGGGGAATGTTGCATCTGATACTGGAGTTGATGACAAAGGTATATTCCAAGTTTCAAGTGAATAACTTATGAAGTTTTGAAGTTACAAGACTTTTGAATAAAAACTTAAACCAATTCAGATGCGGATGCCGACGCCGGGGGTAGCAGAATGGCTCACCTATTCTTCGAATAGTCTAGCTAAAAAACATTATGATGCATATATTAGTTTCCGTACTCGACTCGAGTTAATTCAATGAAAGAGAATCACACTGAAAATACTGTTATGGTATCGTTAAACTTGTGAAACGCATGCATGGACAAGTATAAATATAAGAAAAAATTGAGCACGTAATTTATGCTAATAGTTCACAAGAGTTGGGTTAATGTTTGCGAGCTATATATGCATGTTACTGCATGTAATTAAATTGTAAATTATAGTTCAACACTTCAACACAAGTTTTTACTGTTTGTATGACTTTGGGCTTGAACTTGAACAATTAGGTGTGATTATTACTACAAACTGAATCGAACACAAAAGTCACAGTACCTTTTATGCTGCCAGAAATGTATTTAATGGCCGCTTCATCCCATCTTCTTCTCACACTTAAATTTGATATTATTAAGCACATGATATGGTGTACATACAAATGATAGTGATGATGATAATGTTACAAAGTTTGCTTTTATGGAATTATCACTACTAATGTAATTTATCAGCATTATATGTCAATATAACTGCATTTTAGGTGTAATATTTTAAAAACCAAAATTTTTCCTGTTTGTGTTTACGCAATGGAAATGCCCAACTGGAATATAATTCTAGCTAAGGCCAAAAAAAAATTCTGTGTTTCAGACAACCTGACCCTACCTAGCAAAAATCCCCCAACCGTAAAAAATTTTGCGACGATTGTTTCGGAGAAATCCATATTCGTCAGATCTAAGATAATTTTCAATGCTTTTTTTCCAAAATGTGTCTTTTAAAAGTAAAAAAAAACTCAATCCTGACCCAACCTAACTTTTTGGAGACCATTGCACAAAACACACAATTTATTTTTTTAGGGCCTAAGTATCACAAGCAATAGATCCTAAGTAATGAAGGAAAATATTTTCAAGACTCACAGTTTAATGCTAATATGTCATGAATCAAGGATCATGGGTCATAATAACGGGTCAGAAGTCCAGAGTCATGGGTTTCACGTCATTTCTCATAAATTATAAGCCATAGATTACAAGTCATGGGCCATTAATGATGGATCAAACTAGTGAATGTTATTATAACAAAACATGGGTAAATAATTATTGGTTGCTAGACATGACAATCCGAGTACGAAAACATACGGAAATTGTTGTTGCTAATTTCAATACCTAATTTTTAAGGCAATGACTAAAATAATCTTAGAACACAAAATCTGGTTCAGCAGTATTCTCAACAATTGGCTTACCCTGGATAAACCATGAGATCCTCGGGTGATATCATCAGAGACAGGGGCTCAATCCCGTGCAGGCAGATAGCGTGTACTTGATATGGAAGACTCGTGAACTTGGAGGGCAGGTGGCGCAGTCTGTGGGGTTCAGAATATATATGAAAAGGGACGAAATTTATGCACATGCATTTAGCCCGGTTTTTCCACTACACATCTCATATGTTTGCTGTTACTGTTCTCTAACTAGTAACTTTTTAAAGAAGAACAAATAATTATGATCCTGGCCAAAATTCTAATAATACAGGTGAAAAAATTATTTTTAAAGGCAATACTATTATAATACTATTTTCTAACAATTATAAATCATTTTTGTAAATACTGATATACTGAATTTTCATTATACAGTATTAATATATAGAATGTCAATGTACAAATACTGGGATGTCTCGCAATAACCAAATTATGTGAAAATAAGGAGTTCCACACCACCATCAACATAAGGAAATTGCAAATTGAACATCATCGTCTTAAAGGGGCATATCGATGGTATTTCCTGTAAATATTGACACGTAAAACAAGGCATATTCCTATTTTTCATGAATATATTTTTCTATCAGCAATAATATATTGATGGAATCACTAAAAAAAATTAATATACAATGCAAAAAATTTGTCTTTCGATACATGGTTCCAGCAGGATTCGAACTTGCGCCTACAAAATGGCGCATGAAAATGAAAACTACAAAACGGCGCATGAAAATGAAAACTTTCCTACGCTACAGTGCTGTTATCAATAAGGCCCATGCGCATAGCAATATTTCATGTCCATTTCGTTCAAATCGATTTTACTACTACTATTTCTTTTCCCACCTCCGCGAAAAGTGTCACGATGGCGACTTTTTGTAATAATAAAAAACGATCTTTTACTGTTTGTTTATAAAAATGACACCCATGTGTTAAACAGTCATTTAATAAATACTTCTTAAAATATTTCTTTATTTTTGAAAATATTATACCGCATTAACCGTCGATACACCCCTTTAATATCAAGTGTGTATTTTCTGCAGAGATGTGCATCATAACTGACCTTGACAGAGGTATAAATTCTTCCTCCCCCTCATCCACAAGATAACACCTGAAAACACAACGAAGCTTCATTGTCACTTCAGTAATAATGAAGTGTGTACACAGATTCATTAATCAGTTAACAAATGAGGCCTGTTGTGGGAAAATCTGCCTTAATGAATGTGCGTAAAGTGTCATCCCAGACTAGCCTGTGCAGTGCGCAGGACAGCACTGCTGCCTACAGTGGATTTATGTTTAGAAGATAAGTTCCTTGAAATAGAAAATACCACTGCACAGGCTAATCCGGGACGACACTACGCACATGCATTAAGCCCGGGTTTCCCACGACATGCCTCAAATGTATTACCAAATGTGTTCCTGGAAGGTTTAACTCTTGACACCATGTAGAAATAATTCATGTTCAAACATAACACTTTCCAAGTTTTGCCTTTGGAAAGGCATCAAGAAAATATTTTTCTTCATTTAGTTTTATTTTGAGATCTTATAGTTACACAAAATCTGTGCAATTTTCGTTAAGATTGGAAGAAAAATGGGAGTTTCTGCTTTAAGCAGGATGGAGCACTATGACTGAACAATGTCTGTCTGAGAATATTTAAATCAAAATAATTTTCACATTATTGTTATTTATTGGCAAATAAGCCATTGAGTGTCTGCTATGAAACATTGTTTAAACCACACTGCTAAAACCCTCATGGTTGAATTCCTATGCATCAGAACTCATAACTCTTGTTCATCACTTAACAATGGTAAATAGACTAGTGTACTATTTCTTAAGAAACACTTAGCAACAAAATCACTTACATTCCACATAGTCCATTCTTCCTTGAGAGAACATTCTCCACTTGTACTCGATACCAGATGTCTTCAGTAACCCTAGACAACAAAATCACTTACATTCCACATGGTCCATTCTTCCTTGAGAGGACATTCTCCACTGGTACTGGATACCAGATGTCTTTAGTAACCCTAGACAACAAAATCACTTACATTCCACATGGTCCATTCTTCCTTGAGAGAACATTCTCCACTCGTACTGGATACCAGATGTCTTTAGTAACCCTAGACAACAAAATCACTTACATTCCACATGGTCCATTCTTCCTTGAGAGGACATTCTCCACTCGTACTGGATACCAGATGTCTTTAGTAACCCTAGACAACAAAATCACTTACATTCCACATGGTCCATTCTTCCTTGAGAGGACATTCTCCACTCGTACTGGATACCAGATGTCTTTAGTAACCCTAGACAACAAAATCACTTGCATTCCACATGGTCCATTCTTCCTTGAGAGAACATTCTCCACTCGTACTGGATACCAGATGTCTTTAGTAACCCTAGACAACAAAATCACTTACATTCCACATGGTCCATTCCTCCTTGAGAGAACATTCTCCACTCGTACTGGATACCAGATGTCTTTAGTAACCCTAGACAACAAAATCACTTACATTCCACATGGTCCATTCCGCCTTGAGAGGACATTCTCCACTGGTACTGGATACCAGATGTCTTTAGTAACCCTAGACAACAAAATCACTTACATTCCATATGGTCCATTCCGCCTTGAGAGGTGAGAGGACATTCTCCACTGGTACTGGATACCAGATGTCTTTAGTAACCCTAGACAACAAAATCACTTACATTCCACATGGTCCATTCCTCCTTGAGAGAACATTCTCCACTGGTACTGGATACCAGATGTCTTTAGTAGCCCTAGACAACAAAATCACTTACATTCCACATGGTCCATTCTTCCTTGAGAGAACATTCTCCACTGGTACTGGATACCAGATGTCTTTAGTAGCCCTAGACAACAAAATCACTTACATTCCACATGGTCCATTCTTCCTTGAGAGAACATTCTCCACTGGTACTGGATACCAGATGTCTTTAGTAGCCCTAGACAACAAAATCACTTACATTCCACATGGTCCATTCTTCCTTGAGAGAACATTCTCCACTCGTACTGGATACCAGATGTCTTTAGTAACCCTAGACAACAAAATCACTTACATTCCATATGGTCCATTCTTCCTTGAGAGGACATTCTCCACTCGTACTGGATACCAGATGTCTTTAGTAACCCTAGACAACAAAATCACTTGCATTCCATATGGTCCATTCCGCCTTGAGAGGACATTCTCCACTGGTACTGGATACCAGATGTCTTTAGTAACCCTAGACAACAAAATCACTTGCATTCCATATGGTCCATTCCGCCTTGAGAGAACATTCTCCACTCGTACTGGATACCAGATGTCTTTAGTAACCCTAGACAACAAAATCACTTACATTCCACATGGTCCATTCTTCCTTGAGAGAACATTCTCCACTCGTACTGGATACCAGATGTCTTTAGTAACCCTAGACAACAAAATCACTTACATTCCACATGGTCCATTCTTCCTTGAGAGAACATTCTCCACTCGTACTGGATACCAGATGTCTTTAGTAACCCTAGACAACAAAATCACTTACATTCCATATGGTCCATTCTTCCTTGAGAGAACATTCTCCACTCGTACTGGATACCAGATGTCTTTAGTAACCCTAGACAACAAAATCACTTACATTCTACATGGTCCATTCTTCCTTGAGAGAACATTCTCCACTTGTACTGGATACCAGATGTCTTTAGTAACCCTAGACAACAAAATCACTTACATTCTACATGGTCCATTCTTCCTTGTGAGAACATTCTCCACTTGTACTGGATACCGGATGTCTTTAGTAACCCTAGACAACAAACTCACTTACATTCCACATGGTCCATTCTTCCTTGTGAGAACATTCTCCACTCGTACTGGATACCAGATGTCTTTAGTAACCCTAGACAACAAAATCACTTACATTCCACATGGTCCATTCTTCCTTGAGAGAACATTCTCCACTCGTACTGGATACCAGATGTCTTTAGTAACCCTAGACAACAAAATCACTTACATTCCACATGGTCCATTCTTCCTTGAGAGGACATTCTCCACTCGTACTGGATACCGGATGTCTTTAGTAACCCTAGACAACAACATCACTTACATTCCACATGGTCCATTCTTCCTTGAGAGGACATTCTCCACTCGTACTGGATACCGGATGTCTTTAGTAACCCTAGACAACAAAATCACTTACATTCCACACGGTCCATTCTTCCTTGAGAGAACATTCTCCACTGGTACTGGATACCAGATGTCTTTAGTAGCCCTAGACAACAAAATCACTTACATTCCACATGGTCCATTCTTCCTTGAGAGAACATTCTCCACTGGTACTGGATACCAGATGTCTTTAGTAACCCTAGACAACAAAATCACTTACATTCCACATGGTCCATTCCTCCTTGAGAGAACATTCTCCACTGGTACTGGATACCAGATGTCTTTAGTAACCCTTGACAACAAAATCACTTACATTCCACATGGTCCATTCTTCCTTGAGAGAACATTCTCCACTCGTACTGGATACCAGATGTCTTTAGTAGCCCTAGACAGCAAAATCACTTGCATTCCACATGGTCCATTCTTCCTTGAGAGGACATTCTCCACTCGTACTGGATACCAGATGTCTTTAGTAACCCTAGACAACAAAATCACTTACATTCCACATGGTCCATTCTTCCTTGAGAGAACATTCTCCACTCGTACTGGATACCAGATGTCTTTAGTAACCCTAGACAACAAAATCACTTACATTCCACATGGTCCATTCTTCCTTGAGAGAACATTCTCCACTCGTACTGGATACCAGATGTCTTCAGTAACCCTAGACAACAAAATCACTTACATTCCACATGGTCCATTCTTCCTTGAGAGAACATTCTCCACTCGTACTGGATACCAGATGTCTTTAGTAACCCTAGACAACAAAATCACTTACATTCCACATGGTCCATTCCTCCTTGAGAGAACATTCTCCACTCGTACTGGATACCAGATGTCTTTAGTAACCCTAGACAACAAAATCACTTACATTCCACATGGTCCATTCTTCCTTGAGAGGACATTCTCCACTTGTACTCGATACCAGATGTCTTTAGTAACCCTAGACAACAAAATCACTTACATTCCACATGGTCCATTCTTCCTTGAGAGAACATTCTCCACTTGTACTCGATACCAGATGTCTTTAACAAGTCCTGCACAGAGCTCCTTCTGCAAAATAGTCAAGTTTCAAAAGGTTATTCAATGTTCTGTGCCTGAAAAGACAAACCAGTCTGTGGTAAGCTTCTGTAACAGTAACTTTGACGCCACCCAACCCACCCAAATGCAATCCCAAGTTAAGATTTGCTTTAGGGTATCTATGCATGAAGATTCATACATAAGTTACAGAGTGGAAATCAAAAGTTGATTCCGCCAAATTTTTTTACAAATTTCAAACTAGAGTTATCAACATTGGCATATGGGCACCTTTTCATATAGGGAACAAGTGCTTTAAGTTTGAATTAAATCCCTCAAGCCATTCCTGAGAAACTAGCTTACCGAAAAACTTCAACCTATCCAAATAGCTTATATGTAACATTTCTAAGTGTAAAAAAGACCCATAATTTTGACAAATTTCAATTATGAGTTACCAAACTTTGCCTATAGGTTCATTCTAATAGGAGGAATAAATTATTTAAGTTTGAATGAAATTCCTCAAGCCCTTCCTGAAAAACTAGCTTCCCCAGAAAACTTAAACCTTGCCCGGATGCAGACGCCGAAGCCGGGGTAGTAGAATAGCTTGTCTTTTGTTCGAAAAGTCGAGCTAAAATCTATGAACTATTTTATAGAAAAAATAAATAAATTGGAGATGTAGCAAAAGTTGCATACATTTACCATGAGCATGTGTTTGCAAGGTGTTGTCAATTCTAAATCATAAACAAGAGGGCCAAAATGGCCCTGGGTCGCTCACCTGACTGTTAGCAGTGTTGCAGTGACACATTTTGTATCAAAACAAGAACTCCGCATCCTGTTTTTTAACTAATCAAAACACTTTCAGTATAAAGGAATTTGGTACAGGGTCACCCAATGAACTTTTCTGATAAAATATTTTTAAAATTGGTCCAGAGCAGAAGATTTCAAAGTTTTCAATATAAGCTATAAGGGAAAAAGTCCCTGCCCTCTGTGACCATATTTTTAAACAAGTCAAAATGATTTGAAAGAATTTGGTAAATGATTACCCAAGAAAAAATTGCTGTCAAATTATTCTGAAATCCAGCCAGTGATTTTTAACAAGAAGATTTTTAAAGTTATATAGCCATACAAGGAAAATGGAACCTGCTCTTTTGCTTCCAGGGTTGTTTTAAACAAGCAGTTTCGAATGATTTTTTTAATAAATTGTTGACAACAGACAATGACAAAAATGGACAGTAAGTGACCACAAAAGCTCACAATGAGAACTTCTCAAGTGAGCTACCAATAGTCGGTAAGGAGTTTTAAATGATAGCAGCAAAAACTTGAAATATCTATTACCTCATCTGGGCTGTAAGGGAAGTTCGACGCCATTTGATCATCCCGCATGAGTCTGTTAAGCTCCAACAAGAAGTCTTCGTAGTAGTCATGGTCTACAGTGGAGATTAGGTCCTTGACCTTGGCCTTGATTTCACCATGCACACCAACCTTAAACAGGGTATGGAAAAATCACAACCATGAGGGCTGAAATAGCAAAGTTTTATTGTTCATTACTTGTTGTTTTTTAACAAACTATGTTTGCCAATAATTTATTATCCTTACAGTAATTTTGTAGGAAATTCCAGTAACATTTTACTTGTCGATATATGCTCCGGGACAAGCTGGGCAAAACTGACAAGATGAATTCGCCACCTCTGGTGTAAAATACATATTAACAAGTCAGAGGTTCATACCATTAACGTAGGATTATTTTGCTCTGCAAACTTAACAATAGAAACATTCCCTTTACTGGAATCTAATGAGATTTTGCGTAAATTCCGTGAGACTTTCAACCTTAGCTACTGAGTTGTGATAACGGGAATCCATGTCTTGATACAAATATGATCATTCTTGAACTTAATTGTAGTCTTCATTTTGAATGTCAGACAATCAAAATCAAACCTCATAATGTAACAAACCTTTTTCATTGATCAATATTGCAAGTTGAGACTAACTTAGAAATTGACAACCTTCTTAGTCATAGGTACTGCATAACCTAAAACTATCATATGATTCTAATTTCACAAAGCTTGCACTAATGTGAACATTTTGGAAGTCCTGACTTCCAAGTGTTGGATATTGAAAGTCATGAGCATTTCAGACATGAAATTAAATATAAAATTCAAGCTTTGTTTAAGATCAGTACTTTGTCATTAGGTGATTATATGGCAATTAATTCAGTAAAAGAGGTGTACCAATTAAGATAAAGCTATTTAAAGTTTGGTTTTCTGAATTTCATGCATACATACACGGTTCCAATTTTTGAAGTCCTGTGACACAAACTGGCAGTAATTATTCCAATACTTCCCTTAATGCAAGCATAGCATTTCAGCTTCTCTGATAGTGAAGAATTATAAATGCCACATTATGGCAAGGTCGACTATCCAGTTTTCGTGGCATAAGACGCTTACGTCATCGAGATTGCGCTAACTGAAATTGGTTGTTTGACAGTTTGACCACTCTTTGTTTACATGTGACAAATGCGCTTAAAACAGATAGGAATGAGTAATAAACTATAATATTAAATATGATACCCTGTTAAGAGAGACTATTTATTGTTTTATATATATTTTATCTACCAACATATCACTCCACATTTGTTTCTATTTATGATTTTGTGTTTTAAAATCCAGAGAATGAACGCTGTATTTATAAATGTTCAATGATGACGCAAGCAACCTGAGATAAAATTAATCCAAGGTAAACTGCACCATTTATGACAGTTTGAATTCATTTTGAGATGACCCCCAAAACAAAATGGTCAACCATGACCTGAC
This sequence comes from Congeria kusceri, assembly GCA_027627225.1. NCBI lineage: Eukaryota > Metazoa > Mollusca > Bivalvia > Myida > Dreissenidae > Congeria > Congeria kusceri. The sequence goes on along the minus strand of CM051036.1, from coordinate 48,302,417 downwards.
GTAACGGTTAAAAACAATGACGTGGAAAGTACTGTGAATCGTCTTAAGATAACAGGAAAAAGTGAACAGGATTTTATTATCATATTTTCATGAACATATATCAAGAAACAAGATAACACATTTGTCACCATTCATTATGTAGCTAAGTACCACGAAAACTGGGTGGACCATAACATTAGCCACAGTGAACAAAATTTAAGTTGTTGTTTTAATTTCTATATTGTCAGTCAAACATGTACATGAAATTTGCACAAGTTTGCTGACTATAGCCTTTAACTGACATAGTCATCATAATGCATTAAAAGGTAAGCAACAAGAGCTGTCAGGGAAAAGCGCACTCGACTATTCTAAGTATTTCAGTTGGTACATATTTGGGATAGTGGAAGGGGCATACATTTCTTAAAATACAAAACTTTTAAGTGAAGTCTTGTATAGTTTATACATTTTTGGAACAAAAACTTTAACCACAAAATCTATGTAAAAATTGTGCATAACTCTGTCAAAATACAAAACAGAATTATGGGTAATGTTGCCCCTGATACAAGAGTTGATGACAAAGGTTAGTTCCAAGTTTCAAGTAAATAACTTATGTAGTTTTGAAGTTACAAAACTTATGAATATAGATTTTAACCAGAAAATCTATGTGAAAAAGGGGCATAACTCTGTCAAAATACAAAACAGAGTTATGGGTATATTGCCCCTGATACTAGAGTTGATGACAAAGGTTAGTTCCAAGTTTCAGGTGAATACCTTACGTAGTTTTGAAGTTACCAAACTTTTGAATATAAACTTTAAACAGAGAATCTAAGTGAAAAGGGGGTATAACTCTGTCAAAATACAAAATACAGTTATGGGTAATGTTGCTCCTGATACTAGAGTTGATGAAAAAGGTTAGTTCCAAGTTTCAAATGAAAAGCTTATATAGTATTGAAGTTACAAAACTTTTGAATATAAACTTTAACCAGAAAATCTATGTGAAAAAGGGGCATAACTCTGTCAAAATACAAAAAGTGTTATGGGGAATGTTGCCCCTGATATTGGAGTTGATGACTAAGGTTAGTTCCAAGTTTCAAGTGAATATCTTCTGTAGTTTTGAAGTTACAAGACTTTTGAATAAAAACTAACCAATTTAGACGCAGACGCCGACGCTGGGGGTTATAGGATATCCCACCTATTTTTCGAATAGTCGAGCTAAAAAGGAACAAGCTTCATAATGTTCTCAAAATTCCAATTACCTTGACATGACTCAGAATGACTTCCTCCTCCATGGTTGCCATAGGTACACACTTCTAGCAATTGACTGAAGAATCACTGAAGAAAGAGTTTAACAAGAGCTTTAAAAACAGGTATGCCCCCTTTATGTGGAAGGCAATCTTTAAATTATCTTGAGTTTTGCCTAGATCGGAAATTGTTGGACAGAGCAAAAACTGAGCTGAAATATTATGCCCTCAAACATTTTCATAACGTTTGGATCAGATCGGACGAAAACTGTTGGATTCAGAGAGCGAAAATGGCTTTAAAGGTCTATTTTCAATAACTCACGGGCCATAACTCCGCAGTTCCAATGACAACTTTGTTGATTATCAAACTTGGTCCAGATATTATGCCCACAAACTTATTTATGAGTTTGGTGAAGATCGGAGAAAAACTGTTAGCAAAAACGAACATGGTCTACCAACAGACAGACAGACCAACATTAGCAAACCGTTACTATACCCCGCCATCGATGGGGAACATAATTATGAGCATAAATCATAGCATACACATGTGAAAATTTTACATAATATCAATATATATATTGATACTTAGTTAGCTTTACACTGTACAGAATTCTAGCCATTAGTTTAAACCTATTTATTTTAGCTCGATGGCATCGAAAGCCTAAGGCTTATAGAGACACTCTCGAGTCAGTTTCCTGGGAAGAACCAGTACAATTGAATTCTAGCCATTAATAGCCACTACTACTACTAAGTAGATTTTCAGACATTTTATAAACACATTTTATATATAGATAATACAGTTATTCAGTGAAGACACTGTTTCTGTGTTAACAGTTGCCATAGTCAGAACTTGACCCGAAAATCTCATATGCAATCCTAAACAAGGCTTCTTTTTACCAAATAGTAATGCTACCGTAAGTTCAATTACCAAAATTATTAAATGGCAATCTCTGACAATGACCTTGGTCTGTAAAAAGATGTACAAGAGGAAAAGTCACAAGTCTTTGAAAGTAAATAAGCGATGTTTACTACTTTAGCACTAGATGCCTTTTAGTTTTACTTTAGTCCCACAGTCACTTATATAATGTAAGTAGCCCAAAACATCAAATTGTTTCTTTTCCAACTTAATAAATTACAGAATATTATAAAGATACGTTTGTTGTTGTTTGTTTTTGTTTTTTAAGTGACCTTGTTCTTGGTTCCCAACCTTAGGACCAGTAAGTGTATACCTTGTTTCATAAGAAAAGTTCATTCCAAACTTAAGTTAATCACCCAGTTTTTTTTTTTTTAAAGAACTCTGAATTGGGCAAAAAGCAGCACAATACCTCTCTTGTCATTTTAGTATTAGGTTTAACCACTGTATCATGTTGTTACATAAGTCTTTTGGTTTCTTAGGGCTACTTGTTCCACCTCAAAAACACTGTAATCTGATAATTATAGTCAATCTGCCACAGAACATCAAGGGAGATACATCACAGGGAAAACTGAAGAAGTATAAACCTTAAGGTTAATAACTATTTATTTATCAAGTGACTGGGGACTTCTGGTGTGTATAGACAATCTCATGATTAATGCTGCTTGTATATGATGGCAGAGTTGCAGTCTTTTGTTGCCCGGGTCGTGAGCAATTTCAGTGGTTACTGGTATCTAATATTAAATTACCAATGACCATAGCAGCCTTATGCTAGCCACAGAATACGTATACTATTGCGAGCAGTGCAGACCATTGTTCCCCATTATAATTGCATAGTTAGACAGAAACTGATTTTAAAGAAATTATTAATGTTCAAGGCAATTATTGTTTAATCATTGGTTATAATCAATGCCTGATGCCAGGTAGGCTGAGGAAAATTGTATTCTAAAAGTGCATAGTTCTGTTTGCACATTTCTTTTAACATAAGTCATAGCCATACATATTTATTACTAGGAGCCAGATACGTTACAGTATATAGCCACTTATCTACTAAATTTGTTTTTTTCGGTGTTGATGTTGCTTTTTATAATGAGGCCTAAACAATACTGATCTATACTTCCTTAAAAAAAATTTGGCAAACAACTGCTTTAACATATTATTGTGAATAATGTTCTATATATATAGTGAGACAACAGCAGGTGCATAGACTAAAAGTTTATAAAACATGGCCTTCAATTTTTCTTACAAATTTAAAAGTCAAGTAAGTTTGTGCAGACACTTAAATAACACAATGACAAGCATTTCAATTTTATAGTAAATATTTATTATTTCAATGAATATAAGATTTGAAGAATAGAAATAAGTACAAATCAGTTTAACTTTATCACAAATGATGAAGTCTAGTTTGAATATTACGGTAAAAAATTACGTAAGATATTATTGAATACCAGAACATGCAATAAAAGGCATTGCAGTTTCACAATAATATTCATTATTTCAATGAAAAAGATTTGAAGAACAGAAATAGGTACAAATCAGTTTACTTTATCACAAATGTTGAAGTCTAATTTGAATATTATGGTAAAAAATTATGTCAGATATTATTGAATACCAGAACATGCAATAAATGGCATATTATTAGTTAATAACTACTGCAGCCTCACAATAATAATTGTTTTATATAACCTTAGTAATGTCGTCCTTAGTGAAGTCTAAAATGAAAGTAAATCAAACCTTCTGGATGATGTCATAACAAAGCACACAAGCAAACTCACAAGTTGAGAATTGATAAGTCACACAAAATGGATGCTTATTTCTTATAATGTAGAAAAACTGCCCTGTTATGTTTATATAGATGAACTTCCTGTTTTTAGAACTGTTTTCATTTCACACATGTTATTATATCAACAAACTAAAATAAAGTCCACATATTACAATTTGCATTGTGACATAATTCAACTTTGGCATGTATTGACGTTGAGAAAACGTCAAATCTATACACGTGCTGTTGTTTTTTTGTGTGTTTAGTTTGTACACAATTATGTCCGAAATCATCACTGTCCGAAATCGTTCTCTTCATACAGAATAGCAAAGGTAATACGATTTCAACATATGCATATTCAATTTTAAATTAATTTAATATTATCTTATGACTTATTTTCTTAATATTTTAGCTTATTAACAATGCAAAACTTACTAAACAGTGGTCAAATCAAATAAATTGTCACATGGTTGGGTTGGGTTGTTGTTGTTGTTGTTGTTGTACACTTCCGTGCATCAGCAACTTGAGCAAGCACGTTTATCATATTAATATTAATATTACCATTTTTTGCAATAACATTGGCTTACAGTTTTAAAATGTCGACAGAAAATAGCAAAACGAAACTTTCTGGTAATGTTTTACAGATGAAAGTAAGTTTTTGTTTTATGTATAGATACAAATTTGTTCTCCGTAAAAGTAAGCGTTTTCGGATGTTTAATCACCGAACCGGGTATTGTCTTTATTCCTGGGGGGGGGGGAGTTGAACGAGTCAGAGTGGATAGGGGTCTTATTCATTCGTCCGTTCGTCCATCCTTTCATTCGTTTATTCACTCATTCATCTATTCATTCATTTGTTAATTCATTCATTTACTCATTCATTCATAATTTTCATTTACTCACTCATTCATTCATTCCTTTACTACTCATTCATTTATCCATTCATTTACTCACTCGTTCATCAATTCATTCATTTACCAAGGCTGTCGCCGCCGGTCTGGCCATGGCCAGATCACTTGGCCGATTTAAGGTGTTTTAAGTATTGGGACCTACCACTTCTTAAAGGTGAAGTTATATCCGTTTTGATTCCTTATTTGCATTTCATAAACATCAATACACGCGGTTGTTTTTACAACCTGGCAATAAAACAGCCCTGACTCCAGAATGTCCGTAAAGTCATGGTAACCAATAAAATCAATATCCTTGATTGATGCGCTATTTGGTTGACAACGTAATAATAATAGAAGAGTTGTTATATCGTTCATGCCAATTGAGCACAAATGTGGTAGTAGTGGCACGCAGCGTTGTTTCGCAATAATAAAGATGCGATTCTCCATCAAGGGTTATGAAAAAACTTTATTAATTGGCATTAATTAACACAGATGTGGCTTATAGAGATAGTGTTATTGATGGCAATAAAAAACGTGTGCTGTATTTCACTCTCATAGACTTTCCGCTTTTATGGTATTTTCTGTTTCAAGGAAGGCTCTTCTAAACATAAATCCACTGGAGGCGGAAAGTGCCATCCTGGATTAGCCGGTGCAGACTGCACAGGCTAATCCGAGACGACACTTTACGCACATGCATTAAGACCGGTTTTCCCACGACACGTCTCAAATTTAAGAAGATGATACTGACCACGACAATGACGCCGGAAAACGATAACTGAAGAAAAGCAGGATAGCTTAGTATAAAATAAGCCTAGAAACAGCTGGCAAAGAAGTCTCAGATAAAATAGTCTCAGATATGCTGGAAAACGCTCGTAGGAGCTTTCTAGAATAAATAAAATCCGGATGAGCATGCCCCCCGGACCTTTTTTCACATATACTTTGGCCGGACCACTTTTAAATTGCCGGCGATGGGCGTGTTTACTCATTCATTAATTCACCCACTCATAAATCAATCCATTCATCCATCCAGAATCAACCCAAATCCATCCATCCATCCATCTATGATGCATATACGTGGATATGTCACATCCGAAACCACTCCTATGTCGAGTCAGTCAATTCCGTTTGTGCCAGATGAATTTAAATGCTCTTTTCTCTTTATTTTTTATTTTCCTTAAAACCCTTGGCCCATGTCTCTACCTTAGAAAAATGTAAAATGAGCGACTCATATGGAATAGTTGTCAGATAGATAGCCTGGCTATCATACTCGCTTTTAACCCTGGGCGACCCAGATTTCAAAAACAGTTAAAAGTAACTCATAAAAGCTGGAAACTGCAGTTATGATACAAAATTTCCCCACAACTTCATTTCGATGTGTCTCAAAAGTTGAAATAGGACACACTCCGGATCCACACTATGACGATTTTTCTGCGGAAAACCCTAGTAAATTACAAAATATACACATCAAACTTCTGATGCAATTCAGACCACTTGCATGAATCTTCAGAAGGCTTTGTTTAAAAAAAAAAGAGCAAATATCCTATTAAGCAGTTAAGGAATAAGTTTCAAAGATATAAATTGAGAAATAGATGACTTCTCGATATTAATATATTATTAACTTTCTGTTTTACTTATTCATAACAGATAAATGAAAATGGAGGCTATAGTGATTTTTCCATGCTTTTGAGAGTTTTGTGACTATTACTGTGACCTAGAATGAGTTTAAAACGATAGTTGACACCACTTGAGCACCATTGCTACGATGTTACTAAAGCAGTGTTATGAATTGCGATAAGGATCTGCTTGGGGTCAGCGGTGAACACATGCCCCTAGTGTCCCCACTTCCTGCCGTGAATCCGTGCCAACGAGTTGCCTAAGGCTGTTGTCTGAGATTACCGATAACGATCAGTTTAGGGGCACTACCTTTGGCCTTGTTGTACATTACAAGTTTAATAAGTTAAAACATAACATATCATTTGTGTCCAGCTCGAAGCTCATGCCCCATGTGCTACCTCCCTTTGAGTCTTGTATAAGCGGTAATGGTCAGTTGAAGGGAACCACATATTTCCACATTCTTCTTTTTCTTTTCAGACTTAAAAATTTCATGCTTAAGATATATACATAACATAAACTTTGGGGTCAGCTGGGGCGGCAAATGCCCCCTATGCCCCCGGCCCCCCCCTCTCCCGACCCCTGTTAATCCGGGTCTGAATATTATATTCAAGTTTGGAAAGTATATCTGCATATTTACATCCATACTGAGTTAACTTCGACTTGAGTCTTTATAGCATGAAATAATATTGAACTATTTTATTATGCTCCCCCAAAAAAAATTCTGGGGAGCATATAGTCGCTGCTTTGTCTGTCCATCGGTCCTTCCATCCCTTTTCTTGTCCCGAGTGTTTCTCAGCATCTAATGGCCATAATTCAATGAAACCAGGACCAGGACATTCCGCTTCAATGATTTTTTCTCAGAGTTTGAAGACTTTGGACTTTGAAGATTTCTGAAATTAGAATGCAGTGCACAATTCTTGTTCGGGCTATTTCTCTGCAACTACTGGCCAGAATACATTGAAACTTTGTGTGATGCTTCATTCTCAAAAGGAGGTGTGCACAGTAACAGTACGTTGTGTCGAGCTCGGTAGTATATCACGGACACATTAACCTGACACTGACCTTTATTCATGAACGTATTACAAGTCTGTTAGTGTGAATATATAGTGAATATTATGTGAGTATTGGATGAAGATCAAGTTTATCATATGAGGCTTAGAAACATGGTAGCACGAGGAGTCTGACATGATACCCAGAGTTGTCTAGACAAAGAACAAAATTTACAATTGTTAACTCTCCAATTGACAACTTGAAACAATGGTTCCGAAACTGTAATATATAGTTTGCATCGTTATTGTAGAATATGTTGTCATGTAAAGTTGTAAATAAACAACTCCAAATCCAACATTATTTCTTATTCTAATATAACACAAGCAGTATTTCTTTTGTTATATTGCCAATAAACAACTTGAAAAAGTAGTTTTGAAACTATAAAATATAGTTCACATTGTGACTGCAGAATATGTCGTCTGGTCATGTTAGATTCGAAATAAGTTTTGGTTTATTGTTGTTTATCTGTATTTTATCTTGTAGTCTAATTCATAGGCATCAGAACTCAAAATCGTTGTTTATTTACAGATAAACAGCTCAGAATTGACAATTATTTCTTAAATTTAAAAGCACTAACTGCAAGATATCTGTAGAGTGTTCAAATGAGAATGGTGTTTGTTGCAGTTTATGAAAAGAAGTGCCCTTCGGATTGAGAAAGAAAAAAGTGAAGAAGAACGGAAGCAAGTTATAGATGATGAACATTGGGTGCTGGATCTTCCTAAAATTGAGAAAAAGGAGTATGTAAATATTCTAAACTGACATATTGTTGTAAAATATTGTCACACTAGAAATAATTATTGAACTAACATAAAGGTGTTGTATACTTTTATTCTTATATTTGACAAATTCTACATATGAGGCATGTTGTGAGATAAACGGGCTTAAAGCATATGCTTAAAGTGTCGTCCCAGATAAGCCTGTGCAGTCCGCACAGGCTAATCCGGGACGACACTATCATTTTATGGTATTTTCTGTTTCCAGGAAGTCTCTTCTAAACATAAATCAACGGTAGGTGGAAAGTGTCGTCCCGAATTAGCCTGTGTCCTAATCCGGGACGACACTTTCCGCACATGCATTAAGCCCGGTTTCACACGACACGCCTCATATATTATAAATACACAGTAATGCCTCTGTTATTCTTTACCATCTTTTTCAGGAGCAACTTCATTATTGAACCCAGTTATGTAACTTGTGAAAACCTGATGTATGGGCGCATGTCATTTAAAGGCTTTAACCCCGAGGTGGAGGTAGGTCAAGGCGAATTGTTGCAGCTCTGTGACACGATATATTCATTTTCTTAACATTTCTTTCACTAAAATTTCAACTTAACAGATGGAAATACACCATTTTACAATTTTTTAATTTATCCCAATAATTAGTGTTCAGTCCTCTGTGGCCAGCAGCATGATTTGAACATTTTAATTTCTAATACTTTTATTTTCAGTTTATGTCAATATGACTTAAGTACATAATCAATGGTGTGTTATATTTCATGAAACCAGTGTTTAATGCAAAATATTCCTAATCTTGCTCTTGCAAAAATAAGCTAAATTTAAAAAAAAATCTCATCCAATCCTTTACCTTCACTAATTTATAACATGTGCATTTTTAATGCATATATGTCCCACACAGAATGTATACTAATACTTATACAATATATTGATTTCAGCAATTTTTTTTTGCTGCATTAGGTATTTTGAATAACCAGTAATTAAGTGCTTTGGCCCTATTAATAATAATATTATTTTCTTGCCGGGCCCTAGCTCAGTTGGTAGAGCGCTGGACTGTCATCCGGGGATCGTGAGTTTGAATCCCAGTCCGGCCACATAACTTGTGTGGGGATTTGTCATGAAATTATTTGTATGGCCATTCTCCCCCTACCTCTGCTTCAAGTAGGGCAGTTGTCAGTTACTGGCATAGGTATGTGCACTAAGTACAGGTAAACCGCTTCAATCGGCTACTCTTGCCCAGAAAAAGAGTGAGTAGGTTAACTGACCGCCGTCATATGACTAAAATATTGTTAAAAACGGCAAAATTCCAAACAAACAAACAAACAATATTGTATTTATCTACCAAATTGAATTTTGGCATTTTACAATACTAACACAGAAACTGATGAAGATGCACAATGAGCAGTTGAAGCTGGACGAAGCAGAAAGAAAGGAGAAGGAAATCAGTGTCAACGATGTGGAGATGGCACAGAGGTGACCCAGAGTAGTGTTTATAGATTAACAATTGAAAATAAACTGTATTAAATATTATTTTTTGCTAAGTAGTGAAATATAGAAAAATATCAGTGAGATAATTCCTTATACCACTCACTGTGCTGGAATACTATGTTTATATGTAAAAAATACACAGTAGCATAAAATAAAAGAAAATGTGTTTGTTTTTGGTGTGATACTGTTTATAATATCACTGGCAAGGGAGACAAGTGCTCATGAAAATATTACTTGTCTCCCTTTCCGGTGATGATATAATGCGTTATCACTCTGAAAACAAACAAATAATTGGTGTGATAATCTTAATATCATCACTGGCAAGGGCCGGAGACAATGTACATATTTTCATTCGCGCAAGCGCTGATGAAAATATTAATCGTCTCCCTTTCCCGTGATGATATAATGCATTATGCCGTTATCACACCGAAAACAAACACAAATCCTTGATCTAGCTAACAGAAGCAGAGTGCAGATATCCACCAAGATATGTAACTTCTTAACAATTCAATTCGCCAGTTATAAGTTACCAGTACCTTCTTTGCCCTATTGCATAATAATAAAGAATACTTTATAAGATTGTAATAATGGACTTGGAAAACTGTAAGAGTTCAAATTCACTTTTTGGCTAATTAAAGAATGTCTGAGTGAGCCCTGAATAGTTATGAGGCGCGTCGTGGGAAAACCGGTCTTAATGCATGTGCGTAAAGTGTCGTCCCGGATTAGCCTGTGCAGTCCGCACAGGCTAATCCAGGATGGCACTTTCCGCTTTTGTGGTATTTTCTGTTTCAAGGAAGTCTCTTCTAAACATAAATCCACTGTAGGCGGAAAGTGCCGTCCTGGATTAGCTCCGGGACGACACTTTATGCACATGCATTAGGTCCGGTTTTCCCACGACGCGCCTCTTATTAATTATTTTATAGTCATTATACATTGAAACTTTACTTATTTTAGTCCTTAGGTGTGAGGTAAATTTGTACAAAACAAAAATTGTTGTTTGGATGATGTTCACAATAATCATGAATATTTGATTCACAGTCCACAATGTTCCAGATTTGGTGAGTAGAAATATCGAAACAAATGTAGTTCAGTAAGAACAGTTTCTGTTACAGTTAGTTTGTTGTTTTTATCAATCTCATCATTTCTTAACACGTTTCTTCTTTCCTTTATCAGGTACAGTACACTGGTCGGAACGGTCGGAAAGAAATTTTCCAAGAAACGTCAACGCAATCAGGAACAGTCATCAGATTCACAGCCTGGTCCTTATAAGAACTCTAAACAACAGTTCATGAAACCAAAAGATGACTGATAGGATGTGTCCGACATGATGACAACTCAGGGAAGGTAGACATTGTTTGCGCACACCAAGGGTATGTGAGCAGACCCTTGCATTGGCAGCAAATGTTATGGACACATATGGTGAAAGATTAAGATATAGACCTTGTGCAAAAACAACAAGAGATATAGGCCCAGTATGATGCCAACAAATGATAGAGGCCCTTTGCACTGACAACATAGGATATGGGTCCTGTGCAACTCCTACAGAATGTATAAGCAGTATGCATACAGCAAAATATATCGATCATACACACTATCAAAGAACGCAACAATACAGTGTCAAGATCAAGCCTTGACCTTGATATTTAGCACTAAAGGTCATGTAAGTAAAAGGTCTTAAGAGACAATATTCCAGCATGCAAAAATACATGTAATGACTTCAAATAGCTGAAAGTATATACTGGGTATTTAAACTATGATACAATTAAAGTCTACCTGTTTCGAATGTAAGTGCCTGGAGATGTGAATTAACAGGATTTATTATTGTATTTTCATGATAAATCCATCAGATGTGTTGTGCATGTGCATGTTGGAGCCTTTATAGTTTTGGAATTTTCATGAAAATTATAGTAAAATGATGAAACTTGACAGGTGGATTTCAAAAACGAGGGAAAAGTTTTGTTATTTGATTTTTAATTATTGTTTTATTAATGTCTGTTTTATTTTAAAGAACATCATATTGCTTGCGGATAAAGCACGTTTACATTGTTTGATTGTCTATGTAACCACATAGTGTTGAGATTTTTCTTAAAATATCTATTGCATGGACATTTATCAGAGGGGTTTTTTGGCCTTATTTTCATGCCAATAATCGGTACCCATTCACAAATCCAAAAAGTATACTTTTTTCACAATTTTTTGGCCTAAATTCACAAAAGGAAAATTTGAAAAAAAATTATGAAATCTTTTAAATGTTTAATAGTTGCTTGAGTGTTTAAATCGCATTTATCTTGTGTTGGTATTTAAGTTTGATTAAATACAAGAAAATCACTAGTTACTATTTGAAATTCGATACTAGTTTATATTTCTCTTTTTTAATGATAACAAATATTTTCACAATTTTGGGGTTTTTTTTATGCGTTTCCACAATTTCATAGAAAAGGCATATTCACAAATCATTGAAAAAATCCCACTGTTTATGTTGGATGACTTGTCCCTGTGTGTAAACTTGTTACTGCATGGTCATATAGTAATGGGCACCAAATCATGGGTTGTGTACATTGTGTGTTTTTTTGTGAATCGTTTGTTGTTCGTCGTCAACATTTACCTTCTGAACACTCTAGAGGCCACATTTATTGGCCAATCTTCATGAAACTTGGTCAGAACATTTGTCCCAATGATATCTCGGCCGAGTTTGAAACTGGGTCATGTGGGGTCAAAAACTAGGTCACTAGGTCAAATTGAAGAAAAAGCTTGTAAACACTCTAGAAGTCACATTTTTTGCCCAATCAACATGAAACTTGCTCAGAACATTTGTTTTATGATATATTGGCCGAGTTCGAAAATGCTTCCGATCTGTTGAAAAACATGGCCGCCAGGGTGCGGGGCAGTTTTCCTTATATGGCTATAGAAAAAGCATGTGAACACTCTAAAAGTCACAATTTTTGCCAACATAAAACTTGCTCAGAACCTTTGTTCTCATGATATCTCGGCCGAGTTTGAAAATGGTTCCGCTCCATTGAAAAACATGGCCGCCAGGGGGCGGGGCAGTTTTCCTAATATGGCTATAGAAAAAGCTTGTGAACACTCTAGAAGTCACATTTTTTGCCTAATCAACATAAAACATGCTAAGAACATTTGTTCTTATAATATCTCGGCCGAGTTCGAAAATGGTTCCGTTCCGTTGAAAAACATGGCCACCAGGGGGGTGGTCAGTTTTACTTATATGGCCATAGGAAAAGCTTGTGAACACTCGAGAAGTCACATTTTTTGCCCAATCAACAAGAAACTTGCTCAGAACCTTTGTTTTGATGATATCTTGGCCGAGTTCAAATATGGTTCCCGTCCGGTAAAAAACATGGCAGCCAGGGGGGGGGGGGCAGTTTTCCTTATATGGCTATTGGAAAAGCTTGTGAACACTCTAGAAGTCACATTTTTTGCCCAATCTTCATGAAACTTGGTCAGAACATTTGTCCCAATGATATCTCGGCTGAGTTCGAATCTGGGGGGTCAAACACTAGGTCACTAAGTCAAATTGAAGAAAAAGCTTGTTAACACTCTAAAAGTCACATTTTTTGCACAATCTTCATGAAACTTGGTCAGAACATTGACTTAATGATATCTCGGCCGAGTTCGAATCTGGGTCATGTGGGGTGAAAAACTAGGTCACTAGGTCAAGTTGAAGAAAAAGCTTGTTAATACTCTAGCAGACACATTTTTTGCCCAATCTTCATGAAACTTGGTCAGAACAATTGTCCCAATGATATCTCAACCAAGTTCAAATCTGGGCCATGTAGGGTCAAAAACTAGGTTGCTAGGTCAAATTGAAAAAAAAGCTTGTTAACACTCTCGAAGTCACATTTTTTGCTCAATCTTCATGAAACTTGGTCAGAACATTTGTCCCAATGATATCTTGACTGAGTTCGAATCTGGGTCATGTGGGGTGAAAAACTAGGTCACTAGGTCATATTAAAGAAAAAGCTTGTTAACTTTCTAGAAGTCACATTTTTTGCCCAATCTTCATGAAACATGGTCAGAACATTTGTCCCAATGATATCTTGGCCTAGTTCAATCTGGGTCATGTGGGGTGAAAAACTAGGTCACTAGGTCAAATTGAAGAAAAAGCTTGTTAACACTCTCGAAGTCACATTTTTTGCCCAATTTTCATGAAACTTGGTCAGAACATTTGTCCCAATGATATCTCGGCCCAGGTTCGAATCTGGGTCATGTGGGGTGAAAAACTAGGTCACTAGGTCAAATTGAAGAAAAAGATTGTTAACACTCTAGAAGTCACATTTTTTGGCCCAATCTTCATGAAACTTGGTCAGAACATTTGTCTTAATGGTATCTCGGCCAAGTTTAAATCTGGGTCATGTGGGGTGAAAAACGAGGTCACTAGGTCAAATTCAAGAAAAAGCTTGTTAACACTCTAGAAGTCACATTTTTTTGCCCAATCTTCATGAAACTTGGTCAGAACATTTGTCTTAATGGTATCTCTGCTGTGTTTAAATCTGGGTCATGTGGGTTCAAAAACTATGTCACTAGGTCAAATTGAAGTAAAAGATTGTTAACACTCTAGAAGTGACATTATTTGACCAATTGTCATGAAACTTGGTCAGAACATTTGTTCCAATGGTATCTCGGCAGAGTTCGAATCTGGGTCGTGTGGGGTAAAAAACTAGGTCACTAGGTCAAATTGAAGAAAAAGCTTCAATTTCAATATCTACTTCAAAATTTTGAATGTCTGTTGTCACTTTAAGTTTTTCAAACCATGATGATTAAGGCCACATTTCCATCAGTCGGTATCAGTATATCCATATCCGTATAAAAATCAAACACATGGAAAATTGTTTGACTAATGAAACTCAGGTGAGCGACCCAGGGCCATTTAGCCCTCTTGTTTTAATTGCTGAAACCAAAGTCATGAAAGTTATGATATATTCAAAAACTTTAATATGTTTTATTAGTTGCCAATAATGATGAATACTTCTGCTACACTTTCTTCTTTCTTATATGGAGCCAATGAATTTAGAACACTGGTTTGTATTGGTCAAATAAGATTAGCTAGTTCTTTGAGAAATTAATCATTAATCAAGATTAGGCCATACCAATTTGATTCTATGTTTAGCGTCCTTGGTCTGGTAGGTTTTCGTATGCCTGAACAAAAAAACACACAATTTTGACATTGTGATAAAATCGAGTTAAAAAACATATACAAAATTGGAAAGAGGAAGACTCTTAGGTGTTCGTTTTTACTAATATTTGTAAAACATAGCGTGCAACACAGATAAAATACTGTATTACACTAGGTTTGATATGACGATGATATATAACAGTTTTTGCAAGTACACAATTGCTTTAGCGTGTACCACTGCCATGAATAAGTTGTGAAAGAAAAATGTTTTTTATTGACTTGTTCGTTTTTTCCTGCCTGGTTGGTAGGTTTCGATAAATCACGGGGAAGCTAAACATAGAGTAAAATTTGTATGGCCTTATTGTATTGTCATTAAATTTATACAATATTAATTTTATCATTCATAATTATTTTTACAGAAATTAAAATGAAATGCATGCTATTTATAAATAACATACAAGTATTTGTAACACATGTAATTATTTAAATTATTGATGCGAGTTTATTGCATATATTACTAATTGTATTACTTCAATGGGTTGCTGAAACTTTAATGATTCAACATTGTATATGCTATGAGATTTATAAATGACTTTGTTATTGAAATATACATGGTAATTGTTTCTTGTCACTGAAAAGTAAGAATCATTGAAAGCAGTTATAGTCCTGCAACCAATAATTATTTCTAAAGACCTTTTTAGTGATAAAGGCTTCATTTTATATTCAATTTTGACCTTACTTGTATATTTTGCGTATGACCATTAAATCTCAGATGGGATCGATAATGTGCCAACTCGGACCCATAACACAGGAGTTATTACCCCTTTTCATTGAATTTTTAATTGCTTTTTTATGCCCCCAAAGGAGGGCATATAGTAGTCGCACCGTCCATCTGTGGGTGGGTGCGTGCGTGCATGGGTCCGCCCGTCCAGACTTCGTTTCCGCTCTGTAACTTGTTAATGCCATGGTGGATTTCAATATACCTTCAGATTATGATTCGCCATGACTAGACGATGTGTCGCGTACAACTCCCATGCTCGTCGGTCAAAGGTCAAGGTCACAATTCAAGGTCAAAGATCATGAATTTTTGTTTCCACTCCATAACTTCTAAACGCCTGGATGGATTTTAATATAACTTCAGATTATTATTTCACATTACCAGACGATGTGTCGCGTGCAACTCCCATACTCGTCGGTCAAAGGTCAAGGTTACAATTCGAGGTCAAAGGTAATGAATTTTCGTTTCCGCTCCATAACTTCTGAATGCCTGGATGGATTTTAATATAACTTCAGATTATTATTCCCCATGACCAGACGATGTGTCGGGTACAACTCCCATGCTTGTCGGTCATTGGTGAAGTTCACAATTTAAGGTCGAAGGTCATGAATTTTTGTTTCCACTCTGTAACTTCTTAACGCCTGGAAGGATTTTAATATAACTTCAGATTATTATTCCCCATGACCAGACAATGTGTCGCGTACAACTCCATGATGGTCGGTCAAAGGTCAAGGTCACAATTCAAGGTCAAAGGTCAATTACTTTTGTTTCCACGTCATAACTTCTAAACGTCTGGAGGGATTTAAATATACTTCAGATTATTATTCTCTATGACTAGACAATGTGTTGCATACAACTCCCATGCTGGTCTGTCAAAGGTCAAGGTCACAATTCAAGGTCAAAGGTCAAGGATTTCTGTTCTCCACCATAACTTCTATACGTTTGGAAGGATTTTTATATTATTTTAGATTATTATTTCTATGACCAGGCGATGTGTCATGTACAACTCCCATGGTCCTCAGTCAAAGGTCAAATGTCAAGGAATTTTCTTTCTGCTCTATACCTTCCAAAAGCCTTGAAGGATTTAATATTACTTCAGATCATTTATTCTCATGAGCAGATGATGTGTCACATACCACTTACATGCTCCTCGGTCAAGGTATGTGGGTCCAAGGTTACACTTAAAAGGTCAAATATTAGAATGAACGTTTTGTAGGAAGCATAATTTTTGCCAAAATGTAAGGAATGTAATAACTTGGTGGGAATGTAGATAATTACGAGGCAGTGTGTCACAACAACAAACAGCTGTGTTGCTGAAATCTCAATATATTTGTCCTGGGTATAATATTGTACTCTGACATTGTTTTGCCTTCCTCTGACAAGCATATGCTTCGGGGAGCATATGTCACATACTGTGACAAGCCTTGTTCCAAAATAGATACTTGAATTTTTCATCAAATCTTGACCAGACTTCAGTAGTTTATGTAAGGTTATTCAACCAACCTAAGTATGCAGAAACTAAAAATGGGCCAGATCAGACCACAAATATATGCCTCTGTGTAGACCTTAAGAATTAATAAAATCTTGAAAATACCTGAGTGATTTCCCCTTGTAAAATTAAATGCAAAAAAAAATACTATCTTCAAGGACTGGGACTTCATTTATCACTAATTCTGGACCAAACTTGCACAGTTTGACTACGTCCATAATACCTCAGCTCGAAAATAGGAATGTTAGAAGGTAATACCACTCTGCGAAGCGGCAAATACGACTTAACCATTGCACGACCGTCGCCATTATCTTTCTGAACTGCAGCATTAACACTTATAATGAAGACATCAGTAGTTTATTTGGCAAGTGTCAGTTATGATATAGCAATTGGCAATTAACAAAAATCAATACCCACCGGCCTTCCATAGGAATGATTGGCCAGCTGAGCTAAAGGGTGAAAGGAACGACGACTCTGCGAAGAAGATTGGCAGTTCATATGACGTCATGTTATGACATGACGCCGCGTGACTCACCAAAAACGCAGTGTTTGTAAACAATAAATCTTCACGGAGTCGCCTGAAAATGGCTTGGGTTAAAAAGATTATTGAAGCTATTAAACTCAAAATGATGTTAAATCGTTTATCAAAAGCAAAGGAAAACGCCATGCGAGATTTTTTAGGATTACCTCCGAAAATGTCTTGGTAAGTTTTGCGAACAACTTTGATAGGGAACATAAAGATTAAACTTTAAAGTTCACTCGATTCGACGATTGTCTCGATGTTTGATGATGTGTAAAATGTGATCTGTTGAAAGTAATTACAAATTTCCAAGCAAACACTTTACTATTTTATTTTCTGTTAAAGTCGTTCGCAACAATTTCCTTCATTTTTTTTCCAACGACAGATTTTCATCAAAATTGGCACAAACATGCATCAATGTATCCTAAAACTAAAACAGTCTTAAAAAATAGGGGTCACCGGCCTTTTTCCGGAAATATTGAATTTTGAATACGGTACCTGTCGAAGACCCTTTTTTAGTGTGTGTGTTACTTAGAATGTTGAGTAATATAACGCGTTCATATTCAAACAAAGATTGAGACTTTTAAATGTTTGTTTTTTTATGTTTCGTTTGGTAATATACAAGTGCAGTTTAATGATAAAACGTGCTTTATCTACAGTTATCATTTAATAAATGACTTTTAATGGACGCTTAACGAGGTTAATTATGCATTAAATATGCCTGTAAAAACATCAATAATTTATCAAATATGCGAATATCTTTGGTTCCAAAGGACAGATTTTGTTAAAACTTCCCATACACACGCATCATTGTATACTGAAACTAAAAAAGTCTTAAAAATTAGGGGTCACCGGCCTTGTTCCGGAAATTTTGGGATTTGAATACGGTACCTGTCGAAGCCCCTTTTTTCAGTTTGGATTTTTTTATCAATGTTTAAAGTATATAGGAGAGCTTTTATTCAAACAAGGTTATGTTTCTTTCAACTGATGTTTTACATGTTTTGTTTGGCAATACACAAGTGTATTTTGGTAATAAAAAAAAACGCGTTATCTACAATTACTGTTAAAATAATGATTTTGAATGGACATTGAAGTAGGTCAAATGGGTACTAAAAAAAATAACACCTTCTGAAACGTCATTTATTATGCATCAATATATTTTGTTCCAAACGACAGATTTTCTTAAATTTTCGGACATACATGCACCAATCTATACTTACACCAAAACATTAATAAAAAGAATGGGTCACCGATATTGTTCGGAAAATTTTGGACTTTAAAAAGAGTACCTGTGTAGCTTTTTTCATGTTTCGTGTTTACGTAAACAACGTATCGATTGCCAAAATAGAATATAGATATTTTTATGGATCTTTTTTTAACTAATTTGTTTGGCAATACATTGTGTACGTGTGTTTTTGATTATTTTAATGCTTTGTGAACTTTTAACCATTGACTGGAACTTAATGACTTACACATATTTATATTTATTGATTGAAATTAGTATATTGTAACCTATATACAGTAAAGAAATAATGAAGCAAAAGGAGAAATTAACCCAATTATTTTCTTTTTGTGGCGAACGTCTTTAAGTTACATACCAACAAAATGACGGAAGGGTTTGAACAGTCTAACAGCTAGCCTAGATAGTTAGAACGCGGCCTTTTCTCATTAAAATCAAATCCTTACGTACGCTCCATTTATAGTTGTCGCTGTTCTTATTTCTATGTCTTGCAAGGCCTCAAAAAGCATAGTCGCACCAATGTGATTTTGTACATACGTGTGGGAGAGTTTTGTGTGTAATTTGAAATCAGGGTAAAATTATGTGCAGACTGGTGGCAGGGTTGATACAGTAGTGAAAGTGGTTACAGTCCCAGTCTTGAGGGCCTCCAAGTTGGGCGCTATGACTATGTTTGCCGGCAGCTAATTTCATATGACGATGGCTGATGGGAAGAAGGATTACTGCGATATCTGGGTTCTGCAGTAGAGAGGTATGAATCTCATACTGACCTGTGGACTCTTTTTTTTTGTTGATGCTTCTTGGGGGTGAAGAAAGGCTGATGGGTCTATGGCAACCAAATTCTTGACGATCTTGTACATCATCGCCGCTTTCGCTTCTTTGCGCCTTTGTTAGAGTTTCTCTCATCCCAGTGACTCTATCATGGCTCCAACGCTGCTTTTTTCTATGATAATTCCCAGAGACGAATCTGGCAGCTCTGCGTTGGGCTATTGCAATAGCATGGGTATTGGATTTGGTGTGCGAACATTTGTGAACATGCCCCCTTCAGAATTCGCTCTAAATCCACAGGTACGACGAATGTACGACCACGGTGTCGACATGTGTCCGAGACAAGATGTGCCAGGTGTTTTGCCCGTGCTGCGTGTACGACCGGCAACGCCATAAGAAGGTCCCCTCGTGTTGGAACAGCCCCGTGCTCAAGGAATTCTTTGGTATGTGTACTTGCATTTGTTTACTTTTTATATGCAAGTCCTTATATTATATATGGCAAAGTGTTTACCAGTTGATGATATTTTGTTAAATTTTGTGGGTTTGCGTATTATTGATTTTATATTATTTAAGTGTTACACTAATATCAGAATAACCGTTATCAGGTTCCATAAAAATCACTGTACACATTACACATGTACTGGCGCGGTGCCTTAATCCGCCACTTGCCTAAATCCGCCACCCCATCCGAATAAGCGTTTATTTACCGGCGATTTCTATTTTGTTGATCTCGATCAATCAGATACTTTCTCTTAACAACGCTGACGAGTTTTCATCTTGATTTGTGCATTAATGAATATTTAATCAAATTATTGTGTACATAATCCCTAAATGCAAACAAGCTGGATGCGGGGAATCTATTTCATATAGCGCATGCGCAATTTTGAGGCCCCGCATGGTGTCCATGATAAAATTAAATTATCGTGTTTTAATATTATGTCCATGTGAGCATGTGCAGCATAAAATTAATCGTTATTCATTGGCATTACATACAATAAAATGTGGAGAAAAATTGCTTACTAAGAGCGCAAATGTCTCGCTACTCAAAACCTCCAAAACTCTAAACATATATGTCCCACGTACACGCAGGATCTTAGTTTCAAAGCTGTTTTTACAAATACAAACGAGATTTGAAGAAATTGAAACAATGTATTAACAACAAACCATCGAGCTGCTTAATATAAAAAATTATATTAGTCGAATGTGGAATAAGCATGTCGCGGTTCCTGATCTACGATTTCACCAAGTAACTTCGGATCACCGTGTTTTATAATAAACACTATAAAAATGAACCTTTAATAAACAAAAGCGGGAGTTTTGTCAATACAAGTAAAAAAGTTGCTTTCAAAACATAATTCATCAAAGAATATTATTTTCGAGCAATTTAAACATTTTAAAGAGGGGTGGCGGATTTAGGCACTCCCACGCTCATTTTTTACACTGTTTAGGCCTTCAATCTCAATAATTATTTTGAATTTACCAAGTATTTAAAATGTAACCAAAACATGACAGCAAATGCACATTATACCTAACTTGATTTATGTGAACTTTTATGTCAATCGGTAAACAACTTTTGACAATATCGTACAAATACCCCCCCAAATGAGGCGGATTTAGGCACTGCGCCAGTAGGCCTACGTAAACGCAGCTGATGTGTGTTTTATTAACTTTATATTTATTTGTTTTATAATATTTTATATTGACTGTGAAAATGAGTTTCTTACAAAATATTGATGGAAACAATGTGTCCAATAATGGAATAGTAATTGTTGTTTAATATTTATACATCTTTAAACCTTTAAAAACCATTATTTTTTGTAAGTATGCTCACGAAGGAGTAAATACCCTTTTATTGCTTTTATTCAGAGAGTACCCTAAAACTAAAATCTCATCTAGAGCATTGCTTCCCACCAGGTTTTCTGGCCGGCCTAGCGCTCACGTCGCTGCTGTACCTGCTGCTCATCTACCAGATGGACGTACCCCCGGAGAGGGCGGGTCCGGGCTGTATGATAGTGGGGCTCGTGCTCACGATGTTGCTGGCGTTCTCGCAGGCGTGCCGGTGTCTCGTGCTACTCATTCTGCCTCAGTTCTTCTCAGGTGGTTGATTAAACAAAATATCGGAAGTATATTTTATACAGTTACCCGTATTCACCAACCTATTCTT
Organism: Congeria kusceri; assembly: GCA_027627225.1. Classification (NCBI taxonomy): domain Eukaryota; kingdom Metazoa; phylum Mollusca; class Bivalvia; order Myida; family Dreissenidae; genus Congeria; species Congeria kusceri. Next base: position 48,280,665 of record CM051036.1, on the reverse strand, counting down.
AGACTTAAGGCCAATAATAAAGCATATTCTAGAAACTGTTGAGCGCTGTAGATTTCACTCGTTCTTGGTATTCAACACACTCTGATTACAACATTTTTATTTAGAACGATTTGTTAATTACGTAAGCGACATTGGAACTCAGCATATTTGCGAACGTAGAAGTATTTTTGCTTCAGTCTAAGTCTGTTCTTTATTCTTAAAGGAGTATATTCACGGTGTTGTGCTTAAATACAGCAACATATTACAACAAGACCATGTCCAAATTTTCTCGAATATATTATTTCGTGTAGCAAAAATATATTTATGGAATCGTTAAGAAAAAATATATACAAAGACAAAAAATGTTTTGGGGATACAGTACGCGCCACGCGAAACCCACAAAGTTCGCGAAATGCGGCGAGCCGATTTGATCGCGAAGTGCAGATCGCTCGCTCGTGATGTCACGAAGTTTCGCTAATTCTCGCGACGAAAATTCGCGCTTGTTCGCGAACTTTCGTGGCGAATAATTTTGTCCCGCCACGAATCGTGACGAGAAAATAATAAGTTAAATGCACACCTGTACGCAATATTTTCACTTAGCGGTAAATAAATAATTCGTGTTAGAAAATTTTGCGGAATTGATATTTGCATGTATTCCTTTGAATTATATTAGCTACAAAATAATTCAAATTAAGATGTGACATTGTTGAAGAAGATTTACAATATAAAAGAAATACACTTTTTATTGCATACATGAAAAAACAGCATTCAAAATAAACGTAATATTGTTCGTGTGAAATTTCGAAATGGGTATGTGATAGGGTGTGTTTGTTGTTTTTAAATAAGTTCCGTTCATTATTTTCTCGGCATGCTATTTATTAGATTGTTCTTAATAGGTTTCTGGGTAAAACTTCGTGTCCATTATTTAATATATGCTTCGTTTATTTATATGTTGTTTCTGTTTTAAAACCTTATTGTTTTATTACTTCAAGTACATGATCAGTCTTGGATTTTGTCTTGTATTTTGTTCTGGTTCAAAATGTACATGTATAGGGCTTTCAACATGTTATATGTGTTGTCTTTATATATGAATATGAACTACATGTACATGTATGTACATCTACATGTATGTCGAATCTTGCATTGGTTGTCCAATCTTCGTTGATAACAACATAAATGCGTACATTGACTGAAAAAGGAAGAACAATTATACATTAACAAACGAACGCAATTAAATTTAATGCAAAAATCCTAATACAGACAAATATTCCACGAATTTAAAGGGCACATTGTATAATGTACATGTATGTTAACAAAATTACCATGATCAATGTCTACAATGTGCAAACGAATATTTTTAATTATGAATAATTACATGTACTGAAAAAGGAACATTAATCATTGATCGACATTAATGACATTCATTAAAAATTTATTAACTGTAATACATGTATGACTTAATTAGTGCGACTTTTTATGGAAAGCTATTGGTTAGAATAATTAAGTTATATCTCAATGTATCGGGTCATAATTTACAAACATTATAAAACAAAACAGTAATAAAAAGTAATATAATACTACAATATATATATATTAGTTAGTTGATCAAAGGCGTTACATGGATGCTCGTTTTCGTGCCTACATTATATCAACAACAACAACAACATTAATAGTTTAGTTTATTATCAATATGAATGAAAGCGCAAATATAATTATGTGCTAATTGACAATAATATATTCTAACGCATAGTTTCACTGTTTGGTGTTAACAAAAATTAATTAGAATCAATACAGTGTTTATTGACAAAAAACAGGTAGTTGCAAGAGGTTTTTGCTCCCTTTAGGCTTTCACGACCGCTGCCATTTTAAACAATTAAGAACCGCTATCGCAAATCAGTCCACTGTCGCCTAACATGTGCCTCCGGGTCGGTAATTGACACTGATTAGCGATAAGATAGTGCGGATTAGCGACACAGAAAGACTTTTGAATCTATATTTTCTTCAACAAACATCCGCGTTGCGAACGCGAATAATAGACTATTCAATGTATTACCAGTAAACTGCCTAAATAATCGGAGAACTGTTTATTCGTTGCCATCTTAAAAAAACTTATAGTTTTATGATAAAAAGACTGAATAAACTATAGCTGTGTACTTCTATCTTATGTAGGCTATATGTAGCTTCATTATAATTCGGGATTTGAACTGGAATTTTAAATGACTCGTAGAACAATTTTTTTAATCCAAATTACATAAATCTTCAGCAAACACCAAATTTAGAAGAGGCTACAATAACCGTTGTGATGGTTTTCGTTTGATATACATGTGTATTTACATTTATTTTGTTAACCGATGAGTAAACAATACGTAGATTTTATAAATATATGTTACAATGAAACCATACGTTACAAATAATTATAGACACTTACGTGTATATCACCACCTTCAATACAACTCAAGTACATGATTATTATCAAATATCGTGTCAAAACGTCGGTGATTTGCACCTTTATGATGATTATAAAAACGATAAAATTGAATATGCTGTTGCACGGGTGAGGATGACATATAAGTACATGTATACAAATAATCTGAATGGATATTCTAAAAGAAGGAATGTTTGAAATAATCGCGCCCATAAACAATAAGATAAAAATGCGTTTTTATAATCATCACAAGAACCGCGTATACACATTCACATAACAATCGAAACAATTAATTAACGATTAACTAATAAATCATTTAAATTGACATCAGTTAATATTATTGTAAACGTGACATCAAATTCAAAATAAGCGAATTAGTGAAATGTGGCATATACGTTAAAGGGGTGATTATTTGTATTGAACAAAAGAACAATTAGTGATTTATAATTTTATGTTAATTTTAATGATTATTGTTCGAATTGTAAATGTAAACTTAAACGTATATACACATTATATAAATTCATTGTTACTTTTATATGCGTTTTCACTGTTTTATTTGATTAATACTGTAAAATAATAGTGCTTTTTATATAATTATTTATTAATTAACCGTAATATGAAGAATACAAAATTAATGTATCTATATTTAACATTCACTGTGCGACACACAATGTAGAATGTTGCGAAAAGACCGTAAAACACTGTACAACTCTTTTTTTTTTTAAGTGCAGATGCACATATACCTGTTAAATCGCCGCGAATCGCGACGAAAGTTCGTGACATATTCGTCGCGAAATCTCGCGCTGGGGCCGCCCGCTATATTTCGCGAATCGTAGCGAACTTTCGTGACGTCGCTTCGCGAATATTGATCGAAGGCTCGTCACGACAGCGCGAATTATGCGGGTTTCGCGTGGCACGTACTGTACACAGATTCGATTCGAACTCACGTCTACAAAATCGCACAATTCAATGATGTGAGCACATCCCTACGCTATGCTGCATATATTAATGGTGCGAATGCGCGAAACGGTACTTCATGTATATTTCAGTATCAAATTTCTGAAACTTGATGAACTTTGTTTTTGCAAATTGTATTGTCGACCTACGATCGATACGCCCCTTTAAGTATTTTAAGTCTAAATATGGGTTGGTGAATATGGACAATATTTAAACTTGGAACGCCGCTAAAACTGTGTGAGACGACAGATATTCTCAAAGAGATTTGCTTATACAATCCGAGAGTTGAGCGTGAAACTGTTGTATCTGCTTAACATTTCTATATCAGATACAAGAGTTTCACGCTCAACCCTCGAAATATTAATTCATTGTAACAATAATGGGGATGCTGTTAGGTTCGTTTTGTTGTTTAAGCTGACGACAATGGTGATGATCTGGGTATGATGATGATGGGACGATGTTGTTGATGCTGTTGCCGTTGTTACTGCTGCACATCATGGTTTATTATTATGATTATGACGTTAGGCGTAAAAAATGTTTGTTTCAGGTACAGGTAACATGCCCAAAAAAACTAGGGTAGGTAGGTCGGGTTGTTTTTGTTTTTTTTTGGTAATTGGTCAACTTGAAGATTCTAAAACTGAAATAAATATTCAAAACATATCAGTAATATCCTTAAACATTGTTTATAAGTGGATACTATCAAAACAAAGCACTTATTTATCAAAAACACATATAATTATTGAAAAATGTAAATAAAACAAAAATCAATCTGACAAAGCCAATAAAATGTTCTAGGGTCGGGGCATTTTTTAGGGTACCTGAAACAAACATATTTCTTTTTACGGCTTAACAACGACGATGACGTTAATGGTGGTCGTGGTGGTGATGATGCCGCTGATGCTGCATTGAGATCGTTATAATAAGATCAAGATGATAACGATTATGATTATTGATGAAAATGCCGAGGATGATGGTGATACATCAATGATTATGATGACGAGGACGATGATGATGATAATAATGATGTTTTGGAAATGCTAGTGATCATGATTATTATGATGTAGCATTACTTGTTAGCACTGGGCAAATATTGAGCTACTTTTCAAAAAAATAACACTAAAATCGTTGCACGTCTTGTAAATAAGACTAGCCTACATAATGATGATGGCAACGGCGATGATGTTAATGATGATGATGTGGTGGTAATGAATCATAATAGTTATGATAAACATCATAATGACGACGGCAACGTCGACGATGGCTATTGCTGCTGCTGATGATGATGAGGAGGAAGAGGATGATGATGTTGATGACGACGATGATGGTGATGGTGATGCTGAATGATGATGATGATGATGATCTCTTGAATGTAATAATACTGAAAATTATATCCTCCCCCTCCCCATAGCAAAGGGCCGGATGCTGCTCCTGATGTACGCGCTGTTCCTCGCTATGAACCACCCCCTGCGTAACGTCAACCGAAACATCAACATCATGTCGCAGAGCTCCATTTGCGGGCAGGAAATAGCCGCCAACGAGACGAGGGAGCTCGTCAAATCTGCCACGGCCCCTATGAAAGGTGATATTGCGCCCAGACTATGCAAAACCCTAGAGTTAGCTGTCAATCTCATATCAGTGTTACACTATATATGCCACACCATCAAATCTGACATAATGAGATGAATGAGTTATTACAATTTATATAGCAAACTGTCCCTAGAGGTTAACGCTGCAGCAATAAGGATTACACGAAATATGTTTGGAATTATTTAAAAAAATAAAACAACCACATTTTTGTCAGTCAAAGTCTTACTGTCTGACAGGTTTCACATCGTGACTGCCTGACAGGTTTCACACCGCCTGAGTATGACGTTTATAGATTAATAAAACATTGAGAGACCTGCAAACGTGTTCTGTTGTGTTTGTGTGATAATAATAATGATAATAATAATAATAATGATAATAATAATAATAGCAATAACTGTACATAAGACCTTTAAAATATGTTTGTTTCAGGTTACCCGACATTTTCATACAAAATGCCCCGACCCTAGAACATTTTATTGAGTTTGTCAGATATGTATTTGCTTTATATTCTTTTTTTTTCAATAATTAAACGTGTTTTTATTACGTAAAAACGTGTTTTGTGAAAAGGCGACATATTGTGGTTGCTTTTGGTGGCGTCGGCGGCGGCGTCCCCTGCAGTTTGCGCAGACATTAACTTTTTGTGCTATTATTATGAAACTTTATGGGAGTGTTAGTAGGCATAAAATGAAGGTTAAGTTCGATTTTCGGCATAATTGCTCTTATCGTACCTGACTTGTGCCCCTTTTTTAAAGATGTTCAAATAAGTCTTGCGCAGACAAAAAGTTAAACAGTTTTTGTTCAATCTTTCCGAAACTTTATTGAAGTGTTGGTAGGCATAAAAGGAAGGTTAAGTTCGATTTTCGGCATAATTGCTCTTATCGTACTTGAGTTATGCCCCTGTTTAAAAAAAAACTCGTTCAAATAAGGTTTGTGCATACAATAACTTAAACAGTTTTTGTTCAATCTTTATGAAACTTTATAGAAGTGTTAGTAGGCATAAAAGGAAGGTCAAGTTCTGTTTTTGGCATACCGGTAATTGCTCATATCATACTTGAGTTATGCCCCGTCAGGCATCCGACTCGCGGAGTTCTAGTTTTGATAGCATCCACTTCAAAACAGTATTTTAAGGATATTACCGATATGTTTTTGTATATTCATTCAGTTTTAGAGTCTTCTATTTGACCATTTACCAAAAAAAAAAATCCCTACCTACCTACTCTATTTTTTGGCCATGTAACCTGAAACAAACATATTTTTGTACGCCTGAGAATTAAAAGTTTGTGCTACGAACCTTGAAAAACCAATGGTTATTTAATGTTATTTTATATATTAATTTATAATTTTTCACCTTATGGGATGTCTCAATATCTTTCCAATATTTCTACCATGTTCTAAGAATTTTGCAATTCACTTTAATCAATGTTGTACAGGTATCATCGACAGCGTCAGCAAGGTAATGACCAAACTACAAGACTTCGCGAACAAACTCAAGTCAACCTACACTGTGTTAAAGAAAACAGTCTCTTCAATAGGTATTTCCAAACTATAATTATTTCTTACATCACGTGATCTTAGATTTAGCCTCTTTCGTGTTATATCTATGTCTTGTGCATGCTGGGCATTGGGCTCACTCACCCATTGGTCGCACCTGACATCGTGACTGTACCCGTTTTGGAATAGAACTAAAATAAGAATATAATAGTTATATTGACCCAACGACATACGTTTTTGTATGCATGGGTTCCAATCTCATGAAACCAAATCCTAACGTTGTTAGGACCTGAAGACATCGTATAAAAGGTCGCGTGCAAATGACCTTACAAACAATAAAAATCTTGGTTCTGCTGCGCCCAATGAAATTGCTTGTTGCACCAGAAAAGTTTGGCGAAGGTGTTTTAAAAGGTGATGTATTTCCAGCTGATCATCGGTAATAAATAATTTAGACTTAATTTTCACGTGGAAAACAATGGATGCGATTGAATATTCAAAGTTCACTGTAATTTCATGCACAGTTTTTGTGTCGCCTAAAAAGGCGACACATAGGGGTTTCTTTGGCGGCGTTGGTGGCATTGGCGGCATCGGTGGCGGCGGCGGCGGCGTCCCGTTTAGTTTGTTCAGACAATAACTTGAGAAGTTTTTGTACAATCACTATGAAACTTTAGAGAAGCGTTAGAAGGCATAAAAGGAATGTTAATTTCGGTTTTCGCAGTCTTCACGAATAAATTATAAAATCAGTGGACCGTCGGTCCACCAAGCCAGCTAAAAAGACTGGACCGGATTACAATTAAGTGGACCATAGTTTGGTAATTTTCTGTCACTCTTCTGTATTCAGTCTGTTATATAAATAACTAAAAAACAATAATATTGTTTAGTCTTCTTTCTATCATTAAATGGGAAATCCATTTTCGCTACCACATCGCTCCTGGCATGCAAGGGCCTTTAACTTGATGGACCGCCGGTCCAGTAAGCTTACACATTTTGATGGACCTAGCAAAGGTTTGGTGGACAAGGTCCATTGTCCACTGGTTTGTCGTGAAGTTCGTCGGCATAATTGCTCTTATCGTACTTAAGTTACCGGTATGCCCATTTTTTTCAAATTTCAAATAAGGCTTGTGCAGACAATAACTGAAATCTGACCATCACGTGGTCATCCCCACTGAAGTTATACCCCACCATTTTGAAAGCAACAATTTAACTGGCATCTGAAAAGTTCATCTTTACCTGAACCCTAATGCAAAGTTATCAGATCCAGTCAGCGGATAATATATTAGCGTCAGACTGGAGATGATTTGAATGAGATTGACATGAGATCTTCTGCATGAACACACATAATTCATAATGATTGACCTAAAAAAGGTGGAAGCAAATTATAGATGATCTGGGTCCATATTTATAAAGAATCTCAGTCGAAAATATTTGGTATTTGTCATTCACATTTTCCAAACCAACGTGTTTCAAACACAAATTATAATTTTGACCTAACCTAAACCCAATGTGAGGATCGGGCGCCCGTAAACCGGTTTACCCCCACCCCCCCACCCCCAATGCTTTGCATTGATCGTTCTAAGGCAGTGACCCCAGTTTTATTCATCTGTGTTTTGTGTTTGTTATGTGTTTTTGTGATGTGCTGTGTTGTTTTTGGCAATTGGTCATTTGCCATAAATAGCAGCTGGAGTTTTGCTTTGTTTATATTTTATTTTCAACTTCTGTTAAGATAAGTTGAATAATCTTTTCACGATCTCGTTCTGTAGGTAACACGATTGCTATGGTGGCACAATGGCTGAAGAGTATGACGGACACCTGCAACGAAAAGATGGGACAACCGTACCAGCAATGCAAGGATGCCTTTGAACGCGGATATGATTCATGCAGGTATGTTCATAAGCGCTCGAGGTATTTCATGCTGCCCGTGGACAGGTCTTTCCTACACAGAAAGGCCGACTACAAGGTCAATATCCGACTTACATAACGGAAGGCGACACAAATGCCGCATAGTTGATTCACATAAAGAAGGTGTCTATCAGATGGTTCTTTCTACCATGTTAGCAGGTACTTTCTCAGTTTATCTCCTTAATATTGGTATGAAATTTATAACGTAACACGCACAGAAATAAATGTTCCAAGACTGTAAAATATAATTCACATTGTAATGGCAAAATTTGTTTTCGGGTCATAGAATCGTATATTTTTTGTATTATCATTGTTTATCTGTAAATAAAGAACGATTTGTCGTGCTGATGCTAAAGCACTTGTGGTAAATTCCTTCGCATCGGACCTGTTAATCGTTGTATATTAGACGAAAGCAACTCGCAATCGAACATAATGTCTTATTTTATCGTTTATTGATAAAAAACAACCCAGTTGTCCATAAACAAAAAGACATTTCTTTATAAATTAAACAATTAACGCTGAAATTGATTTGTATTTATTTTGATTTTTTTTATATTCCACGTAGAATGTATATACATGTCTATAAATAGTTGGTACATTTTTAAACAAAAAATTAGTTTAAAACGTATCACTAAATTAGAAGCTGAACGGCTTTAATGAGTGGTATAGTTTAGCGTATGTTTTTTTTCTAGGAAACAATAATAAAATGATATACGTTGCATTATTACTTTTTTTTAGAAAATCATATATTGTGTCGTACAATTAAAAAACTAATCTGTTACAAGTCATTATATTTATAACAAAATTGTTTTCTGCCTTGACATATAATACATATTTTGTATTTTGTACTTGCCGTTGAAATAACATAATATGCAGAAGTCCAAAAAATGAACGTGTACATGCAGATAAATGCCTCTTTGACAGCGTATAAAAAATTTGGCAAATTCAATGAACGATTCTGATTGGGAGCATTTGCAAAAATATGTAACATACAATGTAGTATCATTAATAAAACGCAGTTTCTACAAACTAATACCGTGCTGTGTTTTGGCTGTCGAATATATGTAATGCTAGTATGCAATCGCAATCATTTCAATATTTGGTGTCAATGGTGTGTTTTGGTACATATTGGCCTAGTCACTACTGGATATCACGTACAGAATATATGAATGTATAATATAACGTTAAACCTCTCACAAATTTTGGTCCATATTCGTCGTAAAATATTGTATTTTGAATATGGTAATGTCGCAAATTATATGTCTTTTTATTGAAATATATATTTTTTCATGCCTAAACTATGTGCATTTCGTACATTAAATATTAGTATCATATCAGTGCTCAAATAGGCGCCAGAACCAATATCGTCTGCTTGCGACACTGTATTTTCAGATTACCTACGCTAGCACGTGCTGTCCAATATTAACCGACTACACGCCAATATCTTAGCAAAACACGCCAGATATTGGACGGCTACCCGTCTAATATTAAAATTACGGTACGCTGAGAACCATGGGATGACGTGACAGCAATGTTGTTATTGATTTTAATGAGATTGTAATAATGGTTTGGTGAATACGGACCCATGCCTAAGAAACGACCACCCACTGTAGACAGTTTTGTATTGTCACGAATTTCAGGCGCAAGATGTGGATCTTTGCGGACGTGTGTAAAATCGTGCGTGTGGTGGACTGGGTATGCAATTTGGCCCGGGGTGAGTAAATCATTCATGGATAGACACTCATACATTTTTATTGAAATCAAATACGCCAAACATGGGACATGAGGACAGCATATATACACATGACAAACTACATACATGTACATATATTTACACAACATTCATAAGTACTGTATATAATTTTGCGGAGAAGGATCTTGATTGAAATTGATACAAAGACTCGTATATATTGAGGCGTGTCGTGGGAAAAGCGGGCTTAATACATGTGCGTAAAGTGTCGCCCCGGATTAGCCTGTGCAGTCCGCACAGGCTAATCAAGGACGGCACTTTCCGCCCACAGTGGATTTATGTTTAAAAGAGACTTCCTTGAAACAAAAATTACCATAAAAGCAGAAAGTGTCGGTCTGGATCCGGGAGGACACTTTACGCACATGCATTAAGCCCGGGTTTCCCACGACACGCCTCTTAATTATTTAATTGGATCTAATAGACCAAGTGCATTCTTTTTAACAACGTGAACATTCTGCCTGAAAGTACGCTTAATAATTATTTAAAAAGGTTAAGATTTCATTAAAAAATGTGAAATTTTATTTATGAAACTGGTAAGAAGCTACATTTCAATTACTTTAATGGTAACCCTCAGTTTTCACTTATATGGTCCATAGTACCATAAAACCAATATCCCCAAGACGGACACAGATCGTATCAGTTGATCTGATCATCCTCGGGTAAAAATCGCGGAAAATCCCGAAGTTTGAAGGAAAGCAAAAAGTATAACACCAACTATTTTTAAACGCATAATGGACTAAAAAGCTGCGTAAATGGACTTGAACATAGTTCCAATAATAGGAATCAAAATTATGTTTCCGTATTGATGATAATTAAAACAAGAAATGTCTTTAACAAAGACAATCGGCGTTTTAATTAATATTGAGATGTCATTTTTTGCCCTAAATATAATACAAGAGGACCAAGGTAATCGGTTACGTGTAACTCGTACGTGACTTATCTGACCCCAGATTTGTCGGTCCCTACTAAGGAGACTTCTAGGACACTTGATTTTTCGGACACCATAAGAAAACGTATCGGCCCCAAATATAATTTGAGATAAACTCAATCATTATTAATATCTGTACCGTGAATAAACCGATCATATATCGCCCCATGTTTTCACCAGTGATACATGAATAACCTAAATTATAGTAATTTACGTAAACATAATTGATACATGAATTTGTCAGGCAAATTTAACAAAATAACATTGTCAGAAAATAATAGCGGCAACAAATAAAAATTATTATATATATCAGACAAGTGTACATAGTTATGTTAAATAATATACTATATGTATCATCAGTATATGAAGTTAAAGTAAAGACCCTGTCACACAGTGGCGAATTTGAGAAACGAGTTCAGGCGAGTTGTAACTCGCCACAACTCGCATGATGTCGTGTAAATCTTGTACACATGTCATTCTTTGTCCCAGTGATGTCTACTTATCTCTTCTTATGTCGCCAGAACTCGCCAAGTAGGGGCGAAAATTTTAAACCGTTTAAAATTCTCGCCTCTTCTCGGCGACTTTTTATTCTCTTGCACGTGTCGAAGACATGTCGAAGGAATCTCGCGCACTCTCAAACACACTGACACACATTCCGTAGACATGTCTTCCCTTGTCGTAGCGTTTCGCCGTGTATTATCATTCTACAACATAACATAAGTTTGCTGCGAGTTTAGGAGACTTGCCTACGACATCTGCTCTTCCGTTTCTCGTAAAATGTCATCAGAAACTCGTGCTCATGTCCTAACACGTCGTACAGACTTGTACACACTCGTGCATTCTCGAAGACAAGTCTTTGATTGTCGCAAAGATATCGTACGCATATCTCGCCTGAACTCGTGATAAAATGTGATTATCGTACTTGTGTCGTTTCTCGACAAGGTTGAAGAGAACTCGAACAAATGTCGTCTTAAAACAATCAGTCCGCGACCAGCTCGTCCACTTTACGTTGAGTTATAACTCTCCAGGACTCTTGAAAAACTCGAAGCTCAAATTCGCCACAGGTGATAGGGCCTTAACATGAATAACATTTCGACGTATTCACGATACTTCTTTCTTTTATTTATATACATATGTTTAACATTTTTAAAGACCGAATAACATCTACTGGAAAAGTTGATAGAAAGGTGCAATTATAATAATTCTTAATAAAACGCAACCAAATTCGAATATAAACTGACATGCACAGTAAGTTCATAAATATAAATTCCCCATCTATTGAAATTCTCGGGTTTAGGATTCTCCGGACGCCAATTTATGCGTGTGTATTAACACATCTTTACCGCGCGCTATTATCAGAATGATTAGAGTGTTGTACTCGCTAGAAATAATTCACGGGGACACAAGTCTGTTACAACGTACAATAATATTTTTACACAATGATAAAATAATAGGAAATATAAGCTCCATCAAGTTTGCTAATATTTTTTGCTTATTAGAAAAATACCAAAAATTTACCACTTTATATTTTGTACTTGTCATAAGAAACCTTAAAACTATTGACAGGCAGACGTTACGCGAGCTCAACAGGCAACATTGTACGTTGTGACTGACTGTCGTGCCCGTGAATTGTAGTATTGTAATTGCTATTTATAGAGCACGCCGATTATGTAGGCTAAACAAAAAAGTTATTTCATTATGTGAATGAATATAACATTCTGATCATGACATAAAATGAGTAAAATTGTTCATAAATGTGTTCAGTTCTAGAGTGTATGTTGAAGATATGTTTATAACTTAATTTAAACCGCTTATGTAAACAATTATGCACATTTTAATCCCCAAAAGCCATGCAACAGTTATTGGCATACATTAAACCACTGTTGTAAGTTTGCATTCCCTAAATTTAGAAAATTTGCCCAATTCTATTGGCATTCAATTTTCCCGCTACATAATTATCGCAAGAAATTTAGGCCAAAAATGATCTTAGACAGCTACGCCGAAAAAACTGTATTCTTTATTTATATGCTTGTGGTCCTAAAAATCAACTTTAATGTGTGTTAAATACATTCTCTCCGTTTTGACAAGATTCTTGTCATTGAGCCCGTTGTTGAGAGTAACGAACGACAACTCTGCTAGGAGATTGTAAAAAGACAGAACTATATTTTATGAAACCATTTGCACCTAAGATTTTTAAGAATACTTGTCAGAGTCGTCTAACATGTGTACTCGCTGTAGAGTTCCGTACACCAGATATTACGCAAGACTCTTCAGATGTGTACTCGCTGTAGAGACCCGTATGCCAGATATTACTCAAGACTCCTTACATGTGTACTCATTATATAGAGATCCTTACACCGGATATTACTCAAAACTCCTAACAGATGTACTCACTTCAGAGATCCGTACACCGGGTATTACTCAAAACTCCTAACATGTGTACTCACTATAGAGATCCGTACATCGGATATTGTTAAAAACTCATAACAGATGTACTCACTATAGAGATCCTTACACCGGATATTACTCAAGACTCCTAACATGTGTTCACGAGCTTTGGCAGATATCTCGTGGGATGGGCATGGACAAAACACAAAATATAGTTTTATTCTGAATTGATACAAGTGTGATCCCAGATATTATTAAGAGAATGCTTATCGATTTAAAAAATGAAACAATAATCACTCCACATTGTTCGCGTTGTCCATGAGATGTCCATCCAAGAACCCGTACACATGTACCCGGTCCATGGGTTTCTAGAGTGAAACAACTCATTAGAAAATACACGTATGTAGCAAGTAATGAGGCGTGTCGTGGGTAAACCGGGCTTGATGCATGTGCGTAAAGTGTCCCGGATTAGCCTGTGCAGTTCGCTCAGGTAATCCGGGACGGCACTTTCCGCCTACAGTGGATTTATTTTTAGAAGAGTCTTCCTTGAAACAGAAAATACCATAAAAGCGGAAAGTGTCGTCCCGGTTCAGCCTGTGCGGACTGCACAGGCATTAAGCCCGGTTTTCCCACGACACGCCTCTAAATTAATATTGTGTTTATTGTTTTCAGTTGGAGAGTTGCTATGTGTGCTTATTGATGCGATCAAAAAGCTCCTAATGAAGAGTGTGTCTTTACGTAAGTGAATCCATTGATTACATGTTATAATAATAATAATAATAATAATGATAATGATAGTAATATTATTAATAATAATAATACTAATAATAATAACATCAATAATAATAGTAATTTTATTGTACGAAGGTGACAAATATGGCCTTCATGCATATTGAAACATATTCACATAAAATGTTAGTGTTGTATGCATAGTTTAATTGACTTTTAATGTTAGATGTCGGTATTTATATCCACTGTAAGGATAATACTGTAAGAATAACACTGTAAGGATAACACTGTAAGGATAACACTGTAAGGATAACACTGTAAGGATAACACTGTAAGGATAACACTGTAAGAATAACACTGTAAGGATAACATTGTAAGGATAACACTGTGAGAATAACACTGTAAGAATAACACTGTAAGGATAACACTGTAAGGATAACACTGTAAGAATAACACTGTAAGAATAACACTGTAAGGATAACACTGTAAGAATAACACTGTAAGAATAACACTGTAAGAATAACACTGTAAGGATAACACTGTAAGGATAACACTGTAGGAATAACACTGTAATAATAACACTGTCAGGATAACACTGTAAGGATAACACTGAATAACACTGTAATGATAACACTGTAAGGATAACACTGTAAGAATAACACTGTAAGGATAACACTGTTGTTAGGACACATACTTCTGATAAAGGCGGGCTTTCAATTACTATACTTCTGGATATAGCTATTAAGCATGTCTAGCTAAAGTTTTACCAGTTGTATATTCATTTCTAATTGATAGCCCTAGTTGTATCTGTGCTGTTGTCTCTTCTTTTCACGATGCTGTCTCTTCTTTTCACGATGCTAGCTATTTTACCAATTGTTAATTGTTTTGCATTATTTACTTTTACTCAGCTGTATACCCTTTTCGCGCTGCTAGCTGTACTTTTATTCAGCTGTCTACCTTTTCCGCACTGCTTGGTCTACTTATACTCAGCTGTATAAGTTTTCCGCTCTGCTAGCTCTATTTTTACTCAGCTGTATACCCCATTCGCGCTGCTGGCTGTACTACTCAGTTGTATATCTTTTACGTTCTGCTAGCTCAACGTTTACTCAGCTTTATATTAGTTTCGCGCTGCTAGCTCAACTTTTACTCAGCTATTTACTCTTTCCGCGACGCTAGCTACCATCGGTGTCCTGAAGAGCGCAGAGGAGATGTTCTACTTCAACGTCACAATCGACTACAAGTTCAATTACACCATCGATCAGTCCAGGTCCTACAAGGACATCAAGCAGGACATTCACAGGGAGATCCAGGCCCACGTGACCAGCTTCCTCAAGGCGATAGGCATCTTCAAGAATGTCTTGTTACTCTCTATAATATTCGTCGTCGTTCAGTAAGTCACTGAGTGCTAATTGTTTTCTTGTCATAAGGCCTCCGGTGTGTGCTTACATTTGAATACATATTGTACGTATTTACATTATTCGTTACCAATTATTTACAATATCTCATATAACACTTTCGATATTCAATGAAACGATATACGTTTAAATGCTGTTGAATTAATATAGGTCTGTATGTGTAAGTGCCTCCACCGTATATCCACTTATCCAGTGTTTGCACGGTAACTTAATTTACCAGTTTACTTTTAATTCTAACAGATTTCTAATTTCGCATTTAAATGAGAGGAAAAGGATTAACACTAAAACATTTTCCGACATCAATGTAGCTATTTAACTTGTATTTTGTTATCTAATATACATGTATTGTGATTTTATACATGTTCATATGAATATATTGGGTTTTGCTTGCAGACTTCGTTTGGATAACATAACTTAGGATCACCGTAAAAAAGATATACTTACCATATGGGTTGATGTTAGTTTAAACCTATTTATTTTAGCTCGATTGCATCGAAAGCCTAAGGCTTATTGAGACACTCTCGAGTCCGTTTCCTGGGTAGAACCAGTACTTGGTGTCTTTGAGAGAGATCTTGAGTACACGCCCAGAGTGAGGGTCGAACCCGGGACCTCCCGATCGCTAGGCGGACTACATATCCACTACGCCACCGCGACTTCGACTTGGGTTGATATTGTTGTACCCTTTTATTGCAATTTCAAATCACATTGTACTAAGAATCAACATTGAATTGTACACAGTAGGCACTGTTATCTTCTATTGAGTTACAAAAGAAAAGAATATGCATGCAATGGAGTGGTGATGGAGCAGGCGGCTCGTAACATACAACACATGAAACCCCTGAATTATCAGCAAGATAGAAACCCTAATTAACATCTTCTATTATTATGCTTTTCAGTGAAATATCAAATTTTATTGGTGAAATAAAATTTTATATTTTCACTGTTTCACGGCAGTGAAAATATAACATAAAACGGACTGTTTTCCCATAAATAGCATCGATCTACAAGTAGTGGTTTACGACCCTTGGCAAATGTATATACATGAACAGTATGTATATGCATGTGTTTATATAAAACACATTATAAAATTCAACAATACGAGTGTATCTTCTATGTTAGAGCGCTCATTTACCGGAGCCGCTATATCTCCAATGACCACTTCGACAATTTCTACATCACGTTCACCGTGCGAGACTTGGACGAGAGGCGGAAGGAGAATCACAAGGGCTCCATACTTCCGCTCACCTTCGACGAGGAAAACAAGTACATCGCCAGTTGTAAGTGGAAACTCATGTTAATCATATCCAGTACGATGCAAATATGCTATACGTAAACAGAGCTTTAGAGTGAGCGAGAGTTTGTTTTAATGACATTGAGATTGCTTAAAGCCGCAGTCCAGAAATATGTTAATAAAAATAACACATTGCAGAAATCGCTTCTAATGGACATCTTACCGACCAAAATACAAAAAAAAACGCATTGAAATCGGAAAATATTAACGTTTTGGTAACTTTTTTTCGTATAGATTCTGTATGCGATAGCTGGTAATGACTCTGGAGAAAATCAGCATGTGCATTATTGTCTATTCCGTTCGTACCAAGTAAATAAGAAATAGTTATCAGTCGAATAAATACCATAAACGTTCATTAGAAATATTACCAATTTACTGTGTATTGAATTATATTCTTTAGATTGCGGCTTTTAGTGGATACCTTCATAGTTCATGCACTAAAATGATATATTATTGGATTCCAAATTATAGTCATTGTTTGCACATAAATTATTGCGTTTGCTGAGTTTTGTATACAATCCATGCCTATTCAAATATGGTGTGTACAGGGCTTTTACTTTTATTGCTCAGTCGGCATAGCACTCGTGAGTCGCCCTCTGACCGAGAGTTCCTGGATTCGAGAAAAACAATGTCTTTTTACAAGAATTGCGATGCTATGAGGTTAATTTTTTTTACACTTACATGTTTTGTGAGTAATTCTGGGCCAAGTGTGAGGTTCAGGCACCCGTAAACCGGTTTAAGCCCCCAATGTGTTTTTGCATTGACCGTTCCAAGGCGGTGACCCCAGTGTTATTCATTATTCATTTTGGTGTATTTTTGTCTTTTTTTATGTCTCCATGTTGTCGATTGTGCGCATGTGCAGATTAAGTGAATAATTCTGGGCTAAGTGTGAGGTTTGGCGCCCATGAAACCGGTTTAAACCCCCAATGTTTTGCATTGACCGTTCCAAGGCGTCGACCCCAGTCTTATTCGTGTGTGTTTTGTGTTTGTTATGTGTTTTTGTGATATGCTGTGTCGTTTATTTGGCAATTTGTCACTTACCATAAATAAAGTACCTCGGGCTACTAATCAGAGTTCTCTCCAGCTGTCGCAACTGGAGTTTCGCTTTGTTATATTTAAAACAAACTACAACAAAATATACCCTTGTCCCAGTGTCCGGGCGGATGCTGAAGAGGGAGCTCCGGAAGCTGGGCATCGGGCTCGTGATGCTGATGGTGAGCATGTTCAACGCGGCCTTCTACCTGTTCTGCGATTACGGTCTCTACTCCGCTCTCAGTCTCATAGAGAAGCACTTCGGGATCATCTCCAATCCGCCAGGTTACAATGAGCTATATTTTAATGTTATGTGTTGACCGTTCGACCATTGTGAATTTTAACACGTTGTAGTCATCATTTAGGCAAATTTTGTGTAATATTAATGGATTTAAGTAGCTGTCAGCAAGGAAAAATGATATTAATCAATATATCAGACATCGAATACACTAGTTATTATTCATTTTTTATAAAATATACCTTTTTAATCAGTGTTTGATCGAAAATGTACCCAATCTTTAACTTTATGGATTTGTTATTTTTGAGTAGGCCATTAACCCAGATACTTTATCCAAGAAACATCATAAACAATACGTGGAATGAAAACTCTACAACGGAGGGTGAGAATGAAAAACAAATAACTCTAAGAAGTAGTAGTAATATAAATAATAATCCAATGTCAGGGTTCGGATTTGAAGGGAAAGGAGTATTTATTGCACATATTAATATTCAACATTTGTTACCAAAGTTAGATGAAATTAAACATCACTTGTATAATGAAAATGCACCACATATTCTTGGAATGTGTGAAACTTTTCTTAGCGAAAATGTTTCAGATAACATTTTATGTATAAATGGATATGTGTTGGAAAGGAAAGATAGGCATGATAAAAAAAGGTGGTGGAATATTAGTATATATCAGAGAGGATGTATCATATAGGCGACGTTCCGATATTGAAACTAATAACATTGAATCAATTTGGATTGAAGTAGTATGCAATAATTGTAAACCATTTCTGGTAAATTTTATTTATCGCCCGCCTAGTTCATTGCAGACATGGATAGATGATTATGAGGAGCAACTTGACATTTCTGATCTGTTAAATATTAATTACATTGTCCTAGGTGATATGAATTTCTATTATAACCCAGACTATAACAACTTTAGCAATACAAAATGGAATGATACTGTACAAAAATATAACCTTTATCAACTTCTTAAAGCCCTTACAAGAATTACTAAACGTAGCACAACAATTATTGACCATATATATGCCAATTGTACAAAAAACATAAATCAAAACATTTGTAGCAAATTTAACAATTAGTGACCATAAACTATTTGTGTAATTCGATCATTTACAAATAAAATAAAGAAAACGGCTGAAGGACATAAAGAATTAACATACAGATGTTTTAAAAACTTCGATGAATACGCTTTTCAAAATACACATATACATTTAGGCATTGATAATGTTGAAACATATCATGACTCAAACGAAGCACTTAATGTCTTTTATGAGATTTTAAATTTTGCCCTAACCAAACACGCGCCTATAAAAACTAAACGTTTTAAACGCGACTGTCAACCAGACTGGTTTACTGATGAAATAAAGGCTATGTTATTTAAACGAGACTTGTGTCATAAAAATGGCGATTTTGCACAATACAAAATGTTGCGAAATCAAGTTACATCAAAAATAAAACATGAAAAGAAACATTTCTTTAATAAAGCTATTCAGAAAAATAAAGACATTTCATTTATATGGAAAAATGTGAAAACAATTTCACATTTGGAGGAATCAAGGCATATCAAAATTCCAAAGAAACTTGTCATCGACAATTCTACAATGGTAAATAATGAAATTGACATTGTTAATGAATTGAATAAATACTTCATAAATATATCAGACATCATCAAGGAAAATTCATACTCAGAAGAGTATTTTGCTAATTTAAAGGAAACTCTGGATAAGCAAATACACAAATATGAATTTGACATTGAGTGTATTAGTTCATATGAAGTTAAGAAGATAATAGAAAATCTCAACATCAATAAATCTACTGGCATTGATGGCGTTAGCGCAAGGATATTGAAACATTGTGGGGATATTATAACTCCAGCTATTACATCAATTATTAATAACAGCATTTCATCTGGAGTATTCCCAGATTCACTAAAATTTGCTAGAGTTCTGCGAATATTAAAATCGGGCAACCCTGAATCACCTTGCAACTATCGTCCAATATCAATTTTGCCAATTATTTCAAAAATATATAAAAGGCATATTTCACCACAAATACATTCATAGTTAGAACAAATGAACATTTTTCATTATGCTCAATCTGGTTTTAGAAAACATCACTCATGCCATACAGCTCTTATTAAACTAATAGACACATGGCTAAAAGAAATAGATAGTGGTAAATTGATTGGTTCGGTATTTTTAGACCTACGAAAGGCCTTTAACCTCGTAGACCATGACATTTTACTCAGAAAATTAAAACTGTATCACTTTTCACAACGTTCAATTAAACTTTTCAATTCCTATTTAACTGACCGAAAACAAATTGTTAAAATTGGGAACATACAATCTGAAATCAAAGCTATCGATCAAAGCTGGTGTTCCACAGGGGTCAATACTTGGGCCGTTACTATTTTTGTTATATATAAACGACATCGCGTTTGTATGCCCTAATATAAATATAGATCTATATGCTGATGAGTTCACTTTACATGAATCTGGAATTGATACATCCGATATACAAACTGAACTGCAATTTAAACTTAATAGTATAAATAAATGGTGTTCACTTAATAACATGTCATTGAATCCAGAAAAATCAAAATGTATGTTGATCGGGACTCGTCATAAAATAACCATTTCTAGTCCACTTAATATCAATATCAATGGAAATGACTTAGAAAATGTATGTAGGAAGAAAATCTTAGGTATTTATGTTGATCAAACCTTGACTTGGCATGATCAAATAGATCACGTTTGTAAACAGCTGAACAGTAAAATTACATTATTAAAACACATCATATACATTCTCAGTGATGAAATTAAAGAAATGTTTTATAATGCATATATTTTACCTATTTTTGACTACTGTTGTACTATTTGGGGAAAACCGAACAATTCGTATATAAAAAAAAAACAAGATTTTAGTACTACAAAAAATAACAGCTAAAATAGTTCTTAATAAACCTTCAAGGGCTGCTTCTGTAGAACATTTTAAAACATTACGTTGGATGAAATTTAATGACAGAGTAAAAAACCACACTTCTATACAAATATATAAAACCGTTTGCAATTTGGTGCCATCATATATGAAAGATTTATTAACCTTTTCAAACAATGAATCACACAATTTACGGTCAGCTATGAACAAAGATCTTATTTTGCCAATTAAACCACGAACAAAATACTACAAAGATACATTTACATACTAATGCATAATCGTATGGAACAATTTACCATTGGAATTAAGAAATAAATCTTCATTACCATCATTCAAACGAGCATATAAAACATATTTACTTGAACAAGTCAAATAGATGTAACACAAATATCACAATTATAATACTGATATATATATATTTATTGAAAATTAGAAAATGTATATTGAAATTGATGTTGTTAGCAAATAATTATATTTGTTTTGTATATGGAGAATTTTTATATGAAAATGTAACTTTTTTATGAGTGTATCAATGCATTGTGCATAATTTCTATTTTCTATTGCTGTCTGTCGATGCTTTGTAATTGTTTTTTTTATTGAGAACATTATTATTATTATTATTATTGCCATTATCATTATTATTATCATTATTAAATTTACTGTGTGCTTGTTTTGTAATTATATGTTACATGTGAATTTGGTTGAATGTTTGAATGTGTATGAAGGCCATATGAAAATAAGGTATGTTTTTGTCATGACAATACTATGTCTTATATGTCACCTTCGTATAATAAAGTGATTATTATTATTATAAAACGGATATGTTACAAATAGTGTGCTTATGCATAATAACATAACAAATAATACAATATACATATAACTTAATTAACAACATAATTATGTTTCACCTACTACATCTACATAAAATTATGTTTATGTTTTAATTTTGTCCGCTACTGGCGCAGTGCCTAAATCCGCCACTTGCCTAAATCCGCCACCCCATCCGAATATGCGGGGTTTTTTACCGGCGATTTCTATTTTGTTGATCTCGATCAGTCATATGCTCATATGCTTTCCCTTAACAACGCTGACGAGTTTTCATCTTGATTTGTGCATAAATGAATATTTTATCCAATTATTTTGTACATAACCCCTAAATGCAAGCAAGCTGCATGCGGGAATCTATTTCATACTGCCCATGCGCAATTTTTAAGCCCCGCATGGTGTCCATGATAGAATTGAATTATCGTGTTTTAATATTATGTCTATGAGAGCATGTGCAGCATAAAAATAACCATTATTCATTAGCATTACATACAATAAAATGCGGAAGAACTGCATATTCAGAGCGCAAATGTCTCGCTACTCAAAACCCTAATTATTTGTCCCACGTGCACGCAGGGCCTCGATCAGTTTCAGAGCTAATTTTAGAAAAACAAATGAGTATTTGAAGAAATTTAAACATTGTATTAACAACACACAACGAGCTGCTTAATATAAAAATTAAATAAGAACAATAGTCAAATGTGGAATAAGAATGTCACGGTTCCTGATCTACGATTTTCACCAAGTAACTTCGGATCACCGTGTTTATTTGAAACACTAGAAAATGAACCTTAAAGAAACAAAAGTGGGAGTTTTGTCAATAGAAGTCAATTGAAGTTGCTTTAAAAACAGAATTCATAAAAGAATATTATTTCGAGCAATTTGAACATTTTAAAGAGAGGTGGCGGATTTAGGCACTCCGGCGCTCTGTTTTTTACACTGTTTAGCTCTTCAATTTGAATAGATATTTTTCATTTGCCAAGTATTTGAAATGTAACCGTAACACGCCAGTAAATACACATTGAACCTAACTTGATTTATGTAATTTTTATGTTAATCGGTAAACAACTTTTGAAAATATCGTAAAAATATCCCCCAAATGTGGCGGATTTAGGCACTGCGCCAGTAGTATTAAAAAACATTTACCCTAGGCTATAACATGTATTTTACTTCTTTAAGTCGTGTCGTGTGAAAATCGGACTGAATGTATGTGCGTAAAGTGTCGTCCCGGATTAGCCTGTGCAGTCCGCACAGGCTAATCCGGGCGACACTTTCCGACTACAGTGGATTTACGCCACAAGAGACTTCTTTGAAACAGAAAATACCATAAAAGCGGAAAGTGTCGACCTGGATTAGCCTGTGTGTACATGCATTTATCCCGGGTTTCTCACGACACGCCTCATATCTATTTTTTTGTATCGTGGCATGGCGACAGTGCCACCCCACACGAAATTGCACGTGGCGGGACAGGGCCCGATGGCGGACATGTACCGCTCCATAGTGGCCATGTTCGACCCCATCTCCAAGACCAACGTCGAGATGAACATCGCGCGGTGTGTGCCCCACCCCTCCGAGCCGGACTGGACCATATACCGGATTATAGGTCAGTACCTTAGGAGTGTTATCAAGTATGTTGTCATTAATAAGGCTGTGTTTCAAGTCATGTGGGACGTTTGTAATTTGACCGGTCAGTCGTGCATATCATTTGACAGAAAATTACAAAAATAAACGACAAGTTTGTGTGACAAAGATATGTCTTAAAATGTTTACTATTAATGAAAACTGAAATGACTAGCACTTAACGCTTGAGTAGCCGATATTGAACTTGTGCGGTCTCCTTTCTTGTGTTTTACATTATACAAATATGGACTTTTTAGCTGTGCAATATCGCCTCGTTCAATATGGATTTTGTTGTGCACCATCACATGATATTGCACAGGAAAAAAGTTCATATTTTGCTGTCGCCTCGTTCAATATGGATTTTGTTGTGCACCATCACATGATATTGCACAGCTAAAAAATCCATATTTGTATAATATTGCACATTTAAAAAGTCCATACTTGTTTTATTATATGAATTATAAAATAAATGACAGCTGGTGGCATTTTAGAATAAAGAACAACACACATTTATTGTTTTCAATAATAATATCAGAACAAAAATATATAATTCGGTTACTTCCCATGTTTTAATTTTAACGGGAGATCACTGTTGCGCTGCACGAGTATTACCGACTCGTACTTTGGGACAATACGTAATTGTACGAAACGAGCCCCGGCAAAATTCGCACTTTTATTGGGATTCCAAGTAAGCTTTTTTAGTTACTGTGCAATATCATCTGATATTTGCACAGGTGAGGTAAAAACTGTGCAACATCATGTATGATTTTCTTTCAAAGGTGTGTCGCTGAGCCAATCAAATAACGTTTATTTATAAGTCATATTATATAATACGTGTGATAATACATCTGGTACAGATGGTTTGTCACAACTTTAATGTAGATCAAAATGAATGTAAACATAACTTAATACATACAGTGTATGTAACACAGAAAAAACACCAAATAAATTCGAAACATGGTGATTGACTAAAAGTGACAGAAAATCCAACGCTTTTTAATATCAGCATTAAATATGTTTCTTGTGACGAGAATGACAAAAATTACAACGCTATAAATACAATTAACCAGTAGACGAACATAGATCGCTCCGCCCTTCTGTTCGTCCAAGGCTGTTGGACCAAGGATTTGAAGTAAATGGATTGAAATAGGGAACCATGTGCTATTGTTTACCACTGAAATATATAGCCATAATTGGTCAACTCAGTCCTTGATTGACAAGTATCTACTGGTCAATTTCAGCATTTATATATTTCGTGTGTTTCGTGCTAACTTTCGGCGAGGCGTACGGAATGCGCATGCGCCACAAAGTGATGGCATGCTACTACCCGCGGCGGGAACGCAAGCGCGCCATCTGGCTGTTCAACCACATCCTGAAGACCCGGGGCGGCATCATAGAGCGAGCGCGCATGAGCATCAAGGCCCGCAAGCTGGGCAACGCGGACCCGGAACATATCAGTCTGAAGGGGCGACTGGCGGCGAAGTATACTAAGTTATAATAGTTCAGCAGATTGTTAAGATTTATTTTCTGGAGAGCTTTTATATAGACATGTATTTTTATTGGATAATATCATATACATGTATATTATCCATGGATCTACTGTGACCTAATTATGGTGTTAAAAGGCTTATGGTGATTACCGGGTATGGTGCATTTTATGGATCTGTCTCAAGAAATCAACACCAGTTGTTTCAGAGCCGCAAAGTACCTTTTACAAAAAGATCTCATAAATTAAAATGCTTTTGTTGTTTTTATCTCGATTATTTACCGAATAGCTGGAGCTATACTACTCACCCGTTCGTCGGCGTCGGCGTAATGCTTTGGTTAAGGTTTGGGTGCAACAGGTCCATATCTCTGTAACTACTACAGATATTCAATTGAAACTTCACACATGCCTTCAGGGTCATTATATAAGGTCACTGGCCAAGACCCATAACTGTGACCAACATTTTAGCAGAATTATGCCCCTTTTTGTACTTAGAAATTCAGGTTAAAGTTTGCGTGTAACAACTCCAAATCTCTATAGCAACTACAGATATTCCATAGAAACTTCAAACATGTCTTCAGGGTCATTGTATAAGGTCACTGACCAAGGCCCTTAACTATGACCTGCAATTTAGCAGAATTATGCCCTTATTGTACTTACAATTTTCCGGTTAATGTTTGCGTGCATCAGCTTAATATCTGTATATCTACTACAGATATTCAATTAAATCTTCACACATATCTTCAATGTCATTATATAAGGTCAGTGGCCAAGGCACATAACTTTGACCAGCATTTTAGCAGAATTATACCCCTCTTTGTACTGACAAAGCGGTTGAATAGTCGACAGCTCTTGTTTTATTACCATTTGCTGACCATTTAATAAATATGCAGAAACAAAATTCCTGTGACTGCAGTAATTTAACCCTTAAAAATTTCAATCAACCCCTAGAAATTTTAAGCCAGGGGTCATTTGACTCCTGGTTTTCAAAATCTACTGAAATCTCTGTTTTTACTTTAAAAATGAATTGGAATCTATAAACATGTACACGATGACTTTATCCCATGCTATCTAGCAGACAAAGAGATAAAGTATTCAGTAACCCAACTTAACCAAAAAGTAATTTTGGTACATGCCTTAAACGCTTTCTTTACGATGGATGTGCAATGTGTCTCTATAATACCAGCTTTCCACTGTGTGAGAAGCTCCTGAAGTTACTCGGCTGGGAGGTGAAGTCGTGCCTCTACTGCGGCCGCGAGGGCAAGCCGGACGACTACCTTAACTTCATCCACTGCGATTTCTACGACTGCGACGGTAGGGGGCGCCTCGCGTTCAGCAGCGTTTGCAAACTCCTCACTGAGGTATCCCCTGTTTTTTGCACAACGTACTCATGGTGAGCTTTTGTGATCGCCTTTTGTCAGTTGTTCGTCGTGCGTCGTTGGTCAACATTTTCATTCAAACAACATCTCAAATAGTGCCCCTGGGGAAAAAGAAACCACGCCCCGGGGTCACATGGTTTCTATAGACTTATATGGCAAGAGGACTTTAAAAATCTTCTCCTCTGAAACCGCAACCCCAGAGGTTTTGTATTTAGTATGTAACATTGTATAGTGGTCCTCTACAAAGATTGTTCAAATTTTGCGCCAATGTAAAAAGTGGCCATGCCCTGGGGATCATATGGTTTCAATAGACAGTATGGCAAATGGGCATTAAAAATATTCTCCTCTGAAACCGCAAGGCCCAGAGAGTTCATATTGAGAATGAAACATTGTACAGTAGTCTTCTACAAAAATTGTTCAAATTAGGCCCCTGGGGGTAAAAAGAAGCCACGCCCGGGGGTCACACGGTTTCTATAAACTTATATGGCAAGTAGACTTTAAAAAATCTTATACTCTGAAACTGCAAAGACCAGTGGTTTAATATTTGGTATGTAACATGTTATAGTTGTCCTCTACAAAGAGTGTCCAAAGTATGCCCATGGGGTCAAAACTGGACACGTTGCAGGCGTCACGTGGTTTATATAGACTTAAATAGCAAAATGACTTTAGTATCTTCTTCTCTGGAACCGCAAGGCCCAGATCTTTATACTCAGGTGTGCGCTATAGGGCCACTAGGCCCTCTTGTTTAACCAAAGTTTTTCGAAGAAACATTTCGGTTATTAGATGGGTATTTGTCGTTTCGGGCGGGGTGGCGGCGTCAGCTTTTGGTTTTCCGCTCTCTACCTCGAGAACAAATCGGGCTATTGTAATGAAACTTCATACATAGATCCCTTATAGCAAGACGTCGCTTGGGATATCATATAGGGTGAGTGGTGTGAGTCGGGTCAAGGTCATAGTTACTTAAAATAGAAAAACGTTTTTCGCTTAATAAAGTTCATTCAAACAACTTGGTTTTACTGGAATTTATACGCATCTTGTTATATTGGAATGCATGAGAGATCACTGTGAGGAGAAGCGGCAGAATATTTAGCATGTTATCGCCACGAATATGTTGTGCATAGTACTGTTGTTTGTCATATGGCGAAACCAACAGCCACATTGAACACAATTATTGTAATAAAAACCAAGCATGAACACACAGCTTAATAAGTGGCGGATCCGTGGTCTAGTGGTAACGCACTGGCTTCACAACCCAGGCGTCACGGGTTCGAGCCCCCGCTACACCCTAACCTACCAACTCGTCTTTCGCATGAGACGTTAAACCGAGGTGCAGTGTACTAGGTGCTTCACACCGGGCACTTAAAGACCCAAGGTCGCCTCTGGAACGGGTCGTCTCCTGCATGTTGCACTTCCACGTAACCTAACTTAAAGTCTTCTGGTGGCGATGGCCATATGGGAGAGAATCCCGGTGCACTCGATAAACATGTACTACACACACAGCTTAATATCACCTGCAGTCTGAGAAAAGAACATTTTTTACGAATTCCTATTACCCTCTTGTTTGATAAGACTTCCTCATATATCACTCTGAAGTATAATAAGTAGTTATCAAAGAACATCATACAGTTTGCTACAGAACATTAATGTGCATGCTTAATAGCGTTCTAATAAAAATGATCCGATTTTTCACCACAGCCGTCTACTGCATAGAGTGTTATGCTGATCTCAAAAATGTATGTGCCGTCTGTGAGAACGCCGTCGCCGTAACGGGGGGCTCCGACGACGACGAAGTGTACGTCAACTCTATGTTTCACTAATTGATGGTAGTACAATGTGTGAAAATGTAAGATGCAATATAGCAGTAACTATACTAACACTATACAGATATTTCATTGGCATTTGGGAACAGTCAAATTGTTTTCCTGAAGTAGAAGGTGCAACTTTTGAACTGTTGCCCCGAGGCCTTTAAATAGCACTAAGTGTAGCCATAAAGTTACATTGCGCAACGTTCTGCGCATGCTGTTCCGCTTTGAATATTGATAAGTGCAACATAACGAAACAAAGCCATGAAATATCACAAAATGCTGCCTGTTGGGAGGAGCTTGTTTACCGAAAGCATTAAAAGTTAAAAAGTTTAATTATCATTTATAAAGTAAGGTAATAAAATTATGAAGTTTATTTCGAAAAATGAACAGTGAAGTCTGTTTCAGATTTGTTGTTTTTACCCATAAACACCGTATTTAAGAATATAAATTAATTGATAATAAATTTAATAAATAATTATTTTACATTTATATTAATCTAGATTTAATGGTTTGTAACCATTTTATATTCAATTCATTTAAATTAGTAGGGTGTCGAATATTGCGGGGATAATTATCGAAATCATTTCACTAAGTCTGTTCCGTTTGTCAAACATTGACCTGTGTCAGATATTGTGCAGAAAATCGTTATGAAGAGGTCCTACTGGTTTGGTGTCTTCTTTCAGTGATTCCAGCATTGATTTACGTCAGAAACGCAAGAGCAAGAAACAGAAACGCCAGCGTGACAAGCGTATAGCGGAACTGGAGGCCAGGCGCCGCCCCAGCCAGGTGATGATGCGTTTCCGAAACCAGTTCGGAATGCCGGGCAAGGACTTCAGCGTCGACGTACCCCAGAAGGGAACAGGGGCAGCTGTTGGGCAAGGAAATGGTATTGGCAAAAATGGTCCAGTGGACAAGCGTAA
Source organism: Congeria kusceri (assembly GCA_027627225.1). Classification (NCBI taxonomy): domain Eukaryota; kingdom Metazoa; phylum Mollusca; class Bivalvia; order Myida; family Dreissenidae; genus Congeria; species Congeria kusceri. The sequence goes on along the minus strand of CM051036.1, from coordinate 48,251,573 downwards.
CGCAAAACAGAGGATTCAGCAGGTGCAACAGGCGCGGATGAAAAAGCCTGTCAACAAGAATAAAAGCGCAGGGTTTAGTTCTGACGACATCGACGACACCAACGCGTCTGACGATGTAACAGGAACAAGAGATCATCTTCCATACAACAGCAGTGTTGATGTTAGCGACGATGAGGACGAACTAGGAATCGTCAACGGTGTAGGAGCGAATAATAACAGTTATGAGTTCTGTGAATATTACAGCGATGTTGATGATAGCGACAATGGTACTGAAGAGATGGATGAAGAAAATGTGATTGGCTTTTTAACTGCTCAGTATTCTGATTCACCGAAAAGAACCTTTCTACGACATCGCGTTGGATACAGCAATACAAACAGCAACGCTCGGGAATATATGACGTCATCAAGTGATGATGACGTCACTTCCGGTTCCTCTGTGGACACGGACGACTTGGATTATTCCTACCAGAACCGGAAGACATTTTCAGACGTAGAGTGCGTCACATCGGACTATACGGAGAGCGATTTGTCAGGCAACGAGACGTATCGCCCTAAACTGGATCTGGTGACGGAAGACATCTTCTCCGACACTGAGAACACCGATGACAGCGACAGCGAGTGGTCCGTGGACATTGAAGGCGCCGTGAAGGACACGGTTATCACCGATGAGCCTGCGTCGTTCACAATGGCGAGAGAATGAGGGTTATGCTTATCAAAGCATTGCAAACTATAATGTTACAATATGTTTCCTGTCTTACATTGTTTTGAACAACTGGATGTGTAATTATGCGTTAATTTATTGCACCACATAGTACGACAAATACTGAACAGCATTTTATATAATAAAATTTCCAGAATAAACACTGATCTGTGTGCGCATATTTCTTTAGCAACCATTTGCGCACTTTCACCAAGAGAATCATCAGTTATTTATAAATCGAGTCTCAATAGACGTCCATATATATGTAGATATAGTAATTATAAAGTGCGGAAAGCCAGATCGACATATATACAGATGTATCTCCTCTAACTCATTGGCCATTAGCATCGACCTTGCCGAACCACGAATAAACGCGTTTTCATTCTGAAACAAAAAAACAAATTAAATGAGTGAAGTTGCACGCCCATACACATAATACAGGTAGAGAATGTGAAGGATCAAATAATTAATTGGTGTAATAAAAGTGGACCGATGAATGTAAATATTTGAAAGGGACATAACGCTTAAAATAAATTACAAAGTTAAAAGTATAGTATCTGAATAATGCATAGTTATGGCTTTCACAAACTGTGAGCAACTATTTTAATTGGATACAACCTACAGAACACACAACATAAAACTTGTTTGGAGTGACAAACTACCGGAAGTATAACAAAACACCGGAAGTGCGCACCTGCAGGACGCGACGTTCATGAGACACTTGTTGTCGTAGGTGCGGCCGTCGCTGCCGCAGACGGGGTTCAGGTCCATGGTGCAGATCGTGGGACATCCGCTGACGTCAGCTACCTTCTCGCCGTGACGTTTACTGAAATAAGCAAACGCAGACGACGGTTTTAATGGTGAATGTGAAAAGAGAAATTATTATTAATGGGGCGTGTGGTGGGAAAACCGGTCTTAATCCATGTGCGTAAGGTGTCGTCCGGGATTAGCCTGTACAGACCGCACAGGCTAATCTGGGACGACACTTTTCGCTCTTATGGTATTTTCTGTTTGAAGGGAGTCTCTTCTAAACATAAATCCACTGTAGGCGGAAAGCGTTGTCCCGGATTAGCCTGTGGGTCTGCACAGGTTAACCCGACACGACACTTTACGCAGATGCATTAAGCATATGGGTAATTTGACTTTAAGTAGATGTACCAGTATGTTAAATTTTTGTATCATTTATTTGGATACATGAACGTTTTGTCTAATGGGAAATGTAGGTTATTCCACTCCTATTTCTGTGCGCAGAATATAAATCCAGCATTTTCTGTTCTGCGTATACGCTTAAGACAATACGTGTTGTAACGGACGCGTTTTAGAACAGTCTACGTACTGATATTGAAGAGCCTGGTCTTGGGTCCTTTCCCCCATCACGTGATGGTCAAAATCCACCCTTCCTTGTGCATGGCGTGAAAGCCCGTACCCCTGTCTCCGGTTGTTAACGGCATCTGTGAACAGTCATTTTATACTAAGTATGTTCAATTGTGTTTCGTTCTGATATTGATTATGTTAACATCAAATATTAAGAAACATACATAAAACAGTTTGTTTTCAACAATAAATAAAAAATGGTTTTACATTTTGCATTTGAACCCCTCATTGGCTTATATTCTCTTATTGGATTTGATTTTTGATTACTAGTAGTATAATCCTGTTTCGTGGTTTTAATAGTATCTAACAAAGTCAAAATTAAACGAATTTGTATAAAAGTATTACCTGCGCCGCATGCGAACGGAACCAAAACGGCGATTAGATAAGCACACATCATCCTGACGATTGTTATTCGCGTTTCCTTGTTTCAGTTTGAAGTGAATTGATTTTGTTATAAACTAAAGTAATGGAAAACTCTATGCGGTTCGTCGTGGGGCATGCCGACCCAATACAGGCCAAATGTTCACAAAACAAAGTAAAGCCTAATTTTCAAGTTTAAGATTGCTTTGAGCAAGATATTTCAGGATCAGGCTACAGAATATCGTTCACTACAAACCTGGATCAATTTTATTTGTTTGTCAAATATATATTGGTAGTATACATAATTCTGAACTCTTCTCAACATACTTTTGCAATCTGATTAGAAGATTTTAACCAAAACCTAACAATAATTCAGGCCATTTATCTAGATGAAAGTTATTTCGAAAATTAAATATTTTGATATTCCGCTCATTTGAGCTAGAAGATCAAGATCAGCTAACATGAAATCGTATCATTTATATAACTGAAATACTATAATATCAAGTAAAACTGAAGTATTTTTATTAAACATCAGTATTAGGAGCTGTATGCCAATTATTACGAAAATGTTTACCGATTTGAATATGTGTGTAAAAAAAATGACAACAATACGCTATACTAGTATTATTAATGTCTGTTTAGCAATACATTAATTAGTAGATGTAATTTACTGAATGGAATGACGTCACGTATCCCCGTTAGTGGGGTATTATTAAAGCGCTTCAACTTCAGGAAAACACATGCATTACCATTGTGATAGTAAACTCAAATAATTTGGAATATAAATGCTCACGATTGAAAAATACAACATGATTCATTGCATAACCGGGCTTGAAAGATGTATAATAATTCGAAGAAAAGGATAACAGTGCGTCTGACAAGTCGTGGAAAGTATTAATAAGTGCATTAACAACAATTTACATAAATTAACAACATTGAGTTATAAGCCCTGACCTGAAAATACTTAAAACCAATGCCAGGCAATAGACGCTTCCACAAATGTCAATCACATTCAAATTAATCTGCAATATTATCCAATCATCGCACTTGGACATCACTTATTTAGCGGTTGAACTATTTCATACAAAAGAGCACGTGCACACTGTTTGTGATATTCAGAGATAATGTGGTAATGTCTGTGATATTCGATGACTGGAAATTAATCCTTTAGCAATAGCTGGGAGGAGTTTAAACTATTCGAGGCAAAACCCGGATCGGTCTATAGCATCCGTCCCTCGCCGGGCCTCACGGGCCAGTTATGTACGTGTCATACAGTGAGAGGTTTTCTACAGCACTTGTTGCGTTGTTTATTCGATGTTTAGTATTCACTGGCACGACATAAATTATTTTCTTATCAGCCACTTCAGCAGTATTCTCATCGCTATAAAACAATTAAACTCAACGTGTTTTCTTCCCTTTATCCCGCAACTGCGCTTACTTGATAGTGTTGACGGGCATGAAAATGTGCTTTCCTTTTTTATCGACAACTGTTGTCGATTACTTACATTATAAATTGTCCCTTCATAAATAATGAATTTTGAAGAATGAAAACCGCCTTCGTAACGAATAAAAAAACAACGAAAACTTTACCAATAATAGATCTCGTTGATATTTTTGTGAAAAGGACACTATCAAGACGCTTGGATACATATTTCGCTTTGAACTTTTTTAAATGTCGCATTTGTTCTTTGTATGTAGATAATGGAATTTCGTTAAATCACTAGTATTGTGCTTTAAAACTTATCGAGTCGTAAAGGCTGATAACCCTACATTGAATTTAGTTGAAACAAGAAATGTCTGTAAAAAAGACAATCCGCGTTGACATTAATATTGAGATATCATTGTTACCCTAAACATAATATAAGAGGGCCAAAATGATCGGTTACGTTGCTTCTCAGAACCCAGATGTTTCGGTCCCCACTTAGACAATGCGACTTGTCGGACCCCAGATTTTTTTAGCACCATCTGAACACTTCTCAAATCCAAAAATTAATGTGTGCTTAATTAAATAATAATTGTACCGTGAATAAAGCGATCATACCGCCCCATGTTTTCATCGGTGATACGTGAATAACCTAAACCTAAATAATTTACGTTAACATCATTATTATATAAATTTGTCAGTCAAATTTAACAAATTAACAATGTACGAAAACAATTGCGAAAATAATTGCGGGAATGAATGAAAATTATTTCGTATCAGACGCGTAGTATTCAGATCTTAAGTTATATATCTTATATATCATAATACATACACATTTCGAAGTCAATTAATCATTTATACTGTGTATCCTTATGAAAAGCAATCTTCAGAGAACATTCAGCGCATTTGAAATAATGATGACTTCCATTTTTGATAACCCAAACATAATATTTCATTAGACTATGGCGATTTAAAATTATATTCGGTAGGGATATGATGTATCATGGGTTTCTGTGTATAATTGGTATTGCAAATAATGTATTACTGCTACGCAAATAAAGTAAAAGTAACATGAATAACATTTCGACGTATTCCGAGACTTATTTCACCACATTGTATTTATTGACATATATATTTGTACAGCTTGATTAACATTTACTGGAGAAGTTGATAGAAATGTGCAATTCTATTTAATTCTGTATAGAACGCAACCACCATTCAATTTCAAATTAACATGCACAATAAGTTTATTTAAAAAAAATACAACATTTATTGAATATTCGCTTTTGATTATCTGGACGCTAATTGATGCATGTATAGTATAACAGCTATACACCGGCAGCTAAACACGCGCTAATTTTGGAATAATCGTGAGTGTGTTGAACTCGCTAGAATCAATTGTTATTTATAGAGCGTACCGCAAGGCTAAACAAAACAGTGGATTAATTCTGAGACTGAATATAATATTCTGTTCTTGACATACAATGAGAAAATATATTTATAATTATGTTCAGATCTAGAGTGTATGTCGAAGATATGTTTATAACTTTATTTTAACCGCTTATGTAAACAATTATGTATATTTTAATCCCCCAAAATATGCAACAGTTGTTGGTATACATTAAACCATTGTTGTAAGTTTGCATTCCCTAAAAATAGAAAATTTGCCCAATTCTATTGGCATTCAATTTTCCCGCTGCATAATTATCGCAAGAAATCTAGGTCAAAAGTGTTCATAGACAGCTACGCCGAAAAAAAGCGTCGCCCTTTGTGTGATACAACGATTGTTTGTTTAAAGATCTTTGTATGATACGACTCCACAGAACCAACACGAACGATACATGTAATCCGAACTTAGTAAGTTTCAGTGCTGTCTGTTTTAGGAAACAGCATCGATATCAACATTTTGAAACCTGCAGAAAATAGTCGCTAGTGGTTTGTAGCCTTAAATGAAGTTGTTTCCCTTTGTAATAAATTAGCCTATAAGTACAAATATAGTTGTTTCCCTTTGTTATGAATTTGTGGACATAATTGAAGTGTTATAACTTGCAAGAGACTATTTGTTTATAAATGAAACGTGCTCAATTACACGCAGTCGTAGTTTTTTTGTTCATAAGTAACACAATCGGAAAAGATAATGACTGACAACGAGCAGGACACTAGAAATCAAGAAGCTTTCGCGTTTTTATTTGGTGAGTTTGTAAGCAAACTAGGGGCAGAAGTATTGAGTACTTACATTTCGGACTCCACAAGCGGTTCAGCTTTACAACAAATAAATAAATGCTACAGTTATTTAACAGCACATGAATTTGAGAAATGTGTCAGTTTGTGTGAACTGGTCATTGATCATATTTGGGAAAAGTTGAATCAAGGGCACTGGAAGGATGTTGACATTAGCTGGAGATACATGTACACTGTCGTTTCAGCCTATAAAGCAGTGGCAGAGTATTACCAGGTGCTGAATGCTGTGTCAAGTGTGAAATTTGATCATGTGATGAAGTCATGTGATATGGGACTGTTGATGGGAGCCCCATTGTGTGAAAATGTGCTAGCTAGACTTTCCAAACACATCCAAGATCATTACAGAACAGTACAGCCAAATAATAGCTGTGACTTAGTGACTGTCAAAATAAAGAAAAGGAAAATAGAGATTGCCAATGGAAATAGTGATCGCTGTACAGATGTAGAAAAATCTGAACCAGAAGATGTAGTTATTCTAAGTGATAATTTAATTCAACGCATGTCATGTCTATCTGTTGAAAGTTTCATGACAAACTACTACATACCTCAGATACCAGTTATAATAACCGAGGCAATGAGTGGTTGGCCAGCATTGACCAACAGAAAATGGACTCTTGATTACATCAAACAGGCAGCTGGATGTAGAACTGTGCCTATAGAAATTGGCTCAAAATACACCGATGACGCTTGGTCGCAAAAGCTTTTGACAGTTCGTGAATTTATAGAAACATACATTGAAAGAAAAAACACTGGTCGTGACATTCCCATAGGGTACCTTGCCCAGCATCAACTTTTTAATCAAGTCCCAGAATTGGAAGAGGATATAATGATACCTGACTATTGTTACCTCGGTGATAGTGATGATGTTGACATCAACGCCTGGTTTGGACCCAAAGGAACTGTTTCACCATTGCATTATGACCCTAAACATAACTTCTTGTCCCAAGTTGTTGGGAAGAAGTACATAAAGATTTTCTCACCAAGTGAAACAGACAAACTTTATCCACATGACACAACCTTATTGAAGAATACGAGTCAGGTTGATGTGGAGAATTGTGATTTAAGCAAATTTCCAGAATACAAAACAGCAAACTTTTCTGAATGTGTGTTGAATAGTGGTGAAATGTTATATTTGCCACCAAAGTGGTGGCATTTTGTCAAATCTTTATCTGTTAGTTTTTCAGTTAGCTTTTGGTGGGAATAAATATAATACAAGCTTATTTTTTGCTGATTTCTCAGTTACCACTTTTTGTTCTGTAGATTTTACAATTGGCATATATCTTATTAGGCAATGTTTAATATCACTTTCAACGTTTACTTGACCATGACATATAGTTTGTTATCATTTTGCTCTATATTCAGGTGAATGTTTCGAATGCAGGTACATGTATGTTAATATCAAGATGTTATGCAACAACAAATTTACTGTTTTTATAACAAAATACGTTAAGTATAAACCAAACACACAGTGCTTTTTGATTTAATGGAGAAACAAAAAACTGCCAAGTGTATTACAATAAAAATAAAAATACATATGCTATCAAAATAACTTTATAAGTAATTAAATGATCATAAGACATTTTAGTAAAAGTTTTTTTGTAAGTGGTAATTTGCTTTTTTTTACCCTTCCTGTGCTATGTATAACCTTTTGTATCTCTTAAATAAGGTGAAAATGTACCAAATATGAGCATGACTGACTAGGTTCGACAATACTATGAACACAAGACTACTAAACCATTTCAAAATATACGACAAAATATATTACAATAACTGAATTAATTCATGAACAATATATGAACAAAATTATAAGCTACACAAATATCTAAAGACATTGTAACATATTTAAATATAATGTATATTTGCATCCGTTTGAAACAAATTGTCCGCAAACACCTTAAGCCACATACAATTATTCGTCTATTAAAATGCTAAACGGCCTATTACTCGTCATTGCGCATATTCCGATACGCCATTTAGACTTTCAACGGACGATGTGCAGCACGTGATGTTCAGCGCGGTTTAGAATCCGGTAGCGGTATCTCGTGCCCCCGGTACATCTTGGGGTGGGAGGGATCTAGGGTGTCTTTCTTCTCTCGGTCTATTGCACGCACCATGACTATGGCGGACAGGATAGCCAGAAGCTGAAATGGACGTTGCATGAATTATGGTATGCACATGTCAATATTTTCCCCCATGGAGGGAGCGGCGGGCAACCCAATGGAATTTTGACTAATTTTATTTTTGGGGGGTCAAATTTCCCACCCTAGAGCCAAGCATTTTTGTCTTAATTCCCACAGTAGGGGGGAGATGTTTGGTGTATCAAATGGCCCGAGAGGCCAATATTACAGAGATCTAATATCCGACCAAAGTCTATTTCCCCGGGACCCGGAATCAATCGGCCTGTCAAATTCCCGCCTGTCGGGAATCGCTTTCAATCTTAAGTCCCGTATATGCCCACCGCTCCCCTCAGGGGGAAAATATTGATAGGTGCATTACTCTGTGTATTTTTCCATCATGGACATGGGCTTCATTAGGTTTTGGAGTAGAAGGATACTTCTTAAAAGTAGGCGGGTGGTTGGGGTCCTTGTTTACATACAAACCTCTACAGCCAAAATATAGCCGGTTATAAGGTCAAAATAGCCGGATGATTTACCCGGTTACCTGGTCTTAATAAAACCCTTGCATGGGCGGGTACAGGAGTTTGGGTTACTGAGAGAGGCGAAACAAATGAGTAACTACCAACATACAAAACTTATTTCAATACCAATTGATCATTTGAATGCGTGATATTTTAGCTAAAGAGGAAGTACTAGAAAACCTACACAATGATAATATCACTCAAAATGTGTTGTGCTGATGAACACGGCAATGGTGTGTATGTTTTCAGTATCAGTACGTGTCATAGTATTTTAAACGTGTTTGTTCAACATAAACTATTAGGTCCACAGTTATTCAGTATTAAAGAAACCTTGAAAAAGTCTATGAAATTTCACACATGTTCACATTTTAACCCTGGCGCTTGTCGTGGAATGTGTTCCAGTAAGGCCTTTAAAGGGTCATGTTCACAGATTGGCAAGTTGACAATTTTCACAAATGTTGTAATAGATTCCCAAAAGAAATTATACATTATATACAAACAAGCGAAATAACACTAAGAAATATATTGTAATAATCGTTTTGTTTATGGGTTATCATCAATTGAAATGGATAAAATTATAAAAACCTTTTTAGCGTTTTACTTTGTTATTTAGGAAAACACGTGTATCACTTACACAGCGTTAAAAATACACTAATTTATATGGCCGAGTGGTTAGTGCATGAGATTTATTATTATGAAAGCGTCCGGGTTTGAGTCCCGGCGAAGGCAATTTTTTTATTTTTTATTTTATTCTTTATATAATATTTGTTTTAGATTTTTTAAAAATAGCAAAATCTGTGAACAAGTCCCTTTAAAACAGTTCGCATTGACACACTTCAACGGTTTACCGGTAGTCGGTTTCTAGGTTAATAAGCCATGCCGGAACCAATATTGCACAGAAACATTCATTACAAATGCACACAAATGAATGTTCAATATAGTTCATCTGAAACAAAAATGTATTGCGCTACTATCTATCTGTCGTTGCTACAGTTTCTATTAATGAGAAAATACATACACAACTATACCTCGGTAACCATGACAATGACGAGGACGACAATGGCCCCAGTGGAGACGTCTGTAGCCAGCTGACGGAACGCGTCGTAACAGCCCTAAAACGTAAATCACGGACACAGTTTAATAGTCAGCGCTTCAAGTATGGCGCTTTCAGTACTTCACTGACACAACAACACGTTGTGAACCACCCAAAACAACGATCCTACGTAGTATTAACATTATAAGACGCTTTTCTATACGAATAGTATTGGCACGCAATAAGACACATTATTAATCAACTTTACAATATTACATTATTACGCACAATGTCTGAAAATGCACATCTTACATCAGTCAGCACGAGTAATAAAACTATCAACTGTTCCTGTATGAATTCCACTGTTCCTGTATGGGATCTAAGCATTGCGATTGGCTAAAACCAGTGCCTGTATGACATGTGTCCTCTATGAGATGTATTGGCATTCGCCCTACGGGCTCATGCCAAAACAGCAGACCTCGGACAAATAACAGTGCCTGTATCAAATCGCTTATTTAATAACATTGAAGTACGATAGCGTTTTTGAGTTGGCGTGTACCGTATATGAGGCAGTGATCTTTACGTGATAAATATGCGTTATGCTCTATGGATATATAATAACGACAATCGCCCTACCCTGGGCCTCACGAGCGGCGCCTGCTGGGTCACGGTGCACTGCAAGTTCTGGCCGAACCGGTAGTTGTCCAGGGTTGCCTCCCTGCAGCACGAGTACGGGATGCTGTTGGGTCCCCGCATCCCCACGTTGATCCAAAAGTTGGTTCCCAGCTGCTGAAAGTCGTTCATGAAGGGCGATACGGGGTTCACACCGCAACAGTCCAGCTATAGTATAGGGAACCAGTGTTAATTAGAGACCCAGAAAACTATGCACCGGTAGAATAAGGGACCAGTTTAAATTTAACGCGTGCGATTCCTTAAATTGCACTGTTATGAACAGAATCAGAGTATGGCCACAACTGAAAAGACAGAACCATGGGTATGTCGTCAGTAAATGCGCTACTTGGGATAGTGAGTTCTATCCCTCCTACATAGAAAGCTTGTTATATTTAGTGATCATTCTAAAAACACCACGTACTGTTTGTACCCAGGAAACGGCACCGACAGTGTTTCAAAAAGTCTCAATGTGACGACACAATCCAGCTAACTTATATATAATTTATATATAACTTATATAATAACAGCCAATGCTTCGCGTATTTCGTATATACAAAGGTGAGGTATAGTTGAAATGAACGACCATTAATATGGTTGAACTGGTGATATCAGTCGTTTGTTAACTGAGACGACAGTAGCGTTTTAATTGTACATGGTCATTGCATTCAAAATGTTGACTAGTAGGCCCTATAAGTTGGAAATTACGTCATACCACGATGAAGAGCGTATTCAGTCCTTGAGAGACAATGTCGTCTGCGCCCTGGATGCCGTTGTAACGCTGAAATATCTGGTTGAACTGGGGCCGGAATAGAGTGTTGGTCTGAAATAGTAACGTTTTCTATCTTGTGAATGTAAACACAATTTAGTATCTTAACGTGCAACGAAAGAGAGTGTAGTACGCTTTGCAAGTTATTACATTAGCATGCATTAAAAGAGAGTGTAGTGCGCTTTGCATGTATTACGTTAACATGTATCGAACGAGATTTTTCGGCGTAGCTGTCTAAGATCACGTTTGACCTAGATTTCTTGCGATAATTATGCAGCGGGAAAATAGAATGCCAATAGAATTGGGCAAATTTTCTAATTTTAGGGAATGCAAACTTCAAACAATGGTTTAACGTATACCAATAACTGTTGCTTACTTTTGGGGATTACAAATTTACATAATTGTTTACATAAGCGGTTAAATTAAAGTTATAAACATATCTTCGACATACACTCTAGAAATGAACATAATTATGAACAATTTTACTCATAGTATGTCATGATCAGAATGTTATGTTCATTCACATAATGAAATAACTATATTGTTTAGCCTACATAATCGGCGCGCTCTATATATAGCAATAGCAATTAAAATGCTACAATTCACGGGGACGACAGTCGGTCACAACGTACAATGTTGACTGTTGAGCTCGCAAGCACAAAATATACAGTGGTAAATTTCTTGTATTTTTTCTGATAAATAAGCAAAGCAAACAAATTTGATTGAGCTTATATTTCCTATTATTGTATCATTGTGTAAAAATATTATTGTACGCTGTAACCGACTGTCGTCCCCGTGAATTAATTCTAGCGAGTACAACTCCAGCAGGAGAATCATTCTAAAGATAGCGCGCGGTAAAGCTGTTTTAATACACACGCATCAAATAGCGTCTAGAGAATCCTAAACCCGAGAATTGCAATAAATGGGAAATTCATAAACTTACTGCTCATTCATTCCCGCTATTATTTCTGACAATGTTAATTTGTTAAATTTGCCTGACAAATTCATGTATCAATATTATGTTTACGTAAATTACTAGTATTTAGCTTATTCATGTATTACTGGTGAAAACATGGGGCGGTCTATGATCGGTTTATTCACGGTACAGATATTAATAATTATTGACTTTATCTCAAATTAAGTTTGGGGACCGATACGTGTTCTTATAGTGTCCGAAAAATCTAGTGTCCGAGAGGTCTCCTAAGTAGGGCCCGAAAAATCTGGGGTCCGAGAAGTCTCCTTAGTAGGAAACAAAAAAATATGGGGTCCGTGAAGTAACAGCTTTGTCCTCTTGTATTATATTTAGGGCAAAAAAAATACATCTTAATATCAATTTCTACGCCGATTGTCTTTTTTAAAGACATTTCTTGTTTAAGTTTGCAAGTTATTACGTTGACATGCATCGAAAGAGATTTTTTTTAAGCTTCGCAATTCATAAAGTTTAACATGTATCGAAAGAAAGTGTATAACGCTCTGCAATTTATTACGACTCATGTATTGAAAGAGATTTTTTTTACGCTTTGCAATTTATTACGTAAATAAGCATCGAAAGAAAGTGTATTACGCTCTGCAATTTATTACGCTAACATGTATCGAAACATGTATATTTTATGCCTATACAGTTGGAAGAATTGATCAACATTTTACATTTGTGAGTATTAAATACTGAATTTCTATCATATCTGGTATGAAATTATCCCTTAAGTACAACTTATAAATACTTGACCTAAATGCTATATATATTATCGTGACGTTTAAATAAGGCCATCCCTAACAAATTATTTGTTTGCGGTAACGCGACCCGGAATGTTCAAGGTGGGAAGGTAGGTCGATTTTCAGTTTATTTTTATTTATTTATTTATTTATTTTTTTGGTGGAAACAAATGTAGACGACCCTTAGACATGAACCAAATTGTCTAAACACAAAATACAAGAGCGAAACACATTGCTTAGTGTATGCCAGTGGCATAGTCTTTGTTCAAATTGGAAATATTATTGCAATGTTATTAGAATGCAATGTTTAGTTAATATAAAAACGTTGAAAACGTTATGAATTCATTGCGGACAAACTATGATGAGTATATAACTTACATTTTCGAATAGAACAAAAATTTCGCTTCACGGACGCCTATAAAAATTTCGCGAGTGTGTCGCGTTATCGCAAGCAAACAATTTTTAAGGATGGCCTAAGTCGCTTAGTTTTCGAAAGAAATGGTGACAGATGTATTATCAACAATGTTACCTTTAGATTCTGAAGAAAACGTTTTGAGTTGTGTCAAATAGAATTCGGATCATGCTCTGTATGTGAAGTTTGTAAAAAAATTGGCGTTTAAACAAGTGCGTAGACTTTGTAAGCCGAGGGGTGATCAATAAATTCGTGGACACTTCATAGAAAAACAATGTTTTAAAATGAAAAGGAAGAACAAATGCAGAGGTGCACACTAGAACATTTCTTCAACTTGCAATCAACAATATATACAAGGCTGCAGGAAATACTTTGGAAGACAACGTACTTAATTTAATTAAATTAACTACATGTTTTGTTCTTCATTCGTCATTTAAATCCGCCCAACACAAAAAATGAAATTTTCCTTATATCGGACAAACCATCGGACTATTTTCCAGCCCGGCGTTACATAGATAAAATGACATTGTTATTACTATTAATTCATTCTAGAGACGGTTCGTAATAAACGGACAGTTAACGTAACCGTCATTTTCAGTTGTCTACTACGGTATTTATAAATGACCCCAGGCACTATTGAACTAGTAAGGGCAAATCAATTAAAACCGTTGGTAATTAGTGATTTATTGGCATATAAATATTTTTATGCTTACACTGTTACCTTATACTGCAACTGTATGTCAATAATGATTTATTAACAAAACGTTATTCTACAAATAATATGTCGCGCGTAATTGAAATGTCTTCATTGAATGTAAAGTTTGAGTAAAATAAATTGTACGCGCGCCGACGTAGTGAGTGTACGTCGATCACTTGACACACTGAGAAGTGATGAGATGAGGATGAAACGCGAGCCACAATGATGGATGGCCTCAAGAATGAATGACCTGTTAATGAAGTTAAACAGATTACCGGAATATATCAAGATATATGTGTTGAAAACCGATGTCTACAAACAAATTACCATTACATAGAGTGAAAATTTAGAATAATAATAATAATAATAATAATAATAATACGCAATAATAATAATAACAATTTTGGTGCTGCTGCTGATGATGATAATGGTGGTGGTGGTGAGGATGATGATTATGATGATAATTATAATGATGATGATGATGATAACTTTATTTCATGAAGATATCACATTAGGAAATATTTTAATACTTCATTTTTGACAATGTGGACTTCAATAACACACATAAACAATAGCCTGCATAATGAAAGCATGCAAACAAATTTGCCACAAATTATAAGTACGTGTATACGAAACAATTCAGTGTTAATTGTGATACATTCTCTTATGATAATGGGAAGTTACAGAACTATTGAGAATTTGAGACGACATTTACTCCTATGCACAATTGGTGAATGTTAATCCTCTTGCTATGGTATCAGGCGAAGGAGGGACACACAGACAGACGGACACGAAGACTAAAGAGCGGACGAACTTACATACGGACGTACAGGAAGATGAACAGACGAACAGACAGGACTGCGTACGAACGAAGGGACGGACAAACTGGGTAACTATAGAAGCACTTACCCCGTAGACGAATCTGCACCAGACCGCCAGCAGAACTATTTCTGTGATGAGCAGAATAATCAGGACGACGACATACTGGAAAAGAAAGAAAATCTCTGACATTTCATTCCAGTTTTCTTCACAACCAATTAAAGCTCCTTTCAATATTTAATTTGAAGTTAATTCAAATGACTTATGTTTCGTTACTAAAAGATTTTATTAACTACATGACTAAGTCCAAACTCAGTGCTATGTGTCCGGGCAAATCATTACAATGAGATTTTCATGCATCTATACTATCATTATTACATAGAGAAACCAAGTACTGATCAATTCAAAGATGACATATCGTTGCGGTTCTTCGTTTTGCAACTACGCTTTGATACGTGTTCCACGACTCAGGGCAGAGTTTTTTTTATCTTGGTTCTCGGACATTTCTGGAAAAGTGTCCGGTTGGAGGATGGGAAAAAATATACATTAAAATTAAAAACCAACAACACAGAATTAAGTAAATAAATGACTAGAATTTCACAAATGGAAATGGGCATTGATATTAAAATTTAAATGCATAATTACTTATCCAAATTATATTACACAACATTAACTTAATCGCTACATATTAACCATGACATTAATATGTTGTTTATTTGCATTTCGCTTAACAGATTGAAACCCTTTCACAAGGTCATTTTATGACATCAGTTACATTATACAATTTATTACTTTTTTTTGCTTTTGGGAAAAAATTGGGTAGGCGGATCCGAGAACCAAGAAAAAAAAAAAATCTCGCCTCATATTAGTTGTAGAGTGTTCACCATCATAACATTAAATTTACGTGAAAAAGAGTTAAAAACGATAACACTTAACCCTTAAAGTTCATCGAACTACAGTCAAATAAAATGTGTTTCGTTACCAAAACAAGCATCCATTTCTTCCTGATGCACGCCCCTATTCCTCCGTCACCGGCGAGAATCAACGTAAACACGCCGACGATGATGATCACGACCGACAACGCAATTATGACGTCACCGACGTTAAGCCCGCCGACGTCGGTTTGACGTAACATTTGGATGACCCGGTTGTCTCCCACCTTGCCCATGCGCACGAAGGCGCCGACAACAATCAGCGCGATGCCTAGGAGCTGGAGGAAAATGTAATCAAGAGAAACTGTAGTAAATATGAGCGGAAAGGCAGACCATAGCTGTTTTCCCCAAAACAATAAACGTTTCCACAAACTTAAGTCGGTTGCAAATAAAGCTATAATAATAATAATAATAATAATTAACAATATTATTAATAACTTTATTTTACGAAGGTGACATATAAGACATACAATTGTCATGACAAAAACATAGATTATTTTCATATGGCCTCATACACATCCAAACATTCAAACATATTCAAATGTAACATATTATAACATACACTCGAATATTGCATGTTTAACTGTTAACCTCCTTTCAACCACACGTGCAAAAGTTTGTGAATGTTTGTGAAAAAAGCTCGAATGATGGTAATTAAACCGTTAACAATAGCTGCAGACGAGGTTTAAAAAGTAGTTAAATGAAAAGGTCTATCCTTCCTCCTCAGTCTTTTTAGAGGACTATTTCCCGTTCCTAAGTCTTGTTAGAGGACTCTTTCCCGTTCCAAAGTCTGTTTAGAGGACTCTTTCCCGTTCGTTGCGTTGGTAAGTGCATCACAAACACGCGCCGGTTTGTGTCAATTTAGTTAAAAATTAATATGAATAATAGTATGAATCAATACAACTAATTTGAGTAATTCTCATTAAAATCGTATCCAGTTTAAAGCTACTATACTATAGTTGACCAGTGTCAGCAAACGGAGCGAACGTGTGATTTATTTTATTAAATAAGAGTGAATTTGAATATGACTGACATCTGTGGACAGTACATTGTTAGGGATTGGACGGAAAGTATTGACATCTTAACACATACGACATGCTTTGAAATATTGAATTAAGCTCCTTGAACCAAACACGTGTTGTAAGTAGTGGTCATAGAGAATACATGAATACTTGTATGTACGTCTAACGAAAAGGTTCGAAGTGTTTGATGGACTACTTACAGCGAACCAGATGTTGATAACGATGAGGAAGCACTGTCCCATCCTGGCCCCGGACCCGAAACTGCTAACACCCATGTTGGCACCTGCAACCACTGAACATACATGCATTACCAATCTCATTAAAGCCCATTGAACCAATATAAATTAGGAAAAAAAACATATTTGTATTAAAATCAGATAAAATTAAAGTTCGCATCAATATACTTAGCGTTAAAATTAAGATGGAGATATGTGTTGTTTAATCGTATACAGCTCCTCCTCTATATAGTTTTTTGTTTTTTGTTTGTTTGGATTTTTCGCCGCTTTTAACAGTATTTTAGTCATATCACAGCGATTAGTTAACTTACTCACTCTTTTCCTGGGCAAGCTTAGCCGATCTAAGCGGTTTACCAATATTAAGTGCACATACTTATGCCAGTAACTGACAACTGCCCTACTTGAATCAGAGGTAGGGGAGAATATGTAGAAACAATTTCATGGCCAATCCCCACAGAAGTTATGTCGCCGGGCTGGGACTCGAACTCACGATCCCCGGATTGACAGTCCAGCGCTCTACCAACGGAGCAAGCCGGGCCGGGTCCTCCTTTATATAAGTGCATGCAATAAATACTAGAACAACATGCGGCTGTCCGGCTAACGCCACGGTTGGTTCTCACCTAGGCTCATCGGGTTCGCTACGCACTCGGCGCAAATGAGTTTGGTTGGTGGTCACCATACCGGACAGGTGGGGTCCTTCCGGGTACTCCGGCTTCCCCCCCCCCCCCACACACACATACAGCACAAGACCACACCAACATTAAAAATATTCCAATAAAATATAGATAGCTGGAAAGTAAGTTCGATGAGTCTAAACGAAAATTAGGCAGGGGTGCTGGGACAGACCCCGGGTCCTCTCACAATGCAGCTTCGGCGCGGAAGGACCTCATTAACTTCGAAAATACATACATACATACTAGAACAGCATGCGTCAGAACGTCAATCTGAGCATGCCATGCACAGGGCGAAATAGAAAATATATATTAACATCAAGAACTACAAATTCACACGCTGAGCGCAGCATGTGACCTTCAATAAACACGTAGCATTTCGTCAGTCAAAAATTAACGAATTATTTACAAGGCGAGTTATTTCCAAGGCGTTATTTATTTATTTATTTTTATTTATTTATTTAATATTTATTTATTTATTTATTTATTTATTTATTTATTCATTCATTCATTCATTCATTCATTCATTCATTCATTCATTTATTTATTTATTTTCGTTACGTTGGTTCAATAATTCCTTCGTTCCTTCCTTCATTAATTCATTACTTCATTCCTTCATTCATTCATTTTGTTATTTGTTTTTACTTATTTTTATTTACTTATTTTAAAAACTATGTTTGTTTCAGGTTACATGCCCCAAAAAATTAGGGTAGGTAGGTCGGGATTAATTTGTTGTTGTTGTTTTTTTGTTGGTAAATGGTCAACTTGAAGATTCTAAAACTGAATAAATATTCAAAACATATCAGTAATATCCTTAAACATTGTTTATAAGTGGATACTATCAACACAAAACACTTATTTATCCAAAAACACATTTATTTACTGAAAAAGCTAAATAAAACAGAAATCAATCTGAAAACCCCAATAAATGTTCTATGGTCGGGGCATTTTTAGGGTAGGTCGGGTAACCTGAAACAAACACATTTTTTACGCCTAAAGAAAATACATACACCAACAACAACAAAAGCAACAATATTTATTCAGCAGTAAGGGTTCATAAGAATACCCACATTAGCGGCGTGTCGTGGGAAATCCGGGCTTAATGCATACATGTGCGTAAAGTGTCGACCCGGATCAGCCTGTGCAGTCCACACAGGCTAATCCGGGACGGCAGTTTCCGCTTTTATGGTATTTTCTGTTTCAATGATGTCTCTTCTAAGCATAAAACCACTGTAGGCGGAAAGTGCTGTCCCGGACTGCACGGGCTAATCCGGGACGACACTTTACGCAAATGCATTAAGACCGGTTTTCCCACGACACGCCTCATTAATTTTCCTGACATCCTGAGGAGTGATTACACAATACAAAAATCACTTAGAATCGTATTTTAGTTATATATTTTGGAAAACAGTTGTTTGAATACAAACAGCTACAGCTGAAGGTTGAAGATTTGTACAAAAAATCCAAGGTATGATTAATTAAACACCCGCTTACCTGAGCGTTATCCTTAAGATAGAATCACACTAAATAAAAAAACCAAACTGAATTCGGCGAACGTACAATTTCAATTAATACGAGACTGATAAGCGCGCTGATCTCTGGTCAAATGGAGTCAACACATCCATCAAGCCGCATCACTGGCTGAGACCGGGGTAAACAGCCCCGGGATGGTGATCGAACTTAAGTCATGGATCTGGAATGCGCGCGAGGCTCCGACAAAGAACGTACGGATTGGAGACCTTCGCCTACGGACATCAACGTGTATAAAACGCCAAAAGCATATACGTACGCTATTATAAATGTAGTGGTGCAAACGTTTTTTATTGTGTTACTTAAAAACATTAAACTGATGTATTACCATGCAAAGATATGTTCATTCAAATTATAACAAATATCAACTTAGTTCCAACAAATATGTTGCTATGTTTTTCTCTTGGAATAAATATGTAAATGAACAATAACGTTTGAGGTTTGCCCTGTTAAATTTTGACGTTGCGACATTTGATTAAGGCGTAAAAAAAATATGTTTGTTTCAGGTTACATGCAAAAAAAATTAGGGTAGGTAGGCAGGGATTTATTTATTTATTTATATAAATATATATTTTTTTTTATTTGGTAAATGGTCAACTTTAAGATTCTTAAACTAAATGAATATTTAAAACATATAGGTAATATCTCAATAAAATTTTCTAGGGTCGGGGCATTTTGTAGGGTAGGTCCGGTAACCTAAAACAAACATAATTGTTTACGCCTAATACATTTGACATTAATTTCTATATTATCTCCTACCAAAGTATTTCGTTCATGTATAAATATACATCTAAGTGAGAGAAACAAACTGTCACTTACGCGAGTATATACAGTCGTTTTGGAAACACATCAACCCAACATCCGGGCCTCCACCGTAAGTCAGCCGCCTTGACGGATGGCATCATTCGAAAGGCACGGACGCAAGGTCACCAGTCCAATCCTACCGTATTTAGCTAGTAAAGTAGGTAATTAACACATATATTCATTATAAATACATATCCTGTACCTATATTCGGTTATATTTCCGTAATAACATCGTAGCATTATTTGCAATGTGAACTTGAGACTTTAATACTCAACGAAATGCTCGCCATTTCATACCATAAATCCATTAATCTTGTAATAAATAGCATTTATAACTCCGGAGTACGCCATAGACCGAGCATCAACAAATTACATGTAATAAGTATACACACATCACAGTCTTATTCTTCACATTTTATGAGAAGTTTGTGGTCGCATCCTGTTTTTGATATGCAGTGAAGTCATATTCTTCCGTTATCCTCACGCCTACCCCGTTTTTGGCCAATCACATTCTACGCAATTTATAAATGGGACAAATGAGATCCTTTTTTTCACAATTGTATGAAAAAATGTGATTTGTGAAAAATATGATCCCACAGAGCTTTTATACTAGCCCCGGAGTCGAAACTTGGACTATACCTTTGTCATCAACAACAGCATCAGGTGCCACAATCCACATAACTCTTTTTTGTATTTTGACAGAGTTATACCCCCTTTTCACAAAGATTTTACGTGTAAAGATTTTATTCAAAGTCGTATAATTTCTAAACAACCTACTTCACTTCAGACTTGGAATACATCTTGGTAATCAACTCCAGCTTCAGGGGACACAATCCCCATAACTCTGTTTTGTATTTTGACAGAGGTATGGCCACTTTTCACATAGATTTGGGGTTGGTAAAAGTGTTTGTTGCAAAGTCTTATAATTTATAAATTACATAGTGTATCCACTTGTATCGACTTAAGACTTGGAATAAAGTGATGAACTAATTGCCATAACTGAGTTTTGTATTTCAACAAATGTAAGCCGCGTCCACTTTCAAAAATGTGTACCAAATGAAATACTTCGAAGAGTCGGGCGCGCTACCCCCTGATAGCACTTGTTTACAATATACTTTTTGGGGGGAGATTTAAAAATATAACCACTGATAACAATGCATTTATTTTTATACATATTCCTAATATTGTCGATGTATTCAGTGGGAAAGTACATTATTACATTAAACACGGACTCCACTTACACTCATGCTGTACTTTGTTAGGCGTAAAAAATATGTCTGTTTCGGGTTACCCGACCTACCCTAAAAAAATGCCCCGACCCTAGAACATTTTATTCGGATTGTCAGATATATATATTTTTTATTATTTTGTTTAAATAATTAAATGTGTTTTGGTTAAATGAGTGTTTAGTTTTGAAATAATCTACTTCAAAACAATATTTAAAGATATTACAGATATGTTTTAAATGTTTATTCAGTTTTAGAGTCTTCAAGTTGACCATTTACTAAATAAAATAAAATAAAAACATAAAAAATTCCGACCTAAATACCCTATTTTTTTGGTCATGTAACCAGAAACAAACATATTTTGTCTTTTTAAGCCGTAATAATAAATGCTCAATTATAATGCATGACACAGAACGCACGTTGGATCAAGGGTTAAGAGTGAAGCTGCTTGAACGTGCAAAAGAGAATTGGAGGGGAGAATCAAATACAAGCGAGTGACAACAGAAATTACACCTTTCCTATGAAGCTGCTTATGATGTTAATTCAAACGCTAATTATATCGCACAAAACGTGCTTTTTAGGTTGTTAGCAAGTGGCAACTTTCCTTTATGGGAGTATGAGGTCCCATGTACAGGACAAAAGATCAACTACATTTACAGTGAGGTTCGAGATTTCATTTGCCATCTCATCTGCACATTTACTGACTCAACTGGACCGATGAGCTAATGTTATGTGACAGCAGAGTTTACCACATAACTAGGCAAATCTCCCGACGCACATTTATATTTGACCATAAAAACTTATTCATAAACATATACATGAAATTTTCAGACATTACTGTCAAGTATTAAATATTTTCAACATAATAATTATTGGTAAAATTGATCGGTCAGCTAAAAAGGTCATTTTGTCCCATATGTTGTTTTCACTTCAATGTAACATATTGATAGTAATTTCTGTTATGTGCGTTAGGAGTTTGGTCTAGTATAGTAAGCTCTGTAGGATCATATTTTTCACAAATCATATTTTTCACAAATCATATTTTTCACATATCTGAACATGAAGCATAGGATGTCATTTGTCACATTTTAAGTGCGAATAATGCGATTGGCCTAAAAAGGGGTATGCGCGAGGATCACAGAATAATATGATTTTATTGCGTATCAAAACCTAGATGCAATCCCAGTCTTCACATAAATGTGAATAATACGAATGCATGTGTGAAAAATAAGATCTCAATTGTTACACATGTGAGGAATAAGATCCTCTTTTTCACAGATGTGAACAATACGATTTGTGAAAAACATGGTCCTTTACAACACCTGTAGAGCGCAGACCTACTCCATGGCAGTTCATTCCCCATGTGTTGTGTATCTACCGGTAATGTATTTTAATAATAATACACAACCAATTAAACAATTCTTGGATCAAGCCAAAATCTAACAATTTGTTCACTGCTTTTATTTAAATAACACATTTTCTGTTCGAGCAACTGTGTTAAATCTTTACTAAGTACGTATTATTGCATGGAGCATTCTGATTGTTTCAACTATGTCTTAGTTGTCTCACAAAATGGCGTCGATAATACCAGGCCGGAGATGTCTTCGCGTGATAGGTTTATAGGAGCTGTCAATCAATATTAGCGGAAAGGTAAAATTCTAACCTTTCCTGAAATTTTCACACAAAATCCGTTTAAACATTTCGGCGTAAAGTTGCTAACTTATAACAGACACAACAACGCAGGTAAAAAAAAAACAACCTCCTTGACAGAGAATACGATTGTTCATTATGACCCCTCGGTGACGACATTCTACTTCACCTAGATTAGTATCCCTGATTCCATTGTTGATGTAGTAGTGCGATGTTTTGGAAACAGTGTTATTAAGACGAAACCCACGTGCACAGAGACTACTAACCAAACCCACATGCACGGTGAACACTAACCAAACTCACATGCACGGTGGACTGTAACATTAACCAAACCCAAATGCACGGTGAACACTATCCAAACCCACTTTCACAGAGATTACTAACCAAACCCCTTGCACAGAGACTACTAACCGAACCCACATGCACGGTGATCACTTACCGAACCCACTTGCACAGATACTACTAACCAAACCCACATGCACGGTGAACACTAACCAAACCCACATGCACGGTGAACAGTAACCAAACCCACATGTACGGTGAACATTATCCAAACCCACTTGCACAGAGACTACTAACTTAACCCCTTGTACAGAGACTACTAACCAAATCCACATGCACGGTGAACACTAACCAAACCCACTTGCACATAGACTTCTAACCGAACCCACATGCACGGTGATCACTTACCGAACCCACTTGCACAGATACTACTAACCAAACCCACATGCACGGTGAACACTAACCAAACCCACTTGTACAGAGACTACTAACCAAACCCACATGCACGGTGAACACTAACCAAACCCACATGCACGGTGAACAGTAACCAAACCCACATGTACGGTGAACATTATCCAAACCCACTTGCACA
Source organism: Congeria kusceri (assembly GCA_027627225.1). Taxonomy (NCBI): domain Eukaryota; kingdom Metazoa; phylum Mollusca; class Bivalvia; order Myida; family Dreissenidae; genus Congeria; species Congeria kusceri. The sequence continues at coordinate 48,227,780 of CM051036.1, read as the reverse complement.
GAGACTACTAACTTAACCCCTTGCACAGAGACTACTAACCAAATCCACATGCACGGTGAACACTAACCAAACCCACTTGCACATAGACTTCTAACCGAACCCACATGCACGGTGATCACTTACCGAACCCACTTGCACAGAGATTACTAACCAAACCCACATGCACGGTGAACACTAACCGAATCCACATACACAGAGACTACTAACCAAACCCACATGCACGGTGGACACTAATCAAACCAACATACACAGAGGCTACTAACCAAACCCATATGCACGGTGAACACTAACCAAACCCACTTACACAGAGACTACTAACCAAACCCACATGCACGGTGAACACTTACCAAACCCACTTGCACAGATACTACTAACCAAACCCACATGTACGGTGAACACTAACCAAACCAACTTGCACAGCGACTACTAACCAAACCCACATGCACGGTGAACACTAACCAAACCAATATGCGCGGTGAACACTTACCAAACACACTTGCACAGAGACTACTAACTAAACCCACATACACAGAGACCACAAACCAACCCCACATTTATTATTTTATAATAAATCTCTGCTATATCAAACAATCATTTATTAAAGGTATAACTGCCGTATTTCGTCCGTCACTAAGCCAACATAATTATTTGATTTGGCTAATATTGGCTAAGATCCAAAGTTTGAGATTGAGAAATACGGAAGTCAGCAGGACTTGCCACTTTCAAACAAGTCCACCGTAGAGGTGTTGTTCAATCCATAAAATGCTGGCGCGTTGTTAATGAGTCTGCTAGTAAGTTCAAACATCGAAAGTGTGATACCTAACAGCAGACGGACATGCTACCTAACAAGCCTGTTGGCGCCTTTAGTAAGGACCACGTGGCTCCGAAGCAGACGACACCGGAAGCAGTATGGCTGTAACATCTTCGTAGTGGTAGGAAGTCACTCGCCGAAGCACACGTTATCAACAACAGAAGTTTGTGACCAAAACGAAATTTTAATTGGATTTAAACCAGGCTACTTAATATAGTGAAACAATTGTATGATCAAGAAACTAAATTTTGTTTGGGATAAAAGCTGAACTCTCTCATACCACGTTCTCGGACTAGTGACTTAAACTCAGAAAAGTATTTATATTCTTTAAATACAATATTTACACGCGATTTATATTAAAATGAGAGCAGTGCTTCTTTTCGCTTTTTTGTTACAATGTGTAACCGACGTGCATTTGATGATCGAGCACATACCACTTCCGGACCGGATGCAGGAATGCTTCGGACGCTATGCGCAACGGACGTCCGTCGTTGAGACGGTTGGGGAGTCCATTTCCGCCTACTGTGTCGGCCAGTACACATGGAACGCTGCGCGGGAACACTTAATTCCGGGCTTCAACATCTCCAGACAGGTGATAGTAAAAGGATATCAGATATTTTTTTCATGCACGAATCGCAAACAAAAATCCATAATATACGTACGTAATATAAAAGTACATTTTGTAAAGACCAAGTGCCACCTTCGTTAATGACATCTCATGTGGTTCCTTGAAGGACAAATCGCCATTAATTTTCGACCGGGAATCGATATCTAGAGAACTTTTTGATGAAAAATAAAATGTCCATTTTGTCTTTGAACTGTCTTTGTATACAAATACGATATTTTGAATAGAAGTGTATTCTTGTGCATATAACATACAATGATCACCATTTGCTTTGAAAACAAAAAAACATAAACATGTTTCATGTAACTACCCGATAACCCATCGTATATGTTTTCAAGATGGGTTAATAAAACCATTTCTTTTTCTTTAGGCGTAAACAAATATGTTTGTTTCAGGTAACATGCCCAAAAAAATTAGGGTAGGTAGGTCGGGATTTGTTTTGATATGTTTTAATTTTTTTTTTTTGTAAATGGTCAACTTGAAGATTCTAAAACTGAATAAATATTCAAAACGTATCAGTAATATCCTTAAACATTGTTTATAAGTGGATGCTATCAAAACAAAACACTTTTGTTTATCCAAAAACACATTTAATTATTGAAAAAGGTAAATAAACCAAAAAACAATTTTTTTAGGGTAGGTCGGGTTACCTGAAACAAAATATTTTTTTTACGCCCTATTAATTGTGTGTCGCTCGAAGTATAATATATTATCCATAGCTTTTACAAACATCCCACAATGCGGGTACTAAAACCAAAACAGTCAAACGCATAATAGCGAGAAAACAGTTGAAAACTATACAGTATATAATTAGTATATTCTCAACATCTTCTCCAGTCGTACAATTGGGTACAGGGCCTGGCGTCCGGCACGGAGCTCCAGAGCCGCCACAGGCGCCAGGCCATGGGGCTGCGGGTCCGGAAGGAGTACCGGCGGCTCACGGATCAGGAGCGGTTTAACTTCCACCGAGCCGTCAACATGCTGAAAGCAGACACGGTACGACGGCGTTGCAAACCACTGCTTCTTTTATTTTTAAAGTTTAAACCTTTTTCATTTTAGCTCGATTGTGTCAAACGTATAATGCTTATTGTGGCACCTTCGCGTCCATTTTCTGGGTAAAACTGCTAGATCTATATTGTTGGTGTTTTAAGAAGTATATATCAGCTGAACGTACCCTGAGTGGGAATCGAACTCACGATCTTAAGACGGACTCAATATCTATTACACCGCTACCTACGGCTTCAATGATTTTAACCCATCGTCTTTATTTTAAGCATGTAAATTATTTTTGATTGGGCACTTTTGATACACTTAAAATTATTACATTGGCAGTTGTTTATATGGGCGTGCAAGCTAGGTTGTTGTATTAATAGATTAATTACTTTATCCATACTTTCTATATTTTCTACAATAAGTCTAATATACTATCCCCCCCCCAAAAAAAAAAAAAATTAAATAAATAAATAATAATAATGAAATCATTCCAATTATGAAAACAAATGTTTTTTTCAAACATGATTTCAGTCGGTGGCCCCCAACATGTACGACGCGCTGTCGGCGATTCACCAGGGGATCATGACGACGGCGGCACACGGCGGCCCCAACTTCCTGGGCTTCCACAGGGTCTACCTGCTCATGTAGGTACCAATTCCGTCTGACTCAATGTCCGCGACATAAACGTGTAGTACACGATTAATTGAATGGGTTTGCCACGATATATATTCATATAAGAGTTTGTACATCGATCAAGTGCATTACTAGAGAACCGCTAATGTTCAGACATACATGCACAACGCGATCACAGGTACCTGTGACAATTATTATATATTTTTCATACGTACCTACACTATTATTGTAGTATAAATGTACCGGTATATACATACGGAACATAAATAATCATTGTTACATCTACCTGTGAACGCGATGTAACATTTATGCTTGTGATTTTATATTTATTAATATTGAACGAAATGTTATAGTCAATAGTGTTTTATGCTTTTTGAAATTTACCTTAAATCTCTATGCGAATGCACGTCAAAACGCATGCATACTAAGAAATACATATATGCATTCAACGATATATAACATTCTTTACGTATTTTCATGCTCTTTACGTACCTAATAATATTTAGATGAATTTACGCATATAAAGTACTTCAGAAATAGTGTCAAAACTAATCGCTTTATCCCGTTAGGTTTGAAAACGCTCTGCGGCAGAAGATACCGTCAGTTACCGTTCCTTACTGGGACTCAACGCTGGACGAGCCCATGTTCAACCCCGCCCAGTCCATTCTGTTCACTCAGCCGTTCATGGGCAACGGATTCGGTATCGTTCGAACGGGACCTTTTGGGGGATGGACGACATTGTCCGGACCACTTATCCGAAACACCGGTCAGACCGGACAACTGTTCAACTCACGAGAAATCGCGCGCATTCTGTCGAACGTTCGGTTGGCTCAGATAACGGAACCCCACGCGCCGTTGAACTCCAGTCTGGAGTTTCTACACAACCAGGTCCACATCTGGATTGACGGACAGATGGGATCCCTGGAGACGGCCTCTCATGACCCGATATTTTGGATGCATCACGCCTACGTCGATTACGTATGGGAACTGTTCCGGCAGCGTCAACGTCAGTTTGGCATCGACCCTAACGCAGACTATCCCCAGTTTGTCAACAACTCCATGCACATGGCCGCCTATCCAATGGGTTTAGCCAACTTTCGGAATATCGACGGAATGAGCGACGTCTTTACGTCCACCTTGTACACGTACGAGGCGGCTCCGCGGTGTTCCCAGCAGTTCCCGGACTGCCGGTCGCCGTATCTCCAGTGCGTGATGGTCGGCTTCCAACCCACCTGCGTGTCCAGAGACTGGTGAGTGATGGTTGTGGTTTTATGTGAATCTAAACCTTTCGAGCTTTTGTCACTAGCATTTTAAACTCCGCCCCATCAATTGTTAAAGGATTAAAGGGACTTGTTCACAGATTTCGCTTTTTTTTTTAAGTATGCCATTAAATGTCTTAACTTGACAGATTTAAGCATTGGAACTGAAAAGCTGAAGTATAATAACAAGAAAAGTATTTAGAAAAAAAAAAGAGGTCCCACCGAGGTTCGACCTCCGGATTAAAAGACTATCGCCTTCACCACTCGGCCATTCCGACTTATATATTTGACCCTTCATTGTTTACTTTATGTAAGTGTTCCACGTGATGTCAACAGTTTTAACGAAAACAACAGAAACAATCCAAATTACAATATCGTTTAGCGTTACATACGCTTTATAATTTTATCAATTTCAACTGATGATTACTCATAAACGAAACGATTTTTTACAGTATATTTCTAGGTCCGTAGCGTTATTTTGCTCCCTTGTATACACTGTTCTTTTATTTTTGAAATCGGTGACAAAAAAGTTGAAAAATTGTCAATTCGTCAATCTGTGAACAGGTCCCTTTAATTGTAATTCATCGTGACTCTCAAACACATGATAGTAAAAACAATATTTTATTAATGTATTAATTCTTGTTTGCCCTATTTACCGTTTTTCAAAAGCCAAATAAATTAGTACATATTTCTCCTTATAACTACATTTGGCTATTTTGCAAACGTTTAAGCCTTGTAAATTTAAGAAAATAGTGTATGCAACAAATTCTTGAATTAATATTTTACAGGACCGCAGCGGGTTTCACCCAACCAATACAGCAATCAGTGTTCGGCATTGCAGCTAGCATCGCCGCGCAAACACAGCGTCTGGCCTTTATGAACGCGGTCAGGGTCACTCAGACGCAGCAAGCGCTCCAGACGAGACAGCGTCTGCAACAGCAACAACAACAACAACAACTCAGGATGCGTCTGCACAGGATTCAACTTCCGCCGCCCGGCTCGTTGTTCGAGTTCGAGGCTGCAGCATTAGACGACGCTACTGAGAGGATGGGGATCAGGCGCAGAAGGGAGGAAGTCATGAGGAGGAACCGAGGGGTTCTGGTACGGAAATTGATTCGCGTCAGGAAAGCGATTGCTTTTGATCCAAGAGGGAGTGCTTTCGACGTAAAACACTTGGCAATTAACCCAGACTTACAAGACACACCGAAGCAGCTACCTCATGTAGCCTTTGTACAAAACCAATCCCCGATGGCATTTTCTGATATGGTCGTAATGCCACCAAATGTGCAAAACACAAGCGACACTGTACCGATCATTCCGCAACTTTCCCCGGAAACGTGCCCCTCAGTGCCCATGACTCAAGGCTATCAGAATACGTTTAACATAAACGGCCGAAGTAACATTCACCAGTGGGTATATATTCCGGTCAAGGTCATATATCAGCGACCTCCTACATTCGACAGTTACCCGTCATACCCAATTGTCGACGAGGAAGTTGAGGCGGAAGATATCTACTCCCCTAGCAGCTTCACGAACATGAAGAGCGTTTTACTGAGCGGAAATCCGGCGGGCTATGCGCGGTGTAAGGCACAGGAGAGCGGGGCTGGTCGCGTGTATGTCGTCTCCAAGGGATTGAACTATATGGGCACATACAAGGAATACACAGTGGTTGACCATCGCCTGGCGATCTCCATAGCAACGGGATATGTTGCTGTAAAATCTCCCCAGTTCGGCGCCTCAGAAGTGTTTCTCAGTGCGTATGACTCCTGTGGACGAGTGTGTATTCCTTACTGCAAGGTAGCAGGCCAGTCTGGGTTCCAGCGCTGTTCGGGCGCCTTCCGAGTCACGTCAAGTTCCCCGCATCTGTACGGAACAAATTACGTGAACGCTGTCAATAACCTTTGGCAGTTTGGAAAGGACAGCTGCCCGGTGATGCAGGATACCAACGTCTATATTCAGTTTCATTGCAGCTTCCGGGAATCTTGGCCTTTTACAATGACCGGAAGTGGAGCGCTTGGAGGAGCTGTGACGCCTGCGCGGACCTCGGGTGGGGAGTTTGAGGAGCCAGAGCCACCAGAAATAGAAGGTGCTACGTCACAGGCGAGTGCACAGGGTAAGTTAATTATACCTTAAGTACACAGTGTCTGTGTCTAGTTCATGTGGACGGGGAAGAATACGAGACAATGCTGTTAATTATCAAAAAAATATACATGTATTATGTAATTGTGTTGAATCAAATGTTCGTGTTTCTCAGATGTAATATGCATTCACAAGTTTGCAAATGTTAGGCTTACAAATTATTTAAAATGTACATGAAACTTTTATAACTTGCAATATCATATATTTCTTTTAGCGTGTCATGTGGGAGGTGGTTGTCTGGTGACGTCATCATGCACGAGCTGTGTACTTGGCCACACGGTCCCGTGCATCGGCACGTGCCAAGCGTATGCCACGTGTCAACAAGGAACGTTTGTTGCGAGCGTCTGTCCAGACGCCACGTGGTTCAACCCGACCACGGGGATGTGCGAAAAGGGGCAGTGCTCGAACAATCAGGGGCAGTCCTTGCACGCAGGGGGCAAAAGCTGGTTCTAACTGTCGTCTGCTGTCGTAATTTATTTGTTGCTTTTCGGGGTCACATGTCTTTCAGATTGCGGAGGTGCTTTAAAAATGTAGTTAAATAAACGATTACATAAATAAAACTCAGTATTTAACGCACACCATGCTCTTGTATTCGCTTTAATTGGTGTATGACGTTAATCGATTCGTTCAATTGCGTTGGATGACTAAACAGATTGCATTTGCTTTTAATCCACTCATTTTAAAATCATTTGCATTAAAACTCTTAATTACTGAACATTTCTTATCAATTAAGGTTTTCATTGGACTAAATAATTGAGGCTTGTCGTGGGAAAACCGGTCGTACTGCATGTACGTAAAGTGTCGTCCCGGATAAGCCTATGCAGTCCTACAGTGGATTTATGCTTAGAAGCGACTTCCTTAAAACAGAAAATACCATAAAAGCGGAAAGTGGCGTCCCGCATTAGCCTGGGCGGACTGCACAGGATAATTCGGGACGACACTTTACGCACATGCATTTAGAACGGTTTTGCCACGACACGCCTCATATTTCTTTTGCGCACTGCACAAATCGTTGGCATACCGGCATTATGTGGTCAATGAACTCTGTGACAATTAATAGAAATTGTTTAAATATTAATAGACAAACAATAAAGTTAGCATAGATTTAGTGTTTTACATCATTTATGCTGATATTGAAAATGCATGTGCTTATTAAACGGACTTGTTCACATATTTATTTGTATTTTCGAAATATTCCATTAAACAAATCAAAACTTATGAATTAAATAGCCCAAGTAATATAACAAGAAAAGCATTTAAAAAAAGGAATAAAAGTTGCTCCAAACTGGGTTCGAACCCCAGACATCTGGATCAAAAGTCTAGTAACGCGCTACCTCTCGGCCATTTCGATTCCGCCAACAGTCTTTTGAGAGGGTAATTTCCAAAACAGGTATCGCGCAAAACTACTGCTTTTCTTTGCAGGCTATTAGTCAGTAAATCGAAACCATAAAGAGTCCTTATTTAAAACAGCATTTCACACCCGTTTTCTTACATTTTAATTATTTAAGATAATGTATGTAATATGTATTATAATGTGTATATCATGTGATTCATTATAATTACAGTTTTTAAAAAGGTCAATTTATAAAAATAACTTTAAACTAATGACACCCCTACGTTTGCTATTTACTTGCATGTAACCGAAATATTTACCGGAGTGTCCTGGAATAGGACCACCAAATGAATGCGCTACATCGGTTATTTTTGACTCGATGCGGAAGTGTTTTTTTCTTGTTACCAATTCTCATTCTGAATATTTTGACCATTAATTACTGCAATTTATTAATTTTAAACTGTACTATGGACAATCACGAACTTGAATCGTATGATCTATTCTGACTCAGCAGGCAACGAACAAAGATCTATAAATAAACATGTTTATTTATATATCTTTGGCTAAGAAGCACTAACAATCTACTTCGCTTCATGGGTTATTCTGGCCCTTGCAGATTGACTTGTTAACTGGCATGTATAAGATAATTAGATCGAACAAAATATGTGTTCGTTACTTACAAATTAGTTTTCATTATGATGTCATATAATATTGAATAAGTAGCCAAATTATAAAGTTTAAAGGTGGGAAACTGAACTTCATTCAAACAAATGTTTCCTTTGAGCAAAAATGCACTCATAATTCACATGCTTTTAGTTTCTTTTGTTGCCAACAGTCTTTCTACGCTGTCAGCGTTTTGATTACTTTATGTAAGTGACTCACATGTTTTACCAACATGTTTTCTTCAACGAAACATTCCAAATCTTTATATCGTTTAGCGTTGCAAACGCTATATAATTTCATCCATTTCGACTGATGATTACTATTGAGTAAAATGGTATTTACAGTCTATTCTATGTCAGTCGTGATATTTCGCTCCTGTATAACGCCACCTGAGTATTACAAGGGCCTATCTGCTTTTATTTTTCACATGTTAGGTAGGCCTTGTAATCCTACGGTGGCGATGTACACTCTTCTTTTATTTTTGGAATCTGTGACCAAAAAAACAACAAGAACATTGTCAAATCGTAAATCTGCGAAAAGGTTCCTTTAAAACTGTTTGAATATAAATATTTTATGGTGACACAATCTTAGTGTTCGGAGAGGTAGTTGATCTGAATGCTCCATATTAAATTTAAATTAAGTTAAATTTAAATCCGTTATTCTAGTGCATGTTACTTTTCTTAACTTTTTCATTTAAACATATTGGTTATGATGAACATGGTTATATTTTCATCATCATACGTATTAATTCTCGTTATCTATTGAATCAACTAGTAATTATAGTTATACTCAATTCCCAACGACGTCATATTCCCAACTTTGTCAGAGACGCTGCCCTTTTAACAAATAAAAGCGACGTAAAAATAACGACACACATTCGAAGACCTTTCATTGAACAAAGTGTTTTTCTTGATGGCTTAAATGATAATTGAATGATATTCACGCCTGCTGATTTATATTTACCGTTTGTTTTCCACATGATGTATTGATAGTGATTTGTAACATTAACATACTTACAATTATGCCGAATCACGACGTTGACGTTGCCACAATTACGCCCAATCACGACGTTGACGTTGCCGAAAGAAGAAAACAACAAGCTTAGAATTGCAATGTCGTTCGGTCATGGACAATTTTCCGACTAAAGTAATGATTAAACGATTTTAATCCGCTGTATGCAAATTTGTAAATCAGTGGCAGACAAACGAGGTCACAATTTATCTGTCACATTCGGCTGAGTGCGGAATCCGGAAGAGTAGAGGTCGAAGCCAGTGCTCTGAAGGTAAGAACGTTCTTTTCATACCATCTTTCTTATCTTTCCTACAGAAGTGCTTTTATACAATGAAAGAGTGGATCATGCAATGAATCCATGTGCAATTTTGAAAATGTATATACTGTATTTACCGGTACTTGTAAGTATTAAAGAATCACAACTGCGACTGGCATTTGTCCTGTGTAATCCTTCAACGATAAAATATGAAATGTATTAATTACTGTTCTGCTCTGTTCATGTTGTATTGTGTCGTTGCAACTACTAAGCAAACTAATCATCCATCCAATATTCCGTCAAACCCACGGTAATATTAAATTGGCAATCAATTAAATTAGAATCCAGCAACTCTTCAATTTTTTTCAAATTTACCTACATGCAGCTATATGTTTAATACTCATACTAGTTGTCTACACTAACGCCACGCGACAGGTTTATTGGCGACGTTTTAGTGACCTACAGTAAATAAGCTTTGTACGCACAACTAGCATTTAGTAGAGGATCCGTGGTGTAGTGGTAACGCACTGGCTTCGAAGCCCAGGGGTCGAAGGTTCGAGTCCCCGCTACTCACCAACCTACTAAACGTTGTTTGACTTCATTTAATGGCAATATGAATCACGAGCCGTTTGTTCAAGATGGATTTAAACCTCATTTAGATCAGTAGCCGTGTGTTCAAGATGGATTTAGACCTCATCTAGATCAGTAGCCGTTTGTTCAAGATGGATTTAAACCTCATTTAGATCAGTAGCCGTGTGTTCAAGATGGATTTAGACCTCATCTAGATCAGTAGGCGTATGTGCAAGATGGATTTAGACCTCATCTAGATCAGAAGGCATATGTGCGAGATGGATTTAGACCTCATATAGATCAGTAGGCGTATGTGCAAGATGGATTAAGACCTCATCTAGATCAGTAGGCGTATGTGCAAGATGGATTAAGACCTCGTCTAGATCAGTAGCCGTCTGCTGAAGATGGATTCAGACCTCATCTAGATCAGAAGGCGTATGTGCAAGATGGATTTAGACCTCATCTAGATCAGTAGGCGTATGTGCAAGATGGATCATCTAGACCAGTAGGCGTATGTGCAAGATGGATTTAGACCTCGTCTAGATCAGTAGGCGTCTGCTCAAGATGGATCATCTAGACCAGTAGGCGTATGTGCAAGATGGATTTAGACCTCGTCTAGATCAGTAGGCGTCTGCTCAAGATGGATCATCTAGACCAGTAGGCGTATGTGCAAGATGGATTTAGACCTCGTCTAGATCAGTAGGCGTCTGCTCAAGATGGATCATCTAGATCAGTAGGCGTATGTGCAAGATGGATCATCTAGACCAGTAGGCGTATGTGCAAGATGGATTTAGACCTCGTCTAGATCAGTAGCCGTCTGCTCAAGATGAATCATCTAGACCAGTAGGCGTATGTGCAAGATGAATTTAGACCTCATCTAGATCAGCAGCCGTCTGCTCAAGATGGATCATCTAGACCAGTAGGCGTATGTGCAAGATGGATTTAGACCTCGTCTAGATCAGTAGCCGTCTGCTCAAGATGGATTTAGACATTATCTAGATCAGTAGGCGTCTGCTCGAGATGGATTTAGACCTCATCTAGATCAGTAGGCGTATGTGCAAGATGGATTTAGACCTCATCTAGATCAGCAGCCGTCTGGTCAAGATTGATCATCTAGACCAGTAGGCGTATGTGCAAGATGGATTTAGACCTCGTCTAGATCAGTAGCCGTCTGCTCAAGATGGATTTAGACCTTATCTAGATCAGTAGGCGTCTGCTCGAGATGGATTTAGACCTCATCTAGATCAGTAGGCGTCTGCTCAAGATGGATTAGGCCTCCTCTAGATCAGTAGCCGTATGTGCAAGATCTAGACCTCATCTAGATCAATAGCCGTACTCTCAATTTGGATTTATACCTCATCTAGATCAGTAGCCGTATGTGCAAGATGGATTCAGACTGTTTTAAACCGAGATGCAGTAATTGCTTCACACCGAGCACTAAAAATAAAGGATCGTCTCTGTAACGCAGCGTCTCTTGCATCCTACACTATCTCCTGTAACTCAAGTAAAATGTCTTCTGGGTTCGATGACCATATGGGAGAGCAACCAGGACCACTCAATAAAAAATTGCCGCACGCCTAGCGTTTATTTTAGTATTTTATAGGTTAAACAAATGGGCCTATATCCATCTTGCACACACGGCTACTTTTTGCAATCAATTTTTTTTTCTTAAACCAGTCCTTGTCTTTTTAGCTTACGCTACCGGTTTGTGATCAATGGAATGGGAGACAAATAGAGACATATTAAATGCAGTTAATTTTCTTCATGTAACAATATGTCACTAGGTAATGTGTCAATATCTGGATCAATAAATCGCGACTGATCAACATTGCGCAACTCTCGGTTGAATATATGCATGTGTATACTTTGTATTTCACGCGGTCATTGTTCCCCGAATGTGTAGATCCGGGTAATATTCTTTCAACCAAACTTATTTTGCATTTTTTTCCGACATACAAAAATGTGGGACGAATTTCGATACATTTATATGGAGTTACTATGTACAAGTTTAACTGAGAGCATTCGAATTTGATGCTTATTTGTTATATGTAAAAAAAACGGGACCAGTCATAACGTTTAGATCTCTCAAAAAGGATCATTTAACCTTTTCTTCAATCAGATCACTCCTGATTAAAAGCGGCTATACCAATGACGCAATAACGCGTTGAAGTCAGAATTGTGAGTCTTATGCAAGTACTTAAATTACATTTTACATTTAAAAAAAAATGCCATCAGAACTCATGGTTTAAAGGGGGATATACAAACGACGCTATGGTCCGTTTAACGTCGGAAGTAAGAGCATTATACAAGTACATAAATTACGTTTGTATAATGAACAAAATGCCATCAACACTCATGGTTTGAATGGGGGATATACAAACGACGCAATAGCCCGTTCAATGTCAGAGTTATGAGCCTTATACAAGTACATAAATTACATTTCAATAATGAACAAAATGCCATCAACACATTTTGTTTTAATGCAAGTACATACATTACATGTCTATGATAAACAAAATGCAATGTATACTAGTAATAAAAAAGAAACTGGACAGTCACGTTTTAAGATCGTGTTGCAAACTTAAATGTTCTGTGGTTAACCTTTAACCCGCTTAGATCTGAAAATAAGAAATAACAATGTAAGTAATAACGTTTCTGAATGGAGTAATCATCAAGCTTAATTTTGGTATCAAACGTATACTCTACTGATTTTTTATTTAATTTATAATGTTTATGTTTGAATTGGAAAATATTCAAAAAATTACATTAGACAAAATTGTGTATAGTTTCTTTTTATATAGATAGTATTTTATTCAGTTTAAATTCATTACTTTACATATTACATTTATTACTATTTATATTGGTATACCGATAAGAAAGTAATGTTATTACCCAGAATACCATGCGCAAACACAGAACATGTTTTGTTTGGTGAGTACCAATGGGTATAGGCGATCACCTTTTGGTATACTGAGAATATTGCCCCTTTAAAGGGACTCGTTCACAGCTTTTTGTATCTTTTGAATGATGCCATAAATGTCTTAACTTGACAGATTTGAGCATCGGGACTAAAGAACTCTAGTATTATAGTTCACGAAATGGATATTTAAAAAAAAAAAAAGTTGCTGCCACCGGGATTCGAACCTCAGAATTACGGATCAAAAGGCTAACGCCTTAACCACGCGGCAATGCCGATTTGTGAAGTTTAATCTCCATGTGTTGTCAATAATTTTAATGAAACCAACAGAGACATTCCAATTATTTCATCGCTTTATAATTTTGTCAATTTCAACTTACGATTACTCATTAACAAAACGGTATTTACAGTATATTTCTATAACCGTAGTGTTATTTCGCTCCTTTATATAAGTTGAAAAAAAAAGTCTCAATTCGTCAATTTGTGTCACCAATTGACCGGTCGCCGTCGACTGTTGTTCTCCCAGCGTGACCTTTGTTACGCCTTGCCCTGACCTTAATTTTTTTAAATTAGCACATGCACCACGTCTTGTTAACAGCAGGACAAAGTAATCAGAAAGTGTCAATGTAATTAGAAAATGTAATTAGCGCATTGATGTTCTTGCTGTTGATTTCTATCTACATGTATGCAGTTGCTTCTGTGAATAACACCAGTTGGCCTACTATACAAAGACGTTGTTGCTAGCTATGTCGATATGCGGGGTTTGGCAAAAACGCAGACGAATAATCTAACTGAATATAATATATTTATATTACATGGATTAATTCTTTATCTTAAATTTCTTGATAATTTTGGATAACTTGATTTAATTTGTTCCACGTCGTTTATTGCGACTTTATTTTTGACGAAAAAAAAATCAATGTTTCAGTATAATCTTGGATTTGTAACAAGCTGTTAGCATAAATAAACTTTCGTATGTTTATTATAAATTGTATTATATATTATTTTTGAAAATGACATCCGTAACGACACACGTTAATTTTGGATCATGAACAACTAAAAGATAAATTATGGCAACTGAAAACTGTTCACATACACGTAATTGCACGTTTTATACATAGTTTTAAAATGTACCAAAAACGATTAAAAATATGAATACATCTATCTAGTTTTCCATCTAAATGAAGTTGCGAGGCATTTCCTGTAGTTCCGTGTACTCAGACCAATTTCAGTATAAATGAGCCACAATCATTTCCTGTTCCCAGAGCAGTAAATTCGACAGACATCGCAGTAAATGACAAAATGGATGTACACAAAGCAACAATTACATCTGATTGTGTTATCCAATATGATATTACATGTTTTAATTACAGTTTTATTGACAGACGGACCCTCGCAAAATCGTTTATTAGACTGGTCATGTTGGCAATAAATATATACTACGTTAATTACCACTGACGACCGTTTGCCACGATGAGATTGCAATACCGATGAAAGGAAGAAAGTGACTTTTGGTGCGAGTAGTTGTTCCTGGGAGTGATTTAATTCGGATAAAATACCATGTTCGGATATTGACAAAGTGATTGAGTTTTGAATATTTTTTTTACTGACTGAAGTTAATGTAGGCTTAATGTTATATTGAACAATTCAAAATGAAAGTTATGTATGAAGAAACTCTAAATTATTTTATTTGTTGTTTGTTGTATAAATGCGAGCCTTGTTGATTTGGTTTAACATTATTGTTTCCAAGGAATATGCATTAATCAGGTCATGTAGTAAATTGCCTAATTTATGTTGTGTACAGTTGTCAAGGTCATCGAAAACCGGACAAATCAAAGGTAATTTAGAATTAGTATGTCAACAAAAGCAAGACAGAACATCCTTATTAAATTAAACTGATGGGGGAAATGTTCATACATACAGATTAGTAAACAATAAACATGTGCCAATATTACGTACTGTGAGCACATAGCGCATGCAACTTTGACTGAGGGGACTTTTTCACATATTTTCATGCTTTTTTAAAATGTCATAAAACGCCGAATACAAACCATCAGTGGTCCAGTGATCACAACATTGATAATATGAATGGCGGTGGTGATTGATTCTTGAATTAACAGTCTGGCGCGCTTATTCACACCAGTTTAATGTTTAGTGTATTTTAACCTTGCGAACATGAGTGTATTTTTGAATGTCCGTTAAGTGAACAGAAATCATCGAAGGTCAAAGATTGTTTTATTTTAAGTTTCTCGGACAATTTTCGAAATACTGTCCCGTTGGAGGCGGAAATAATAAAAAAATATTTATAATAAAAACAAATTTTTGCAATAAACATGACTGCTGAAAACAATACAATGCAACGTTGTTGTTGTTTTTTTAATAAAAATGCATTTTAAGACTACATGATTTACGTTGACTTACCGGTAATATTATTTTACATTAATGATATTTTACTGTGCTTTTACATTAGGCCTAAGTAGAAAACTCTCTTTTAATGTCCATTAGGAATACGTAGGTATCAGATTATCAGTGGAAATAACTGAACTTGATCAATATTTGGATTTATTATTATTACAATATTGGTTTGTTCCAATATTTTTTGTGTATTTTCACAAAAATCTTGTCGGCAGGTCCGAGAGACTAAAACTCAGAAAACTCTTAGCGAGTTAAATATATTTGTAAACATGCGTGCTGACAACTGGGTAAACGTGTGTTCTGTTACTATCTGTCAACATGCGTAGTGACTACCAATTAACATGTGTTCTGTTACTATCTGTAAACATGCGTAGTGACTACCAATTAACATGTGTTCTGTTACTATCTGTAAACATGCGAAGTGACTACCAATTAACTTGTGTTCTGTTACTATCTGTAAACATGCGTAGTGACTACCTTGCAAAGAAATCATAGCAATGTTTACAATCGACGACCGCACCGCTCAGACGCATTTCACTTGCATACGGGTAATAGGCGATGCGGCATCTAGGTTTATATATCTATGGTGCTGTCTATGATGTAAGCCTGCGTGCTTGCTGCCTATGGTGTCAACAAATAGACATTATGCGCATTTTGTGATGAAAGTGTTCTGCATTCTGTGCTGAAAACATGCATGCCGATTGAAATGGGAACACATGCGTGCGTATTGTGGTGTACGCGTGTTTGCCGATTAAGATGTAAACATGACTTGCTTGAGTAGTATGCACTTGTATGCTGGTACGGCAAATATGGTTCACTGGTGTTACCGACTATAAATTTCAGCAATACTCCTTTTATAAGCAGTTATCATGAAACAGTTCGCGTCGTTGGCGCGTTATGAAATGTCTACGTGTGTAAGATCGCTTATCAACCATATCTTGGTTTGTCTATGATGACTAAAATAAAGGTATAAATGTTTTATAACTTGTTAATTTTGATGTCGCTTGTTTCACTGAGCATAACAGGAGCAATATGATTATGAAAAGCGTACGTGCATGTTTATGAAGGTGGTAGGCTTTGATCTGATGATGTCACTTTGGAAATATCCCGTCCATTTCAATGTATTAAAAATGTTACAAGCGTATATCGTATTTATATTCATAGGATGATGGTAATAAATAAATAACGTGATGTTATTTAAAATTGAGAGATAAAGAAAAAAAGTGTCATTTAAAAAATATATACTAGTGGTTTAAAGGTGTATCAGAAGACTGAATGTTTGATTTTCAAGCAGCACGTGAATGTATAAAGTATTTAAATTCTACAAAACGGAGTTATAAAAAATAAACAATAGGCGACGTAATTGGACTCGAACCTGCGGTCGCTCGGACGAGGCGATATATCTAACATTCTTTCATAGCGCAACAGTGGTTTCATTACGGAGTTGTTTCACTCCAAGATGGTTATTACATCGATCATTCCTTGTCATTCATTTATTATACAATGTACAGCATCCATTTTACATACACGTGTACATATATTAAACTAACGAGGATCGTTATCCCATTTTGGTTTGGTCTTCATTCACAATAAAATGTTACCATGATGATGTAGTTTTTGTAATGCAGTGTTCGTAATCTTTATTAAAATTGCTCCGAAGCTCTTGATATGTACTTCAAAATCAACACACGTCTTAAAATAAGGCGCGTCGTGGGAAAACCGGGCTTAATGCATGTGCGTTAAGAGTCGTCCCGGATTAGCCTGTGCAGTCCGCACAGGCTAATCCAGGACGGCACTTTCCGCCTACAGTGGATTTATGATTAGAAGAGACTTCCTTGAAACAGAAAATGACATAAAAGCGGAAAGTGCCGTCCTGTACTGCACAGGCTAATACGGGACGACACTTTAGCTCGGGTTTCTCACGACACGCCTCAATTGTCAATTATATATCAGATTTGACATCATGAAGCTCGTCGTGACATTTCTGATTCTACATTCGGTTCGAGCCCTGATCGAGGAAATTCCTTTGCCCACGGACATCCAGGACTGCCTTGGTCGCTCATATCTGAAAGGTATGTCCGATAATGACCGCGCTATTACAAAAACACAATATTATGAAACATATTAGACCAAAAAAATGTTGGTTTCCGCTTACATCTCCAAAAAAAATCGGAGGGGGGGGGGGGGGGTAAAAAATAAATTTGTTTCTTCTCGGTATAATCACCACGATTACTGAATTGGACTTGATGTAAAATGTTGTAACGCCTACCATCACATAAATGATAAACTGTACCAAAACTATAAATAAGGTCATAGAAAACGACATTTATGAGAAGAAACTTATAAAATTAACGAAAAATGCTATTTTACTGAAAGTCAGAATGATTTAATGATTGATAGGCAAAAAAAAACTTGTTGGGTCGGCTGAAAAAAAATTAGGAGGGGGAAACCGTTTAAGCGGAAACCAACTACTTTTGTAACTGTCGTCTGTTTCCGGGTACGTTTCTCTTTATAAACTTAATGTCCTCTAAATCGAAAATAAAAATAAGAGACATGATGCTAGACATTGTCACAATGCTATATATATATGCTTTTTGTAATCAAGTTATCTCTAGCTAAATGTATAAAGTATCATTTTGATATAGTTCGTAATGTATAATACTACTGTAGTGTATATTTACGTTTTTTGTGTCTTGGTCATGATAAGTATCACTTGTAAACTGCCCAAAGCAATGCTTTTTAGCTCAGTTGGTAGAGCACTGGACTGTCAGTCAGGGGATCGTGAGTTCGAACCCAAGCCGGGCCAAATAACTTGTGTGGGCATTGCTCATGAAATTAATTCTACGGCCATTCTACCCTACCTCTGATTCAAGTAGGGCAGTTGTCAGTTACTGGCATAAGTATGTGCACTCAGTACTGGTCAACCGCTTAGATTGGCTAAGCATGCCCAGGAAAAGTGTGAGTATGTTAACTGACCGCCGTGATATGACTGAAATAATGTAAAAAACGATGAAACAAACAAACAAAAGCTTCTTGCTTTCCAGACCTTCCAGATTGGTCATTAACATGATAAAACTAGTTCCAGGTTTTTGCTGTTCATTTATCGAACTTCGCAAATACTTCACAAAATTTACCACTTGCTCTTTTGTGAAAAATAAGTTGATATTTAAGTGCAATCATTGGTGTATAAAGTGGAAAATCGTGCAATAATTGGATAAAACACTAGGGCACATATAGTCACTACGAACACTCTTAATCTTATATATTAACCAATAGAAATCCAGGTCCATACGTAACAAGCATTTTCATTGGTCAATAATGTACGTTGAGATATAGTTTGAGAAAGAAAATGTTCTCAGTCACAGGGCTTGAATAATTTACATATGATCAACATTTTTAGATACGTCTATATATACGAGATATATAACGACTGTCACACAGGTAACCTCACGCGGCAGGTCGGCGAGAAAGTCGTCTGGCACTGTATCCATGGCGCCCTCTGGAACAGGATCGGCGCCGGCGCCGGTGAAAGAATGCCCGACGAGGCCATGAAATGGTTTTCAAGCCTCATCCACAAAGATCTAAGGTACACGGGAAGTAGATTGTTCAGCAGTTGTTAAGATTAGTTTTCATTTCAAATGCAAAATGAATGGCACGTCTGAGTCTGGGTTTGAATGTGGGGCATTCGTTTGAGTATTTGTGCATTTATTATCATTTTTGCTCCAATTGCCGTTGTCGCAGTCAGATTATATTATCTGTGTAAATTATACCTCAGCAAAATCGTAGCATACTAGGAAAACACACTGAGTAACATATGGTTGTATACCATTGATAACGCCACGAACATTAACTCTCCCATTTGATATCAGCAAGGCTCATCACCGCCGGCGAGCCCGTCGGCAAGCCTCCCCACGACAACAGGCGATCCCGCCGCTCCGTATCCGCCGGGAGTACCGGATGATCAGCGACGCTGAGCGGACGCTGTTCCACCGGGCCATCAATATGCTCAAAGAAGATACAGTATGTGATGAAATTAATGCCTCACTGTCTTATTCGCGCAGTTCTCGCGGCCATTTCGGAGCAATAATGTCCGTTTTTATGCTCCCCGAAAAATTTCGGAGGGGCAAATAGTCGCCGCTTTGTCCGTCCGTCCTTCCGTAACACTTTCTTGTCCGGAGTATTTCTCAGCAACTACTAGCCGGAATTCAACGAAACTTCATGGGAAGCTTCATTACCAAGAGAAGGTGTGCATATTACCAGGACGTTCCGCTTCAGTGATTTTTCTCAGAGTTATGGGACTTTTAATATTTCTGAAATTAGTATATAGTGCATACTTCTTGACTTTCTTGTCCGGACTATTTCTTAGCAAGTTCTGGCCGTAATTCAACGAAACTGTATGGGAAGCTTCATTACCAAGAGGAGGTGTGCATATTACCAGGACGTTCCGCTTTAGTGATTTTTTTCAGAGTTTTTGGACTTTGAAGATTTCTGAAATCAATATATAGTGCATAATTCTTGACTCTCTTGTCCGCGCCATTTCTCAGCAACTAAGAAACTCAGCAATTCAACGAAACTTGATGGGAAGCTTCATTACTAAGAGGAGGTGTGCATTCTACCAGGACGTTCCGCTTCACTTATTTTTTTTAGCGTTAGGCCAGGACTTTTTGATTTTACGGTTTACAAAACCGGCGAACATAAATTTTCCGAAAGTGAAAAAAAAAAAAAAATTATAATTACGATTTTTTTTTTACCGATGGGGACGAAACGTTCAAATTTTCGAAATATTTTGAGTACGAATATAATAATTTGCTCGGTAAGTCCGTTTACTTCCGTGAAACTGCTTTTTGTTTTTGACGGTATCACACGATGATTGCCGATCGAGATCAACAAATTGTTCTGGAATTTCACGGACAATTTTTTTAAGCAAGGCGTCCGCCATTGTTTATGTATATGTATGCCATGTAAAACCCGTGTTTTCTACAAAAGAGTGCGAAATGTCTGCTGAAGCACGACGTCACGTTCCACGCATGGAAAGCGTGCGTGTACCGATCATGTGCTTTACTAAATACAGGTCTTTAAAGACATTGGGTGTCCTAGTTTCCCGTCAAAGGAATGTTAATCCCATTCATGATTTTTGCAGGGAGAAATCCCGTTATTGTGGTCAGTGAGTGTTTCAAGTTTGAGGGTCGTCTCATAAATAAATTCACAAATGGAGAAAAAATAGGTAACTTATAAACAAATTGGCGTGGTTTTTCCATGCAAATTTACTTATTGGTGGACAAAAAATTAGCAAGTGATTTTTAGTTCGTAAATTGTTGAATTTATTACATATTGTAAACTTCTAATAATGTTCAACATATTTCGTAGACGGCCCTTAAAATGACTTGTCCATTTGATGACAGTTAATATTACCGTTAGAAGTACAGTTATTCATGGAAAGAATGAAACATGAGAAAATCAACACTGTTTTAAACAATAGAGTGACATTTGTCTTTAACATATGACGCGCAGGAACGATGTGCACGAGGAAAATTTCCCGCCGTTTTTGCAAGAACAAAGCATGTATATAATATAAATATATTTTAATCAAGATCTTTACAATTCACCAATTATCCAGTCAGTACTATGTTCAACAGCTGTAACGATTAAAACAGTGTTAAAACACTAAATACATGCCCATATGAACATAATTAATCGAATAAAAAAGGCTCCATCAGTAGATCGAGTGTAACCTAAAGATTCGAGAACGACGAGACTAGTGGGTTTGGACATGACGTCACTGTGCGAATGTGATGCGCACTGGACATAAACATCCGGAAAAAATCATTACTTTCAGTTTCGCAACAACATTGATGCTTTTGCTTTTAAAAGGCTAGAGGTATACCGTTCAAACGGTGATGCTTCGTTTATTTCATATCGTTTAAACTTGTACAAAAAATTGAAAACATCTTAGCCTTAAATTTAATAGCTAAAACGCACCAGATAACGTCATTTGACACATGCCGCAAAAAAAATTGACGTACGGAGGGGATACCCCTCCCTAACCCACCCCTCTCGGGACGGGGACGCCAAAAAAAATCCTGTGGAAGGCACTGGATGTATATTTTCAGGTGGCATTTGTAACAAATAATATCATTAGTAAAAAGATCTTCTTGCGGGGACATCGAAACGAGGATGTGGGGACAGACAGCTTTGTCTCGTATACACTTAAAAGAGAAAGTCATGGTTGCATTTTGTTGATGATATATATTTTCGCGACACAATGAGAATTTCTTATTTGCCTTGTATTTTGTTTCTGTCACAGTTTTAATGCAATAATTTAACACACACTAGCAGTTGAGTTTATATCTGATAAATTTCATATATACATGAAGATTTAGCATATACACAGAGTTGAATATTTAAAAAAAAAATATGTTAAAACTGGTTTCTCATTTTTAATAAGAATTAAGACTTAATAAGAATGCAGACAATTAACGTCATATTAATTGGACTTTTCTCTTGATATAGTTAAATTTAATGTTTTTCGAGACCTCACATCAATTATTTTCAAAATTTGCGTTGTGTGGTTAGATTAAGCTCGTTTTGCAAGGTCTGTGTTCGGGCAGTTGTGGATTCCAGTCCTGCGCAGGTTAACTCGTCTTCTTTTAAAAAGGCATCTCACTTTACATTTTGTAAATCCATACAAGTATACAACTTTGTGGTAAAATCAATTTAATGATGCCGTTAAAATATATGCATATATTACACTTATTTACTCTGTAAAATTCATAAATACAAATGGTTAAACTGCATATAAAACATTGGTGTAATAAAACAGTTTATACCATGTTTGACGTCTTATTCTAACTTCACATAATAGTGTGTTTTAATGTTGATATTGTTATTAATTATAAATTGCTAATGGGAAATCGTTCGTTGTGTTAAGATTTGAACACTTTTTTTTTTTTTTTTTTCGACCTGCCAGTGGACATGTTCCTCAAAAAATTTTGTAAACCAGAAAATAAAAAGGGACTGGCCTTATGGGACTTTGAATTATTTCTGAAATCAGTATATAGTGCACTATTCTTGACTTTCTTGTTCTTGCTACTTCTCAGCAACTACTTGCTGGAATCAACAGAACTGTATGGGAAGCTGCATTACCAAAAGGAGGTGTGCATTCTACCAGGACGTTCCGCTTCAATGATTTTGACTCAGAGTTATGGGACTTTGAAAATTTCTGAAATTAATATATACTTTATTAAATTTTGTCCGGGCTATTTCTCAGCAACTACTGGCCTGATTTCAAAAACCTTTTATGGGAAGCTTCATTGCCAAGAGGAGATGTGCATATTAGCAGGATGTTCCGCTTCATAGATTTTTTCTTGGAGTTATGGGACTTGTAACATTTCTGACATATAGCATATAGTTATAGTGCACAATTTTTGTCCGGGCTATTTCACAGGAACTACTGGCCAGATTTCAATGAAATTTCACGGGAAGCTTCATTGCCATGAGGAGGTGTGCATATTAGCAGGATGTTCCACTTCAATGATTAGTCTTAGAGTTATGTGACTTTGAAATTTTCTGAAATATAATACATATTTCGATAGATTTTTTTTCATTTTAATATATTTGCCCTTCTCATTGCATTTATATAGCTTTGTAGGATCATATTTTTCACACGCCTGTGAAGAATAGGATCTCATTTGTCACATTTATAAGTGTGAAGAATGAGATTGGCCAAAATGGGGGTATGCGTACGGATCACATTTTTCACATATTTTATGGTGAAATTGTATCGCGACAATTGATTAAATCATTATTTGGAGCATAATTATACATTAATCATCATCATCATCGTCACCATCGTCATCATCACCATCATCATCATCGTCATCATCATCACCATTATCGTCACCATCGTCACTATCGTGACCATCGTAATCATCGTCATCATAATTATTTTCGTCATCACCATTATTATCATTATACTTAACGTCATCATCCGTATGGTCATCACTATGAGAAACTAAGCCCTATTTAGGAGCTACTTATGCATGCATGCGCTTAATCGTTAGTCAATACGTTTGTACGGTCTAATTAAGAAATAGAAATGCATATGTACTCGCGTACGTCCACACGAACGTACACCTTTTTATTGGGATATTAACCAATACACGCATCCGAACGTACTTACAAACAAACGTCCTATTTTGGATTATTAAAACCAAAAAAAAAACACATGCATATGTCCTCCCGAACTAGAATATACGTATACACGGACGGTAATATAATGATCTTATTAGAACCTCCGCACATGTTAGTACGTACGTTTGGACAGTATTGTAGCGTAGCGTACCGTAGCTCCAGTATCGTATCGTTCCGTACTGTATCGTTCCTTACCGTATCGTACCGTACCTAACCGTACCGTACATTTCCATACCATAGCATTACAAACCATACCGTACATGCCATGCCACGATTCCATGCCAAACCGTACCATACTTAACCGTCCGGTACCGTGACGTACCATATCGTACCATACCATGCATACCGTACCGTACCATAAATCATCCCGTATGTTTTTCGGTCGCATACAGTGTGAAAAATAGGATTATGATGTAACTAAATCACTTTTTTTAATTTGAACACTTTTTTTCATGTGTGAAGAATATGATTTCAGTGCATATCAAAAACTGGACTCGATCAAGAATTTCACAGAAAATGTGAATAATGAGATTGCGATGTGTGAAGAATGAGATCCTATGTTTAACACCTGTGAAAAATGAGATCCTATTTTTCACACGTGTGAAAATTATGAATTGTGAAAAATATGGTCCTACATAGCTTAACAAAGCGCATTGGGGAGCATCCATCAAATTTACTTATATCCTTGTTACAATCTGTAACAGTCCCACCCCCGTTGAGAATCCATCAGTTTTACAGATATTCTTGTTACAATCTGTAACAATCCCCCCCCCCCACCCCTTGAGAGAGTCATTTCGGCGGCCGCACACAGTTCTCGCGTCCATTTCGGAGAAATAAAGCCCGTGTTCACAATCTATAACAGCCCCCCCCCCCCCCCCACACACACACACCCCATTGAGAGAGGCATTTCGGTGACCGCAGGCACATTGTTAACAATGTGTTCTCCGCTTAAGTTACATTATTTCTTAATTTACCTTCATTTTTGCTCGCAGAAGAACGAAAGATACCGCTATTTCAAAGCCGAACAGTCAAAGAACTATGACCCTTACAGCTTTAGGCCAGGCAGATTCTACTGCACGAAAGTAAGAAGTTCCGTTTTGATTACTATAATGCATTTCATATTCACGAACGCAACGTGATTCTCTCCCCTACTATTGTGTTACTAAAGTGTAGATAGTAGGCTTCGTACTGATTATTTTGAGTCAATGATTGTCATGGCACATGTATACGTTCATGCTCGTATATAATAGAATTAGAAGTTAAACGAGTAAGATTAAATGTGAATATATTTATACAATTTGTACTAGTATAATAGAAAAACAATGAAAGGAAACACTAGTACCGGTATAGAGTAAATATAATTATATTGTTCCGTCATCTTCTTTTGTTTATAAAATTGTATATGAGGCGTGTCCAGTGAAAACCGGGCTTAATGCATGTGCGTTAAGTGTTGTCCCGGATTAGCCTATGCAGTCCGCACAGGCTAATCCGGGACGGCACTTTCTGCTTTCATTGCATTTTCTGTATCAAGGAAGTCTCTTTTTAACATAAATCCACTATAGGCGGAGTGTCGTCCCGGATTACCTCACCTTTTTGTTTTCCTTCGGTGTTCATAATAAAAACGAAGCAGTGAATAATTTTAAATATCACACTGCAATATCACCCCCTTTGAAGTCGTAGCGATAGACAGGTTGATCGGAGTTAAAAGGCGCTTATGAAATGGGGAGTAAAACACTCTGTGTTACAAAAGCGCATTATTTATAGAGAAGCCCTGTTTCGGTATAATAAAATAAATATTGCATTCTTTAAGGGCGATAGTTCATTTTGTCAACCCTCGAAAAATACTTGGGCAACAGTATTTCCTCGGGTTGACAAAATGCACTGTCGCCCTCAAAGAATGTAATATTTATATAATATTACGCACTGATGGTAATGTTCCAATCCTTTCAGTCCATCCCCCCTAACCGGTTCGACGCTCTAGGCCGCTTGCACGAGCTTCTCGGGGAACGCGCGCACGACGGACCGAACTTCCTGGGATGGCACCGGTTCTTCATGGTTGTGTAAGTACACGTCAAGTCACATAGATCGGCAGGTGCCGAATGGTGAAGGCACTGATTGAATATGTTTAAATGGGATTATTCACAGATCGGCAAATTAACAATTTCCAAAATTCTAATGTAGCGTTAAAGATATATATCTGCATGTGAAATGGGACCACATCGGTTGTGTCACATGGCAACTGGTCAACATTACACAACACGTACCATTTTCATCTCACATAAATCACATCCTAAAATTCGCTCCATAACATGAAGCGTTAGTCAGCGGACAGTAACGTCAAAGTAAATAAAAGACGATTAAATGACATTGACTCTATGCTTGAAATTACCACACTGTTGATATGAAATTCCATGTTAGCCCTATAATAGAGATCGATAGATAGTTGGCTTAATGTTAATAATTGGTCCGCTCTCATCTTGCAGGGCCGAGAACGCTCTACGAGAGAAGATCCCCACGGTAACAATCCCATACTGGGACTCCACGCTAGATGGCGACCTGCGTGACCCGCGTTCGTCATACGTATGGAGTCACGAATTCATGGGAAACGGCAACGGAGTTGTAAAAACCGGTCCCTTCGCCGGCTGGACAACGCCGTATGGGCCTTTGATGAGAAACTATGGTGATGGTGGTACCATGATGAACTGGACCAGTATTCGGGATTGTTTTAGCCGGCAGCATCTTGCGGAGATTTTACATCCGCAGGCTGCACCGGAAGCCAATTTAGAGGATCACCACGGCGAGCCCCATTTGTGGATCGGCGGTCACATGTCTCCGCAGGCGCTCGCCGGATATGATCCAATCTTTCTATTACATCACTCGTTTATGGACCTCGTTTGGGAGCTGTTTAGAAGGATTCAGCGTCGACGAGGTATCGACCCCACGACGGATTATCCGTTGACAAACACCGGTCCACCAGGCCACCGACTGACAGACCCGTCTGGATTCGGAAGTCTGCAGAACAGTAACGCCTTGAGCGATATTTTCACCTCTGAAATGTACACATACCAACTTCCGCCCACGTGCTCGTTAGCACGGCCAAACTGCGGATCCGCCTACCTTGATTGTGACACATCCCATGGCAAACCGAGGTGTGTGGCTGGCTCTGTGTTCGATACACCGCCGGGTGAGGTGTTCGACATTGACCGCATTGCGGCGGCTGCCGGGAAAAGGAAGAGGCGACAGGTGTCCGGTCTTATTAACAACGACGAGCATGTCCACAGCTATATCCAGCAGTTGGAAACGGCTACGACCATAACATGTCAGCCAGAAAACGTAAACGATCATTACGTTAACAATTACAACATCGATGGAGCTTCCGACAAAAGACTTTGGTCCTTCATGCCTGTGAATGTAATTGTGAAGAAGGTCCACCACACGGACTACGTCAACGTAACGAAGGCTGCAATCTACCCAAAGTGCGAAAACGACATAGCACTGCCGATAAATGTTTACGTTGAGTCTAACGGATTAAACTATCGAGGCTTTTACAAAGAGGTTGCTCACATACCGAAAGACGTCGCCGTCAGTTCGACCTTGACCTACATCGGAATACGTTCACCGACAGTTAACGTTACTGACGTCATGATATCGGCGTACGATTCGTGCGGTAGAATTTGTCGAGTATTTTGTAAATCAGGACCCGATCGTCGACACCACCAGACCGGAAGTGGATACCACCCGTGTCCGGGGTCGATACGCGTGACACAAAGCTGGCCAATGCAATACGGAAATGACGTCACGTCAATTTCAAAGGATGTTTGGAATAACGAAAACTTTGGTTACCCAAGTCTTAGAGAAGACCTTGTCTTTATTAAAGTTGTATGTGGCGAGGGACTCACGTGGCCATGGAAGCAGTGACGTCATATTCCTGACGTCATATTTGTCATTACGTTTTGCTTACCATTTAGTCACAAGTAAACCTATAACGAACAAATCAATGCGCAGCGAAGCAAATAAACTTTAAACACCATTAATAAAGTTGTTTTAACTATTAATTTAATTTCATTGTTATTTAATAAACCATCGTTCGGTATGAATTGACTTGTATACTTAACTTTTATACCCTTTAAATGCATGGTAACATTTCGAAATAAACATATAATTATTTCCAAATATAGTCAAAATAATTAATATTAATGATAAATTAGAGCCTAAGGCCAGAGGTTTTTTTATTTATTGGTTCTCGGACAGTTTTGGAAAAGTGTCCGGTTGGAGGAGGGAAAAAATAAATAAAAAAATAACACAGACTTGAGTAAATTAATGACTAGAATTTCACAAATGAAAATGGGAGTGATATTAAAATCTTTATGAATTATTAATTACAAAATTCATATAACACAACATTAACTTAATCACTGCATGATAACAACGACATTAATACCAATAATAGTAACATTAAAAGACAATGTTTATCATATTAAAAGTATTGTTAAACTATGCTCGCACTTAAACACAATTAGCCTACGTCAGATATCGCTGGACAGGGGCCATATTATATGTATAAGTTCACAGTATGTTTAACGAATGAAAACAAACTAAATACATCGTATTAATAAATCAATATACACCAATCAAATTAATTATAATATTGATATAGAATTTTAAATGTCTACAATGATTATAAGATCTTAATTTGTTTTACTGAGTATTTTCTTCTGACTTTAAGTGTTGCACGCTGAATAAAATAACAGAGAGCAGATTATATGAATCATACAGCGATATACAGTCACAATGCGTGTTACATAAAATTCAGTCATTTCTTCAGCGTTTTCTTTTTGCATTCCGTGTAACAGGTTAAAGCGCTTTCACAATGTCATTTTTACGATATCGGTTACATTCTACAAATTTTTTTTCTTTTTTTGCTTTTTGGACAAAATCGGGTCGGCGGATCCAAGAACCAAGAAATTAAAAAACTCGCCTAATGCATGCTATATAATTGCAAATAAAATCAAAACATGACTTGTGAACATTTGTATTTTTTTCACTTAGTATTTGTATGTATCCCTTGCAGATAAATCATCAAAATGATCTATTACTGCGAAAAAAATAGCCAAAACTGTAGCAACACTCCTTAAGTAAATGCAAAATAAAAATGAAAACATAATTATAATTTCTAATGTCGTCTCTATTACGTTCTCTTATATCTTGTAATGTCGTCTCTATTACGTTCTCTTATATCTTGTAATGTCGTCTCTATTACGTTCTCTTATATCTTGTAATGTCGTCTCTATTACGTTCTCTTATATCTTGTAATGTCGTCTCTATTACGTTCTCTTATATCTTGTAATGTCGTCTCTATTACGTTCTCTTATATCTTGTAATGTCGTCTCTATTACGTTCTCTTATATCTTGTAATGTCGTCTCTATTACGTTCTCTTATATCTTGTACCGTACAAGATATAAGAGAACGTAATAGAGACGACATTAGAAATTATAATAATGTTTTCATTTAAGTTTTATACAAGTTGTACACAGTTTATGGGATAATGCAAGATGTTTCCACTATACCAAAGTCATATATATAACAATACTATTTTGAATTCATGTACACAATCACGGTAATCGTGGTAATCGGGATCGATCGTAGACAAGAAAAAACAACACGCTCTGTTAAGATGTGTTGCGATCTAAGAAATAATGAAGTTAACAGTCAATCGGGCTGTATTTACGTAGCTCAAATCGTAATCTCCATCGATCATGGTCGTGATAGACATCGCGAACAAAATCATATCCTGTCGTAACGGTGCGCATTTATTCGTGATAAGCGTAGCGAAACTTATCTGTACGTACTATACCGTCCTAATTCGGAGAATCCGATCGTGATTATCGTGTCAGATTGAGACCCAATCATGGACTCGGCCAAAACAATCCCAACGGAACGTATGTAATCGTATCTGAACTGGAGATCAGACCGTGACAGATCGTGACACCTGTAATTGACAAATCGTGAATAGATCGCAACAGAGCGCAAAACATCGTATCAAAACGTATAGACTCAAATCACGTCGTATACAAGAGTGAAATCTCAAGAGAAATACCACGATCAGCTAGGAGTGGCCAATCTTGGAGTTCGTGACGGATCGCACGATAATGGGAACCTAGTATTAGCGGTTCGCGTATTATTTCTTCTGCTCAATTAGGGCTCGTATTCACAAACCCACTCTTAAGCCTAAAGAATACTTAGACTGAAGAAAGAATACTTCTGTTAGAACCAATGTAGCTTATGTCTTTATCATCAAATTATTCTAAATATTAAAATAATGCTGTAATTAGAGTTTGGTGAATACCTAGATAGGTTCCATTTAACAGCGTTCTTAGAAATGAACAGTTACGAGAATTCTTTATTCTTAGAAAAGGTTGGTGATAACGGGCCCAGGCCCTGACTACGAACTTAAGTTTAATCTTAGTTACTCTTAAATATTAATTAAACAAATTGATAAATATGAAATAAACAAATGGAAATCAAAGTTCAAATGTAACAAGCATTCTCATTGGTCAATATTTTAGGTTCATCAACTTACCGTAATTACCCTAAGTATTTAGACATTTAAAAATAAATAAATGTTTTATTGTCCCGATATTAAGGGACATAAAAAATAATTGTCGAAATTGTGTCCCAAGTTTTAGGGCAATATATGATACAATAAATTTTCCATCTATCTTATATGTCTTGAACCAAATAATTATTTTTATTTCTTTGAGATATAATTATCGCCTACTTAAATATATTAAATATTTAATTACAATTAGAAGGATTTTTCTAAATAGACTGATGTTTATAAGATCAATTATTTCTTGCTGGGGACTTAATGGTAATTAATTGAAAAGCTTAACTGAGAAGATCATGCTCCAGTAGAGTTCACAGTTTGCACCACATGTCAATTACGTGTAAACATACCCCTGATGGTATACATTTTGGTGTATAAATAAGCAAGCGCAACATATCGTGTCACAAGTCGCTATATGCAACTTGCGTAGTGGCAGGTTATGGAATGTTTATACAGTAACAACATAAGGTGTCATTTTCTATTCCCAATAGTTAGGGACACAAAATAATTAAACTTTCAAATGTGTCCCAAAATTAAGGGGCTTGAAAAATAATTATCCAATACTTAGCGTAATTGCGGTAATTTGAAGGAATCATATAGCGAACAAAACCACCAAAGGACATGATAAAGTTTGGTAAATTTCCCTGACTGAGCGGTAAATGAGGAGTACAATTTTATACATGTTTGTTTTGTCTAAAAACTGTGGACGCCTCAGGACTGACGAAAGATGACAGACAATCACTGAACCCAATAACTCACTTGGTAAGGAAAGGTGTAGGATAATAGACACACTAATAGAGAGCTACATTGGTTTAGTTTCAGATAATAAAAGTAAACGTTGTTTATTTGTCAATGAGTACAACAAAAACAAACAAACAGTGTTAAGCACAGATAATAAAATAAGCACAATTCCCACTGTCACGGTGTTGGTCCGGGTACTGCCCGGTGAAGAAAAGCCGGTACACCGTAATAAATCTGGACCTTTTTCCTAAAAAAAAACACAACAACAAACAGTTCATGAATTGCATTCTCACATTACCGACTGTGCCCAGGTGTTTTACCGGTCTAGGTCAGTTTGAGCCCCGAGTATCAAGGTTTATTCCAGGTTTACCATGGAGTAAATAGAGTGAATGACGTCGTGTTTACCGGTTATTCCCAGTGTGTACCCAGGCTGACACCGGTGGTCCCCCGATGACCGCCGGGACCGTCCTGTCATACCACGTTTGGGCGCCGGTGACACGCCGTATGCCATTCGCACCGGAACGCTACGGTTTATCACGGTAGAGGGAGGGTGGAGACCATGCAGGTCCTTCCCCAGAATGTACCGGCATTACCCCGGAAATATGCGGATTGTGTCGGTTATTGATATCTCTCCCGGTGACTCCCGTTTTGACCAGATCCCGTCCACCAGCTGGGATGTTCTCCCGGTTCGACAGGGTTTCCCCCAGATCACTTTTGGGACTTACCGGGGTTATCGAACCGGGACAGTGCGAATGGGCCTTCTATATAATAGCTGGTTCTTCACAGAAAACGGTCGGAAAACGTCATAATATGCTCTAACCTTCGGATCGAGCGGAAATAAATTTATATGTTTAAACTTCTTAACTTACTACTAGCACTTTTAGCCGAACTAAAACTGTAAACAAAACTTATTTTATTTCGGAAACTTGCAGAACACAGACCTATAATCTATATGCGTGTATATTATATATGTTTTATATGCAATTAACCTACTTATGCAGCTATAATAGCTAGTGCACCTAATATTATTTCGAATATATATATATATCCATATATAATATTGTTGTTCCTGGTTTCTCCTGAAAATTCTTGGATGATTGAGACAATTCTTTTCTTGGCTATTTGAAATAATTATATTCAAGAGATCTACCTATTCACGACGATTTCAAGGTTCCAGTATATGTTGTGTATTCGCGGTAGAAGTAACATCATCGATTGTTTAGTCAATCTACGAAAACTCACGATGTATCCCGAAGCAGCATGAAAGGGTTAAAAAATAGGACAACGTTGTGAAATGGCGAGCGTCTGTCATACGGATAAGCTGATAACGCACAAAAAGGCCCTGAATCACATTTTTCACAGAGTGTCGAAATTTCAAAATTGTGTTTAACGCGTGGAGGTCACCGTTTGGTACCTGAATTACAATGTTTACAGGACGAAGGCAATGTTTACGAAAACATTTTGGACTACGCTGGACAATTTGTCTGACGTATTTCTATGCTACGCAGGACATTTTTCAGCCACGCAGGACATTTATTAAAATACAAGAATATTGCAAAAATAATAACAAAAACCTTCCTTTTCAAACCTATTTAATATTTCAAGGTTCTAATATAACATATAACGCCTGGTCAATGCACATAATCACAAACCAACTGTTTGAATATAGCCATAAACCAACTGTTTGAAAATAGCCACATACACGTCCAATTAATAATGTCAGACATTCTTGAGATTTTTTTAGATTGCAAATAAAAAGCAAAATTGTCTGAATATCGATAAACAAATTTTTAATGCAGTCTGACTCATGCCATAATTGCCATTTAAATTTTTGAAACCTGAAATACTTAATAGTGGCACGTAACCTTCAATGTCAAATGTTGTTTTCAATAAAGTATTTTCCAATAAAATATGTGTCATTAGAACCATTATAAAACATAACAGATACAAATATTCAGTTCAATTTTCATACCAAATTCATCGATTTCTACCTGGTTTAGAATAATACGCGACATTTTCTGACTAGGACGCTGCCATTTTGACAGGGGGACAAATTGTTATGTATAAGATTTAAGTGTAATATGAAATCCGCCATTTTCATTTAAATTACATCATTAATGAGAATTTTATTCCATTTAATATTTAAGAGAATATTGACTTATTCTAATTTTCGTTTATTTCGTTTTATGTGAGGCTACTCCCTCAAATAAGTCGAATCGGTCACAGAATCAAACGGGCTTTACGATTTTCAGTTTGTCTTATGACGTCAATTTCCGTATTTTGTAAACACTGCGAAGGTCATATTATAGATCAGTTACGCAGAGTCACATGAGTTTTCATTGCATGTATTGCAGTATTTCAAAAGAAAACGGGAAATAACCGTTGTTGTTTCGATATAAGATACTGTACCATGATATAGCAGACTGGACAGAATAAAAAGTGTGATGCAATAGTGTATGTCTATGCACTAACTATGCACCTACTGTTACTACTCTTACCACTAAAGCTACAGTACTGGTTAATGCTACAGTAGAGGTGAGAAGATAGCAACAACTTCACCTTTAAAGACCCAGCCTCCAATTTCCAGGAACTGTTTATTGAATCTTACCTACTCAGTCAGGTAAGAGTGTACATATGCTATTTATAGTCTTATTATTAATTTAGTTAATTAATTGTTCAACAAACTTACTGTTTGTTTGTTTGTTACTGATTTTATTGCTACTTTTTATAATTATGAGCTAATTTCATGGCAGTTTTGCCCAGATGAAAGTCATGAGCTTTAGTAGTTTAAATAATATATTTCAAAGGTAGTGTTCCAGCATAATATACTTATCAATATTTCCCCCCCCCCCCCCGGGCATATACGGTAACTAATAAATCAGATGTGCAATGAATTTAGTGCTACTTTTTATATGGTGCTAAATTCGCTGGAACCGTCTGAAAACATTTCCCATACAGGCGCAGTGCCTAAATCTGCCACTTGCCTAAATCCGCCATCATCTGAATAAGTGTTTTTTTATTGGCGATTTCTATTGTGTTGATCTCCGTCAATCAGATACTTTCCCTTAACAATGCTGACGAGTTTTCATCTTGATTTGTGCAAAAATAAATATTTAATCAAATTATTTTGTACATAACCCCTAAATGCAAACAAACTGCATGCAGGGAATCTATTGCATACCTCGCATGCGCAGTTTTGAGGCCCCGCATGGTGTCCATGAATTAAAATACCATGTTTTAATATTATGTCCATGTGAGCATGTGCAGCATAAAAATAACCATTATTCATTGGCATTACATACAATAAAATGCGGAAAAAACTGCATATTAAGAGCGCATATGTCTCGCTGCTCAAAACCCTCATTATTTGTCCCACATGCACGCAGTGCCCCAGTTTCAGAGCTATTTTTATAAAAACAAATGAGTATTGGAAAGAAATTGAAACTTTGTATTAACAACAAACAACAAGCTGCTTAATATAGAAAATTAAATAAGAACAATAGTCAAATGTGGAATAAGCATGTAACGGTTCCTGATCTGTGATTTTCACCAAGCAACTTCGGATCACTGTGTTTTTTTTAAACACTAGAAAGTGTACCTTAAATAAACAAAAGTGAGAATTTTGTAAATAGGAGTCAAAAGAAGTTGCTTTGAAAACAGAATTCATAAAACATTATTATTTTCGAGCAGATTGAACATTTTAAAGAGGGGTGGCGGATTAAGGCACTCCCGCGCTCATTTTTTACACTGTTTAGGCCTTCAATCTGAATAAACATTTTTCATTTGCCAAGTATTTCAAATGTAACCAAAACACGCCAGCAAATGCACATTAAACCTAACTTGATTTATGTAAATTTTTACTTCAATCGGTAAACAACTTTTGAAAATATCGTACCGTTTTATTAACTTAAAGACATTGGGTGTACTAGTTTCCCGTCAAAGGAATGTTAATCCCATGCATGATTTTTGCACGGAGAAATCCCCTTATTGTGGTCAGTGAAGTGTTTCAAGTTTGAGGGTCGTCTCATAAATCTATACTAGTATCCAAAATTCATAAATCTATACTAGTATCCAAAATTGAACAAAAAGATTGGTACAGCAAATGGAGAAAAAATAGGTAAATTATTAACAAATTGGCATGGTTTTTCCATGCAAATTTACTTATTGGTGGGCAAAAACTTACCAAGCGATTTTTAGTTCCTAAATTGTTGAATTTATTTATATGTTGTAAACTTCTTATAATGTTCAACATGTTTCATAGATGGCCCTTAAAATGACTTGTCCATTTGATGACAGTTAATATTTCCGTTAGAAGTACTGTTTATTCATGTAAGGCATGAAAAATTAACACAGTGTTTTTAACAATAGAGTGATATTTGTCTTTAATTTTGTTCAGTATTATAAAATAAATATCAAATGGCAGCGTGTGTGACATTGATATTGTCAACCCTTGAAACAGCTTGTCACCACCCACTTTTCGCCTCGGCTGACATTCTGCCCTCAGAATGACAATATCAATGTCACACATGCTGCCATATGATATTTATATAATGTACTTTTGTTGCTGAAATTTAATATTTAATGTACTTTTGCTTCTGAAAGCTGAGACAAAATGTTTCAAAATTGTCACGATGTCTATCTGTGAATAGGTCCCTTTAAAGTGTCAATGCTTTAAACCATAATTATTAACTTCCTGTTACTTTGTTGCACTCTCTTCCTTTTTTCCGGAATATATTTATCAGTTCTGACTACTGACACCAACATAAATTAAGTGGACATCCCAACAAAAACACAGAAAAAAAATATTTATAATCCGGTGTATTTCAATTTGTATTACCATGATGATGATATTATGCAGGAAAAAAATGTTGGTTTTTTTTCATATGTTTATGAGTTTTGTAATATGAACAATACAATGTTTCATACAATTGAGGGTTGAATGTGAAACTGGTGTATGTGCTTATCAGTTGTTTATCAGACGCAATAGTTTCAAATTCAACCCTCGCAATGTTTTAACCTACTAGAGGTAGTTTCATTGCAATTGTGTAAAGTTTCAGTGATAATGAAAACTAATAGTTCATTATGTGGACCACCTTGAAACTGTCAGAAGGGTGTCTACACTGTCAGATTTTGAGTCATTTGGGGTAAAAAACTAGGGCATTTGGTCCGTTTTTTCAAAAGCTTCTTTGTTTCTATTAACAGTTTACAAACGTAACTTATTTTATTGTAAAATCAGTAGTCATCGATGCAGGCACTGCATAGGGTAGAGAAATTTTCTATTAAGTGTGTGATTTTGTAGGTGTGAGTTTGAATCCTACTGGAACTTTGTATCCCACCATAAGTTTTTGTCTTTGTATGTATAAATTTTGTCTCAACTATTCCATCATATTGTAGATACTTGAAAAAACATATTTGATAAAAATACAAAATTATCTTATTTTAATAATTGTCTACATTAATGTGAAATATTGTTGATATTATACAAATATGGACTTTTAGCTGTGCAATATCATGTGATAGTGCACAGCAAAATCCATATTGAACGAGGCGACAGCTTCGTAGTCGTTCATGATGTCACTGTGCAATATCTTCATATTTGCACCTTTCAGCTAAAAATTGTGCAACATCATGTATGATTTTCTTTCAAGGGTGTGTCGCTGAGCCGATCAAATTACGTTTATTTATAAGTCATATTATAAGCCCCTTTAATACATGGCGTGGTTTTTCAGCCTCACATAACCATGGCAGCCACGTGGTGGAACCAGTTTAAGACAATGATATGGAAATCTGTGCTGTTGAAGAAAAGAAACAAATGCAAAACATTTTGGGTATAACCTTTGTTGTTTGTTTTCTATAAACCTAAATATGTCTTCAAGACCAGTTATCTTATAGTCTAGTATTCTATATCTGTATTTATTTTTGTATTTTTGTACGTAAACTGATTTCTACTAGTAGTCTAATCACTTTCAAACCAAAACACAATATTTTTTGGTGAATATTTTTCAACATTGGAATTGGTGGATTTTAGATTAAAAGCTAAATTCTGAGATGATGGTTGTAATTTTACCCTACAGTTCAGATTGCGGAAAATTCAGAAACATGACGATGGTTGTTTGTAAATAACAGTTAGAAAATATCTTCATTTCACCAACATTCAGAGGCTGACAATTACTTGTTAAGATAAAATTCATAAACTTTCTAGCCTATAAATGTATCGTTCCATGAAAGCCAGAAGGTGTCATCACTGTATGTGCAAAGAAAGCTGATAGCCCCTTCTGGCTTGCAAGGAGTGATATGCGTTTAAACTTAACATGATCAAAGTCTCAGCATTGATTAAACATGTATGTAAAATTTGACTTAGTAGATCGTTATATGAGGCGCGTCGTGGGAAAACCTGTCTTAATGCATGTGCGTAAAGTGTCATCCCGGATTAGCCTGTGCTAATGGTATTTTCTGTTTCAAGGAAGTCTCTTCTAAACATAAATCCACTGTAAGCGGAAAGTGCCGTCCTGGATTAGCCTGTGCGGACTGCACAGGCTAATCCGGGACAACACTTTACGCACATGCATTAAGTCCAGTTTTCCCACGACGCTCCTCATATTAATTCTTTCATTGCAGGAATTCTTCCTACCTGTACTGTACGTTGGAATCCTTGCCGTGATCAAGCGTACTGCTCAGTTAAACCCCCTACAGCAGTTTGGTGGGTTCCCAGAGTACTCGATCTTTAACGGCACAATCCTGGACACCAGTTTCCCAAACAATCACTCTCTTAGAATTCTTGTCACTCCAGACAATTCTCAAGTAAGAGGGGTCATGTCCGAGTTCTCTCAAATTCTCTCCGCTGTTACTCAGAAAAATGCTTCTGTGGAGTTTTTTCCTAATGACACAAGTGCTGAAGAAGCTTTTCGAAAGAATGAATCCTCTGTATTAGCGGGCATTATATTCAACTTCAACAACAGGGGAAATCTTAGCTACGCGTTACGCTACCCCAAATCGTCACTGCCTTCGATCCAGCATTCGGACCTTTACGCCTCACAGAGCAGCTGTCGAAAGAAGGAAGGAGACACACAAGTGAATGACGGCAGCTTGCAGCATGATAATTACTGTAAAGTGAATCAGTATATGTTCATAGGCTTCGTCCAGATACAGGCAGGCATTGACGCAGCTCTAATGAAAGCCCTTTATGGGATCTCCTACGTAACCAATGAACTTGCTGTTCAAATGTTGCCGAAGCCAGCTTTTCAGACTGATACCACATATATTCAGATAATTTCATCGATGTACTTTGTGCTGGCATATTTGCCATTGATCAGTTACTTCACTGTTGCTTTGGTCGCTGAAAAAGAGAAAAAAATCACGGAAGGCATGAAAATGATGGGACTTAAAACATCTGTATTTTGGTAAGTAACTGTAGATGTCGATAAAGGTTTTCCATATAATTTTACAGTAATGATTCACCAACCATAACAGTTTTGGAACACATCTGCAAATGTAATGCTACAAAGTAATGTTACTACTTTATTATAAGATATTTTTTCACCCTTGATGTTTTTCATGTACATGTATACCGTATCCTACAGTGCCAACAATAGCATGAACCCTACAAACTACAAAGACGATGGATTGTAATGAATAAGCTTCTAATGCTTCAGAAATAGAAAATTAATTTTAAATGGTACTTGTTTGTATTTCCTTATTTGTTATCAGAATTGTCACATAAACGATGTGGTTACAGAGTTATTGCAATTTTTCAGGGCGTCCACAGGTTTTGTGTACATGGTTACAGCCATTGTCATCACAGGTATAGTAACGATCATCGCCGTGGCTGCAGACTTCCTTCCCAACAGTAACTATGGCCTCTTCTTCATCCTGCTGGTGTTTTATGGGATATCGATGATATCACTGGCGTGCATGATCGCGCCATTCTTCAACAAAGCTATGGTTAGTCCAGGCTCTCAGTCTTTCAGACTCTTATTTGAATAAGGGCCGCTTACCCTTAAAAAAATAAAACAATATGAGACATGTCGTTCTGTCAGAATTTTATTTGCCACTAAAATAAGGCCGCTTACAGTTAAAAAAAGAAAACAATATGAGGCGTGTCGTGAGAAAATCGGGCTTAAAGCATGTGCGTAAATTATCGTCCTGGATTAGCCTGTGCAGTCCGCACAGGCCAATCTGTGACGACACTTTACGCCTACAGTGGATTTAAATTTAGAAGAGACTTCCTTGAAACAGAAAATACCATAAAAGCAGAAAGTGCCGTCCTGGATTAGCCTGTGCGGACTGCACAGGCTGGTCCAGGACGACACTTTACACACATGCATTAAGCCCAGTTTTCCCACGACACGCCTCATATATTTTTGCTGTTTAAAGAGTAAAATTAATTTCCCATTAATGGAATGAAAATAATTTGAAGGAAAAACAAATGCTCAGAAGCGCTTATTTGCGCTTTACCCGTGCAAGGTGGATATTCAACTACTTTGATGAAGATATTGATTAAACTATGATTGATAACATTTCCGCTCTGACATTTGAGTTTTGCAGGGACCTTCTTCCCAATTTTAGCCAGGTTCCTGCGAGTACCCAATAAATATATTGAAATTAATAAATTTTGATGGAAATTTTTCATTTTGAGAATGGATCTTGATAAATCCTTAATCCATTCCTTATAAATGTAATCTCTTCTTAGGGGTGGCGAAATCTCATATAGCCTTACTTGCATTTGACAAACTATGTTTGCTTCTTGTCCATACAGTAATTATATAGTAAGCTGGGCAATACGGACAATGGATTAGGACAAGCTGGGAAATACGGACAATGGATTAGGACAAGCTGGGTAATACGGACAATGGATTAGGACAAGCTG
Source organism: Congeria kusceri (assembly GCA_027627225.1). Classification (NCBI taxonomy): domain Eukaryota; kingdom Metazoa; phylum Mollusca; class Bivalvia; order Myida; family Dreissenidae; genus Congeria; species Congeria kusceri. The sequence continues at coordinate 48,187,750 of CM051036.1, read as the reverse complement.
GGCAATATGGACAATGGATTAGGACAAGCTGGGCAATATGGACAATGGATTAGGACAAGCTGGGCAATACGGACAATGGATTAGGACAAGCTGGGCAATACGGACAATTGATTTCCACATCCCTGCTTCATAGTAATTTCACTTCTCACGTTTTACAGATGGCGGGAGTTGCGGCAAGCATGGGCACGATGATCGTCAGCTGCCTGTACCTGGCAGTGAGTCTGACACGCACATACGAGGAGGGGACGGGTAGCGTGTCCTACAAGATACCAGTCTACGGGCGCTGGCTGCTGTGTCTTCTGTCACCAGTCAGTCTCGCACTCGGCATGGACCAGGTAACACAGACAACGTGAAACAAAAAATGTGGGTTTCTGACAAAATATATAACATTTACAACATACCTTATAAATATTGTCTATGCTAATTTTACTTTTGTTTAGTAGATATAATAATTATTACAGCAGCAGTTCACTGTATCATCATTTTGAACCAAATAATTGAATAATAATCAATTATTTACCATTGTACATGTATCTTGTTTTCAACATGTGGTGTATATGTTACAAATCATGGTGTCTAACAGCTGATTCAGAGGTTTTGTGTAGTCTGGTAACATATTGTCGAGTTGTTTCACTAAATTATGTCGTACATGTACTTCTGTTTGGGTGGTCATTGCTCGTGTAATATCAGTTTTCAGTTTTGGGGATGGGCAGGCTAAACATGAGGTTGGTGTTTTTATTCTGGCTAATTGGGGAAAACATGATTCTGGAATTTAATCCATTCATTATGTAAGCTAGCGGCATATTATTGAACTCGGGTGAGGTTGTGTTTTTTTCATTAATTAACATGCAATTATAATTATTATTCGAATCAGAAATGCCCATTTCTTGCATAACCCGGTATTTGGGAATTTTTTATTACAAAAATGGGAACTTTTTGCAATCAAATAAAAGAAGTCAACAGCTACTCATGCCAGTGCTTGTTTTTTCAGGCTATATACCTGGACATCACTGGCGGGCTCACATTTACATCTGCTCGGAAAGGCGATTTCCCGTTCATAGGCCCTTTGTTCATGCTGCTCGTGGACTCGGTGATCTACTTTCTACTGGCTGTGTATTTCGACAATGTTATTCCAGGTATCAAAATGTGTATGTCGTCATGATCTTAAAGTAGATCAGCAGAAATAAAAAGATTCTGACATAAATTGATCCAGGTGCTTTCATTGTTCTTGAAGTTCGTTCATAACAACTACTGATATGAAAATGTTCTTCATACCTGTGCGTCAGTGTACCGGAGAGGTTAATTATAGCAATAATTCAAAAGAAGAAGATAATTGGCATATAATTATTTTGTATAAAATATATAGATCTGTTTGCATGTTTATAAACAATAACCTTCTCACCTTTTGCATTAGCATTTTACTTAAGTCTCAGTGTGCCTTTCCGTCAAAATTGGCTTATTCTTCAAATGTCTGGATACAGCAAAGTTGGGTGGGGGGTGGGCTGGCGGTGGGAGATCTTTGTCCGGAGCATAACTTTGTCCAGCCTGGATGGATTTTCAAATAACTTATATGAAGTGATCAGCCTGATGAGACGGAGTGTCACGCGCAAAACAGGTCACTAGGTCAAAGGTGTAGGTCACAATTCAAGGTCAAAGGTCAAATATAGGAATTCAATCCCTTATATTTGCCCGGAGCATATCTGTGTCAAGAATGGATGGATTTTCAAATAACTTGGCAGAAGTGACATGCATAGTGAGACAGAGTGTCTTGTGCAAGAGCCAAGTCCCTAGGTCCAAGGTCAAAGTCACAATTCAAGGTCAAAGGTCACATTTAAGAAATCAATCCTAAACACTGTCTGGAGTATATCTTTATCCAGCATGGATAGATTTTCAAATAACTTGGCAGAATTCTGCACAAGAACCAGGTCCAAGGTCAGGGTCACAATTCAAGGTCAAAGGTCAAATTTAAGAAATCAATGTCTCGGGCATATCTTTGTCGAGCTTGGAAGGATTTTCAAATAACTTGGCAGAAGTGACAAGCATGGCGAACCAGAGTGTCGCGGGCAAGAACCAGGTCCTTAGGTCCAATGTCAAGATACAATTCAAGGTCAAGGTCACAATTCAAGGTCAAAGGTCAAATATAATAAATCAATCCTTACTACATTGTTCGAAGCATATCTGTGTCAAGAATGGATGGATTTTCAAATAACTTGGCAGAAGTGACATGCATAGTGAGACAGAGTGCAGTGCGCAAGAACCAGGTCCAACGTCAAGATCACAATTCAAGGTCAAAGGTCACATTTAAGAAATCAATCCTTAACACTGTCCGGAGCATATTTTTATCCAGCATGGATAGATTGTCAAATAACTTGGCAGAATTCCGCACAAGAACCAGGTCCCTAGATCCAAGGTCAAGGTCACAATTCAAGGTCAAAGGTCAAATTTAAGAAATCAATCCTAAACACTTTGTCCGGAGCATATCTTTGTTCAGCATGGATGAATTTCCAAATAACCTGGCAGAATTGATAAGCATGGTGATTTGGAGTGTCGCGTGCAAGAACCACATCCCTAGGTTCAAGGTCATGGTCACAATTCAAGGTCAAACGTCAAATTTAAGAAATCAATCCTTAACACTTTGTCTGCAGCATATCTTTGTCGAGCATGGATGGATTTTCAAATAACTTGGCAGAAGTGACAAACATGGTGAAACAGAGTGTCACGCGCAAGAACCAGGTCCTTAGGTCCAAGGTCAAGGTCACAGTTCAAGGTCAAAGGTCAAATTTAAGAAATCAATCCTAAACACTTTGTCCAGAGCATATCTTTGTCCGGAGCATATCTTTGTCCAGCATGGATGGATTTTCCTGGCAGAAGTGACAAGCATGGTGAGACGGAGTGTCACGCACAAGAACCAGGTTCCTAGGTCCAAGGTCAAGGTCACATTTCAAGGTCAAAAGTCAAATTTAAGAAATCAGTCCTGAGCACTTTGTCCGGAGCATGTCTTTGTCCAGCATGGATGGATTTTCAAATAACCTGGCAGAAGTGACTAGCATGGTGAGGCGGAGTGTCTTGCGCAAGAACCAGGTCCCTTTGTCCAAGGTCAAGGTCACAATTCAAGGTCATAGGTCAAATATTGAAGTCAATCCTTAACACTTAATCCAGAGCATATCTTCATCCAGCATAGATGGATTTTCAAATAACTTGTCAGAAGTGACAAGCATGGTGAGGTGTAGTGTCGCGTATATATGGAATAGTTTAGATCCCTCAAGTCACCACACAGAGAGAGGCTTTGGAGATGAATTAGATGCACAAAATACCATGATTCTATCTTATTAGTTTTTAGCTCTCCTGAGCTCTGTGAGCTATTGGTATAGGGCACCTCTCTTGCGTCGGCGGTTGTCCGTGTGCCGTCAACAATAGGGTTCATATTCACGCTGGAGACTTCACTTTTTATCTAATCTTAACCAAACTTGCACAGTTTGTGTATGACCCTAAAATCTTGGATGGGATTGTTATTGGGTCAGATCGCACCAGTAACATAGAGTTATTACCCCTTTTTCATGCAAAAAAAGTGCAAAAATGCCTTTTTCCAATATATAGACTTTATTTTCCATCCAATCTTAACCAAACTTTCACAGTTTGTGTATGACCATCAGATCTCAGCAGATGCCAAAAATGAGCCAATTCGTTTTTCAAACACCAAAATTATTGCCCTTTGTTTATTAAAAAAATACTTACAAAATGGACATTATTCAGGATAGAGACGTCATTTTTCATCCAATCTTCACCAATCTTGCACAGTTTGTCTATTACCATGAGATTACAGTTGAAGTCGAATATAAGCAAGATTGGACCAGAAACACCAGAGTTATTGCCCTTTGTTTGTGAAAAAAATATGCAACAATGTACATTATTCAGGATAGAGACTTCATTTTTCAACCAATCTTCACAAATCTTGCACAGTTTGTCTATGACCATAAGATTAAAAGTGTAGTCGAATATAAGCAAAATCAGGCCAGAAACACCAGATTTATTGCCCTTTGTTTGTGAAAAAAAAATTCAAAAATGGGCATTATTCAGGATAGAGACTTCATTTTTCATCCAATCTTCACCAATCTTGCACAGTTTGTCTATGACCATAAGATTAAATGTGTAGTCGAATATAAGCAAAATCACGCAAAAAACACCAGATTTATTGCCCTTTGTTTGTGAAAAAAATATACAAAAATGGGCATAATTCAGGATAGAGACTTCATTTTTCATCCAATCTTCACCAATCGTGCACAGTTTGTCTATGAACGTAAGACTACAGGTGAAGTCGAATATAAGCATGATCAGGCCAGAAACACTGGAGTTATTGCCCCTTGTATTTGGAAAAAAAAACATCAACAAGTTATCAATGATTGGCTTGCATACACAATTTTTTATTCAATGTTGACCAAACTTACACAGTTTGCGTATGACCATAAAAATTGATTGATAAGATTTGATTTCCAACAGTTGCAAACCTTGCATGCAGTTATTTTACATGCAACATTGATGTCTTCAGAGCCTGCATTAACATCATTTATCATCATTGGACAGAAAATTATCAAAGAAAAAGCAAAACTTGACCTTATAGCACAGCCGTCGCAATTATCGCATTGCAACTAGTTCTCCAAAACTGTCTGCAAAAAATACATCAAAATCTACGGTTTCTGCATCTCCAGAATTGTCACTGAGAGAAAAATTATTTGAGAACCATTAGCAAAAACACCGCACATCCACTACCCAACTCGTACTTTAGTAAGCCCATTGCACTAAACGATGTTTTAAATCAAATTGATCCTATACCCCTTTGCGTATTGTACATATACCTTAATTTTCAAACCTGTCACAACAGTATGGTCTTCATCTGTACCAGTTCTCAGGTGAGCAGTTTGGGCCATCATGGCCCTCTTGTTGAATTGTTTCTCTTTAGTCATTGAATCTTTACCCCCAAAAAGCTTCTTTGTCATCTTTGTGACAATGGCACTCTTGGCCTCGTATGATTTGACTGGCTTTGTCTGAGGTCTGACAGACTTTCAACGAGTCTGCCCAGAAATGAACAGGGATAGACAGCAAGGTTTTCTTGCCATTTGCAATATACCAGGAGACATGTCTTTCAGGGGAATATGCCCTGAGGTACCATCCAGGCTACATTTTCCTGCCAGCCTAATACACCGGTACACGTCTTTCAGGTGAATATGCCCCGAGGTACCATCCTGGCTACATTTTCTTGCCAGCCTAATACACCGGTACACATGTCTTTCAGGTGAATATTCCCCAAGGTACCATCCATGCTACATTTTCTTGCTAGCCTAATACACCGGTACACATGTCTTTCAGGTGAATATGCCCCGAGGTACCATCCAGGCTACATTTTCTTGCTAGCCTAATACACCGGTACACATGTCTTTCAGGTGAATATTCCCCGAGGTACCATCCAGGCTACATTTTCTTGCCAGCCTAATACACCGGTACACATGTCTTTCAGGTGAATATTCCCCGAGGTACCATCCATGCTACATTTTCTTGCTAGCCTAATACACCGGCACACGTCTTTCAGGTGAATATGCCCCGAGGTACCATCCATGCTACATTTTCTTTCTAGCCTAATACACCGGTACACATGTCTTTCAGGTGAATATTCCCCAAGGTACCATCCAGGCTACATTTTCTTGCCAGCCTAATACACCGGCACACATGTCTTTCAGGTGAATATTCCCCGAGGTACCATCCAGGCTACATTTTCTTGCTAGCCTAATACACCGGCACACATGTCTTTCAAGTGAATATGCCCCGAGGTACCATCCAGGCTACATTTTCTTGCTAGCCTAATACACCGGCACACATGTCTTTCAGGTGAATATGCCCCGAGGTACCATCCAGGCTACATTTTCTTGCCAGCCTAATACACCGGCACACATGTCTTTCAGGGGAATATGCCCTGAGGTACCATCCAGGCTACATTTTCTTGCTAGCCTAATACACCGGTACACATGTCTTTCAGGTGAATATTCCCCAAGGTACCATCCAGGCTACATTTTCCTGCCAGCCTAATACACCGGCACACATGTCTTTCAGGGGAATATGCCCCGAGGTACCATCCAGGCTACATTTTCTTGCCAGCCTAATACACCGGTACACATGTCTTTCAGGGGAATATGCCCCGAGGTACCATCCAGGCTACATTTTCTTGCTAGCCTAATACACCGGCACACATGTCTTTCAGGTGAATATGCCCCGAGGTACCATCCAGGCTACATTTTCTTGCCAGCCTAATACACCGGCACACATGTCTTTCAGGTGAATATGCCCCGAGGTACCATCCAGGCTACATTTTCTTGCTAGCCTAATACACCGGTACACATGTCTTTCAGGTGAATATTCCCCGAGGTACTATCCAGGCTACATTTTCTTGCTAGCCTAATACACCGGCACACGTCTTTCAGGTGAATATGCCCCGAGGTACCATCCAGGCTACATTTTCTTGCTAGCCTAATACACCGGCACACATGTCTTTCAGGTGAATATGCCCCGAGGTACCATCCAGGCTACATTTTCTTGCTAGCCTAATACACCGGCACACGTCTTTCAGGTGAATATTCCCCGAGGTACCATCCATGCTACATTTTCTTGCTAGCCTAATACACCGGTACACATGTCTTTCAGGTGAATATGCCCCGAGGTACCATCCATGCTACATTTTCTTGCTAGCCTAATACACCGGCACACATGTCTTTCAGGTGAATATGCCCCGAGGTACCATCCAGGCTACATTTTCTTGCTAGCCTAATACACCGGCACACATGTCTTTCAGGTGAATATTCCCCGAGGTACCATCCATGCTACATTTTCTTGCTAGCCTAATACACCGGTACACATGTCTTTCAGGGGAATATGCCCCGAGGTACCATCCAGGCTACATTTTCTTGCTAGCCTAATACACCGGCACACGTCTTTCAGGTGAATATGCCCCGAGGTACCATCCAGGCTACATTTTCTTGCTAGCCTAATACACCGGCACACATGTCTTTCAGGTGAATATGCCCCGAGGTACCATCCAGGCTACATTTTCTTGCTAGCCTAATACACCGGCACACATGTCTTTCAGGTGAATATGCCCCGAGGTACCATCCAGGCTACATTTTCTTGCTAGCCTAATACACCGGCACACATGTCTTTCAGGGGAATATGCCCCAAGGTACCATCCAGGCTACATTTTCTTGCTAGCCTAATACACCTGTACACATGTCTTTCAGGTGAATATTCCCCGAGGTACCATCCAGGCTACATTTTCTTGCCAGCCTAATACACCGGTACACATGTTTTTCAGGGGAATATGCCCTGAGGTACCATCCAGGCTACATTTTCTTGCTAGCCTAATACACCGGCACACATGTCTTTCAGGTGAATATGCCCCGAGGTACCATCCAGGCTACATTTTCTTGCTAGCCTAATACACCGGCACACATGTCTTTCAGGGGAATATGCCCCGAGGTACCATCCAGGCTACATTTTCTTGCTAGCCTAATACACCGGCACACATGTCTTTCAGGTGAATATGCCCCGAGGTACCATCCAGGCTACATTTTCTTGCTAGCCTAATACACCGGCACACATGTCTTTCAGGGGAATATGCCCCGAGGTACCATCCAGGCTACATTTTCTTGCTAGCCTAATACACCGGCACACATGTCTTTCAGGGGAATATGCCCCGAGGTACCATCCAGGCTACATTTTCTTGCTAGCCTAATACACCGGCACACATGTCTTTCAGGTGAATATGCCCCGAGGTACCATCCAGGCTACATTTTCTTGCTAGCCTAATACACCGGCACACATGCCTTTCAGGGGAATATGCCCCGAGGTACCATCCAGGCTACATTTTCTTGCTAGCCTAATACACCGGCACACATGTCTTTCAGGGGAATATGCCCCGAGGTACCATCCAGGCTACATTTTCTTGCTAGCCTAATACACCGGCACACATGTCTTTCAGGTGAATATGCCCCGAGGTACCATCCAGGCTACATTTTCTTGCTAGCCTAATACACCGGCACACATGTCTTTCAGAGGAATATGCCCCGAGGTACCATCCAGTCTACATTTTCTTGCTAGCCTAATACACCGGCACACATGTCTTTCAAGTGAATATGCCCCGAGGTACCATCCAGGCTACATTTTCTTGCTAGCCTAATACACCGGCACACATGTCTTTCAGTGGAATATGCCCCGAGGTACCATCCAGGCTACATTTTCTTGCTAGCCTAATACACCGGCACACATGTCTTTCAGGGGAATATGCCCCGAGGTACCATCCAGGCTACGTTTTCTTGCTAGCCTAATACACCGGCACACATGTCTTTCAGGTGAATATGCCCCGAGGTACCATCCAGGCTACATTTTCTTGCTAGCCTAATACACCGGCACACATGTCTTTCAGGGGAATATGCCCCGAGGTACCATCCAGGCTACATTTTCTTGCTAGCCTAATACACCGGCACACGTCTTTCAGGGGAATATGCCCCGAGGTACCATCCAGGCTACATTTTCTTGCTAGCCTAATACACCGGCACACATGTCTTTCAGGTGAATATGCCCCGAGGTACCATCCAGGCTACATTTTCTTGCTAGCCTAATACACCGGTACACATGTCTTTCAGGGGAATATGCCCCGAGGTACCATCCATGCTACATTTTCTTGCCAGCCTAATACACCGGTACACACGTCTTTCAGGTGAATATGGGCCGAGGTACCATCCAGGCTACATTTTCTCGCCATCCTACTGGTGTCCGGGCAGGAGACACAATTCTGTGTTCGTGTCATTCAGTAACGATGCAGTGCAGTATGATGAAGAGCACCCAGGGGAGAGAAGCACGGCTGATATTGAACCCGTACCGGACAACATGAAAGAGAAAGCTGCAGTCAGGTAAGAGCTTTTGTTCAACTTTGGTAGGTAAGTTTTTTTTATCATACTGTATATAATGTAATTATGTAACTAATAAACTAATCAAAATGTTCTACATTTGTGAGATCATGGAAACAGGACCATAACATCATCAATGTAAAGTAAAATTATTTGTATGGTAGTGTCATTATGAACTGTAATAGGATACTAGTGTTTTCTTTTGTGTCTTCTGTACCATAAAATATCTTACTGGTACTTGTAAGCAAACATTTACTATTTGTATTGGCAAGTGTTCATGTTTATAAATGTGTGTAGCTACTGAAAATGTTGTCTGCTTCTAACAGGATCAATGGCTTAACGAAGGTCTACAAGAGCACAGATAAGATGAAAGGAGAAGTAAAAGCCATTAACAGTATGCTGCCTTTAGTCTCTGATGGTTTAATGTATAGTTCTGTCAGTTTTAAAATAGTGTACAATATAAACACTCAACTAAAATTTGGTTCTATGTTTCTATTTTGAACTTTTGTTATTGGGGTTTTATAATCTCCATCCCTATTCAATGGTTACAGATCTGTCACTGACGTTCGAAGTTTAAACAATAAATCCATGCAGTTTTGTAATCTCCATCACTGTTCAATGGTTACAGATCTTTTTCTGACCTTCCAAGTTTAAACAATAAGTCCATGCGGTCTTGTAATGTCCATCGCTGTTCAATGGTTACAGATCTGTCACTGATCTAAGTGTAAACAATAAGTCCATGCGGTCTTGTAATGTCCATCGCTGTCCAATGGTTACAGATCTGTCACTGATTTTCTAAGTGTAAACAATAAGTCCATGCGGTAATCTCCATCGCTTTTGATTACAGATCATGCTAGACTCCCCCTGGCTTAAAAATCCTCTAGCCAAATCCTACTGGTATTTCCTTCAAGTTAAATTTGGTGAATTGCAGTGTGAGTCCTGCATGGTTACAGATCTTTACCGGACCGTCTATGTTTTGACTATCGCTCTTGGTTGCAGATCTCTCACTGACCATCTATGAGGATCAGATCACTGCGATTCTCGGTCACAACGGGGCAGGAAAGACAACTCTGATGAACATTCTTACGGGGATGACAGGGGCCACATCAGGGAGTGCCACAGTCAAAGGACTGGTATGTGTGTTGGTAAATTTCTGCTGGCACTGTTTTTCATGGATTGGAAACAGGTCCAAGGCCCACCAGATTTAGTTGAGTTGTGAAATTCTGCAGATGGAGTTAAAAAGTATTCTTTAATTAAATTTTTGAACTAACTAAACAGTAAGCAGAGTCCACTATGCTGTCCGCCTAATTAGATTAAGGCTACAAATTTGCACACTTGACTTATGAAAATTTTGTTTGGCTACAACTGTTTCTTCATTCAACCTTATGAAATTCACTTAACGAGTAGGAGAGAGCTATTGTTTGCTCCATGAAATATGCAGCAAATTCTTGGAGAAAGGGGGAATGGAATTTCATGGTATGTTATGTATTTTTATATATGGTAAAAAATGCACTCCATTGTATCAACAGGATGTGTCAAGGACCTCGGACATCGAAACCCTTCGTTCCATGACAGGCGTCTGTCTGCAACACAACATCCTGTTTGATGAGTTCACATGCTATGAACATCTCAAACTGTTTGCTGGCTTGAAAGGCGTGGATATTATGGAAGAAGAGGTTTGCTTTGATATACTAGGATGTTTTTTTGTAAGAAAGAAAGTTTCATTTGTGTTTTCGGAAATGGTGTTTAATTTCAGAACTCCCAAGAAATATACTCAGTAAGGCCGAAAATAAAATATTGTTTGTTTCCTCTCCCACGACCCATGCCAATAAAGGGTGGTTCGGTAGGTCGGAAAAATATTTTATTTGTATACACAAGTCATTTTCATTAATGTCTTCCTTATGTTCGAAATGTTACGTTATAGTATTAATTCTTAATATTTTTGTTGTAGTAGATTCATAACATTCTGCTTATTTACGTAATACTATGTTCTAATTACCTTACAATAATTTATCAAAATTTAACAATAACATACGTTAAAAACAAGAGCGTTAGTAATAAAAACCTGTTAAAACTAAAGAGTAATAGCGTGACGTTGCAATTTGCCGGGCATCCAAAACAGAACGCTGTTAGCAACAGCCATAGCAACGGTGACTGTCAAACTGCGGCTAGCAGTTTATAGCTGAAAAGCGTGTTACACGCTTAGCACGTGGATAGTGTTTAAAAGCATCAATCTGTAGTACTGTATCTGAACAAAGCAAATGCTAGAGCATAATTGAATTAGCATTTTATGGAATAAAAACAAATAGGACTTTGTTCATTGATAAAAAGAAAGCAACACAACATTTTTGATAAATTAAAATAAAAAGAAAAGGCGCTGAAGTTTATGTACTTTCATTTTTGTCAAGTACTTTAGTTCGGCTAACTTTCATTCAAATGTTGCCTCAGCCAAAGTTTTTGCATAATTCTAATTCGTGTGCAGTGATTAGTTTGAATAACACTTTCGTTAATTATTACTAGATCTATTTTTTTTAACAAAATAAGACGCTTGACGCGATCAGTTTGTCGAGTGAAATGACGTCGTAATTCATATTCTTAGTAAATGGTTCCTTTCACCAAAATTCACCAAAATTATTATATTTATTTATAATTATTTATTTATTTACTATTTTAATTTGTAGTAATTTATTACAAACGCGGCTGTTAAAAACATGCATATCTATAACAAAACACATACCTAACGCAAATGTGTTACAAATGACTTGCACCTGTACCAATTAAAATTAGAATGAGGGCGTGATAAACTTTCTAATGACGATGCTCATTTGCATATTGGCAATTTTATTCGTTCTCATTGGCTGACTGTTTGGCTCTTTTTAGCTGACTCCTCCTGCCTCAAGATTTTATCGATAATGGACACTTGGTGCATAAAGGCGAGTTTGTTCATTGCCGGTGGGTGTTCTTTGACATGCATAACATGCATATGCGAGCGGAAATGGTTGCGCTTTAGAATCTGACACTGAATGTTATGGCCTCCTTTTCGTAAAAGCATGCGTCAAAATACGCCGAATTATGCGTTACCGAGAACTGTTAGTTTAAAGTCATTTTATAAGCGTCTTTTGATAGTAAGATTTGTACACCTTATTGGATTCTTTTTAAGGATTCGCACCTCGCATTTTCACACCAAAATAAAATAAAATATTGTTTTCTGTGGTCTATAAACTTGTTTGGGTTGTGGCGATTTTGCTGGGTCGGTTGCGGGAGGGGAAACAAACAATATTTTATTTTAGGCCTAACTGTTCTAAAAAAATATGTTTTCATGTTTCAACTGTGTCTAGATAATAGCTATGTTTAAGTAGTTGACTTGAACATTTCACTTCTGAGTAAGTTTAAGGACGTTAAGGGTCGTTCTTTTTGCCTCTTTAAATTTATTTATACCTTATATCAACAAAAAGTGAATTATGTACTCTACACAAAATTACCATCCTTGAAAAATACTTGTACAGATGTTTTTGTTCTTCCGTGTCGAAGACGATCACTGTTTTATACCTCTGACGTTGTATTATAACATAACGTTTCAGTTGCAAAAGCTATAGAGGCACATTATCGCTCTTTCATGTAAATAAGAAGCAAGGCAAATTAATGTGAAACTTAATTAGATGTGTTGTGGGAAAACATGACTTAATGCATGTGCGTAAAGTAGACTGCACAAGCTATTCCTGGACGGCACTTTCTGCCTACAATGGATTTATGTTAAGAAGAGACTTCCTTGAAACAGAAAATCAGGGCTCAAATTTAGCACTTGCAAACTCGCAAAATGCAAGTAAAAAAACAGTTTTGCAAGTACTTTTTTCTGCTGCTCACAAAAAAATGCAAGTGAACAATTCTGGCACTTGTTGTGAAGGGAGATAACTATGAAGGGAGCAGGCAAAAACAGCCACATGTCAAACTGGTCAGATGATAAATTGTCCCCCAAAAGTCCAGTTTGTTTGTTTATTTGTTTGGATTTTTCGCCATATTCAACAGTATTTCAGTGATATAACAGCGGTCAGTTAACCTACTCACACTTTTCCTGGGTAAGCTGGTTTACCAGTACTGAGTGCACATACTTATGCCAGTAACTGACAACTGCCCTACTTGAATCAGAGGTAGGGGGAAAATGGCCGCAGAAATAATTTCATGACCAATCCCCACACAAGTTATGTGGCTGGGCTGGGAATCAAACCCGCGATCCTCGGATTTGTAGTCCAGCGCTCTAAGAAACTGAGCTAACCGGCCCGGCTCCAAAATGTCCAACAGGACACACATTGTAGTTAAACCAGTCACAACAGTGTCAAACTGAAATATTTTTTAATAATTTGATTTAGTTTTGTATTATTATGTTAAAATTTAAATTGTAAATTAACTGGACAACAAGCAACAGTTGTTTATTGTATTATATTTTTGGAGTCAACAATATTTCAACACTGGCGAGAGTATATTGTGAATACAAAACTCACAAACTCATATAAAACTCACTAACTGAAACAACAACTCATTTGAATCTATCAATTTGAATTTTGGTCGTCGTCTGGTTTGTCAATGACTTAGTCCGTCATATAACTGAGCCGTCCTGACTCTACACTGCGGAGACTGGTACACATTTTCAACAGGCAAGTTGATGACGATATTAAGCTAACAAGGCGTGTCAGTCTTTACCTAGGTGAAATGTGCAGCTCGAGTTTAAACAAAAATGTTGATTTCATTTTTGCATGCCTTTAAACTCAGTTTTAAGTTAGTAATTCACATGTTAAGAAAAATAAGGGCAGTTGGTTGGTTTTGCTATTACTAAATTAAATTGCGAGAATAAACTAATTTTTGCAAGTTGAAATATAAGTCACTCGCAAAAATTTGCTGGTGGCAAAAGAAGTTAAATTCGAGCCCTGCAGAAAATACTCAAAAGCGTGAAGTGCGGTTCTGGATTAACCTCTGCCCGGCTTTCCCACGATGCACGTCAAATGTTGTTAATATATACACATTTGTCAAAATGCATATAAATGGCATATTGACATAATAATATGAACTATAAAAATACATGTATTAAATGTACTTTCATAAATTCAACATGCACTTGACGCGATAGCTATTGCAAAACTTTCACACATTGTTTACAATATTAAAACGTTTGGTGATGATTAAAAAACAAAATAAAACGATAATTTCCAGCAATACAAATGGAATTAGTATTTCCGAAATACGTCTGCATAAAAGGAACTACTTTATTTTCTACACACGCTGTATACATCTACTAAGTAAACATGTACATGTAAGTGAAGATTTCTCTTAGGGACTTTGTGAATAGAAGCACTGCTGTTTTAAGTCTGTTACTGTAAAATCATATTATTTTGCCGTAGTCTAATTTTTTTGTATTTCGCAGTCCATAAAAAATTTTAAGACCCCAAGTAAATTTTATTTTCACATGATTTTTAGAAAATACATGTGTATACATGAAAATGGAAAATGCGGGAATTTAAGACCATGCGAATGAGCCGGTTTTTTTCAAGAATTAGCGAAATTAGACATCAAGAAATAAAGTGATTTTACAGTATAAGGGTACTAACTACTATTCAGATTGACGAGGCCCTGGCCATTGTAGACCTGAAGGAGCAGCGGGACGTCCTGTCGACCAAACTCAGTGGAGGACAGAAACGGAAACTCTCTGTTGCCATAGCGATCATTGGAAACCCAAAGGTATGCAATACATGGCTTTGTCCCATCATCACGCCTGCATTGACGAAATAACAACCCGTGGGATAAACTTAGCTGTATTCCACCTAGTTGAGTACGGCAAACACCCGCATTATAATGACATCATTTTGTTTATTTTTGTGACGTCATTTGATGTTTTTAATGTAATTCAATGATTTTCTTTCTTTTATTTTCAAAATAAAAACGAAAATGATGGGATTAATAGAATACCGGTTAAGTGTTGAATACAGATACGTTTATTTGCTCATCACGAAAACCTAAACCACTCGCCAAGGCTCATGATTTAGGTTTCCTAAGCCTCGCTAAATAAACGTATTTGTATTGAACACTTACCTAGTATTCTCTTTGTGCTGTTGTTTCATGATATGTTGTGTGCCGTGGGAAAACTGGGCTTAATGCATGTGTGTAAAGTGTCGTCCCGGATCAGCCTGTGATGTCCGCACAGGCTGATCCGGGACGACGCTTTCCGCTTTTATGGTATTTTCTGTTTCAATGAAGTCTCTTCTAAATAAAAAACCGCTGTAGGCAGAAAGTGTTGTCGCGGATTAGCCTGTGCCGACTGCACAGGCTGATCCGGGACGACACTTTACGCACATGCATTAAGTCCGGTTTTCCCACGACGCGCCTCATATGTAATTTAAAAGGGCAAAATGTATAAACCAAGTATTCCATGCTATAGTATATAGAAGTTCCCTTTAAGCCAGGATTGCTTAGAAAGAATTTTAATGTAATTAAAGAGGTAGATTTATGGTGACATTTGCAGGGGCAAAAGGCTTATGCACAGAAAATGAATTTTATTTTAAAACAGGTTTTCACTAAAACTAAGAGAAAAATATATAGCAAGTTACAATATACAAGCTACAAACAACTATGTATATTTTATAATTGACATGCAATTACCCTGAATGTCTTCTATTTCAGATAATATTCCTGGATGAACCCACGGCAGGTATGGACCCCTTTTCAAGACGGTGCCTTTGGGAAGTGCTGACGAACAAGAAACAAGGCCGCATCATTCTCCTCACCACGCATTTTATGGATGAGGCTGATATTTTGTCAGGTACATGTTCAGATCATTAATCATTGATGAAGGAAATGAAGACTGCACTGGTATATACTATATACATGTATTTCTGCTTGTCATACATCGAGGGTTGACTGTGAAACTGCTGTATCTGCTCAACATTTCTATATCAGATACAATAGTCTCACACTCAAGCCTCGACATTTATATCAAAAAGACATATGAGGGGCGTCGTGAGAAAACCGATCTTAATGCATGTGCGTAAAGTGTCGTCCTGGATTAGCCTGTGCAGTCTGCACAGGCTAAACCCGGACAACACTTTCCGCTTTTATGGTATTTTCTGTTTCAAGGAAGTCTCTTCTAACCATAAATCCACTGTAGGCGGATCAACCTCTGTGGACTGCACAGGATGATCCAGGACGAGACTTTACGCACATGCATTAAGACCGGTTTTCCCACGCCACATATATTTACATTTCATAGGCATTTTAATAGGGAAGGGGTATGCATTCATAATCATATGAACGCAATGCCTTATCACCGGTGTAGTAATATCTGTGTGTCCTATTTTTATGCAAATTATATTTCGACATGAACTAAGATGTCTTATTCTGTTAAATGTTACGCTTTTTTGCATTAATTGTTAACGTTTGATTAAAAAATTTTATAATTAATACACATGAACATTTCGTTCCAGTTCTACTTCTACAATAATCAGTTTGACTTTTTTTTTCACTTTTGCTGGATAGGATTCTATCATGCAAGGTCTACAAGTGTTATTATTAAACAAAGCGCTTTCATTTCACTAGCATATAATATGTATATGTTATCATATGGTATTTTAAGTAAACATTAGATCTCCTTTTCTTAGAAGCGACCACAGAAAATCTTCATGATATAACATCGGTTCACGAACGCAGCTTTAAAATGGATCTGATTTCACATTGATGTGTCATTTTGCTGAATGCATGTAGATCATCTAATTTATTGTGCATTTATGTCACAGATAATAATGATGATTTGTTTATCATGTACAATAAGAAAAAAATGCATTTTGAGATTTATATTAACATGTTATCCTTTCTAAGACAAGTTCTGCCCAGGCAAAGCAAAGAGCTTAGATACGCCCGTGTGGATGCTACTGCAGTATTGATCGATGATCGAGCTTTCACGTCATCACTTGTTTAGTGATGTCATTTGTGGATTGTTTTGCATTTTTCTCGCCAAGTGAAAATTTGGATACTATGGTGTGGATTTAAAGCATTTAAAAGCATTTAAGTCTCCATCTGTTGTTTTAATAATTGAACAGGATTATCCCGGATATGTTAAACTCTCAGCCTAGGAATTGTGTGATTTTAAAGTGTTAGAACTCAACTGTGGTATACAGTAGAACTAGAAGTACTCATTATGTGGATTCTTCAAAGCATTTTTTGCAGATCATACATCTGAAAGTCATGAATTTGTCTTGGGAACATATATGTCAAGGGTGTTGAATCTCATGACCAACTTGTCCGTTATAGGCAATTTTACCATCAGTCAAGTATACTTTTACTGTCAAGTTGTCTGTGGACATGTACTATTTATATCGGACGGTGCATGAAGATGTAAAAGTTGGGAGTAAATTATAATATAATTTAACTACAATTACCGGTAAGAAATCATGTTTTATATATTATTTATTGACAAATTCAATTTGGAAGGCCCAGAATAAGAACTATAATTTTATTTGGACAAGTGGCGTTTGCTTGCCGACAAGTATATTTCTGCAATGAACTTTTCCGTGAACAAGTGAATAATTTCTGCACCCCTTCTATATGGTCGATTTTTGTTAAATCATAAAAATAGACGTGGATGCATTTTGAACTATTTGCATTTTGCAATGTTTTTCACAGGTGATGAAACATAGATCCAAGAAAATGTTCTATGAACCTATATAATATCATACTTTTTTTTTTGGCAGATCATAAATCATCAAGACTGTGTAGATGCATTATTAATCTGTATGTGCAGATTGCGCATGTATGTTTTGCAGATCATAAATGGTATACAAAGAGATTCCTAATAAAACTATACATGCAACATATGAGGCGAGTCGTGGAAAAACCGGGCTTAATGCATGTGCATAAAGAGTTGTCCCAGATTAGCCTGTGCAGTCCGCACAGGCTTATCCGGGACGCCACTTTCCGCTTTTATGGTGTTTTCTGTTTCAAGGAAGTCTCTTCTAAACATAAATCTACTGTAGGCAGAAAGTGTCATCCTGGATTAGCCTGTGCGGACTGCACAGGCTAATCGGGGACGACACTTTACGCACATGCATTAAGTCCGATTTTCACACAATACTCCTCATATACATGTACATTTGCAGATCGTAAAGCCATCATAAACAAAGGATCGCTGCGCTGCTGTGGTTCGTCTTTCTATCTGAAGAACAAGTTTGGAATTGGTTACCACTTGAAGTAAGACTTTTTGGCTATAGATACACTGATATTAATTTTTATATTTGTCCTGAGCCCAATATTGTGAAATATTACAATAGCTTATAACTACTTTCAAACTATTTTGCGTTTTCCTCTTATGGTCTGACTGTACTTTTTGAATATTAATCGAGATCTATTTTAGTCACAGTTCTCATAACATTAGCTCCCAGCATTTGATTGGTTACTAATGGTGCGTTAACGTTGCCAGGTACAGAGAAAGCAAATGGCTACTTAAATTTCTAAAATTAATATTAAATGAGGCTTATTTTTCACATTTTCTGGCAAATATTCTAAAATCACAGGTATTTTTGTGTCGCCTGAAAAGGCGACATATAGGGGCTACTTTGGGTGGCGTCAGGGGAGGTGGCGGCGGCGTGGTGGGCAGCGTCTGCGGTGGCGTCCCCTTAGTTTGTGCAGACAATAACTTGAGCAATTTTTGTTAAATTTTTTATTAAACTTTATTGAAGTGTTATTAGGCGTAAAAGGAAGGTTAAGTTCGATTTTCGGGATAATTGCTATTATTGTACTTGAGTAATGCCCCTTTAAAAAAAAGTCCAAAAAAGGCTTGTGCAGACAATAACTTTTCTAGGAAGGTTAAGTTTGATTTTCGGCATAATTGCTCATATCATCCTTGAGTTATGTTCCCCCCCCCCCTTTTTTTTTAAAGTTCAAATAAGGCTTGTGCAGACAATAACTTAAGAAGTTTTTATGCAATCATTATGAAACTTTAAGAAAGTGTTAGTAGGCATAAAAAGAAGGTAAATTTTGGTTTTCAGCACAATTGCTCTTATCGTACTTGAGTTATGCCCCGTCAAAAGCGACACATCTGACTCGCGGAGTTCTAGTTACAAGTTTGAAATTGGTAACTGATTCTTTTTCTCCTTTAAAAGCCAGAAGGTGTTGTCAGCATATATGCAAAGAAGGCTGATAGTCCCTTCTGGCTTTCAATGGACAACTTTTTAGCGCCAGCCTAGCTCATGTTCACCGTTGTCAAAATTTCAGCATGGTGGTAGAGTCAGACTGTGATACAGACGAGATAGGCTACATGGTTCGAGAGGTCGTGGAGGGGTCAGAGGTCAACAGGGTCCATGGCAAGGAGCTCGACATAACCCTGCCCTATTCTGGGGTCAGCAAGTTTGCTGGTGAGGTCACTGAGTGCATTTTAAATATAAAAATATCAGAATAATTTCTTAAAGCTTTTTTAAACTGATTGATATTGAAGTTTTGAGGTTCTTGTTAACAAGTTCTTGTAAACAAATTTGTTTAAAATCTATCTTGAATTATGTTATATTTTGCATTCAGAACTGTTTTCAAAGTTGGAAAATCCAACCACGGCTAAAGAACTTGGGGTGAAGAACTTTGGTGTTTCCATGACAACCCTTGAGGAAGTGTTCTTAAAGCTAGGTGAGCATGTTAAAGAATTGAACAGGGTGATTACTGACCTTTTAAAACAGTTAAAAAACTGAGAAAAAAATCCCTGCTGGTGCTTCCTGTCTTAGCAATTTAAAAATAACACATTAATAAATTATTTTTCTTTATTAAGCATACTGTACATATCATTTCTTAGTTTGGAGGATGGAGGCCATACATATATATACATTGTATACTGTTATTGGCGCTGCGCCTGGCGTCTATATGTGATAAGTCTTTAAACAAAAATTGGATAAAAACCTTTTTTTCCCACTGATGCCATATTCTTTATGAATATTATGAGTTTTCTATAATGTAAAACACATATATTTATTCAACATAAATCATGTTAATGCTTTTTTATGTAACAAACATTACATTGAATTATTATTGTTATCGTCATGTGTATTGCGTAAAATATGTGTTTATAGAGATTTAATACATTTGAGGCGTGTCGTGGGAAAATCGGTCTTAATGCATGTGCGTAAAGTGTTGTCCCGGCTTAGCCTATGCAGTGCGACACTTTCCGCTATCCGCTTTTATGGTATTTTCTGTTTAAAGGAAGTCTCTTCTAAACATAAATCCACTGTAGGCGAAAAGTGTCGTCCTGGATTAGCCTGTGCAGACTGCACAGGCTAATCCGGGACGACACTACGCACATGCATTAAGCCCGGTTTTCCCACGACACGCCACATTTTGTTTTATTTTCAATTTTATTGCCGCCGTCCGACTGGACAGTTTATAAAAAAATTTGAAGAAACTAAAAGTAAAAAATCTGTGGCCTTCCTCTCTATTTGTGATATTCCCAGAGGAGGACGTGGCCGAAGTGGAACTGGAGGAAACAGCTGGCGACGTCGACACTGCCAACCTGCTACCGCCCATCGTCCCAAAATATGGGGCAGACACACACGTCAACATGACCCCTGAGTCCAACCCGTCTGACACAGTCGAATGTGTTACGGGTAAAACCCTGGCCTGGCAGAGATTCAAAGGAATGTTCACCGTGGTTTCAAAGACCCATTTACGCAGCGTGGCAGCCCACATTTTCCACGTCCTCATGCCAGTTGCTTTCGTAATTGCCGGCATTGTTTTGGCCAAGAACCTGAAGCCCGACCTTGGGCCAGGTGCAGAACGTCTCTCTACATTACCCATGAATCCTGCCTACTATGTAAAGATGGTTGGTTTGACTGGCCAGAACTTCCCGTATAAAACGATTCCAAAACTGCTCTTGCGAGATACTGTCAGTATGTATTTGAGCATTTTTATGTACATGTATAAATCATGTGTTATGTGTGCCTATTGTAAACAAAGATAGGACTGTAAACCTATTGCAAAATTATATATATGTAATGAACAACACATGATTTGCTTATAATTATGTTCAAGTTTTGAGGTTTGATCAAAGATTAATTTTAACAGCCATAGAACATTGAACATAGCTAGATTATTTCAAACAATTCAGAGTAGTCAAAGAAAAAGTTAGATATTAGCTTCATTATTTCACTGAGAATCAAAAGGCCTGTATATATCAGTTTTCCATCATTCAAAAGTAACATTTATTTCCATTTTCAGATTAACACAAATAAAAAAAATAACTCAAATTGTTCATAGTCTATAGAAAACATTGGAAGGACAATGCATGTCTCATTTAACTTGTCCATAAGGCCAATTTGCAAACAATTTTTCTGCAACACCTTAAAATAGCTGTCAAACGTTTAACCAGTCACTTTTTTCCTCAGATTCTACATTGACATCTCGTGTGGTAAGTGCAGTGTCAGCAATGTTTGAGACCGATTCGAACTTGACGACGGATTATTTCACGGACATGTACAAACTACTAGAGGGCAGAGTCTCGCCACATTATATTGGAGCCCAAATCAACCAGCTGCACTTTAATTCTTCTGTAAGTAGAGTTGGATACACGGCAACTCCATTATATCGCGATTCGCGGGGGTCCATGGATTGCGATATATCCGGATCGCGATATAACTAGTCAGATCATTTATGTACATATACATGTATACACTAGCCAATTTTCGTGATCTCAAAACGTAAATGTAACTCACATTTTTAGCTCACCTGAGCACGAAGTGCTTGGTGAGCTATTGGTATAGGGGACTTTTCCGGCGGCGTCCGGCGGCCATATGCTGTCAACAGTTTGGACCGTTATCGCGATAGAGATTACATTTTATTTTCAATCTTGACCTAACTTGCACAGTTTGTGTATGACCATACAATTTCGGAAGGGATTGTTATTGGGTCAGATCACACCAGTAACACCAGAGTTATTGCCCCTGTTTCATGCAAAAAAAGTGCAAAAATGCTTTCCAACGTATAGACTTTCCAACCTTAACCAAACTTTCACAGTTTATGTATGACCATCAGATCTCAGCAGACGCAAAAAATGGACCAGATCGTGTTTCAAACATCAGAGTTATTGCCCTTTGTTTATTAAAAAAATATACTAAAATGGACATTTTTCAGGATAGAGTCTTCATTTTTCATCCAATCTTCACCAATCTTGCACAATTTGTCTGTTATCATGAGATTACAGTGGAAGTCGAATATAAGCAAGATCGGACCAGAAACACCAGAGTTATTGCCCTTTGATTGTGAAAAAATATGCAAAAATGGACAGTATTTAGGATAGAGACTTCATTTTCCATCCAATCTTCACCATTATTGCACAGTTTGTCTATGACCATAAGATTAAAGGTGAAGTCGAATATAAGCAAAATCGGACTAGAAACACCAGAGTTATTGCCCTTTGTGAATTTTTTTTTCAAAAATGGACATTATTCAGGATAGAGACTTCGTTTTTCATCCAATCTTCACCAATCGTGCACAGTTTATGAACGTAAGACTACAGGTGAAGTTGAATATAAGCATGATCGGGTCAGAAAAACCAGAGTTATTGCCCCTTGTGTTTGGAAAAAAACATCAACAAGTTATCAATGATTGGCTTGCACACACGATTTTTTATTCAATGTTGACCAAACTTACGCAATTTGCGCATGACCATAAAAATTGATTGATAAAATTTGATTTCCAACAGTTGCAAGACGTGCATGCAGGTATTTGTACATGCAACATTGATGTCTTCAGAGCCTGCATTAACATCATTTATCATCATTGGACAGAAAATTATCAAAGAAAAAGCAAAACTTTACCGTATAGTACGGCCATCGCAATTATCGCGTTGCAACTAGTTCTCCAAAACTGTTTGCAAAAAAGATATCAAAATCTACTGTTTCTGCATTTTCCAGAATTGTCAATGACTGAATGAAAAAGGGTCAGGTAAGAATATCGAGAAAAATTATTTGAGAACCATTAGCAAAAAAAACGTACATCCACTACCCAACTCATACTTTAGTTAGCCAATTGCACTAACCTATGTTTTAAATCAAAATTGATCCTATCCCCTCTGCATAATTTTCAAAAATGTCACAACAGTATGGTCTTCATCTGTACCAGTTCTCAGGTGAGCGCTTTGGGCCATCATGGCCCTCTTGTTCATTGTTGTCTATATCCATATGTAAAATATTCCATTTGTATATAAAAATATCATATATAGGTGCTTGTAATCATACCACTCCCCTAAACGAAGTTTAGGGGGGGTATAGCAGTGAGCTTGTCGGTCTGTTGGTCCATCGGTCTGTTGTTTTTCATGGTTTCTGTAGGATAACTCAAGAAAGGCTTGACATATTCAAATAATTTTTGGTACACATGTGTAACATCGTAAAACACAGGTCAAGTTAAAAACCACTAAATTTAGACAGAGTTATGGACCGTTTTCCACTTAAATTCCCTAAAAAATGGTTTTCGGACGATAACTCAAAAATGGCTAGACATAATGTTGACAGAGTTATGGCCCCTTTTTAACTCAAGAATGGCTTGATATATTCAAATTATTTTTGGTACACATGTGTAGCATCATCAGAGCTCCAGATAACGTGCGTAAAAGCGTAATACGCATTTAAATTAACAAAAAATGATTTAGATTGAAAATATATGCATACATTTACGAATTGAAAAAATGTAAATAAGAATTCTAAATTCGCAAATGCGCGTAATGTGTCACTCTGGGTACAGAGGCGATTCTAAAATAAATCTTATGGAGCATTCCGTAGATATAATTGATGTATCACAATTGGTAACGTTTATGAAAACCAATTTCGGCAGGGTCGGAAACTCATGAGGACTGAATCGTCTAGGCACTCAATACAGCAAAATTCACTGTAATTCATGTCGTCACTTTCTCTTTGGAATGAGAGCCCAAATTCAAAATGGGCAATAGTCGAGCCGGCTAACAATCACTTTTTCGATGTTTGCCGACTGTATAAGGCATTGCGTGTCAATATCGTAGTAGTACATTTCTTTAAATAAATTTACCATATAACGAGCAATATAGTTTAATGAAATGAAAGTTTTACAAGGTTGGTAAATTATACCTCGGCCATGAACGTCTGACCATATTGTTCTGAGCCGAAATGAAGTGGGCCGTTCTTCTGTGCAATGGTCAACAAAATCAAAATGGTGGAAAAACACCGGTTCATCGAAGCGTGATAAGCGTAAAAAGCCAGTTAGTAGCCAGAAAACGGTGCTTCTTTTCTATAAAAAAAATCAGAACCACAAGAAATAAGTAATCAAAATAGAGTTCTAGCCAATATGGAAGATTTGACGAATCAAAAGCTGTCGTAAAGCATTGTGGTACTGTGTCAGCAAAACTGTTGAAACATGGAAACACTTTTTAACAGCAAAAATGAGCAAAGTTCTAACTGCTCCTAAGTCTCTGGATCCGGCATCCGTTTTATAGGTCCTGATGTATCGCGTTACTTATTAATTATACCAGCATAGGTAGTGCAAAAACTGTTATCTGCACACTGAAAACCGGTATGAAATCTTCACATGTCATGGAAACAAACATGGTGGTTAAGTGTCCGATTTAGAAATTTAAGTATTGATGTGCCATATGCAATTGTTAAAGATGAATTAATGAATCATTTTTAAGAATTCAGTTTTAAATTAGAGACTAAAATAAGAATTGCCCCAAAAAGTTACCTGGAGCTGAGCATCATAAAATACACTTCAAATTCTACATTGTGTCCATTTCTTTCGAATGGATGCCATAGTTTTATGACAAGGCCCTATTGTGGGGGTATATCCGTCACTCATGTGACAATTCTAGTTAATCTCAAATTTCATTATAACAACGCGTATAATAAAATCGAAATCCGAAACGCCTGTCTATTTCGTGACGCACTTGTGACGTAAACACAAATTCTATTTAGAGTTAAAATGCACATGTACTTCATGTAAATCCTTTGTTCTGCTAGAAAAGCGCACGAAAATTATGGTGACATGGACAATGTGACGTCATTTCCATGGAAAGTGTAAATCATGACCTGGTACGATACAGGTTCTTACGAAATGATATGTTAGTTTTAAATTTACCAATCCTGATATCCATATCCATGCCTTATATCAATAATTTAATTTCACTAGAATATTTATAAATACTGACATTTATGAAAATATCATGGAAAGTATTGGTATTTTCACAAAACAGTACAAACCAGTACTTTACGAAGCTGTATTTAATATTTTAATGATGCCATGTAGCAGTGTGCAGCCGTATCTGTGGCTCCTGTTTGCATAAATTGACCTGACACTCATGAACTCTGTTAGCATTATTTAAGGATGAAATTGTTTCCTATATTTATCATCTTAGTATTTTGTGTGTGGTGATCCCCTGCAAATATTCTGGGTACATTGTATATACTTAAATCACATAACTATTATACATTTATTGACTAGAGGGCCATTGAATATGATATGATAACACTGTATTAAGTGAAGTTATAATAAGACAACAAACAAAGAATTGACATGCTTTTTGTTCTTTTTTTCATATAAAACTGCATTTCATGTTGTTTATGTATGTTTGTTTAATTTTATCAATGCTTTTGGTATAATTAGCATTTTTCCATGACTTTAGCTCACCTGAGCACAAAGTGCTCATGGTGAGCTTTTGTGATCGCCCGTTGTGCGTGCGTGCGTGTGTGCGTGCGCCGTCAACTTTTCAGTTAAACAACATCTCCTCCTAAACCGCTTGGCAGATTTTCACCAAACTTCACAGGAATGATCCTTGGATGGACCTCTTTCAAACTTTTTCAAATCTTTCTGGTCCGCTGCATATGTAGGTCACCAGAGCTAAAAAAAGATTTTAAAAGTGAAAACTTAAAAAAATCTTCTTCTATGAAACCGCAAGGCTCAGAGCTTTCATATTTGATATGTGACATCCTCTAGTGGTCCTCTACAAAGATTGTTCAAATGATGCCCCTGGGGTCAAAACTGGCCACGCCCCGGGGGTCACATGGTTTATATAGACTTATATAGCAAAATTACTTTTAAAATCTTCTTCTTGGAAACCGCAAGGCCCAGAGGTTTCATATTTGGTACGAAACATTGTATAGTGGTCCTCTGCAAAGATTGTTCAAATAATGCCACTGGGGTCAAAACTGGCCATGCCCCGGGGGTCACATTGTTTGTATCAACTTATATAGCAAAATTACTTTAAAAATCTTCTCATCTGAAACTGCAAGGCCTGGAGGTTTCATATTTGGTATGTAACATTGTATAGTGGTCCTCTACAAAGATTGTTTAAATGATGCCCCTGGGGTCAAAACTTTCCACACCCCAGGGGTCACATGGTTTATAAAGACTTAAATAGCAAAATGAATTTAAAATTATTCTTCTCTGAAACAGCAAGGCCCAGAGGTTTCATATTTGGTATGTAACATTGTATAGTGGTCCTCAACAAAGAATGTTCAAATGATGCCCCTGGGGTCAAAATTGGCCACACCCCGGGTGTCACATATTTTATATAGACTTAAATAGTAAAATGAATCTTCTCCTCGGAAACTGCAAGGCCTAGAGGTTTCATATTTGGTTGGTTACATTGTATAGTGGTCCTTTACAAAGAATGTTAAAATTATGCCCCTGGGTTCAAAATTGGCCACACCCCGGGGGTCACATGGTTTATATAGACTTAAATCGCAAAATGACTTTTAAAATCTCCTCTGAAACCGCAAGGCCCAGAATTGTTATAATTGGTTTGTAACATTGTATATTGGTTCCCTACAAAGATTGTTCAAATAATGCCCCTGGAGTAAAAACTGGCCACACCCCGGGGGTCACATGGTTTATATTGACTTAAATAGCAAAATGACTTTAAAAATATCCTCTGAAATATCAAGGCATAGAGGTTTCATATTTTTTTTTAGTATGTAACATTGTATACCGTAAATACGCAGTCATAACTCAAGAAGTAAAATTCATTCCAGAAACGTATTTCTAATCATAACCATTCCATAAATCGAGTTAGAATGATCATAAAACACCATCTGAAAATTGGCCAGAGTATGCCCTATAAGTAGGTATATAGGTACAGGCTGCAGTAAATGCTTTGAAGTGTGAAATCACTGCCTTATCCTCTTTGACAGGTCTTGATGTAGACAAAAACCAGTTCCAGCCAGTTTAATTACCAATACGCTATACACGAAAATCATGGGTTTTGTCTGCAGGTTTATTGATTTTTTATTGGTGGCTGATGGTCTAGCTGGGGCCTACAGTGGGGAAGTCAATTAAAATAGAGTAGATAGTTTCATTCACATTTTGTATCTTATTTAATAATGAAACAGTTAGGCATTTTGTCTTAATTGTCAGTAATTAATAGAAAGGGCAAACTGTGATAATTATGAATGAATTATAGTGTGTGGATTAGCAAATATGCAGGTAAGAAATAATATGCATTTGACAAATATTTCAATATAATATGCTCAAATTTTTTGTGAACTGCCTCATAAGTCAAATGTACTTTATAACTACGATTTTAGAGGCTTAAAATCTCGACTTATGACTGAGTACTTACGGTAGTGGTCCTCAACAAAGATTGTTAAAATGATGCCCCTGGGGTCAAAACTGTGCACACCCCGGGGGTCACATGGTTTATATAGACTTAAGTAGCAAAATGACTTTAAAAATCTCCTCTGAAACTGCAAGGCCCAGAGGTTTCATATTTGGTATGTACATTTGTAAAGTGGTCCTCTACAAAGATTGTTCATATGATGCCACTGGGGTCAAACTGGGCTACCCCGGGGGGTCACATGGTTTATATAGAAACTGCAAGGCCCAGAGGTTTTGTATTTGGTATGTAACATTGTATAGTTGTCCTCTACAAAGATTGTTCGGAGGGAAGCAAGTTAAAACGGCCCCAGGTTAAAACGGCCCCAAAATGGTTAAAACGGCTACAGTTACTAAATAAATGTCGTTAAAACGGCCCCATATTATTTTAGCGATTTTGGTAATTTCAATTTATGTGCAAACAACAAAAAAGGTTATATTTGTTTATTTCAGTTTATTGCATAACAATTAACATGAAGCATACCACAAGAAGAATACAATACTGAAAATATATATTGATCAAAAAAAAAGAAAGTCTTTGGAAGGTTCAGATGTGTACAGAACCTGAATATTCAAGTAATTTTGAAATAAATCGATTATAATACACATATATGCTATCCTGAAAAATTTTTTATGTAAATTAATTTTGAAATACAGTGATTATAATAAATAAGCATATAAATATATATGTCTGGTTAAATATATATGTCTGGTTAAATATATATGTCTGGATCACATATGTTCCTGAAACAAAAACTATGAATTACATGAATAATATGTACATTATTGTCAGTTTTATCACTCATCATCACTGATCGATCATCATCGATAATCTTCGCTCAACATCGATCATTATCACTCAATGAAGCTGGTCATCTTCCGTGACTTGAGGTACAACTGGACGATACAGGTTGGACAGTTTCTTCAGAAGTCCATTGGTAGACAATATACCCGCTCTGTAACTGAAAAAAAAAGAATAAATAAGAAAATTTGAAGTATAATTACAATTGATATACTGATACAAATATGGACTTTTGAATGGATATATATATACGTATTTATTTTTACATATTGTACATTGTAGGATATAGATAAGAATATTAAATAAATAAGTAAATAAATAAGGCATTGTTATGGATTAAGATAATAATTGGTGAATTTAAAATACCTGGTCCATGCATTGAACATTTTGCCTTGCATGGTTCTCACAGATTTCCGCTGGAGACGCCGCAGTCTCATTTCGCTAACCAGACGGGCATTGCAGGCTACTTCTAACGCTTCTGTGTGTAGCAGGCGCACCAATGTATAGAAGGGTGGTGCAACACCGGCCCTGACATTAAGACGCCGATGCCACCCTATGAAAACACATCATTGTATGATATAATTGAGTAAAACAAAAACATTGTATGATATAATTCAATGTTACACCACTTGTGTATGATATAATTGAATAATACTTATATTGTCAATATCAAAATATCAAAGATCAAAGTACATCAGTAATTAATTGAATATTATAGTACCTTCACAATCATTGTTTGTGCGAACGGACTGTCCGTACACGCTCCATGATGAGACTGGCCAGACTGTCCGTACACGCTCCCTGATGAGACTGGCCATGAACGGACTGTCCGTACACGCTCCATGATGAGACTGGCCATGAACGGACTGTCCGTACACGCTCCATGATGAGACTGGCCAGACCGTCTGTACACGCTCCATGATGAGACTGGCCAGACCGTCTGTACACGCTCCATGATGAGACTGGCCAGACTGTCCGTACACGCTCCCTGATGAGACTGGCCAGACTGTCCGTACACGCTCCATGATGAGACTGGCCAGACTGTCCGTACACGCTCCATGATGAGACTGGCCAGACTGTCCGTACACGCTCCATGATGAGACTGGCCAGACTGTCCGTACACGCTCCATGATGAGACTGGCCAGACTGTCCGTACACGCTCCATGATGAGACTGGCCAGACTGTCCGTACACGCTCCATGATGAGACTGGCCAGACTGTCCGTACACGCTCCATGATGAGACTGGCCAGACTGTCCGTACACGCTCCATGATGAGACTGGCCAGACTGTCCGTACACGCTCCATGATGAGACTGGCCAGACTGTCCGTACACGCTCCATGATGAGACTGGCTAGACTGTCCGTACACGCTCCATGATGAGACTGGCCAGACTGTCCGTACACGCTCCATGATGAGACTGGCCATATCGACGACTCCATCCACGTACGTCTGATGTATTAATACAGGGGCAGCAGGCGAGTTGCATCGTTCATGTCCACCAGGGCTTCAAACGTATCTCGGATGTGTTCCTGTGGGAGGAATGGCAGGCAGAACAACATATGCAGAAGTCCATGCGTACCACGATCATGCATATATTCCGTAGACAGCCCCATGTTCTGTTAAAGAGAGTAGATTGTTTCATAACTATATATGCATGGTTATTAATCGTAAATTATTTAATCTTTGGAAATGGAGGATTATATTGCAATATATACTCTTTAAACATTTGCGCTACACAGTTATTATTCGTATGTTATTATCTTATAATACAGGAAATAACTGAATGTATGTCTGTACTGCCGTATGCAGACAGCTAAACCAAACTCTGACTCCAATTTCCAATTTTATTTTCAGAGTGTAATATGGTGATTTGCTGAAACAACACAAAGATTACAATATATTGCATGTCAAAAAATGAAGTGATCAAAGGGAGACAAACAGTGTAAATACTAATTTAAATACAGACAGAGTTGTCTTTCTTTCTAGCAGAGAATGACTCAGAACATCAAAAATAGAATGCTTACAGCAAAAAGTTGCATGTACGTATAGATAAAACAGTTTTCTAAATGATATCCAATTTAATTAAGCATACTTGGATAATTAATATAAATAGGAATTTCTAGTTTTCCATAAAAGGCAAAAATTCCCAATGAACACGCCAAAATTGTTTAGAGCTACATTTCGATAAATGAGTACAGTTATGCATTAAACCTTTATCCAAATGAAAATACACATATCCTGATTTAGTAACAACAAGAAGAAATCAACAAAAATGTCGTTCTTACATCGTTATTTCGCCCAACTTGAGTCCAGATTTGAATTTCCTTGTGAAAAGGAGCGAAAACCATGAGCCAATAATGAGCCGAAAGAAAAATGAACGGCAAATGAACGAAAAGAAACAGGTTAGGTGTCGGGGGCAACACAATGTCACTGATTACAAGATTTACCTGAACACGTCGCCAAAGCGCCTGGCCCCAGTGGAACGCACATCCTTTAATGGCCGTGTCAGGAAACACATTTCTTAAAGCTTTCCAGATATCGGCTTCAAAGTCACATTCTATCTCTTCCACTTGTTCCATGACATTCAGACCTCATTTAATTGCCTGTAAATCATGCTTACGGTTATCAGTTTGACATTTTATTTTTTCACCGTACTAACATACTGTTACAAATGTAAGAAATCATGTGTTGAAAGGAGTGTAAACTTTGTGTAATACAATTTAATACAATAAACTTAGAAACAACAACAACACATACATCCAAGGAACACACGTGTCTCAAAGCAAATAAATTGATTATTTTCACTGTATTTTCCAAAACAATTATAATCGTAAACTTGGTTATTTGTGAAGCATTTATGATATTATATCACTGCATTCAACTATATATGCACCACGAAACAATTAAGTTATTTACTCATGTCCGAAAGTAAACTACTCGATATGCATTACGAAATAGTGTGAATACATTAAAGATGTCGGCTCTTTTTTTTTACATTTATTTTTTTGTCGGACAAAGATGTTTCAGTTAAAAAGAATTCTTTATTCAATTTCCAATTAACAGCAATTAGCACATCTTAAAGAGCCCGGCTATTCTTTGAAATGGGACAAATTTAGGACCACTTTATACTCTAATAGTTTGCCAATTTAGCGCTATTTTTCTACTTTTTCAGCAAATTCAAACTGTGAAAATATTTACCAATAATCACAACTAATGGTTATGTTTAATCACTGCATTTTATTACAAATCAACAAATCTGTCTATTACAACTTCGAATCCAAAACCGATATACATATTATACAATTTAAAATCCCAACGTAATAACTAATTTTGATTTGTTCACAATTTGATCATGAGGCCATTTTAACCATATGTGGGGCCGTTTTAACCAAATGTGAGGCCGTTTTAACCATATTACAAAAATGTGTGGCCGTTTTGACCACTTGGGGCCGTTTTAACCATTTTAGGGGGCCGTTTTAACTTGATGCCGTTTTAACTTGGGGCCGTTTTACCTGTAATCCGTTCAAATGATGTCTCAGGGGTCAAAACTGGCCCTGCCCTGGGGGTCACACTGTTTATATAGTTTAAATAGCAAAATGACTTTAAAATCTCCTCTGAAACCGGAGTGTTTTCATATTTGATATATAACATTGTATAGTGGTCCTTTACAAAGATTGTTAAAATTATTCCCCTGGGTTCAAAATTGGCCACACCCCGGGGGTCACACGGCTTATATAGACTTATATGGCAAGTGGGCCTTAAAAATCTTCCTTTTTGAAACTTTTAAGGCCCAGAGGTTTTATATTTTGCGTGAAACATTGTGGAGTGGTCCTCTACAAAGATTGTTCCAATGATGCCCCTGGAGGTCACATGGTTTATATACTTTTAAATAGCAAAATGACTAAAAATCTCGTCTGCAACCGCAAGGCCCAGTGGTTTCATATTTGGTATGTAACATTGAATAGTGGTCCACTACAAATATTTTTCAGATTATGCCCCTAGGTTAGAAAGTGGCCACGCCCTGTGGGTCACATGGTTTATATAGACTAAAAAACTACTGAACCTGCAAGGCCCAGATTTTTATACTCAGGTAAGGGGTTTAGTGCCATTTTTTCCTCTTGTTATTAGCCATTATGATGCCTTAAACTCAGGTGAGCGACCTAGGGCAATCATGGCCCTCTTGTTTATTAAAACTGAATGTGTCTTTGATCATTTTTACTGTATTTATAAATTGTGTCCATGCACTCATGGACACAGTTTCATTTTTTGTGTGAAAATTTTGTAAATGCAAACAAGTATACAGTTTTGTGGTAAAATCAATTTTATTGATCCAGTTATATATGCAGGTGTCTGTTGCACTAACTACTATGCAAAATTCTTTAATTACAAATGGTAAACTGCATGTATAACATTGGTGTAATAATAGGGTTTATTCTATGTTTGACGTCTTATTCTAACTTCACATGATAGTGTGCTTGATATTCACGGGTAGAAAGACATTGACCGAGGTGCAGCCGAGGTCAATATTTGTTTCTGCCAGTGATTACTAAATCATATTCTATCTTTCTCTGGTCAATAAATGTGGCGCGTCGTGAGAAAACCGGTCTTAATGCATGTGCATAAAGTGTCATCCCGGATTAGCCTGTGCAGTCCGCACAGGCTAATCCAGGACGGTACTTTCTGCTTTTATGGTATTTTCTGTTTGAAGGAAGTCTCTTCTAAACATAAATCCTCTGTCAGCGGAAAGTGCCGTCCTGCATTAGCCTGTGCGGACTGCACAGGCTAATCGGGGACGACACTTTACGCACATGCATTAAGACCGGTTTTCCCACGACACCCCTCAAATGTTTTATTACCGTATATGACAGTCTATATTATATTTTGTTGACGTTACACTCACTTTTTGTTAACAATCGTGAAATGCACGTCAAACGTACTTCTATTTAAATGATGTCTTTTCCGTAATAACGCAGTTGATTTCATTAAAGTGTGTATGTACGATCTTACAACAGATATAGTGGCATAAATACAATTAACTAATTAAGGTTAATAAACATATATTCCCATTTTAAATAGAATAAAAGTTAAGAACAAGCATTGCTTTTGAAGCGTGTATGTATGATCTTTCATATCAGTTATTTTCAAAATAAGCAGATGAAAGTGAAAATAACACTTAAAAGCAAACAGAAAAACATAAAGATGACCCTTTTATGTGTTTGCTTTCAAGCTTTAAAGTGAAAGATGAAAGATCATACATACACACTTTCAACCAAACCTTTTTTAGAAAATGACCACCAGATGTGACCCTGCTGTGTTTGCAGAAACGTTATTCGTAACATCAAAAAACGGGTACCAAAGTCAGCTATTTTTAGTCCATTGAATATGACTGAGGAAAACCCAAAGTCCATTGAATATGTGATATATTTTGTGTCGCCGATCATACTGTGGACCAATTGGAAGCCGTTTATTTATAGGTCATAAATGAATGTGTGATTCAGCATGATATCTGAATTCACCTGTTTCTTGGAATCACTTCCTGTTAATCACTTTATAAGATTTTCATGTGTAAAGTTTAGTTTCAGGTCAATATTTCTGGGCAACTGATCTATCAACATTGATTTCTGAATCATTGTTGTTATCTGTTATATGTATATTCACAATAGGTTTGTATGGTTAAACTAGACAACATTATGTTGTCACTTCAGCTTACATATAATTATATGTGATGGAATATTGGAATTTGACTGTTGAGTCGAAAAAATATTTTGGGATTAAATAACTCACTTATACATTATTGTTCATCTGAGGTTCTTTTATTTTGAATGAAAAGATATGTGATGATTAACTTTATAGAGATCATGTATTCATACCATACCATATTGTAACGTTATGATTTGGTTGTATTCTGGTCAGGTTGTGAAATAACCTTAGATGGATGCTGTGGCAACGTTATGATCACAACTTTGTAAAACTTTGTGATCGTCAGGTGTACTGTTAGTATGTGAAAAAAACTGTATTTCAATGATATTGTTGCATATTACATAAATGCATGGTATACCATTTTTTAATTGTGAATGTTATTACGTGTACCGGACGTTATATATACGTTACGTGACCACGTTATTTTTTATGGCCGGCTAGCTCAGTTGGTAGAGCGCTGGACTACAAATCCGAGGATCGGTTTTATTCCCAGCCCGGCCACATAACTTGTGCGGGGATTGGTCATGAAATTATTTCTACGGCCATTCTCCCTGTACCTCTGATTCAAGTAGGGCAGTTGTCAGTTACTGGCATAAGTATGTGCACTTAGTACTGGTTAACCAGCTTACCCAGGAAAAGTGTGAGTAGGTTAACTGACCGCCATTATATGACTGAAATACTGTTGAATACGGCGAAAAATCCAAACAAACAAACAAGGTTCACAAAGCGTTATGTAATAGATGAAAATACAAAATTATGATATATATATATACATTCCGCATACAATATGTGTGTGTATACTGATAAGTTATTGTGCACAAATGTGCTAAAATAGACATGCCAACAAATCAAACTTGATTATTTCCTAAATACGAATTTGCAGCTACTTCATTTTCGCGCACGCGTACACAAAGGAAGGGAATAACAAAGAAAGAAAAATTGAACATAGTGAAAATCGAACTATTAATGGATCCATTTATTATTTAATACTGCATATGTTGGATCTAAATGTATATTTTTTATGTCACAATAAAATAATGCGAAAAATAATGTTGTGTTTTAATTATTTGTAGCAAATGTAGTTTGGTTGTATAAATGTTGTATCTTGGTTATTTATTACGTTATTTCATATCGTTGTCACAACATTTTTTGGAGTCTACCTTTCTACGTTATATGAATTTTGTAATTTAATGTTATAACAACATAAGCCGTAATGTTAATACAACGTTCATACAGCGTTATTGTGTTAGCTGGGAATATTACTGGTTTTAGACCCTGACAAGTGCCTGTAAGATCTTCTACAATGATTCTGCCGTCAGTTCCATCCCAGTCATGATGAACCTGTACTCCAACGTCCTGCTGTCCACAGCCCGGAACATTATGGGAGTAATAGGTAAGAATGTTATGGGAGTAACAGGTAAGGATGTTATGGGAATAACAAGTAAGGATGTCATGGGAATAACGGGTAAGGTAGTTATGGGAATAACAAGTAAGGATGTTATGGGAATAACAGGTAAGGTAGTTATGGGAATAGCATGTAAGGATGTTAAAGGAATAACATGTAAGGATGTTATGGGAATAATATGTAAGGATGTTACGGGAATAACAGGTAAGGACGTTATGGGAATAACAGGTAAGAACTTTATGGACATAACATGGAAGAACATTATGGGAAGAATATGTAAGAATGGTATGGGAATAACTGGTAAGGACATTATGGAAATAACAGGTAAGAACTTTATGGAAATAACAGGTAAGAACATTATGGGTATAACATGTTAGAAAATTATGGGAAAAATATGTAAGAATGCTATGGGAATAACAGGTAAGGACTTTATGGGAATAACAGGTAAGAACGTTATGGCAATAACAAGTAAGATCATTATGGGAATAACAGGTAAGAACATTATGGGAATAACATGTAAGAACATTATGGGAATAACAGGTAAGAACATTATGGGAATAACGGGTAAGAACATTATGGGAATAATAGGTAAGTACATTATGGGAATAACATGTAAGAACATTATGGAAATAACAGATAGGAATAAAATGGGAAAGGCAGGTAAGAACATTATGGGAATAACATGTAAGAACATTATGGAAATAACATGTAAGAACATTACGGGTATAACATGTAAGAATGATATGGGAAAGAAAAGGTAAGAACATAATGGGAATAACCAGTAAGATTGTTGTGGAAATAACATGTAAGAATTTTATTGGAATAACAAGTAAGAATGTCGTAGAAAAAGAGGTTAAGAAAATTATGGAAATAACAAATAATCTCTTTAAGAAAAAACAAACTGATAAGGTTAAGAATTATCACATTTTTTGTCCAAAAAATATTATATTGCATTTATTGTCTCAGAAAATCTTGTGGTGGCATCATAATTATCGCATTGTGTATATATGTTGCATATATCTTTCTAATTAGTAAAGTTTCTATTGTATTTGTTTGCAGATAACCGCAGTATTGAGGTGAGCAGTTACCCATGGCCAGATTACCTAAAGAAGAAAGAGTACAACAGTGGTCAGTTTGCGTCCATCCTGCTTATCGGCATGGCGTTTGTTTTCATTCCTGGTGGACTGGCCATCGACATTGTGAAGCTGAGACAGGTATGGCATTCAACAATCATGTAGTGCTGATAAGATACTAAACCTTTATTGTATAAGCATTAATTACTGTGAAATCACTAATTTTCGTGGAGGTCAGTCATATTTCAGTTGGCATTTAATGAACAAGATGTCAGTTTGACACAAAGTGATATTAATTATCTATTGTCTTGCCTAAATATGGCTCCTTATTCTTCAGAAGTGTACCACTATTATCAGTTAACCTAATCTGGTAGTTATACACTGTCACCTGTTATTGTAACAAACAAGCTGTTTCATTACGATCCTTCACAGGCGTTGTGCCCAGCCGGGTGTTTCATCGAATAATCAACACGTTTGCTTTTTTGTAAAACACAGCTGACGCTATGTTCGATAATCAACCAAATTGCCCCAGGAACTGGAGAGTTATGGCTAATGAAACAGTGTTTACGAAATACATCGGACATTGCCGGTACATTTTCAAATTGTCCGCCGTTTCTTGAATCTACGGTGGACAGATTTGTCCGGCGTAATTTGAAGCCTTCCAGAATAAATTCCAAACGCTTAATAATCCTTTTTTATTTTATTTTCTCGTGTTTTCTGATAATCAGGAATTTTATGACACTAATTTTAATCTTAAATGTCTTATGCGCATGAGCGGCGATCGACAAGTCTAATCTCGCACCGTACTGTTTGTCATGTAATCGTAACTAGTCGGTATATTCCGCTATGCTTCATTGTACAATTGATACGGTAATTGACGTCATAAGACAAACTGAAAATCGTAAAGCCCGTTTGATTCTGTGACCGATTCGACTTATTTGAGGGAGTAGCCTCACATTAAACGAAATAAACGAAAATTAGAATAAGTCAATATTCTCTTAAATATTAAATGGAATAAAATTCTCATTAATGATGTAATTTAAATGAAAATGGCGGATTTCATATTACACTTAAATCTTATACATAACAATTTGTCCCCCTGTCAAAATAACAGCGTCCTAGTCAGAATATTTGTATCTGTTATGTTTTATAATGGTTCTAATGACAAATATTTTATTGGAAAATACTTTATTGAAAACAACATTTGACATTGAAGGTTACGTGCCACTATTAAGTATTTCAGGTTTCAAAAATTTAAATGGCAATTATGGCATGAGTCAGACTGCATTAAAAATTTGTTTATCGATATTCAGACAATTTTGCTTTTTATTTGCAATCTAAAAAATCTCAAGAATGTCTGACATTATTAATTGGACGTGTATGTGGCTATTTTCAAACAGTTGGTTTATGGCTATATTCAAACAGTTGGTTTGTGATTATGTGCATTGACCAGGCGTTATATGTTATATTAGAACCTTGAAATATTAAATAGGTTTGAAAAGGAAGGTTTTTGTTATTATTTTTGCAATATTCTTGTATTTTAATAAATGTCCTGCGTGGTTGAAAAATGTCCTGCGTAGCATAGAAAATACGTCAGACAAATTGTCCAGCGTAGTCCAAAATGTTTTCGTAAACACTGATGAAATATCTAAAACTTGCCTTTTTGGCTGTTTGCTCTCTCTAACTCCAAAAGTTTTCATCCAATTTTCACCAAACTTGATACAAATGTTTGTTGGCATTATATTTCAGCCAAGTTTTTTATTCAACCAAAACACTCCAGGAACTGCAGAGTTGTGGCCTTTGAATTATCCACTGTTGCTTGGGATCTACCTTCACCAAACTTGATTATGGCCCTTGCGTTATTTAAAATTGGCCTTTTTCGAGCTGTTTTGGCTCTCTGTGTTCAACAGTTTACACCAACTAGATATTTTAAAGATTGCTTATGACCTAGAAGGACCTGTTTTACAAACAACTCTTGTTATTTCTAATGTTAGCCTCTGTTTTCCTTCAGAACAAGGTGCGTAGCCAGGTCAGGGTGATAGGACAGCTGTTCTCTAATGTTAGCCTCTGTTTTCCTTCAGAACAAGGTCCGTAGCCAGGACAGGGTGTCAGGACAGCTGTTCTCTAATGTTAGCCTCTGTTTTCCTTCAGAACAAGGTGCGTAGCCAGGTCAGGGTGTCAGGACAGCTGTTCTCTAATGTTAGCCTCTGTTTTCCTTCAGAACAAGGTGCGTAGCCAGGTCAGGGTGTCAGGACAGCTGTTCTCTAATGTTAGCCTCTGTTTTCCTTCAGAACAAGGTGCGTAGCCAGGTCAGGGTGTCAGGACAGCTGTTCTCTAATGTTAGCCTCTGTTTTCCTTCAGAACAAGGTGCGTAGCCAGGTCAGGGTGTCAGGACAGCCGTTCTCTAATGTTAGCCTCTGTTTTCCTTCAGAACAAGGTGCGTAGCCAGGTCAGGGTGTCAGGACAGCCGTTCTCTAATGTTAGCCTCTGTTTTCCTTCAGAACAAGGTGCGTAGCCAGGTCAGGGTGTCAGGACAGCCGTTCTCTAATGTTAGCCTCTGTTTTCCTTCAGAACAAGGTGCGTAGCCAGGTCAGGGTGACAGGACAGCTGTTCTCTAATGTTTGCCTCTGTTTTCCTTCAGAACAAGGTGCGTAGCCAGGTCAGGGTGTCAGGACAGCCGTTCTCTAATGTTAGCCTCTGTTTTCCTTCAGAACAAGGTGCGTAGCCAGGTCAGGGTGTCAGGTCAGCCGTTCTCTAATGTTTGCCTCTGTTTTCCTTCAGAACAAGGTGCGTAGCCAGGTCAGGGTGACAGGACAGCTGTTCTCTAATGTTAGCCTCTGTTTTCCTTCAGAACAAGGTGCGTAGCCAGGTCAGGGTGTCAGGACAGCCGTTCTCTAATGTTAGCCTCTGTTTTCCTTCAGAACAAGGTGCGTAGCCAGGTCAGGGTGTCAGGTCAGCCGTTCTCTAATGTTTGCCTCTGTTTTCCTTCAGAACAAGGTGCGTAGCCAGGTCAGGGTGACAGGACAGCTGTTCTCTAATGTTAGCCTCTGTTTTCCTTCAGAACAAGGTGCGTAGCCAGGTCAGGGTGTCAGGACAGCCGTTCTCTAATGTTAGCCTCTGTTTTCCTTCAGAACAAGGTGCGTAGCCAGGTCAGGGTGTCAGGACAGCTGTTCTCTAATGTTAGCCTCTGTTTTCCTTCAGAACAAGGTGCGTAGCCAGGTCAGGGTGTCAGGACAGCCGTTCTCTAATGTTAGCCTCTGTTTCCTTCAGAACAAGGTGCGTAGCCAGGTCAGGGTGTCAGGACAGCTGTTCTGTAATGTTAGCCTCTGTTTTCCTTCAGAACAAGGTGCGTAGCCAGGTCAGGGTGTCAGGACAGCTGTTCTCTAATGTTAGCCTCTGTTTTCCTTCAGAACAAGGTGCGTAGCCAGGTCAGGGTGTCAGGACAGCCGTTCTCTAATGTTTGCCTCTGTTTCCTTCAGAACAAGGTGCGTAGCCAGGTCAGGGTGACAGGACAGCTGTTCTCTAATGTTAGCCTCTGTTTTCCTTCAGAACAAGGTGCTTAGCCAGGTCAGGGTGACAGGACAGCTGTTCTCTAATGTTAGCCTCTGTTTTCCTTCAGAACAAGGTGCTTAGCCAGGTCAGGGTGTCAGGACAGCCGTTCTCTAATGTTTGCCTCTGTTTTCCTTCAGAACAAGGTGCGTAGCCAGGTCAGGGTGACAGGACAGCTGTTCTCTAATGTTTGCCTCTGTTTTCCTTCAGAACAAGGTGCGTAGCCAGGTCAGGGTGTCAGGACAGCCGTTCTCTAATGTTTGCCTCTGTTTTCCTTCAGAACAAGGTGCGTAGCCAGGTCAGGGTATTGGGACTGCCGTTCTCTAATGTTAGCCTGTGTTTTCCTTCAGAACAAGGTCCGTAGCCAGGTCAGGGTGTCGGGACTGCCGTTCTCTAATGTTAGCCTGTGTTTTCCTTCAGAACAAGGTCCGTAGCCAGGTCAGGGTATTGGGACTGCCGTTCTCTAATGTTAGCCTCTGTTTTCCTTCAGAACAAGGTCCGTAGCCAGGTCAGGGTGTCGGGACTGCCGTTCTCCCTCTACTGGGGTGGACTGCTGGCTGTGCATGCCATCAAGTTTTTCATTCCCGCCATCATCACCATCATATGTGTCCTAGCTCTGCAGGTAATATATTGAATACAAGTATTTTCTAAGATTTCAGTCAATATTTACAGATACATAAGATATTTTATTAGTTCATTGTGATAATTATGCCCCCAAAGGTACTTAACGAGTTGCAGGTTTTATTTCCCTATCCTCCTTTTAGTATCTGTAAAGCAATGTCCTTCATTAGTGTATTGATAGCTGAGTATCGGTCATTTGCAATTATTATCTCCCCTGCGCAGGTTGACACCCTCATGACAGCCGGGGCTATAATTAGCTTCATCCTCCTGTGTTTGCTGTACATCCCGGCCAACGTGCTGTTTACGTACGTCGTGTCCTTCATATTCAACAAGTGGGAGACAGCTTCCTCCTTGATGCCCATGTTGATGACCATGGTAACAAATCTGGCTTGTTGGCCATTTTTAGCATGCAAAATGTGCTCAGTCGGTTACTTGTGCCCATATTCACCAATCCATTCTAAGTCTCAAGACCAAGAATGAAGAACATCCTTAACACTGTTCTGTTCTAAGCGCGCTGTACATTTGAATCTTACTTGGAATTCACCAACTCGAATTGCAGCATTCTATATTTAGATGATTTGTTAATGACATTAGCAACATTGATACCACACAGTAATAAGTAGGTTCTTTATTGTTAAAGGGACTTGTTCACAGATCTTCGCATTTTTTAAGTATGCCCTTAAATGTCTTAACTTGACAGATTTAAGCATCGGAAATAAAAAGCTCATGTATAATAACAAGAAAAGTATTTAGAAAAAAAAGAAGAAAAAAAACTTAATCCCACTAGGATTTGAACCCGGGACCTCCAGATTAAAAGGCTCTTGCGTTAACCCCTCGGCCATTCCGACTTCTATATTTTTCTCTGCATTATTTACTTTATGTTAGTGTTCCACGTGATGTCAGCAGTTTCAACGAAACCAACAGAAACACTCCAGATTATTCCATTGTTCAACGCTCTATTATGTCCCCCTTCGCAGAAGTGGGGGGTATCTTGCTGTGCACCTGTCCGTCGGTCGGTAGGTCGGACGGATGGTCGGTCTGTCCGTAGACCATTTTGTTTCTGCGCAATATCTAGAGAACGCTTTGACCTATGATCATGAAAATTGGTATGCTGGTTACTTGGGAGGAGAGGAAGACGCCTATAAATTTTGCGGTCAACAGGTCTAAGGTCAAGGTCACTGTTGCTAAAAATAGAAAAACGGTTTCCGCTCAATAACTTGAGAACGCATTGAGATATTGTAATGAATCTTTATACATAGATACCTTATATCGAGACCTCCCTTGGGATTGCATATGGGATGGGTGGGGTCAAGGTCAAGGTCAATGTTACTAAAAATAGAAAAACGGTTTCCGCTCAATAACTTGAGAATGCATCAAGATATTTTAATGAAACTTCATACATAGATACCTTAAATTGAGACCTCACTTGGGATTGCATATGGGGCGGGTGGGATCAAGGTCACCGTTACTAAAAATAGAAATAGGTTTCAGCACAATAACTTGAGAACGCATAGAGATATTTTAATGAAACTTCATACATATATACCTTATATCGAGACATCGCTTGGTATTGCATATGGGGTGGGTGGGGTCAAGGTCACCGTTGCTAAACATAGAAAAACGGTTTCCGCTCAATAACTTGAGAACGCATTGAGATATTTTAATAAAACTTCATACGTAGATACCTTATATTGAGACCTCTCTTGGGATTTCATATGGGGCGGGAGGGGTCAAGGTCACCATTACTATAAATAGAAAAACGGTTTCCGCTCAGTAACTTTAAAACGCATCAAGATATTTTAATGAAACTTCATACATAGATACCATATATCGAGACCTCGCTTGGGATTGCATATTAAAAAGATTTCTTAACAATTGCACATATTCACAACTTGGCTGCAAGTCGGGGGGCATACATGTTTTACAAACATTTCTTGGTATTTTATCAATCTCAACTGATGATTACTCATAAACGAAACGGTTTTTACAGTATATTTCTCAGTCCGTAGTGTTATTTTTCTCCCTTGTATACACTGTTCGTTTATTGTTGGAATCGGTGACAAAAAGTTGAAAAAATGTCAATTCGTCAAACTGTGAACAGGTCCCTTTAAGTCTAAGAATGGGTTGGTGAATAGGCGCCGGGTATTGGTATGATTGTTATTCAAATTGTATTATATATGTGTCAGGGGCTGTACATCTGGGTGTGTATTCCAGAAACATCTTAGGTTTATCTTAAAATATTATCACTTCAGTTCCATTTTGTGTCATTAAATATTTTTTAATTACATACAAATTCATGAAATCCTTCACAGTTAAGTAATTCATAGTTAATAGTAATTTATTATCATAGTTGATAATAAATAAACACTAAGCACAATGTGATTTATGCATAGAGTACAATGTACAGAGAAAAAAAAAGATGTTAAGGTTAAGTATAAGATTTCACTTAAGATGTTTCTGGAATCCCCCGCCCCCTGTATCACAAATAAGTAAATGATGTTTCTGGAATCCCCCCCCCTGTATCACAAATAAGTAAATGATGATTGGGATAACTTCAGCAATAGGAAAACACAGTAAGAAAGTAGAAATGTTGTTACCCAATGGATTGAAATAAAAATTTTGTTAAATTAGAAAGAACAGTATAAGAAACCAACAGGCATGTTCAATTTTATAAGAATTAGTGTAATAAATGTGTAAGTACCCATTTAGAATTATGAGAGCCATTTCATTTACAAATTTTAATGTGGCTAGTCGTGGAAAAACCGGACTTAACACATGTGCGTAAAGTGTCATCCCGGATTAGCCTGTGCACTCTGCACAGGCTAATCCAGGACGGCACTTTTCGCCTAAAGTGGATTTATGGTTAGAATAGACTTCCTTGAAACAGAAAATACGATTAAAGCGGATAGTGCCGTCCTGGACTGCACAGGCTAATCTGGGACGACACTTTACGCACATGCATTAAGACCGGTTTTCCCACGACGCGCCTTAAATTCCAACATCAGATATGTGCATAGAAGAAAATGTGTTTTTTAATGTTTTTTTTATCGTTTTCAGGCGGGTTATTTCCCATACATTCCCGTGTCTATTGTTGACATGTTAACGGACTCTCCTGCCTCAGTTGTGATTCATTATGTTTTCTGTGTGCTGGATCCGCCATATCTGATATTTGGAGGATTGTACTACATCGATAGGGTAAGGTGATAGAAAACCATTTATGTTCAAGGTGATAGAAAACCATTTATGTTCAAGGTGATAGAAAACCATTTATGTTCAAGGTGATAGAAAACCATTTTATGTTCAAGCATAATGATCCTTTGAAAAGAATAGACCTACATATGTGGCGTGGCATGGAAAAAACAGCCTTAATGCATGTGCGTAAAGTGTTGTCCCGGATAAGTCTGTCTGTCCGATCGAGGAAAACACTTTCCGCTTTGATGGTATTGTCTATTTCATAAATCCACTGTAGGCGGAAGGTGTCATGCAGGATTTGCCTGCACAGGCTGATCTGGGATGACACTTTATGCACATGCATTAAATCTGGGCTGGTATTTATAAAGAATCTTAATCGAAAATTAAGAAAAATCTTAAAATTCTCAAATTTAATTATTGGATTTTCTGAAAAAGTAATGCATTTCTTCAAGATTTTTACACATAATTTGCAATATAATTCAAAGTATATTAATATCTAGCATTAGTCGTGCAAATGTTCCAAAGCATAGTGTTTTAAACACAAATTCTGATTTTGACTTATGTTCAACTTAAGTTAATAATGGCTTAAGAATCTTTATAAATATGGGTCCAGGATTTCCCGCGACATGACACATAACGTCCCTTGAAAGCCAGAAGGTGCTATCAGCATTCTTTGCACATGTGCTGATAGCGCATAGACTGTCAAGGAATGATAATTCGGTAGCATTGTCATCACGATTATG
This sequence comes from Congeria kusceri, assembly GCA_027627225.1. NCBI lineage: Eukaryota > Metazoa > Mollusca > Bivalvia > Myida > Dreissenidae > Congeria > Congeria kusceri. The sequence continues at coordinate 48,143,093 of CM051036.1, read as the reverse complement.
TCAATTTTTAAATGTACGGGTAAAATGTAACAAGGTAAATTCAGACCGTCAATAATTGGTATGTGATGTGTCAACTAAATTAAATTTCTTGTTGTCTTTGTGTAGTATTTGTGATTGTTTGCTTTGTTATAAAAGAAAATCATTTTCTTCAATTACTTATATTTCTAAAAGATAATGTACCAATTATTATTCCGATAAAATAAACCTACTACTATATTTTATAGATATACCAGAATGCCATCAAAGATAACACAGAAGATGACATCACGTTTGGCGATTACTTCAAAATGACAAGTCATATTCCCATTTGCTTCATAATGGTTTGTTCACTAAAGTTGTTTATACATTTACTGCATTGTTGGAATATCACGAGCTCATTGTTTTCTCATTTTATTTTCTTTATTTGACCTGCTTCTGTTCATGTATATATCTTACATATGAGGCGTGTCATGGAAAAACCGGGCTAATGCAGTCCGCACAGGCTGATCTGGGACGACTCTTTCACATACAATGGATTTTTGTTTGGAAGAGACTTCCTTGAAATAAAAAATACCATATAAAAGTGGAAATTGTCGTCCCGGATCAGCCTGTGCAGTCTTGTCGTCCCGGATCAGCCTGTGCAGACTGCACAGGCTGACCTGGGACGACACTACACACGTGCATTAAGCCTGGTATTCCCACGACACGCCTTAAATGAATTATAGACAAATTAACTTGCTGTAAGGTGGACGGACTACTAATTTACAACTTGTAGGTATTTTCACATTTGCCATATATAGAATTTAAATGTTGTCAAACATAAGCTCTTTGTAAATCATTAAGTAAAACTAGAACTCCGCGAGTCGGATGTGTCGGCTGACGGGGCACAACTCAAGTACAATAAGAGCAGTTATGCCAAAAACTGAACTTAACCATTATTTTATGCCTACTAACACTTCCCCAAAGTATCATAATGATTGCACAAAAACTTCTCAAGTTATTGTCTGCAGAAGCCTTATTTGAACTATTTTTTTAAGAAAGGGGGCACAACTCAAGTATGATAACAGCAATTATGTCGAAAATTAAACCTAACCTTCCTTTAATGCCTACTAACACTTCCCTAAAGTTCCATAATGATTGCACAAAAACTTCTCAAGTTTCCGTCTGCACAAACCGACGCCGAAGCCGCCTACAGTAACCCGTTCATGTCGCCTTTTCAGGCAACACAAAAGGAGCAGATATTCCTAATTAAATGTGAAATTCCATTAAAAAGCTGCTTACCTGTCGAATTCATAAATGGTTAAACCTTCCATTCTGTGCATGAAATGTGTAACTTATATGCAAACTATGTCATATATCTAAATTCTGCATAATAAGCTAGTAATCTGTCGGCCATTTGCAATTAAATAAAACATTTGTGGCGCGTCGTGAGAAAAATGGTCTTAATGCATGTGCTTAAAGTGTCGTCCCGGAACGGCACTTTCCGCTTGTATGGTATTTTCTGTTTCAAGGAAGTCTCTTCTAAACATAAATCCACTTTAGGCGGAAAGTGTCGTCTCGGATTAGCCTGTGCAGACTGCACAGGCTAATCCGGGACGACACTTTACGCACATGCATTAAGTCTGGTTTTCCGATAACGCGCCTCATTTCTATTTCCAGCCAACAATCCATGCGATTTTCTTCTTCTTCCTTCTGCGTGTGCTGGACATAAGAAACACCGGTGGTGACGTCAGGGAGGCATGTTACAGTAGCAACCGACAAGCTGTCCAGCCAAAGGAGAATCTGGACGTCCCAGAAGATGAGGATGAAGATGTCACAGCTGAAAGGTCAAGGGTCAGGGATCTGCTGAGACAAGGCAATCAGGTATGGGGCTGTCACGAGCTACTGACATTGTTGCTAAATGTGCTTGATATTTGCCTCGATAAAAGGTGTTTGATAGGGCCAAGACAAATTTATCTGTTTCGGCAAAAAACGACCCTACTTGGCGAAAACCCCCCGACCCTAAAGTTGTTAATGATGATTGTTTTCCATGAAATCCGTATTCGCGTTAGATTTTAGATAATTTTCAATGTTTTTTTTACCGAAATGTGTCTTTAAACAAAAAATTGAAAAAACTCAGTCCCGACCATCCTAACTTTTTTGAGACCGCTGTCTGAAACACACAAGTAATTTTGTTTGGCCTAGTCTTTATAGCTTGTAATGAGACATGGGTCCATTTGTATGAGCCCAAGCAGAAAGTTGATAACAGGATATGGGCTCTAAAACATGCCAAACGGCCAAGTATTGCTGAAAGAACACTGACAGAAAACATGGTGTTAACTCCATTTTCTTCAGAAATTGAGGGCCAATCATGCAGATTGTTAATGTTAATTAGGTGGAAAGCATCTAAAATACGTAACAAATGAAAGGCATATCAAATATGTTGCAGTTCCCTTTGCCTATGCTTTATATTTAAATTTTCTGATTCCAGGTATTTCCGTATCAGCTCACATGATTTCTTTAGTAATAAAAACTAAACCCAAAATATGTCAGATGAGCACAACTTCCCAATGTATGTTTTTTAGATACCAGTATCTGTAGTAGAAAACCTGCGCCGAGAGTTTATTAAAGATGCACAGGGAAAATGTTGGGAGAAAAAACCCAAAGAGGAGACAATAAAAGTGGCCGTTCGAAACCAGACGTTTGCTGTTGAGGTGGGGGAAGTGTTTGGACTGCTGGGACCGAACGGTGCGGGTAAAACCACCACCCTCAACATGATGACGGCTGATGTGGCCCCTACAGCGGGAGAGGTAATGTAATTCTGTACAAATATATTTATTTACTTTTTCAATAATTAAAGTGTGTATGTAGGATCTTTCATAACAATTATTTTCCAAAAAAAGCAGATAAAAATGACAATAAAACTTGAAAGCAAACAGAAAAACATTAAAATAACAAAGGAAACACTTCAATAAGGAATAAATCAACAAGTAATAGTGTCAATTTTTTTTTTCGTTTATTAGTGTTGTGTAACCTAAACCAACTGTCAAGTCAACGTATGTGCATGTATTTGAGTTTCTGCTTGTACAGACGAAAACTATTTGGTAATTAAAAATTAGCTTATTGTACGTTTAAAAGCAATGTTTGTTCTTAGCTTTTATTTCATTTTAAATAAAAATGTATGTTAATTAGCTTTATTTAGTTAATTGTATTTATGCCACTATATCTGTTGTAAGATCGTACATACACACTTTAAATATGCATTTCAATTAGTTCAATAGGTTTTATGTGCTGGCATGAGCTGTCTGCATGTAACTGCATGAAATATGGAAATATTCCAATGAAGAAACCTTTAGCTTATAAACATTAGATGTGTGATAAGTAAAAAGATAAACATGTACTTTATAAGGTCAAGTTTTTAATCATCTTTGTTGATTCAGATCAAAGGTTTGTAGGGAAATTTCCATAGTAAAATAACACGGTATGGCACGCTTCTCCTTTTTCTTGTCTTCAGCATGACTGGTCAATAAATGTTGATTATCTATCGAAATTCAGTTTATCTGGTTATAATGTAGGTTGTTATTATGTTTTTATGGTAGACCATGTGTCATTGCTTAAAAACCTTCATTTGAAGCATAAAATGTATAAAAACACAGAAATTGGCAAATTATTTACAGATGTCACAAAATTCTTCTGACTCCCCAGCTCCTTTTGAGCTGCACCTGGGCCCATATTTATAAAGATTCTTTAGCCATTCGTAACTTAAGTTGAATATAAGTCAAAATTAGAATATGTTTTTGAAACACTTTGCATTGGAACATGTGTGTGACTAATATTAAATATAAATACACCTTGAATTATACTGCAACTTCTGTGTCAAAATCTGGAAATCATTTATTTCTTTGTCAGAAAATCCTATTATTAAATTTGAGAATTTTGAGATTTTTTTATTAATTTTCCACTAAGATTCTTTATAAATACCAGTCCTGGTACCTTTTCTGATCCTAGATCCTATGATATGACAGAGTCGTGGTACTTGTAGGTTCTAGTGGCTGGCTACAACATACGTTCCGAGATATCAGAAGCGTTCCAAATGATGGGTTATTGCCCGCAGCATGAGGCGTTCATTGAAACTATTACACTTCGAGAGCACCTAGAGTTCTACGCAAGGGTCCGTGGCATACCAGCTGATAAAATGGACAAAATAGTGGACTTGTGAGCATGTCTTAGTCTCATTCTCTGTTTACTTCAGTAATAGTCAAAAAGAAAACATTTCTTTATTACATCAAAAATTATACTTGTTGTTATAGCTTGATAATGATAAAAGCCTGAGACATTCCTAGTCAGTTTTGTGGAACGAACCAATGGTTAGAGTCCGAGATTGGCCAATTGAATGTTTCTTGTGTAGGAATTGTCTTCTTTGCGTTTTTTAAGACTGTCTCCATTACTACACAGCAATAGTTATTAGTTTATTTCCATACTTTCTTTTTCTCTTTTCACTAAATGAAAGATGACTTCTTTTGTCTATTTTAGTTTCATTAACAACCTTAAACTGAAAGAACACGAGAACAAAGCAGTTGAAAAACTGTCTGGTGGAACAAAGCGTAAGGTAATGTGAAAACTATCGTCAGCCTATTATTTCAAGAAGTAATTTTGTTAAGACATTTATATTAACTGTTGTGTTCCCAATTTTGAGAAATACTTTCAATTGAGTAATCAAGAATACTATAAGACCTTGGATACATGTACACTTAATAGATATGCCACACATTTTCTGGGGAATCTAGAAATTGCTTTGAAAGTACAGTGAGAAGTAACAGGTTGTTGCAATTTAATTCGCCTGGAGACATTTTATTTTAACAGTCTACATAACTTCTACAATTTACTTTCTTGACGTAGAACTCTGATAACTCGTGCAAAGCATAACAAGTAAACTTAGTTTTGCGTGGAGCAATCAACCTATCTTTCATTTCGCAGCTGAGCTACTGCATCAGCATGCTGGGACGACCACGGATCGTTCTACTGGATGAGCCATCCACCGGGATGGACCCCCAGTCCAAGAGGTTCCTATGGTAATGGCAAACCTTCTATTAAATGTCCACCAGTACTGCCCTTTTTTCCCCAAATTTTATTATGCAGTTGAACAAGTAGTAGTTGATTTTAACATTTATAAAGATTATAATGTTTCAATTTAATCTTAGTGAATGGATAACATGAACAGAAGAATAGACAACAAATACTATGCTAAAGATCTTCAGTGTAGAAGTTATTTTGCACATCTGCTTGAAATGTACATTTGTTTATCAAAGCCACGATAATCGATTTTAAAGATGGTCCTTAATTTGTTTGTAAATTGTTGTAGCTGCAAGTTCAAAATAAATAGTGTGTACAGATAAATACGAGATAAACCAAAAACATTAAATTTTAATGATCATGATGAATGTTCAATAGGTCTGTTCATCATGCTACATCTGAGGAACTTTTTATCTGTACAGGTATTTTAACTATTTTAAAAACATATCCTCTGTACGTTATATGTACATGTAGTTCTGTAAAGACTGTTTTTCTTTTAGCCTCTTGTTCTTGTCATTCACTCCTAACCCCGTCACCTCTGTTTTCAGGGACACTATATCAAACAGCTTTGAGAATTCCACAGAAAGGGGGGCAATTCTTACCACCCACTACATGGAAGAGGCCGATGCTTTATGCTCCAAAATTGCTATAATGGTCAATGGAAAAATGGAGTAAGTTTTCCTCAGAGACGTTTGTTACCCAAAGCTAAAGGATGCACAAAGCCTGTGTGTTTAGTAAAAAGATACCTTGGTGCATGATGAGTTATTATTTTGTTTTCTTGTACATGTTAGGAAGTTTAGTTTGTTTGAATGGTGCAAATTGTATTTGTTTCAATCAACACAATCTATTGCTGACATCCTTACATTACAAATAGAGCTAATAAAAATAGTGAAGAGAAATAAAATGTGGATATTAATAGATTTATTATAGGAACACTTCAAACTTCAACTAATCAAGGAAAGGTGCCTACTTTTGGTAAAACTTGCCTTCATCAGTATACCTGTAATTCATGTCAATGTTTCTCCTTTTAAACGTTAATTTAAAACATTGTGAACCATATTCTTGCAGATGCATTGGATCTAGTCAACATCTAAAGAACAAATATGGAAGCGGATATTTGTTGGAAATCAAGCTCCATATGAGCGGTGAAGGCGATTTCAGTCAGATGATTGAACGTCTCCATGGTTACATAAAGAACTTGTTTCCAATGGCAACAGTTGCCGAGCAGTTTAGCGAAAGGGTCCAATACAAAGTACCAAGATCAGAAGTTCAATCTTTGGCAAAGATTTTTGATGCATTAGAAAAAGGTATGACAAAAAAATGTAATAGTTTAGTATTGTTAAGGTAAATAATATTTTTGGTGGGTGTGACAGACTTTCTTTATACAAGTAAAACTATTTTTATCTGCATAGATTTAATGGGATGAATTTAGCATCAAACTGTTTTTACCAGTATTAGGGATCAAATGCTGAATAGCACGTGTTTATATCTTATGAATGCAATGTATGTATATATATAACATTAAAAATTTAGACGCTAATATCCATCAACATTCTTTTAGCATACAGTGACATAGAAACATATTTTTGTAATCTAAAAATAATTACTTTCTGGTATATTTCCTGAAAATATTTAATATAAAGTTTCATTGGACTACTCTACCTTTATAGCAATGAAACGTCAACAAAAGACTTCCGACTCTTGTTTGATTTTCACCTACCTCACCTTTTACAGGTAAAATGGAGTATGACATTGCAGAATACAGCTTCAGTCAGTCTACATTGGAGCAGGTATGTACACACATATTATTGAACTAATAACAAAGACAAGTTAGATAGGGCTGATTGCCATTTCGTAATGATTGCAATGGATTTTTAGACAATTTTGGAGTTTTTGTAAAGTGCAATAACAATAAAATACATGTTGGAATTCAGATGTAATGCATATAAATGCTTTACTGAACATACAAACTATGGACATCTTGATCTTTCATTTTCACTATGTTTGATATGCATCTGTTTAATAATGTGTTTGTTGGATATGCCGCTAATGTTTCACTTATTTTATGACCACCGTTTCAGACACACTTGTCTGGATAATATTTTTAAGATTCAATGTATTTTCATCAGGTGTTCCTGGAATTCGCAAAACACCAGGTGGATGAAAACGCGTCGGAAGATGAAGTTAACGAGGGTCGTAAGGCCTCCGTTCTTCAATTGCAGTCCATCAACTCAAACGCAGAACCCCAAGCTAGTCGCATAGACAACAAATCCAGGGTTGTTAGATTGTAGATGCTGACTGTTGATGAACAGAACAAATTGTGGATTTGACTTGTTTGATGTGAAATGGAATGAATTTCAGTGAAGATGCTACGTCAGTCTGTGCAAACACTTACTTTCAAATCTTAATTTTAACTTTTGTGTGATTTTTTACCAAATTTGCCATAAAGATGATCAAAAGAAAATGTGATTTGTTTCTTTATATTAGATATTCATAGCATATTTTGTATTGTATGGTATTCTGCATATATTGTATTGTTTGGTATACATGGTTCTTTTCTGTTAGTATATTACTATTTATTATATACCTGTTTAAAATCTTAACAAAATACATGCTTTATCAATCGGTGAAATACATGTCGACAGAAAAAAAATCCTGTATTATGCTACTCGCTATATTTCCGATCCATACATACAATGATTAGTCAGAATTGTAGTTTTTAAACAAATAAAATAAGGTTAATGCACATTTGAAGTTTATCGTGGTATATAATAAAAGAAATATGTTCAATTGTTCCAAGAGTTATGTATTAGTCTCGTGGCTTGCGCTATTTCGTATCACACTCGAGGCTTCGCCTCTCGTGTGATACGTCATCACACAAGCCACTCGACTAATACATACTCATGGAACAATTGACTAGCGTAATATTCCGTATGTATCTTTGACACTAATTGTTGTCACTTATAGGTAATGAAAATAGAAATTGAAATCCGCTTTTTGTTAAACGTTGTATTGTCTTGTATATTTGTTTCTCTTCTGTTTGTGTACTGCTTCTATGTACATGTATCTTTGATATAAATTGGTGTCACTTATCAGTTACTTCTAGGTTTGCATTGTATGCAGGTCACCTTCCCACAACATCTGTTGTCAGATTTACTTTCAGCATTTGAATGCCAATGTTGGTGTAATGCATGCATTTTATCAGAAATTTAATTTACATTTGTGTATAGTTGCTTTATTAGAAGTTTTCTTATCTGACTGATTCATTGTAACTTGTCATTGTTTTCTTTTAACTCCTATGATTTAACATATATGGTCATTTACTTTTTTAAATATTTTGTGTTTTAGATTCTTTCGTTCTTACAATTAGGCTTATAACCAATTGATATTATTATATAGCAGTGATAGTTTTCCATGTGTGAGTTCAGTCATAGACAAATATCTTTTTGTGGTTAAATTGATCATAATAAAGAAGGTTCAGGTCTGTATTGCCTTGTCACGAGACGATCAAAGTTTGTTTTAATTCATCTTACTTCATAAAACACATTTATTTATTATAATAGTAAATACCAGTATGTGTTTTTCTGATTTTTCTTTATGCTTAAAAATACATTGAAAACCATGCAAAATATTACATTATCGAAAATTAGTAATCCATCCGATTGTTAAACATAAGTCTAGCATGACACACGGCTAATTTTCCATAGACAAAAAAGGAAATCAAGTATAGATTATTCTGCAACAAATTGTGCTGAGCCTGATGTTTTGAAAATAGTTGGAAATGTGAAGAAATGTTTCATTATGGATAAAATATACATGTTGTTCTCATTCATGAGCTTTACAAATAAGACTTAAGATCGCACTCATGATTTATTTCCTGTGTGTACACATCTATGGTTGTATTACTCCTTACCATGTGTTATTCCACAACAAACTGTGATAGAAAAATATTATTTCTTAAATTATACATGACAATTTTACGATATGATATTTAGTATAATACCGGTATGTCATTTACACATTACTCCTTTGATTTTTGTTATTCAGATATGGTTGCATGTACACCTGTCCAAAAAACTACCACTTGTTACACTACATATCAGGTATGTCGTGGGAAAACCGGGCTAAATGCATGTACATAAAGTGTCGTCCAGGATTAGCCTGTGCAGTTAATCCAGGATGGCACTTTCCGCCTACAGTAGATTTATGTTTAGAAGAGACTTCATTCGAACTGAAAATACTATAAAAACGGAACGTGCCATCCCGGATTAGCCTGTGCGGACGACACTTTACGCACATGCATTTAGCCCTGTTTTTCCACGACACACATCATAAAAATCCCAGTAAGTTGTGTCTATGTTCATTGATTTATTATCCTCCTGGGTCTGCATCCAGAAACATCTTAAGTTTATCTTACAATATTTTCACTTAAGTTGCGAAATATTTTTTTTAAACTACATATACATTTGTGAAGCCCTTAAAAGTTAAATAAACAATAGTTCATAATAACTAATTGGTTAATAATTAATACACACTTAGCACAGTGTCATTTAAGTATTGAATAAAATGTTGAAGAAAAGTTATAAATTTAATGTTTAGGATAAGATTATACTGAAAAATGTTCTGGACTATGGCCCCTGTTCTGCTTAGAGGACTTGCAGACATGCAGAGACAACACCGGCACAAAATTGTCCCTGAAAGACAAATTTTATTTGTGTCATATAGATTTTATATTGCAATGTAGTTTCTTGCATTATCGTAATATTCTAAACCTGTTTAAAGGAAATATTGCATAATGTATTTGAAACTTCTGAGTGTGAGGAATACATTGCCAAAAACTGCTGCTTGGACTGTGATGTTTTAATTCACTGATGACTTGATGTTGTGCAGGTATTTATTGCTTGACTCGAGTTATGATGCATTATTACCAAAATGAAAATGTGACCAAAATTAACAATCGATCAGTATTACGTGTATAGGACCAGTTTGTATCATTGTTTCTGAATTGTTAAGTTATGTAATTTTATTTGAATTATTTTCATTGTTATCGTATTTGTGTTCGTGTGTTCATGTCTGAATAATATTGTTTATTGAAATGTTTTAAGAATTTGTTGTTATTGACTTGTGCGTATGAATAAATATGCATTTTCAAATGAATGTATTGTATTGTCTATTAACCTAATTAAGTACTGGAAACTTGACAATAATACCTAATTGGGCATAATTTAGTTAGAGCACACTCTGAGAATGATTCCTATCTACTCATGATTTAGTTAGCACACACTCTGATAGTTATTCATATTTACACATTATTTAGTTAGCACACACTCTGATAGGTATTCATATTTACACATTATTTAATTAGCACACACTATGAGAATGATCCCTATTTAGACAGGATTTAGTTAGAGCACACTCTGCGAATGAAAAAATGACGGTACTGGCAAATGATCCCTATTTATACAAGATTTAGCTGGCACACATTATGAGAATTATCCTTATTTAGACACGATTTAGCTGGCACACACTATGAGAATGATCCCTATTTAGACAGGATTTAGCTAGCACACACTATGAGAATGATCCCTATTTAGACACTATTTAGCTGGCACATACTATGATAATGATTCCTATTTAGACAGGATTTAGCTGGCGCACACTATGAGAATGATCCCTATTTAGACAGGATTTAGCTGGCACACACTATGATAATGATTCCTATTTAGACAGGATTTAGTTAGCACACACTATGAGAATGATCCCTATTTAGACAGGATTAGCTGGCACATACTATGATAAATGATTCCTATTTAGACAGCATTTAGTTAGCACACACTATGAGAATGATCCCTATTTAGACAGGATTAGCTGGCACATACTATGATAAATGATTCCTATTTAGACACAATTTAGCTAACACACACTATGAGAATGATTCCTATTTATACAAGACGCTCTGAGAATGATCCCTATTTAGACAGGATTTAGCTAGCACACACTATGAGATTGATCCATATTTATACAAGATTTAGTAAGAGCACACTCTGAGATTGATCCCTATTTGTACAAAATTTAGCTAGCACACACACTGAAAAGGATTCCTGTTTAGACACGATTTAGCTAGCACACACTCTGAGAATGATCCCTATTTAGACAGAATTTAGCTAGCACACACTCGGAGAATGATCCCTTTTTAAACAGGATTAGCTAGCACACACTATGAGAATGATCCCTATTTAGACAGGATTTAGTTAGAGCACGCTCTGAGAATGCTCCCAATTTAGACAGAATTAAGCTAGCACACACTCTGACAATGATCCCTATTTAGACAGAATTTAGCAAGCACACACTCTGAGAATGATCCTATTAACACAGGATTTAGCTGGCACACACTATGAGAATGATCCCTATTTAGACAGGATTTAGCTAGAGCACACTCTGAGAATGATCCCTATTTACACAGGATTTAGCTGGCACACACTACGAGAATGATTCCTATTTATACAAGATTTAGCTAGCACACACCCTGATAATGATTCCTATTTAGACACGATTTAGCTACCACACACTCTGAGAATGATCCTTATTTAGACAGGATTTACTTAGAGCACACTCTGAGATTGATCCCTATTTATACAAGATTTAGCTAGCACACACTCTGATAATGATTCCTATGTAGACACGATTTAGCTAGCACACACTCTGAGAATTATCCCTAATTAGACACAATTTATCTAGCACACACTCTGAGAATGATTCCTTTTTAGACAGAATTTAGCTAGCACACACTCTGATAATGATTCCTATTTATACAAGATTTAGTTGGCACACACTATGAGAATGATCCCTATTTAGACAGGATTTAGTTAGAGCACACTCTGAGAATGATCCCTATTAAGACAGGATTTAGTTAGAGCACACTATGAGAATGATCCCTATTTAGACACGATTCAGCTAGAGCACATTCTGAGAATGATCCCTATTTAGACAGGATTTAGTTAGAGCACACTCTGAGAATGATCCCTGTTTAGACAAGATTTAGCTAGCACACACTCTAAGAATGATCCGTATTTAGACAGGATTTAGTTAGAGCACACTCTGAGAATGATCCCTATTTAGACAGGATTGAGCTAGCACACACTCTTAGAATGATCCCTATTTAGACAGGATTTAGTTAGAGCACACTCTGATAATGATCCCTGTTTAGACCGGATTTAATTAGAGCACACTCTAATGATGATCTCTATTTATACAAGATTTAGTTAGGTCACACTCTGGTAATGATCCCTTTTTATACAGGAGTTAGCTAGCACACACTCTTATAATGATTCCTATTTATACAGGATTTAGCTAGCACACACACTGATAATGATTACTATTTAGACAGGATTTAGCTAGCACACACTCTGATAATGATCCCTATTTAGACAGGATTTAGTTAGAGCACACTTTGATAACGATTCTATTTATGCAAGATTTAGCTAGCACACACTATGAGAATGATCCCTGTTTAGACAGGATTTAATAAGAGCACACTCTGAGAATGATCCCTATTTATACAAGACTTAGCTAGCACACACTTTGATAATGATCTCTATTTATACAAGACTTAGCTAGCACACACTTTGATAATGATCTCTATTTATACAAGATTTAGCTAGCACACATTCTGAGAATGATCCCTTTTTATACAAGAATTTAGCTTGCACACACTCTGTTAATGATCTCTATTAAGTATTTAGACAGGATTTAGTTAGCACACACTCTGAGAATGATCCCTATTCAGACAGGATTTAGTTAGAGCACAGTCTGAGAATGATCCCTCTTTATACAAGATTTAGCTAGCACACACTCTGAGAATGATCATTATTTAGACACGATTTAGTTAGCACACACTCTAAGCATGATCCCTATTTAGACAGGATTTAGCTAGCACACACTCTGAGAAGGATCCCTATTTAAACAAATTTTAGCTAGCACAAACTGTGAGAATGATCCCTATTTACACAGGATTTAGATGGCACACACTATGAGAATGATTCCTATTCAGAAAGGATTGAGTTAGAGCACACTCTAATAATGATTCCTATAGAGACAGGATTTAGCTAGCACACACTCTGAGAATGATCCCTATTTAGACTGGATTTAGCTGGCACTAACTCTGAGAATGATTCCTATTTAGACAGGATTTAGCTGGCACACACTATAAGAATGATTCCTATTTAGACAGGATTTAGCTAACACACACTCTGATAATGATTCCTATTTAGACACGATTTAGTTGGCACACACTCTGAAAATGATTCCTATTTATACATGATTTAGCTAGCACACACTCGGAGAATGATTCCAATTGATACATGATTTAGTTAGCACACCCTCTGAGAATGATTCCTGTTGAGACATGATTTAGTATATGTTTAGTTAGCACACAGTCTCAGCACGATTCCTATTTCAAACAAAAAAATTGTCAATTGCATTTTTTTTCACCTAATTATCATACTGTTCATCAAGTTCAACTTCTACAAATTAGATTTAGTATACACCCATATGCACTTCCAACTAGACCTTTTTTGATTGAGGTTTTCTAAAAAATGACAAATCGCATCAGTTTCAAATTTTGCACAGCCCCATCCATCAACACAATTTTCAATACAGATATAATAAAAATTGAACGGTTCAGTGATCACTTATATTTCATCGTGCTCTCGGAGGTCAAAACTAATAATTGCTCGAGAAAATCGTGGTGAATGTAGCAATTTGATGCAGTTTATAATCAAAGTGTTTAACAACGACACTCCAACCAAAAAATCATTAAACATCAATTATTTCATGCATAACACCATCCCACAATGAAGAATAGATGTTTCCAAAAATGTCAATTGTGTGCTAATTAATCTGCAATTTTATCCAATCATTGTATTTGGATAAAACGTGCTTTACGTCTAACCTATTTTACAAAAGAAGCATGTGGTAAACTTAAAATCTGTTTGTGATATTTGATTAATGTAAATTAATCCGTTAACAATAGTTAGGGAAGAGTTTAAAATGTTAGTTGCGAAACCCGGAAAGTGCTACTGTGCAGTATGCACAGGACGGGTGCGCGCCACTGGTATGTAAGAGGCCGCATTCCACGTACTTAGGTATGGAGTAATCACATAAGATACGTGTTCTCTTTATTTAGATTGAAATTTATTAAATCATTATTTTAACGATTTTAAATCAAAATAATTAAAAATAACGACAATATATTTGCTCTTAATTTCTAACAGCTAAATTGACTTTATTTCGTTTTCGCATTTTTGCTAATTTTTGATTTGATATGATGTTTTATTTTTGTATGAAAACAAAATTTTAGATAAAGGAAATTAAATACATCGAAGTCTTATATATTCTTATGTGTTCTTGAATAGTTTGGAGAAATTCGGGCTTAAAATACAAAAGTTATAGCTGATTAAGCGAAGGTCTAGTTGGAAGTGCCTATGGGTGTAGGTACCTTTTTAAACATGATTTAGCTAACGTTAGCTTGAACAAAAATGTTGCAAAAACGTCAACTTTCTGGGGAAAAAAATGAGACAAGAAAATAAAATTCAGTTCAATTTCGACATGGTGATGACGATGATTCATGACGATAACGATACAAATAGTGGTAAATGTATTGGAAGGATTGTAAAGATCAAGGACGGTGTGGAGAGTGAACAACATTTTGACACAGAACTGTCAGAATTTCAATAAACAATGAATATACCAGTCCTGTCGCCCGTTTGTTCACGTGCATTTATCACCAAAACGTGTTTTATAACAAACACCAGACAGTTTTCAGTGACACGTAATTTAGAAGCAAAGAAAGGCAAATTCAACAAGATTCCACTGAAAGTGAGGAAATATTCGAACAAACTTGAAGCTGGTAGAGCAACGCTTAAAAACAGAACTGAGTATCAGAGACTGTTCAATGTCGCGTACAGATTAGTTCCTTTTGACCATAGACTGCCAGTAACGGGCAAGCACACAGGGCCACATATAGAGGGTGGATCGTCCGAGGCCCAACGAAAAGCAGCACTGCATTGTATGTTGGTGTTTGAAATGATTTTATCCGAATTAAGGTCGTTCTGCCTCATGTGCATGTTCACACCAGTTGCTTCGATTTGCTACACATTTGCACTGCCAATCTATGTATAGTTATTGATAGGTTACATTTGAGTCGGCAAAAATATGTCAGTAAAATTAGCTATACTCGGGCCTTGCCCCAGGATTTAGATAAGGCACAGGGGCAAATACCCGTGGTTGGGGGGTGGGTGTGGGAGAGGGGTACCCCCTTCGATGTTCCGATTTTTTTATATACTTTTCATGTGTACTAAATCAAAATCGACAGTACTTCAGAGCAAACACAAACATCAAAATAAAACAGCCTTTGAATAGTTTTTTCTCTTGTTTCCCAATGACAACATAATCATAAACACACACACTATACAATTTATCAAAGAAAAACAAAAACACAAGTGGCAAAAGTAATGTAACCTGGAAATAGATAATGTACATGGAAATATATAATGACACTGTTTACCTAAATGTATACCTCTTTCAATGAAGTAATTGGCATATTATCTCAACATTATTAGAAATGACCGTAAACAAAGCTTTATTTATACTTCATTCCATGCTTGAAATGTTCAGGTCTTCCACTATCCAATACTTATATCCAACACAAACATTTCATGTTAGTGCAAGCCCTGTACACAGATTTAGAAAGCTGATCTTCATGTTTTCTGCTGGAGCCATGTGTCCACCAACATGCTGATGATACATAGTGTTCACTTCCAATATCTGGTACTAAAAAGTTGTTCTGAGAAGAGGTCCTTGGGTGGAGGCTGCCAACAAAGCATTCAGAACTTTGTTGGAGAGACATGATCTATGTGCAGTTTTCACCTTGTTCATGGTTGAGAATCCCCTGTCACAATCTGCAAAAAAAAAATGTATTGAAATTTTGTTTGTGTGCTGCACACATTTAATTACACTGTACACATGAAAGGTTTAAATTAGATGACTAGACTTTAACTCTAGGCTACATGTTTCTGTACATGCTGGTGAAACGGACAGAGTCACAGACTCAATTGCTGCATCATTTTGTCTTTCCACCTAAGTTAGAATAGATCTTGATCTATTGTTATTATTTCATTATAAAATTAGAAATATACACTTTGGCTGTAAGCAGATGCAATGTAGTAGCTCTGAAGTCAAAATTCCATGATATAAGACTGTCTTATATACTAAGACTCACTGATTGACTCTACATTTCAAACAAATTGCCTCAACATTACATCATGCTACTTTACTTACAAACAACGTTCCGGTGTGGAACATTTTCCATGTCAGTGGTCATCTCCAACGATCCTCTAAAGCACCCTTGTGTGGTTGAACATTTATTAACAGGTAATTCCAACTCAATAGCTAACTGAACTGCTGTTGACTACATCACCTCTTAGCTCTAACACTCTGACACTTAGGTCACAACACTGTGTAACTCGCCAGCTGCTTTCGTAAGATCTAAAAAAAAAGCACGCTGTATACACCTCTTAGTGTGCTCAGAACTACCTGGCTGAAATGTCATCTGCTGTTATTGATTTTTGAGTGAGCTGCTGTTAGATGCTTATTGAAATTATACTGTGCTGCATAGTGATTTTGGGATTTTAAGCGTTGCGGTGACAAGGATTTGGAAATTAAGGTACGGCAGTACCGCTGTTCTTAAAGCGCCTGGGGAAAGACCTGATACTTGTAAACCCTGGGAAAACATTGACACTTTTTATATGGGCAATGTTTACTGACAGGCTATACCTTGGAAGGACCAGTTATGTAGTGGAAAGTTTTCCTTCTTTGTCTATGTTGTTCCAACGTTCACATCCCGAAATTAGATAGTTACTGTGAAATGTGAATGGATTGCAATAAAAGTTACATACCTGGACAGATAAACCATTCTTATTAATTTTCCATGAATATTTGTATATAATGATAACTTTTTCATTTTGCATGCCTTAACAATTTAACCTACTCACTATTGCATTTTTAAACACATCTCGCTGTCCTCCACTGTGTAAATATTAATTGATGTTCTACTATGCAGTAGAAGTGTTACGTTATTCTATTGGTCATTATCAGGATAGCCTCACTGCCGCCTCACTATGATTGGTTGAATTGCTAAACGAATCTCTACATACACGTTTAAATCCGAATTGAATGCATATATTAGGTAAATTTCAGCCATGTAATGTAGTTTAAGTGTAGTTTAAGTGCTGTTAATGTAAAGTAAATTGATAAGTAACTTAAAGCAAATTTATAGGAATTCATGAAATTTTAAACTTTCATGTCTCCACCACATAAATGGTCATTTGGGAATTAGACGTTCCAGTGAATTTAGCCCCATATAAAAATTAGCTCTAAATTTGTTGCATGTCTGATTTATTAGACTATCTGTTATAAGTTTTTAACATACTTTTAAAAAAATGATAAATTGAAGCAGTGACTGGGAAGGATTTTTCCATATGAGATTATTTCCCATTTCCCAAAAAATTTATGGGCTTTTAAAAAAATCTTATGAGATTTCCTCTGAATGTTTTTGGATTTACAGCAATAACATTTTGTGAATGTCTAACGGTTTATATCAAGAAAAATACATCACGCAGACACTTGCGCTTCCCGTATATTGATCATTATAATTTTTTTCTACCGGTCGTTATTAAGCTTTTATTCCAGTTGTCACTTCCAATATTAACAAGTAGCATTTATGGACTCTAGACCATATAAGGAGAGAAAATGTAAAGGTAATAAACTGACAGAAGCAAAATGTCAAGATACCTTTGCAAATATGTGATCTTTGTATGTGTATATTTCATATTTTATTTAATGACAGCAAAAATACTTTGCATACTGTATTTTTGATGTCTTGTGTTTCAGACAACACACACTGTACCTGCTAAGTACCATAACATATTAATACTTATTTTCACTGACAACCCTTGAAGGTGATGACCCTATTCTGTGACAGCATGAAAACAAAACTTTATGTTGCAATATAAATAATATGAGGCGCATCGTGGGAAAACCGGACTTAATGCACGTGCGTAAAGTGTCATCCCGGATTAGCCTGTGCAGTCCGCACAGGCTTATCCAGGACGGCACTTTCCGCCTACAGATGATTTATGTTTAGAAGAGACTTCCTTGAAACAGAAAATACCATAAAAGCGGAAAGTGTCGTCTCGGATTAGCCTTTGCGGACTGCACAAGCTGATCTGGGATGACACTTTACACACATGCAGTAGATTCAGTTTTCCCACGACTCCCCTCATATGCTTTCACTGATGTCTTCTTTTTCAGTGGTACAGCGAACAGGGTATTACACCAAAACAGGGAAATTTATTGGCGTAAAAGAGATGAAGCCAGAATTGGTAGTACCCAACCTTGAAGGATTTAAGGTTGGAATCTGATGTTAAATTTTTATGGATTAACAATGTCAACTATTAATTTAAACAGTTAGTTTTATTATATTTCTGAATGACAGGGTAAACGGTTTAAGTCTCAAATATTTGTTGTACAATAACATTTTTGAGTTGGAGACTTTTAGATTCATGCATGCATCTAACGAATATGAAGTGCTCAACATTGTTGAATAATTTTAGCCATATATATCGTTTTATTGAAATAATCCATATTTAGGGTTTTAGAAGTAGCCAAAGAGAATATTTAAATTAATCGCTATTGGCCGTGGTTTCGTGGCGAATGACAGCCTCTTTTTGACAGCACACATCCTGACAATGTATGATTATCAATTTGGTTTCTGTCCTTGGTTGGTTACCAGCTTTAACAAGAGCTGTCAGAGGACATGCACTTGACTATTCAAAGTATTTCAGTTGGTACATATTTTGGAAAGTAGAAGGGGCATACATTTGTTCAAATACAAAGCTGAGTTATGGCAATTATTTCATCAATTTATTCAAAGTTTCAAGTGAATACCTTGTGTAGTTTAGAAATGTTAAGACTTTGGAACAAAAACTTCAACCCCAAAATCTATGTGGAAAGTGGGCTTACCTCTGTAAAATACTAAACAGATTTATGGAGATTGTTGCATCTGATGCTGGAGTTGATTACAAAGATGTATTCCAAGTTTCAAGAGAAAAGCTTGTGTAGTTTAGAAGTTATAATACTTTTGAATAGATATAAAAACTTCACACTGAAAATCTATGTGAAAAGGGGGCATAACTTTGTCAAAATACAAAACAGGGTTATGCGGAGTGTGGCACTTGATTCTGTAGTAGGTATTTTCCAAGTTTCAAATGCATAACCTATCAACTTTTGAATAAAAACTTAAAATCTATGTAGCAAGGCTTGTCACAGGATGTGACGTATGCCCCCGAAGCATATGCTTGTCACAGGAAGGCAACACAATGTCAAAAATGACGCTTCCTTTTTCTTCAATATTTACAGAGTTATTGCCCTTTGTTTAATTTTCATGTGCGGAGCATAACTCCATTAGTATTGAAGGGATTCAAATGAAACTTCATTTAGTGATAGAGGACAATGAGAGGAAGTGCAGAGTGCAGGGACCACAACTCTTTCTTCAATATTTACAGAGATATTGCCCTTTATTTTATTTTCTTGTGAGAAGCACAACTCCATTAGTAATGAAGTTATTGCCCTTTGTTTTAGTTTCTTGTGCGAAGCATTAATTTTCTTGTTAGGAGCATACTACCATTAGTATTGAAGGGATTCAAATGGAACTTCATAGAATGGTAGTGGCCAAAAAAATGAGAGAAACTGCAGAGTACAAGGACCATAACTATTTCTTCTTGCGGAGTTATTGCCCTTTGTTTAATTTTTGCCAACATGTAACTGACATTGTGTTGCCTTCTGCTGACAATCATATGCTTTGGGGGCATACGTCACATACTGTGACAAACCTTGTTTTGTTTGTTCTTTTTATTTGGTAAATCGTCAACTTGAAGATTCTAAAACTGAATAAATATTCAAAACATATCAGTAATATCCTTAAACATTGTTTATAAGTTGATGTTATCAAAACAAAACACTTATTTATGAAAAACAACAACCGTTAATTCGGTGAAAAAAGTAAATAAAAGACAAAAATATCTTAAAAACTCAATAAAATGTTCTAGGGTCGGGACATTTTTTTAGGGTAGGTCGAGTAACCTGAAACAAAATTTTTTTAAAGCCTAACCAGAAAATCTTTGTGAAAAAGGGGCATGAAAAACAACAACTGAGTTGTAGGGAATGTTGCCCCTGATGCTGGAGTTCATGACAAAGGTATATTCCAAGTTTCAAGTGAATAACTTTTGTAGTTTTGAAGTTACAAGACTTTTGAATATAAACTTCAACCAAGTTCAGACGCAGACACCAATGCCAGGGCAAGTAGGCAAGCTCACTATGTCTTATTCTTCGAATAGTCAAGCTAAAAATGGCGATTTTATTTGTAGCTTGTTGACTATAAGTCATTCCAATTTATTACATTGTTTATATTTGTTTCAGTTGAAGCCGTATGTCCCTTATGCCATGGAATATATTGAAAAGCCACAATTCACAGCTAAAGACCTCTTTGAAGGGTTTTACTTGGGACCAATTAAGGATGAAGTGGATGCGGAACTGGATGTGAAGAAGAAACAGAAAAAAGACAAAGGAACTTGATCATGAGAAACTGTTTGTTTTATGATATGTATTACATGTAAAATAAAGTTATGAAATGTGTATTGGTTGAGTTAGATAAAATCCTGGTATTTAAACTTTATTGACAATTATTGTAATATTATTCATCCACTTGTTGACATACCTTAATTACCCTAAGTATTGGGACACCCCTTATTTTTGGGAAAATAATTATTTTTCACATCCCGTAATATTGGGACACTTTCGAAAACTAAATTATTTTGAGTCCCTAAATGTTGGGACAACAAATACCACCAAATATTGTTACTGTATAAACCTGCCATACCCTGCTAATACGCGCATTACATACTGACTTGTTACACCATATTTTTTGATTGCATAGATACACCATTATGAACACCATCAGGGGCCTAGTAATTGACGCATGGTGCAAACTGTGTACTCTACTGGAGCATGGTCAATAGTCATCTCAATTTACCAATCCTCAATATACCATTTAGTCTCGAGCTACAAAATTATTTATTATATAAACATCAGTCTGCTAACAAACATTCCTTTTAATTATTTATAATTAATATCTTTGTATTTCACTGAAGACAAATATATTAACTGGAACAAGGCATAGATTTTTTTTAAATTTCACCTAAATGTTGAGACACAATTTTGGAAATATTGTTGAATGTCCTTAAACTTTAGGACAACAAATTTTTTAGTTATTTTTAAGTGTCCCAATGCTTGGGGTAATTATAACTGAGTGCACTGCTAAATTCCTCAAACGTGACATAAATATGACTAGGATCTTGTAAAGTTCTTCATTGAAGTTCTACATTTAAAACGAGAGACTAAGAGTAATGGTAAATGAGCCTACATGTATATGGACATGTCAATCTTGAGTATGACAGGGCACACTCAGCCATTCATCAAATCAGCCAGCTACAAATTGAACCATTTGGCTAGCGATATTTCCATTTGGCTACATTTTCTTCATAAAACCCTATAAAATAACCAAAATTAGTATTTTAATGTAGTACTGCAACTTTGGCTTAAGAAAATTTTATACTGGGGAAGCCCTGGTATATTAACCAATTTTTTAGTTGTTTGCAATAAAAACTGAAGTTTTTAGTATTTTATTGTGCATGTCAATGTGGTCATTCAATAACAGCATGTCGTAATGAAACTGTAACTGCCCATGCAACTTTTGCTACATACATAATTAATTATTGGAAAAATTAATCTTATACCGGCCTTTATGCATGCATTTCAAATCAGTTACAATGAACATAAATATTAGTTTCTGAATTGGAATCTTGTTAATGTGGTACATTGTATATTATACAATGATGGACTAGAGGGCCATTGAATATGATCTGATATTCACTGGGAAAAAGACTGTGCCGCGGCCAGTATGTTTTTATGCCAGTGAATATTAGGTCATATTCTATGGTTCTCTAGTCAATAAATGTTTTATTATATGACATTTTATAATTATTATCTTGTACTGACGTTACATGCAATTTTCAGTATAAACTGTGAAATGCAGGCCAAGCGTACTTATGTTTAAATGACATAATTTCCGTAATAACGTCGTTATTGTTAAACCGAACCGTGACATCACCGAATGTGTCCCCGCTGCGTTAGCACAAACGTTATTCGAAACGTCTGGGTACCAAAGTAAATTATTTTTAGCCCATTGGATATGACTGGGGAAAACCAGAAGTCCATTGAATATGTGATATATTTTGTGTCACCGACCATGCTGTGGACCAATGGAAAGCCGTTCATTTATAGTTCATATGATAATATGCATTAAAGTAGTATATTTTACATTAAAGTACAGTTATGATTTATGCTCACCAACAATAAACTCTTTAAACTTTGTAACAAGTCGACTAAGATACAATACAATATTTATTCGGCAATTTAAGGCCACCGGCCCACAATACAGCAGTGTAATTATAACAGTATACAAGTTTAAGTGGTAAAAGAACATTATTAAATGAACATTACAAAACTGGTACATTATAAATATAGATTGTAGATGAACACAAACAGTTTATACTGTTATAATAATATAATATTTTATGGATATAATAAAGATATATATGGCAATAACTATGACAAAATGTATATTTACAAAGGATTCTTACTAACAAAATGAGTATTTACAAAAGCAGTGTTGTGAGTTTTCATGAATTCCTCTCTTAACTTGTCACATTGAAATAAATATTTTGCAACCAATAATGTATGTTTGTCGTTACTGTCTGATAAGATCGTATTAAACAGATATATACTTTTTGGATGATTAAGCCACTGAGGAATAAAAATCGTCTGTCTTAACCTATTATACAATGGACACAACATAAACATATGATATTCGTCTTCTACTGTATAAACTTGTTGCGAGAGTACACAATACATACAGTATCTAAATTCACGGCTTATATCTAAGTGTCGTCCTTTTTCTACCATTAGCTGATGCCCGGAACAGCGAAAATTTGCAAGGCACTTTTTGAGCACAAACGGTAATTCTACATTCGTTCTACATTTAATAAAGTTTTGAAGTCTCTGTAGTACACTGCCTTTGGGGATGTGTTTATATAGGCTTGGAGTTTTTGCAAGACTGTCTTCAAGTCTCGTTTTAAATGATTTCAGGAACATCTTTTTGTCTCCGACCTCATTTGAAATCCACGCGTAGCCAAACCTGTTTTCAAATAATAGACTTTTAACCTTCGTTGCCCAGTTGGTTCTACCCTATGTGTCATAATTCCGTAGTACTAGATAGAGTTGCCTTGGGTATCTGTTTGGTGGCATTTGCGAAATTTTAACCCAGTAAGAAATACATTTGAACATGTAGGTCACAGATATGGGTAAACGGCCACATTCACTGAGCGCAAAGAAGTTTGCCACTGATCTGTTCAGGCCACAGAGACGTTTACAATAGTTCTCATGCGCTCGTTCAATGCACTCTGCGCACTGGAAACCCCATATCGAGGGTTGAGCTTGAAACTATTGTATCTGCTTAACATTGCTATATTAGATACAATAGTTCACGCTCAACCATCGATATGTCTGCCGAATAGCATAAAATGGGCAAGATCATTGCATCAAAAAGTTTAAAAGCTTCTTTTGGGTTAAAATATCCATAATATTTATGACATTTGTATACACTTGCTAAAGCCTTATTAGCTTGCTTCGCTAATGTTTCCTTTGTCATTGTCCATGATAATTTTGGCATGAAATATGCACCGAGATATTTATAAACAGACACAACTTCTACATTCACATGTTTGTATGTCCAGTGTTCATATTGGCGTAAAGGGCCACCGTTTCTAAACACCATAATCTTTGACTTGTCTATATTTATTTATAATTTTGCGTCCTCACAGAATTTATCGATGTTGTTTATTAACCGCTGTAAGAGTCAACTAGGGTCCTGTCAATTTGTTTGAGCTATACTTGCTAACTAGAACTCCGCGAGTCAGATGTGTCGCCTGATGTCGGATAGCTTACGTGAATCCAAATGAAGAAGCACTCAAGGTTAATGCTAAAAATTTTTTAAACAAATATTTTTAAATCTTCAAAAGCACTGCACTCTGGCTAATTGCAAAGAAAAGACTTTAAAACCAAAAATGCGACACAAAAATAAGTATGAAAATTTACAAAGGGCAATAACTCCGAACGTATGAGGTGCAGAGTAACGGATCACTGCACTTTTCTTCAATGAGATCTATCTATCCATGAAGTTTCAAGTTGATATCTTTCATAGTCTTAAGAGTTATGCTCCCGACCAAAATTACGTATGAAAATTAACAAAGGGCAATAACTAAAAAAGTATGTGATGTAGAGTAATGGTTCTTGTGCACTGCATTTCTCCTCAATGAGATCTATCTGCCTATGAAGTTTCAAATTGATAGCTTTCAGTTTTAGAGTTATGCTCTGGACAAAAATCGAGTATGAAAATAAACAAATGGCAATAACTCCAAAAGTATGAGGTGCAGAGTAACGGTTCTTGTGCACTGCACTTCCCCTCAATGAGATCTATCTACCTATGAAGTTTCATGCTGATAACTTTAATAGTCTAAGAGTTATGCACCGTACAAGCAAAAGGGGGCGCCGCTGCTGCCGACAATGCCATCGACATAAGTAACCCCAGTGCTACAGATTTTTTCAGGCAAACAGTTTTTCACTTTCGAATTAATCCCCCGCCGCAAAGTGAGAGGGGGGTTATAGGAATGCCCTTCGTCCGTCTGTCCTTAACATTTTCGTGTCCGCTCCATATCTCCTATACCCTTTGAAGGATTTTCATGAAACTTGGCTCAAATGTTTAGGTCATTGAGACGCTGTGCAGGAGGCATGAGTCAGTCACGCCGGCTCAAGATCAAGGTCATACTTGGAGGTCAAATATTCGAACCTCCATTTCGTGTCCACTCCACATCTCCTATGCCTTTTGAAGGATTTTCATGAAACTTGACTCAAATGTTTAGGTCATTGAGACGATGTGCAGAAGGCATGGGCCTTTCAAGCCAGCTCAAGGTCAAGGTCACACTTGAAGGTAAAATTTTTGAACCTCCATTTTCGTGTCCGCTCCATATCCCCTATACCCTTTGAAGGATTTTCATGAAACTTGGCTCAAATGTTTTGCTTATTCAGACCAAGTGCTGAAGGCATAAGCCAGTCACGCCAAATCAAGGTCAAGGTCACACTTGAAGGTTGAATGTTTGAGCCTGTATTTTCATGTCCTTTCTATATCTCTTGTGCCCTTGAAAGGATTTTCATGAAACTTGCCTCAAATGTTTATCACACTGACCTTCATCAGTTTCATGAAAATTCCTTAAAGGGCATAGGAGATATGGAGCTGACACAATATGCGACCTTGACTTTGAGGTGGCAAGACTGCTCCATGCCTTCTGCACATCGCCTCAATGTGACAAACATTTGAGCTAAGTTTTATGAAAATCCTTCAAAAGGCATAGGAGATATGTAGCCGACACAAAAATGGAGGCTCAAACTTTTGACCTTCAATTGTCACCTTGACCTTGAGGTGGCGTGACTGCCTCATGCCTTCTGCACATTGCCTCCATGTGATAAACATTTGTGGCAAGTTTCATGAAAATCCTTTAAAGGGCACAGGAGATATATCGCGGACATAAAAATACAGGCTCAAACATTCAACCTTTAAGTCTGACCTTGAGTTGGCATGACTGGCTTATGCCTTCTGCACATGGCCTCAATGAGCAAAACATTTCTTCCAAGTTTCATGAAAATCCTTCAAAGGGTATAGGGGATATGGAGCAGACCCAAAATATGGACACAAAAATGCAGCTCAAAAATTTAACCTTCAAGTGTGACCTTGACCTTAAGCTGGCGTGAAAGGCCCATGCCTTCTGAACTTCATCTCAATGACCTAAACATTTGATCCAAGTTTCATGAAAATCCTTCAAAAGGCATAGGAGATATGAAGCGGACATGAAAATGTAACGGACCGACAGATGGACGAAGGGCATTCCTATAACCCCCCTTCCGCTTCGCGGCGGGGGATTAATAAGAGCAATTATGCCGAAAATTGAACTTAACCTGCCTTTTATTGCCCACTAACACTTCCCAAAAGTTTCATAATGATTGCACAAAAGATTCTGAAGTTATTGTCTGCACAAACTGAATGGGCTGCTGGCGCTGCCGCCATAAGTAACCCCTATATGTTGCCTTTCCAGGCGACACAAAAAGTTTGACACACACTGGTCATTTACTTTTGCAAAACTCAACAACATATCTTCATAGAATTTATTTGTCAAAATACTTAATATTTTCATATGAAAATCATAATATTTCATATGTACATCATGTACAAACAAATATGCCACACTTCATAAACTATAAGTATACAAAACATTTTAACATAATGTTAGTACTGTCAGAAAAGTTGCTAGACATGTTCAACCAATTAGAATCAAGGATTTATACTATTGTAAACATAAGAGCTGAAAAAAAATAAAAAAAAATTTCAAGTAATAATGTTTTTCAAATGACTTACAAAGAAATATTTCATAACATGTGATGGTCTCGCCTGAATTTTTTACACCTATACATGCTTCAAAGCTTCAACTACCAGTATGTATAATCAAAATGACCAGATCCAGGAAATGAATTTAAAGATAAAAGATCAAACAACTTACTGTGATAACACATGAGTCGTGTCATGGGAAATCTGGGCTTAATTGACATGCATTAAGTGTCGTCCCGGATTTTGCTGATCTGGAACAACACTTTCCGATTTTATGGTATTTTCTGTTTCAAGGAAGTCTCTTCTAAACATAAATCCACTGTAGGCAGAAAGTGCCGTCCTGAATTAGCGTGTGCGGACTGCACAGGCTAATCCAGGACGAGACTTTACGCATTACGCATGTGCATTAAGCCAGGTTTTCTCATGACACGCCTCTTTATAAAACAATTTCACCTGATCTTGTTGAAGTCTAACACAATACAATACCGTAGTTCCTGCGATGAAAACTTAAATAATTAATACGAGGCATCCATTCTTCGCACGACATGCCGTACAGAATTGTAAGCACTAAGACAGGTTTTCCAAAGAACTATAAATTCAAAATATTACAGTTCTACAAAAAGTGGGCAAACAAATCAACAGGTAACAGTGAGATCATACAAAAAGTCCAATCTCTTGTCCATTTACATTTTGAGCCAGCAGTATAAAATAATGATTACGAAATAAAAACTAACATAGTTTTTCATGTCAACAACATACAAAAATGCATTTTCCAAAGATTTTTCGAACAGAAATGTTCCACAAAACAGGAATGCTACAGTTTTCATTAATGTAATGATAAATGCCCCACCATATTACACCAACAAAATGTTTCAAGCTAGATTTTCTCATGATGGACAATCATCAATAACTTAACTTTAGCTGTATGTTCGATATATATCATCACTGATAATAGACCGTCAGCTGGAAATCCAAATATAACCAGTTGGCATTTAACCTAACCACAGATTTTCAAATAAATCCAAGCACAATACTGCCATAGTTCTAAGATAACACAATGCATTATGTATTTTTTTCCAGTAAATAGAAATGAGGCCCGTCGTGGGAAAACCGGACTTAATGCACATGAGTAAAGTGTCGTCCCAGATGAGCCTGTGCAGTCCGCACAGGCTAATCCAGGACGAACCTTTCCACTTTTATGGTATTTTCTGTTTCAAGGAAGTCTCTTCTAAACATAAATCCACTGTAGGCAGAAAGTGCCGTCCTGGATTAGCCTGTGCGGAATGCACAGGCTCATCTGGGACGACACTTTACTCACATGCATTAAGTCCGGTTTTCCCACAACGCGCCTCAAATGGTGTATATTCTTATGTTCATTTGTTTAAAGGCCTAGTTTAATCCTTCTTTATTTGACCCCCCCCCCACCCTCCAAAATACGGGGTATTGTACCCCTGTGTATTGGCACCTTGCTGTGGTCACAATGTGGCGACTCTTATCAGCTGCTATCAATACACTGCTGCAGAGGAAACTGTGCACTTAGCCACTGCTTGGTCAGCTGAGAGAAAAGATTGCAGATAAAGATAAGAGATTTTATGGTGCACCAATACACAGAGCAGAATATACCACAGAGACACCTGACATTCCTTAAAGGGCTATGTCTACGAAAATAATTTTAAGGGGTCAAATAATACTAAAAATTTTAAAAGCAAGATATTACAACTCAATGACATAAAAATAACAATGCCATTACTTCGGATTATTATTACATTTTTCTTTTGTATAATTTTTTGTTCCAACATGCAGTTTTCACAGGTGGTGTATTTTTATAGTCCACATAACCAATGTTACTTTATCTTGACGAGGCTTCAACGATAGGCATTTTTCAATGATTTTAGCCAAGTGTACGCACGTGCATACACATGTATGCCCAGGCACACCCCTATATACACATTTTATCATTATTTATGATATAGCACTTTTTCGTAGACGTAGCCCCTTTCAAGATATTTCATTTAGCAAACTAGTACGTTATTTCATACATATAGTACTACAATATCCAGTATACCAGTATATGCATATTGTGTAGGGTTGCTCAATTAGTTGATTGCATTTCAACATAAAACACCACCAACTCAATAAAATCTTCGACTGTTTTATAACTGTTATGTTGACCAAAATAACAAATGAACCGTGTCATGGGAAACCCGGGCTTAATGCATGTGCGTAAAGTGTCTTTTCGCCTACAGTGGAATTACGTTTAGAAAGGACTTCCTTGAAGCAGAAAAAAACACTAGCAGAAAGTGTCGTCCTGGATTAACCTGTGCAGATTGCACAGGCTGATCTGGGACGACACTTTACGCACATGCATTAAGCCTGGTTTTCCCATGACACACCTCAAATTAGCACCGTTGAGTTCACTTACATTGCTGGACACACCATTGTTTTTTATTTTCTGTATTTTAAAGACATTTGTCTGTATTATTTCTTAGAAAGTTGTATTACTAACATAACTGGAACCAGCCAATACAACAAGAATGCAAGAACCACAAAAACAACAGATATCAATATTTAATTTAAATAGTATTAATAGCAGGCCAGCTAGATGTAAAGAATGGTATTTACAGTAAAACACTGAATGTTTGCATCCAAATGGGCCATTGAAACCAAAATTTGTTTAATGAATGTTAATCTAAAACATGTTTATACAAAAATTATATTGATAGTAATTTCGGCAATATTTACATTCTTGTAAAAATGTGTCGTTTGTTTATTAATTAAATACTGAGTCTTATTTGTTTATTCTGTATAACGAATGAGCTGTAAAAAAGCAAAATATAATAAACAGAAATTAGTTATATCAACGAACAACCGATAAAATATATTTTTCTTAATAATGTAACATCTCTGAATATTTGTTTCGGAATCTCAAAGCCACACCGAGTCAACAAACAAATATTTTTGGTACAATACATTACCAATAGCATTCTGCATAAGAAATGTTTTCTTGCGGCTTGTTTCAGAATAAATTTCCTACAGAACGCAATCACTGAAATAACCCTCAATACACCATTTCAAATTAATAACATAGTTTGCCAAACAGTTTATCTGGCTCAATCAATGCTGCCTTCTGAAGTAAATTTTCAAGATTTTGGTACACTTCCCTTTCCTTCACCACTCCAAGCACTGTCTTACACCCAACAATTAAATACAGACGATCTGGTTATCACAGCTGTAGTGTCCTTGAAATCTGTGCTAAACAAAACGCTATACACATTCCACCATATCACAACTGTATCACTGACGAACAATAACTGCTGATTCCTGCATCAGAACTGGTAAATAAAGCACTTTTATAGTTCCTAAACGTTAAGCCTTCATCATTTCAAGAACGTTCTGTATAGTGTTTCAGTCTTTGCTAAAGTCTTGTCTTGCTCCATTAAAAACAGAAGGTCCCTGAGGTTCACTCGCTTCACACGCGCTCGTAAACTCTGCAAAAGTTTAAATTCAACGGTAAATTTTCATGAAATACAAAAAACAGTGATAACTTGTGGATGAAATGAATCTTGATACACAATATTCAAATTATTTTGCACCACATTTTTTAATTCTTTAAAGGACACAGCTTGAATTCTCACATGAACCTATTAAAATGTGTAATATAATACAGCAAAGCGGAAAACAATTTTTTTATAGCCAAGCCAAAGATGCTTATGAAATGGCAATATTTTAACTAGGGATGTCAACGGATAGCCGGATATCCGAATACTATGTTAGTATCTGGTTACAAAATAAGTATCCGAATATTCATATAAAAGAAAATTACATTTTGATCGATTTTCCAGTGGGCATACAAACACCCTGGCTGTATTATGTATAAAGATTAGCCTAACACTGCTTTAGGCCACTTTAGACTCTACAGGAGGTCTCCCCCTTGTACTGCGGATGTGTTATAAACACACCCCTCGGTTGGTACACTATTATCATATTCATATAAAAGAAAATTACATTTTTATCGATTTTCCAGTGGGCATACAAACGCCCTGGCTGTATTATGTATAAAGATTAGCCTAACACTGCTTTAGGCCACTTTAGACTCTACAGGAGGTCTCCCCCTTGTACTGTGGATGTGTTATAAACACACCCCTCGGTTGGTACACTATTATCATAAAACAACAGGTGTTGTTTTCAAACTAAACTTTGACAGTGCTGTTAAACAAACAAGAAACGTAGAAATTCCAAAACAAAAACACAATTTTTTGTAAAGGTGACCTTGACCTTCACCCCATCAACTCCATATGCAATCCCAAGCGAGGTCTAGATACAAGGTATGTACATATGAAGTTTCATTAAAATATATCAATGTGTTCTCAAGCTATTAAGCGGAAACTGTCTATTTTTAGTAATGGTGACCTTGACCCCACCCACCCCATATGCAATCCCAAGCAAGGTCTCAATATAAGAAATCTATGTATCAAGTTTCATTAAAATATCGCGACGCATTCTCAAGTTATTGTGCGCAAACCGTTTTCTATTTTTAGTAACAGTGACCTTGACCCAACCCACCCCATATGAAATCCCAAGGCAGGTTTCGATATAAGGTATCTATGTATTAAGTTTCATTAAAATATATCAATGCATTCGCAAGTGATTGAGCGGAAATCGTTTTTCTATTTTTAGTAACAGTGATTTGACCACACCCACCCCAATCCCAAGCGAGGTCTTTATATAAGGTAACTGTGTTATTAGTTTCATTAAAATATCTAAATGCGTTCTCAAGTTATTGGCCGGAAACCATTTTCTATTTTTCGCAACAGTGACCATGACCGTGACCCCACCGACCCGATATGCAATCAAATGGGAGGTCTTGATATAAGGCATCTATGTATTAAGTTTCATTAACATATATCAATGCGTTCTCAAGTTATTGAGCGGTAATCGTTTTTCTATTTTTAGTAACAGTGACCTTGACCCCACCCATCCCATATGCAATCCAAAGCGAGGTCTTCATATATGGTATCTGTGTATTAAATTTCATTAAAATATCCCAATGCATTCTCAAGTTATTGCGGGAAACCGTTTATCTATTTCTAGTAAAGTGACCTTGACCCCACCCACCCCATATACAATCCCAAGCAAGGTCTCGATATGCATAAAGTTTCATTAAAATATATTGATGCGTTCTCAAGTTATTGAGCGGAAATCATTTTTCTATTTTTAGTAATGGTGACCTTGACCTTGACCCCACCCACCACATATGCAATCCCAAGTGCGGTCTCGATGTAAGGTATTTATGTATGAAGTTTCATTAAAATACCTTGATGCATTCTCAAGTTATTGAGCGGAAACCGCTTTTCTATTTTTAGTAACAGTGACCTTGACCCCACCCACTCCATTTGCTTTCCCAAGCGAGGTCTCGATATCTATATCGTTCTCGAGTTAGAGAGCGGAAACGAAAAGTTGACGCTGCCACCCAGCCCGATGCCCGCCTGCCCAACGACATACCCCAATCTAATAATAAAATGTGTCACAATCTATTATGCTACGCCCCTCTTGATCCAAGATGTTTCTCTACCAATTAGCAATGCCAATTACCAGTGTCCCAACCTACTATTGAAATCAAATTAATTCATTGGTGACCCTCTCTAATCGGTAAACTTAAAAGACTACATTGTCTAATAAGTTTGCTTCCAATTATTACTAGCATATAGCAATAAGCCTTATGTTTTATGTTTGCGCAAATTATAAGATTGATTAGGGGGACTTAAATTGAAATGCATAATAAAAATTGCATGCGACATAAAACAAACAAAACACATAATTCTCTAACAAAAATGACAAAGTTTATGTTACATGTCCTTTTTTGAATAATCTGAAACTATTTTGTTTTCTAAATACAGATATCATAATTTAGATGTGTACTGAAATATGCAACTTGAACAAGCGCCAGCTTAGAGCCTCTATTGTAGATCTATACGGTTATCTGGATAGTATCCGGATATTACATACAAATATCCAGGTACCGATTCTGGTATCCGTTGACATCCCTAAATGTAACGTCACAAACATGAGAATGCCAAGACTTTCCACAAAACATGTTCAACACTGGTGGTGAGTTCGCCATACATGTGCACTGAGATATATTAGAGCATGTGGAAGATACGTGTATTCCCGAGTACTTACAGATTTAGAAGAGGAGGAGGAAGAAGGCCCATTCGACATATTACTGGACGTGCTCTGCAATGTACATCAAAATAAACGATCAGCATTCTTATAAAACAGACCAGACATGCCGGACAATGTCTGACCATAGGACCTGACTGGTCATTTCCCAGTAGGTCCTGTCAAAGATCTAAAATCTAAGGTAGCAGGACCAGATGTCCTGTACAATTTGCACCAATTCTTAAATCAGACCATTTTATGACTACAAACGAGGCGCGTCGTGAGAAAAACCGGTCTTAATGCATGTGCGATAAGTGTCGTCCCGTATTAGCCTGTGCAGTCCGCACTGGCTAATCCAGGACGGCACTTTCCGCTTTAATGGTATTTCTGCTTTAAGGAAGTCTCTTCTAAACATAAATCCATTGTAGGCGGAGTGTCGTCCTGGATTAGACTGTGCGGACTGCACAGGCTAATCCGGGACGACACTTTACCCACATGCATTAAGACCGGTTTTCCCACGACGCGCCTCAAACAGTTTTTATCTCAATCTTAGTCTTAATACCCGGTACATAAAATTCAAGAATTGCAAATCAAGACTCCAACATAAGAAGCATGGTCAATATTTTTAGCTGAGACTAAGTTTTCGTAGGCCTGAGACCTGGTGACAGCAATGAACACAGATGTAATTTGTGAAGTTCATGAAGCAATCCACATGATTTTCTTCTTTTGTAGGCCCTGCTTAGTATTATAATCATGCATTTATGAATGCACGGCTAAGTAAAAATAGTGTAAACATTTGCATTCGATTATGTATCCCTTGATGACCAGTATAAAAGAAAATATTTTTTACTAACAGCAGATTCATCTAGTTTCCGTTTCTTCCGAGGTCCTATTGCTGCCAGAGCTGTTAGATTTGCCTCCCTTTGCCGTACTTCCTCCATTTCTGCTTGCTGCAGCTGAAGACAAACACAAAACCATTGCAAAACCAGACAACCTGATAAGGGGCATACATGATTAATTTATGCATGGAAAATCAAAAGAAACACATGTGCGTACACAATTTCAGAATAAATGATATCCAACTGTTCAAGCGTGAATGTGTAGAAATTTCTTATTTAAAACATTGTTATTATCTTCTTGAAACGTCAACTACATTCCTTTGCATTTATTTGCACCTTTAAGCCAACCAATTTCCAACTGAAAGTACATTTGGGTCAAAACAAAACGTTCTGAGTTTCGGGCAACCCGACCCTACCTAGCAAAAAAAAAAACCACCCTCAAGTTTTTAGAGACGATTGTTTTCCGTGAAATCTGAATTTGTCAGATTTGTTTTTTTTAAGGAAGATAATCATTATTAACTAGATAATCTGTCAAAAAGGCTCATTATATTATTAGCTGGATCTCTTCATGGATGAATAGTACTGCCGGTTAGGTGTTTGTCATTCGTTTGGCGTTTATGGCTAGACTAAAAAAACACCTTAAAACAAGAGGGCCATGATGGCCCAAAGCGCTCACCTGAGAACTGGTACAGATGAAGACCATACTGTTGTGACAGGTTTGAAAATTAAGGTATCTGAACAATACACAGAGGGGGTAGGATCAATTTTGATTTAAAACATCGGTAAGTGCAATGGGCTAACTAAAGTATGAGTTGGGTAGTGGATGTGCGTTTTTTTGCTAATGGTTCTCAAATCTTTTTTCTCGATATTCTTACCTGACCCTTTTTCATTAAGTCATTGACAATTCTGGAAAATGCACAAACAGTAGATTTTTATGTCTTTTTTGCAAACAGCTTTGAAAAACTAGTTGCAATGCAATAATTGTGATGGCTGTGCTATAAAGTAAATTTTGCTTTTTCTCTAATAATTTTCTCTCCAATGATGATAAATGATGTTAATGCAGGCTCCAAAGACATCAAAGTTTCATGTGCAAATAACTGCATGCAAGTCTTGCAACTGTTGGAAATCAAATTTTATCAATCAATTTTTATGGTCATGGGCAAACTGTGTAAGTTTGGTCAACATTGAATCAAAAATCGTGTGTGCAAGCCAATCATTGATAACTTGTTGATGTTTTTTTCCAAACACAAGGGGCAATAACTCTGTTGTTTCTGGTCCGATCATGCTTATATTCTACTTCACCTGTAGTCTTAGTCATAGACAAACTGTACACGATTGGTGAAGATTGGATGAAAAATGAAGTCTCTATCCTGAATAATGTCCAGTTTTGCATATTTTTTTCACAAACAAAGGGCAATAACTCTGGTGTTTCTGATCCAATCTTGCTTATATTCAACTTCACCTTTAATCTTACGGTCATAGACAAACTGTGCTAGACTGGTAAAGATTGGATAAAAAATGAAGTCTCTATCCTGTATAATGTCCATTTTTGCATATTTTTTTCACAAAGGGCAATAACTCTGGTGTTTCTGGTCCAATCTTGCTTATATTTGATTCAAACTGTAATCTCATGGTAATAGACAAACTGTGCAAGATTGGTGAAGATTGGATTAAAAATGTCTCTCTTTATCCTGAATAATGTTCATTTTCATCTTTTACATGCAAAACTTATGACATAAAAGAACTTAAGCAAATAAGTACCTGCAAAATATTTTAAAATACAAATGTGTGTATATTTTTTTTTAAATTACAGCCTTATGTAACATTTTGGGGTTGAATAATTATAATTGGACAAGTAAGAGCAGAATACAGAACACATAAATAAAATTACCGGTTTCCCTTAATTTCTCATGAAATCTATTATTACATTATCAGAAGTGGAAAGAAACAAATGCAATAGTCTGACTAACAACATATCAAATCATTGTTTCATTATTAAATGAATTCAATACCCAGACTTACATCTTTTGCCCTCTGTTTAAGCTTGAGGTGTTCAGGATCTTCATGTTTTGAACGTGACTGTAACAGAAACAAATAAAATTGGTATTTCTCATTACAGAACTGTTTTAAATGTGACAGGAACAGCAAGCAACATAGATAAGGTATTTCTCATCTTCATATCAAGTTGAATATTTCGATGTACATGTAACATTAGATAATTTTCATACAATTACATGAAATTCATTTTCAAAATGAGCAACAAATTACTACTTTTTGTATGCAAAGCATCCATAAGTGCACACCCATACGATTACAACCAGAAAATGAACGTTTAATATTAACAATATAATAAATAACTTAACTGCATTTTATACCATTGAAATCCAGACAACACAAGTGTGTTGTGTTGCCTACTAGTAATCTTTAGTCATTATTCAGAAGCACATACATTTTGTGAGCAGCATTTTATGTCCTAATTGATGTTACTTGGAGAAAACCTTCTTATAAACACTCACATGAGGACTAAGGATGACAAAGATTGGGTACAAAATCCAACCATACCTTAGCCGCTCGCCGAAGCATTTCCTTTTCTTGCTCGTCGTGCCGTTTACGTTCCAGAAGATCCAGCTCCTCGAGGAATTTGAGCTGCCCCTTTACGTCCACCGACAAATCAAACTTTTCGTTGATCTGAATTGGAACAAATATACATTATATCCTGCATAATATGATTACTGTGTAGGTTGATGCTACTTAGTGATAACATATAATAACTACTAAATCATTGTGTTTTTTGTTGTTTTTTTAAATGTGCATTTCACTTCTCTTTGAAAGATTTACGGGCTACAAACACTAAAAGTAATAGATACGAGACCATCAAATGATATCCTTAGTAGATTCAGACCCAGTATCAGGAACTTCTAAACAACACTGTTATACTTTACTTGCCCAGAATATAACATCCATACACACCAACCAACTCTGTTGATTGTAATGATGAAAATAATGTTACAGCGAGCCCTGCTTAAAGTTTATTTACAAGTGCGTGTTTTGTGATTAATTCTGGGCTAAGTGTGAGGTTCGGCATGCCTTTAAACCGGTTTAAACCCCCAATGCTTTGCATTTACCGTTCCAAGGCGGTGATCCTATTTTAAATTAATGTTTTGTGTTGTGTTGTATGCATTGTCCTGTATTGTATAGGCAATTGGTAACTTGCCTCAAATAAAGGACTAGCGGATATTAATAAGGGTTTCTCTCATGATGATGTCTCTGGAGTTTCATTATTACTTATGATTGCTACTTAGTGAAACATATAACAAAATAATTAACCATTATTGTTGAGTGTATTTCAATCCTGAAGTTTTAAAGAATGATCACATAAACTTGCAGTTCCTTAAAAAGATATCAAACTCAAGATTGCATTGTGGACCACTGCATCACTTTATCAATTACCGGTATATCAAATACACCTCAGATGCCCCATGTCAATTACTCCTTTGCTACATTGAAGAACTACTTTTTTATAAGTGCAGTCATCAAATTTAGCAAAAGACAAGTAAGTATAGGAACAGTGTCATGGGAAAACACAGGCTTATCCAGGACGGCACTTTCCGCCCACAGTGGATTCATGTTTAGAAGAGACTTCCTTGAAACAGAAAATACCACAAAAGCGGAAAGTGCCATCCCCGATTAGCCTGTGCGGACTGCACAGACTAATCTTGGACAACACTTTACGCACATGTATTTAGCCCGTATTTCCCACGACACGCCCCACATATATTTTAGAGCAAGAAAGTCTAACAAGCCCACCTATGAAGAACTGAGAATATGAGCAAGCATGATCAACTTGTTTTTATTCTGACCACTGTCAGTGCACATCACCAGTCTTCATCTAGACACTACCATTAACAGTGCACATGAGACAATTTGAAAGCAGGACAACATACATTTATGTTGAGGAGATATGCAATGAACACCAATATTATCGCAGGAATCCCCCTGGCAGAAAATTGTCTTTAGCTAAATATACCTTCTTTTGATGAAAACAACTTAAAATAATGACACACATTTAGGTTTTTATAAAGACAATGTTGTAGTCAAACAGATTTTTCTTTAGCCAAATATTACAATGTGTAGCCAATAGGTGAATGGCTGTGTGAGCTCGTATTATCGTTCCACCTTATATATTTCCATTCTCTGCTCAGCTATAGTAGACAGTTTCTCCATAATGTGCCGCAGCCTCTCCTGCGTTGCATGGGACACCAAGTTGGCCACATCGGTAGGCACTTCCGTGATACCATGCTTCTGAGCTGTAACAAGAGACATGTAGGAATTGTCAATGAATGGTCTGGAAGTAATAAACCATGCATATATCATGGGTTGAGTGTGAAACTGTTGTATCCGCTACAGTGTTTTTTTAATGACCAATTTGGGGCCAAAATTCGGCCCCATTTCCGTTTTAACAGTACACATTTTCCCCCTATATTTACCTTGAAATTCCCCTCAGAATGTAAGCTTTATTTTGAAAAAAAAATGAACAAAATCGGACCAAAATTGACTAAGATAGAGGACTTTTCGTAAAATATCTTAGCAATTTTTCATCACACCAAGCTAAAGCAAAATCTAAGTTATCATTGGTTACTGAAAAACAATTGATTAATTAATGTTTTATAACAAAGTAGAATATAAACATGTAAATTTACTAATAATGCTTTTTTTTTTAATCGGTAAAATTCCCCATCCCACGCCACCATTCCCCCAAAGGTGAAAAAAACACTGCGCTATAGAATGTTGGGCAGATACAGCAGTTTCGCGCTCAACCTTCGATATATTATATACATGCATATTGAAAACACATGATCAATTAAATATTTTATACACTGACATATTCATTTCTTATATGCGATATACCCCCTGCCCCCCACCATTTAACCTGATATTACCACTTTTTTATATGCATTATTCCCATATTATTTTGGTTATGTATAAATTTATACGCTGAATTGCCTTCGAAAAGTTATTGTTTACATTATAACGATAAAGCGCGTGGTATTCCGATACTTACATGTAATAATACACCGTACTGTTGACAAAGGAAATAAATCTAACATTTTTTAATCCGCCGCACTGACACGGTTACTCGCCTTATATATTATTTTTACGTCATCATTCTCACTTGCGGTTTATTTACATACATTACACATTCAAGTACCATGTCGTCCGCTTAAAATGTCAGGTTTATTTTCCTTTGGTTTTTCCTCATCAAAATCAGCAGAAACATGTCGAAAAGAAACAAAATGTAATTATAAAAAAAGAGAAAACGCGAGTTTGTATACAATTTACAATATGCATCATTGGTTTGTGTTAATTATAGTGAATGATTCTGGGGACAGTCGCACGTGATATCCCTTCTAGTCAGATTTTGTGTCTATAAATGTTTACTAAATATCTTTTTAAACACTTCATTGTTGTTGTGACATATTGTAGAATTACATTTGAAGGTCAGGACAAGTAACTTTTTGGTCAGGACAAGTGAAATTTTGGGCTACTGGTCCGACCGGACAAGTGATTTAAAAAGTTAACGTCGAGCCCTGTAAAATACAATATTTTTAAGTGAAGCCTTGTATAGTTTATAAATTTTGGAGCAAAAACTTTAACCACAAAGTCTATGTAAAAAGTGGGCTAACTCTGTCAAAATACAAAACAGAGTTATGGGTAATGTTGCCCCTGATAAAAGAGTTGATGACAAAGGTTAGTTCCAAGTTTCAAGCGAATAACTTATGTAGTTTTGAAGTTAACAAACTTTTGAATATAAACTTTAAACAGAATATCTAAGTGAAAGGGGGCATAACTCTGTCAAAATCCAAAACAGAGTTGCCCCTGGTACTAGAGTTGATGATAAAGGTTAGTTCCAAGTTTCAAGTGAATAACTTATGTAGTTTTGAGGTTACAAAACTTTTGAATATAAACTTAAACAAGAAAATCTATGTGAAAAAAGGGACATAACTCTATCAAAATACTAAATAGAGTTATGGGGAATGTTCACCCTGATACTGGAGTTGAAGACAAAGATATATTCCAAGTGAATAGCTTTTGTAGTATTGAAGTTACAAAACTTTTGAATATTACCTTTAACCAGAAAATCTATTTGAAAAAGGGGCATAACTCTGTCAAATACAAAACAGAGTTATGGGGAATGTGCCCTTGATAATGGAGTTGATGACAAAGGTTTCGAGTGAATAACTTATGTAGTTTTGAAGTTACACAACTTTTGAATATAAACTTTAAACAGAAAATCTATGTGAAAAAGGGCATAAATCTGTCAAAATACAAAACAGAGTTATGGGGAATACTGCCCCTGACACAGGAGTTGATGACAAAGGTTAGTTCCAAGTTTAAAGTGAATAACTTATGTAGTTTTGAAGTTACAAGACTTTTGAATACAAACTTTAACCAGAAAATCTAAGTGAAAAGGGGGCATAAATCTGTCATAATACAAAACAGAGTTATGGAGAATGTTGCCCCTGACACTGGAGTTGATGATAAAGGTTAGTTCCAAGTTTCAAGTGAATAACTTATGTAGTTTTGAAGTAACAAAACTTTTGAATATAAACTTTAACCAGAAAAATCTCTGTGAAAAAGGGGCATAACTCTGTCAAAATACAAAACAGAGTTATATGGAATGTTTCCCTTGATGCTGGAGTTGATGACAAAGATTAGTTACAGGTTTCAAATGAATAACTTATGTAGTTTTGAAGTTACAAAACTTTTGAATATAAACATAAACCAGAAAATCTAAGTGAAAAAGGGTCATAACTCTGTCAAAATACAAAACAGAGTTATGGGGAATGTTGCCCCTGACAATGGAGTTGATGACAAAGGTATATTCCAAGTTTCAAGTGAATAACTTATGTAGTTTTGAAGTTACAAGACTTTTGAATAAAAACTTAAACCAAATTCAGACGCGGACGCCGATGCCGGGGGTAGTAGGAAAGCTCACCTATTCTTCGAAAAGTCGAGCTAAAAATTTGTTAAAAACACAGCCATTGATAATAACACCTGTTACAAATGAGAAGGGAGAAAGCGCGACATCTCAATTAGCCAGGCCCTCTAAATCTACAAGCCGTTAGGAACAGCCTTAGCAACAGTGTCAGTTTGACTTAAAAAAATCTTTGATGTGACTGAGGAGCTGGGGCCACTGTCTAGCTGTTTGCAGCACTTTAAGCGATTAGCACGTGGTCAGTGAAAAAAGCATCAATCAATACTACTGTACCTGTACAATGCAAACACTGTCGATAGATCATTAATCAATTAGCGTTCTAGAGGAAATGTCAAGGGTGTGAAAATTTTCAGACAGTTGTTTTGTTGCAATGGATAAATTGGAGATTTAAATGGGAGTGACGAAATATACATGGACTGGAATTAAAATGGAGATTGTGTTACGGCATAAAACTTATTGAATATTAACATGAATATTTGCATTCAATTTGGATTAATATGTGTTTCGCGCACAAGGTAATTATGTATGTGTATCTGAAATGTACTTTATGTTTTTTTTATGAAATTAAATTTAGTACAATATTCCAAAACAACAACAAAAAATTTGGTAAAATAACATGAGCAAACATTAACAAACAACAGCTGCAAATTGTTTTCCAGTTTTGTTCCCTCAAATTTTGCTTCAAAAATTGGGTGCGCGTTATACATGGGTGCGCGTAATACACGATCTTTTACGGTATGAGTCGTATCGTGGAAAATCTGGCTGAATGCATGTACGTAGTGTCATCCGAGATCAGCCTGTGCAGTCCGCACAAGCTAATCAGGGACGAAACTTTCCGCCTATAGTGAATTTATGTTTAGAAGAGACTTCCTTGAAACAGATAGTATCATAAAAGCGGAAAGTGTCGTCCTGGATTAGCCTGTTTGGACTGCACAGGCTGATCCAGGGCAACACTGTACGCAGATGCATTAAGCCCAGGTTTCCCACAACACGCCTCATATATATAATTATTTATTTTAACATGCAAGAAAAAGAAACATACATAAGACAATAGTTCAACAACTGGACAAATTCAATTTGTAAACAACCTTCTGTTGGTTGCCAACAGAGATAAACATAAGAAAATTATAACAAGAGCTGTCGAAGGACAGCGCGCTCGACTTTTCTTGTGCTTGCCAGAGTTACTGGCATTTTTTTCTACAACAAGAAATATGGAAATTCCACGAAAACCAAATTTGTTGAGCGAAATGCATTAAAGTCAGCACATCAATAAAATGTTTAGTATTGGTGATCTTGACCTTAACTCCACCAACCCTATATGCAATCCCAAGCAAGGTCTTGATATAAGGTATCTTTTTATTAAGTTTCATTAAAATATCTCAATGCGTTCTAAAGTATTGAGCGTAAACAATTTTCTATTTTTAGTAACAGTGACCTTGACCCCACCCACCCCATATGCAATGCCAAGTGAGGTCTTGATACAAGGTATCTATGTATTAAGTGTTATTAAAATATCTCCATACGTTCTGAAGTTATTGAGCGGAAACCATTTTTCTATTTTTAGTAACAGTGACCATGACCCCACCCACCCTATATGCAATCCCGAGCGAGGTCTCGCTATATGGTATCTATGTTTGAAGTTTCATAACAAAAGCTTAATCCATACTCGAGTTGGAGAGCGGAAACGCAAAGTAGAGAAACTACCTTACCGAAAAACTTGAACCTGTCCATATCGCTGATATGTAAAATTTCTAAGAGTAAAAAGGCCCATAATTTTGACAAATTTCAAAACAGAATTATCAAAATTGGCCTATGAGTTCATTTTAATATAGGGAATAATTGTTCCAAGTTTGAATGAAATCCCTCAAGCCATTCCTGAGAAACTAGCTAACCGAAAAACTTCATATAGAAATTTCTAAGTGTAAAAAGGCCCATAATTTTGACAAATTTCAAACTAGAGTTA
Source organism: Congeria kusceri (assembly GCA_027627225.1). Lineage (NCBI taxonomy): Eukaryota > Metazoa > Mollusca > Bivalvia > Myida > Dreissenidae > Congeria > Congeria kusceri. The sequence continues at coordinate 48,100,434 of CM051036.1, read as the reverse complement.
CCAAACTTGGCCTATAGGTTCATTTTAATGTGTGAAATAAATATTTTAAGTTTGAATGAAATCCCTCAATCCATTCCTGAGAGACTAGCTTACCGAAAAACTTTAACCTAGCTCGGACGTCAATGTCAAGGCCGGGGCGAGTAGAATAGATAACCACAACTCCAATTATAATGCAAAAAAAGCGTTTCACAAATAATAATTGCAAAGAAAATCAACCACACAAACCTATTGCATGAATTATTTTCATGATTATAACAATGGATAACCACAACTCCAATTATAATGCAAAAAAAGCGTTTCACAAATAATAATAATAATAATTGCAAAGAAAATCAACCACACAAAACTATTGCATGAATTATTTTCATGATTAGAACAATGGATAACCACAACTACTCAGAGCTCCAGATAAGGTTTTAGCCTAAAGGGTATTGTACCCCCAGAATTTTTGGTCAAAGGGTATTTTACCCCTTGTCTGTCACCTTTAAAGGGTATATCATGTATAGCGTAGTGAAAAGAACATAATGTTTTGGTAAGATGTTAAAGGCCCCTTTTGCTAGTATTATGTGCTAAATATAAAAAAAATGAAAGGGTATTTTCATTTTTTATACAAGATTGAAAGAGTATTGTATGTGTTTGTTATATATGAACACATTAACGTTGTCAAATGGAATAAATTGAAAGTAGACATTAATCTGCATGTATGTCTATCAAAACATTGCATTTGCTTAGCAAAGTATTAGAAGTCATTTGACCAAATACTTTGTAGCTTTTACAGTGCAATTCCTACATGACAACCTGATTTCTGGTCCTTCTTTGTTAACAATTAGTCAATGATAATTTGTTTTCCACGATTACAGTGTTTTTCAGCCATTTTTTCACTACCATGATGCTTAGGTTTCTTGTCCGATTTTTCAACTGCTGAGCCAATGAGATCGACAATTATCACCTTCATCATCATTAGACTATTTCAAGATGTTGCCTATTGGATTGGAGCTGGTTTCTGGAGCTTAAACATCCTTTTTCGACTTGATGCATTTTGAGTAGAAAGGTTCACCTTCAATTCTAATCGATTTAAAAGCTTACTTACACCATTAGCTGAACAGGATTATTGGTAAAACCAGTTACGCAGTTTAAGTGAATAAAAATATGTACTGACATTTGCAATGCGTAACGTAATGCACTGGTCCGATTTTCGATGCGTTATTTTTACATTTCAATGCGTGAATACGCAGATACGCGTCTTATCTGGAGCTCTGCTACAGATTATAATGTCAAATATGTGTTTCAATCAAAAAAGTAATTTTGATTAATTACTTAATGATAGTTTTATCACCAAGAATATCAACCACACAAACCTATTGCATGAATTCTTTTCATTAAAGGTCCATGATGAAGGAATGTTTCATCTTTGCAGGATCGTATTTGGGCCCCAATAAAATCTGCATTTGTTGCTAATATGTTTTTGCTCTCTTCGGACAAGTTAACACCACCCATAGTTGCAACATCGTTGATGTCATCGTCATCTCTGAAGTAAAAACAGTGGATTCAGATACAGGTCTTTCAATGGAATGTTTTGCTGCCCTTAGATGTCTGCAATAAGGTTTCCATGTAAATACCATCTTAACGTAATCTTACAAATATAATACGCACTCATGTATAATACGCACTCCCAAGTTTGAACAATATTTTGGGGGAAAAACATAAATCTGAATATAATACGCACCGAAAAATGAAAAAGTACACAAGCCATAGTAGCTTACACAATTAAATCATGTAGGCATCTTGTTAAACAATATTTTATGAAAACAGAAAAAAGTTAAGATTTATTCAAATAATTTCTGCTTAAATGCAAGTGAGAATCATTAAAAGCATAGACAAATCGAAATAAGTAAATAAGACGAAATCAATACAGACGAATGCAGCATGTTTATTTACACAGAAAATTACGTTCACCCTATTTTCTGAAAATGGTTTGTACATGTAACTACATTCCATCTAAAGTTAAATACACTACTACATTGGTCGCTATTTTTAAAATATGACCTCTACCCGATGCGCGCACATTGCAGTATATGATTTACACATGTTCAATGGAAATACCCCCGTCCCGATTGGATGTCAATTACAGCATATCTTTAAACAGAAACATATCCCAAAATGCACTCGATACATGTACTTCTGAAAAATGGCGAAAGATTGTGTTTATGTAATTCTTAAACACATTTATCGTCGATATTGGCCAGAATTTGCTTTTAAAAATGAAAGTCGTGAATATACGGGATTACCGGGTAATGGATAGAGGCGGGAAAAGTTGTATTTCAGGTAATCTTTACATTCAAGAATAATACGCACCCCCTACTTCTGATAAATATTTTCCGGTAAAAAAGTGCGCATTATATTCGTAAGATTATGGTAACCATATTACATGCACTGACTAAGTAATAGCTCTATGACAAAAACCTAATTACATGTACTCGTAAACGAAACCTCATAATTATGCACATCTGATATGTTATTTTTTAAGCATGATACAACTGCATATTTAAAGCTAGAGGTTTTGTTTGTATGTTCTCAAAACTCGTTGACAAATTTGAGCTAGGATGAAACCAACTCCTTTCAAAGACTAGAAAAATCACGTATCACAACATACTATCCATTGTCCATGTTGACCCACCTAAAGGACTCCTTGACCCGCTTGTTGTCCTTGGGAGACGGAGTGGGCCCAGGACTCGAGTTGGGGGTAAAACCAGCTACCCGATTCTGGAAGGCTTTTACAGTGCTTGGCACGTTACCACGAATCATATTCGTTTCCTTACTCATCGCAGGTTTGGATGACGCACTAGTCTGCATAGCAGGCTTGGGCTGTACCTGATTTACAACTCGTGGAATGCCCTATGGAAAGAAAACAATACATTACTTGAGAGTTAATCTGGCAAAGATATTTACAGATGTTTACAAGGTATTCAACCCAAAGAGTATTGCATTGCCTACTTCACATCTGTGATACACATTTAAAGAAATGACATGAGAAGGGCAGTACAACTAAAGGCTATACACTAAATAATTTCCTGAAAATAAGGGGTCAAAAACATGCAAATATACACTGTAGCAAAAGACCGATCTGGGTTTTGCCAGATAGTTTTAACTCCTACCCAGCTATTGTTAAAGGATTAATTTCCATTCATCGAAAATCACAAACAGTACCACGTGCTCCTTGGAATATCACAAATTCCACGTTCTCTTTTGTATGAAATCGTTTAGCCGCTAAACACATGATATCCAAGTGCGATGATAGGTTAATATTGCAGATTAATTTGAATATGATTGACATTTGTGGAAGCGTCTATTTCAGTTGATAGTAGATACTTATGTTTTAGATAAGCATACCTACATATATATTTGTGTTTCAGTCATCTTTTCAGTCATCTTTTATTATAAAACTATTCATCCAATGTGTAGGCAGTTGTACGAAATATCAACAATCCAAAATACATCAGCTACCAGTATTTTCAAGGAAAATGTCATCCATTGTGGGCTGTACCTGTGGGTGTGACACAGCAGTGGGAACAGGGGCAACTGAGGCTGGCAAAGATTGTTGTACAATCTCCGGGGGTGGGGGTTTCACACCATCTATTGACATCTTATTGTTCAACAATGACTGACGCAAAAGTGGAAGGCTTTTCTGTAAACAGATACATGTACATGCAGTTAAAATTAGAAGAACACAAATGCAACCATTTTCTTTTAAATTTTTAGTTACATGTACAGGGGTGATACTGTGTAAAAAAAAAAAAACCTGAAGTTTTTCGCTGGGAGTCCAGGGGGCGCGATAGCCCCACTTGTAGGCCCTGGTGGGGGTCATAGGGGGCGAAGCCCCCTGAAGCTCCTGGCACTTGCGTATTTTAAGTGACTTAGATTAGCTTAAAATTATGCTCGGGCAGCTGGTATTCTGTTCTGTCTCATTTGAATTGTGAAATTCACTTCTTCAGTGATCATTACCTGCATATTTAACTTTTTAGTTGGTCATTTAATGGGGTTATATATGACAAACCCACCACCAAGCTCCTATTAAACAATTATTTAAGAAGGAACATAGACAATCTATTATATTAATATTTTTATTCTTTAGGAAATCTTACTACAACAAATTTCAAGCAACTATTCTGAAGCAGTTCAAAACTTCCAACATTTCAAAATAAATACACCTGTACATGACTAGTGCCAGTGAATATTAATATTTTTTATTCTTTAGGAAAATTCAACAATCTAACTACAACAAACTTCAAGCAACTATTCTAATGAAGTTCAAAACTTTTAACATTTCAAAATAAATACACCTGTACATGACTAGAGCCAGTTTAAATTATATTTTTTTATTCTTTAGGAAAATTCAACAATCTAACTACATCAAACTTCAAGCATCTATTCAAATGAAGTTCAAAACTTTAACATTTCAAAATGAATACACCTGTACATGACTAGTGTCAGTGAGTTTTAATTATTTTTGTAAACAGCTAGTGGAAGTGTCACAGAACAGTCACAAAAATTATATAAGCACATTTTGCTTTATTGCAACGTAGTTATTATGCACACACCAGACACACTGATTGGTGTAATTTCTCATCACTAGTCAGGCAGTTACACTTTTTGGTGCTGATCATGAAGGATATGCAACATGGGCTCTTTGGACTGAAACAACACAGAATACTGCTTCAGGCATTTCAGCACAGAGATGTAAAGTCCTAACAGCATCCTAGTCTTCTTGCGTTGATCAAACATCTTGTTGATAACTCTCTCCTTCCGAGTTTCCCCGTCCTTGGTCATTTTCTTCTACCGAAGACGCCGTCCGATGGCTTTGACCTCCTCCTGACTCTCATCTGAAACATGATTTCTTTGAAGAAGGCTATCAATGATTGGTGCCAGTCTCTCTCTTTCCTTTTTTGACAGGAATTGATAATGGAACACTGTAAGCTTCAAACAGTCTTGAAGTTTCCACGGCAAGGTTATGAGCTGACAGGAAACGATGAGACGTAAATCGCTCTGGTACTGTAAACTAGCCCGCACATCGTCCTTGTCTGTGGCAAAGTCAAGAGGCATGCTGAATACCTACAAATCAAGACATTCGTATTATATACATTTTCTGCCAAAGCATAGGACATTTTTTACTGCATCCGTTATAATGAACTCAATTGTTTGAGTACTTTTTTTATTCATATAAGACATATATTAACAGTTGTTTTCAATATCATATACTGTTGCTTTTGAGACACACAAAGACTTCTGTTGAACAAAAAATAATTTCTTTTTGTGACTTGTATGCATAATTAGTTGTCCTATCATGAATGGCTTTCAGTATTTTGAATTTACCGATATATTGAGTTTTCTGTCCCTGGAATCGTAATTTGTTTTCATGAAAACAAATTGTAGTCATACCAACTAAATATCAAGATGTTTAAAAAAAATCAGCACGGGTCCTCCCTGCATGTATATAGCCTGTATTAATATTTAAACGCTTTAAAAAAAATGTTATGTACAAATTCACATTTTCAAAAATTTACTATGGGTTCCCCTACCTGCCCATGCTTTTGACAGGTTACCCATGAGAATTTTTTATCAATGTAAAACACGTTGCTGTTCGGCTCATATTTTAGGGGCATATAAAAATAATTAAAACAGACCTGTCCGTACCAGCAACAGTGTTATGGTTAATAAAGGGAGAATACAGAAGAGGATGCGGACCGCAGCCATGCCATTATTGCCACTCACATTCGTTAAAAAAAATTTAAAAGTCAAAAGACAATCTGCTAGAATTTTGATAATTCTAAATTTCAATATTGCCATGTCCTAACTTTATCAAATTATGGCACGTTCGGCATGGATACTATTTTAACTACAGTAACTAAACCTCTTCCGTAGAGGTAGACCTACGCTATTGGAACTTACCAATCGTGATGTCAAACTGTTCAAAAATATCTACGTTCTTGACAGACGCCTATTTATACAAATTTTCCGCTGGTAACAAAGATCACTTCCGGTCGCTTATGTACCTGCAAATAACTAAATGAAATCGTTATTTTCCGGCATTTCCCGAAACATATACGGACGAATATCGACCAATAACATTCAATAACACAAAAGACAGGTTCAATTCGTTGAACTCCGGAAAATTCCGGCAGTTTCGTTTCCGATTTTGATTCGTACCCAAGTGTTTTCATACCACCCCAACCCACCCTACTAAATAAAACCCCGGATTTATATCGATCTGAAAATCGAATTTTTGGAACAAGAAAACCGGAAATCCGGCATAAACCGGAATTTTATCACCCCTGATGTACCAGTAATTATTTTATTAACCTGATTTCAAATGAGATGATATATTTTCGAATGAACAATAACACTGTAACATATTGAATACCTCTGAAGCTAACAATTACTCCTACATTGCAAGTACAAGTTGCTGAACAAAGAATCCAGTATGCTTGGATGAAACCGTGGCAAACCTAGATACATGTACTTGCCTTTTCACCAAAATTTTCAGCAGACTAACTTCTGATAAACACAATAATTATGACTACATGAATATGACTTTTTTATGATCATATGTTTTGGAGTATAACCTTTAAGACTGAAGTAAGGAAACATAATAAAATGTCGGAAAAACACCATATTTGCAGTATTTTTGACTTGCTATCACATTCGCAGCCCGCTGTTTATGGTATTTTCTGTTTCAAGGAAGTCTCTTCTAAACATAAATCCAGGTGGAAAGTGCCGTCCTGGATAAGCCTGTGCGGACTGCACAGGCTAATTCGAGACGACACTTTACGCACATGCATTAAGCGATGTTTTCCCACGACAAGGCTCAAATCAAGATTTCTTGGAATGACATGACTTTAAAACTGTGATCATGTAAGTAACTAAACGTTTGCATTTGGTCTGAAGAGGTGTGAGATGGTACATACTTTGAGAAATGGAACTAGATATGGCTGGGGAGATGACTTTAGCTCTTTTTGCAACCGTTCTGTGAACAATTCGGGTTCCAGTTTGCCATCCTGAAATACAATCAATTCCTTATCAGTCAACACTTTACAGGCAAACATGAACAACGTTTGTTTTAATTAACGACACAAATTTCTTCCAAAATTTTTCAAGTTTCTAAAATACAAATTTTAGAAAAAGTGTATTAAACTTTAAGTACTGAGTGGAGATATACAGATAGACCACTTTAGTAGCAAAGATGATGAATCAAAGGTAAAATTATCTCTGATTGCACAAAACTTCTCAAGTTATTGTCTGCAAAAGCCTTACTTGAACTATTTTTTATTTTAAATTATGCCAAAAACCAAACTTGACCTTCCTTTAATGCCATTTAATACTTCCTTAAAGTTTCATGATGATTGCACAAAAACTTATGAAGTTATTGTCTGCACAAGCCTAATTTAAACTAATTTTGATTAAAAAAGGGGGCATAACTCAAGCATAATAAGAGCACTTATGCCGAAAATCGAACTTAACCTTCCGTTTATGCCTACTGACACTTTCCTAAAGTTTCATAATGACAAAAACTTCTCACGTTATTGTCTGCTCAAACTGAAGGAGACGCCCCAGACGCTGCCAAAAGTAACCCGTATATGTCGCCTTTTTAGGCGACACAATAAAAATCATGACAACCAAAAGTCTGAAAAAGCTGCTTACTATAAGTCCCTGGATGAGATCACGAACACTGCTGACAGTAGCCTCCGGTTGACTAGCGGCTAACTTGATCAGCGTCGACAAGAAATTCTTGCATTTTTTGACATTGTCTATCATCTGCTGCTGTTGAGCTAAAAGCAAGAATTTAACACGTTAGCACGTTTTTTAAAGCAAACTTCACATGATTCAAATATTGTCATAAACACCTTAGATTTTCATTTGAATAGAATATTATGTGTAATTGCAGTGCAGCATTCTGATTCTGACATTCGCAGGTTATAATAGCTGCATCTTATTTCAAACAAAAGGGCCATCATGGCCCAAAGGGCTCACCTGAGTACTGGCAAAGATGAAAGCCTTACCGTTATGAAAGGCTTGTTGGAATGTACGCCATAATGTCCTTAAATAATTTGTCTAGCTGATTTACTCTCATACATAGAACAAGTAAGAACCTGGATATATTTTCTCTACCCTGGTATCCAACTTTTCGCAGGCAATTTCGGAGGAATAGTGTTAATGCTGCAGATCTGAAAGATAATGGCGACCGCTGTGCAAAGGTCATGTCATGCTTGCCAGCTTGTTTCAAAAGAGTAGAGTGTATTGCCATTTACCGGTCCTATATTCAAATTCGCTTTAGATTTTATGGGTGCAAGTTTGGTTCAGATTGGCTAAAGTCCCCATCTTCCAACAAATTCATTTTTGCATTAATTTTCACAATTAAGGGGATATAACTGCTGTGTTCATGGCCTGTCTTATTTGCTGCTTGTATTGAGATCTTATGGCCATACAACACATGTGGAAGTTTTATCAAGATTGACTGAAAAATGAAATCTCGATGCACATAAAGGCAATTTTTGCCAAAAAAATTTCACAAAAAAGGCAATTTTGGCATTTTTTTTCACTAACAAAGGGACTATAACTCCAATGTGTGTTGCTCAATCTGACCCACTGTTGGCTTCTGCTGCAGTCGTATGATCACATACAAACTGTGGAAGTTTGGTCAAGATTGGAAGAAAAATAAAGTCTCTATCAACAAAAGATGCAATTTTTCCCTTTTGTTTCAAATACAAGGGGCCATAACTCCAGTGTCTGTGGCCTAACCTTACCCATTTTGGGCTCCTGCTGAAATCATTTGGTCACACACAAACTGTGGAAGTTTGGTCAAGATTGGTAGAAAAATGAAGTCTTAATCAAGGTAAAATGGCAATTTCCGCCTATTTTTCAACAAAAAGGAGGCATAACTCTGGTGTTTGTAATCCGGCCCAATGTTGACTTCTACTGTGATCTTTTGATAATACACAAACTGTGGAAGTTTGGTCAAGATTGGTAGAAAAATGAAGTCTATATAAACAAAAATGGCAATTTTTGCATTTTTTCCCACAAACAAGGGGGCCATAACTCTAAGGTTTCTGGTCCAATTTGGCCCATTATCATTACCAAAGGAGATTTTATGGTCATGCACAAACTGTGCAAGTTAGGTCAAGATTGAATAAACAAGAGGGCCCTGAGGGCCCTAGGACACTCACCTGAGACCTTGTAACCCAACAGGAATTTGCATCCCCGAGGCGTGGCTTATTTTTATCCCAGGGGAATAATTTGAACAATCATGAACAAACCTCTGGGCCTTGTGGTTTCAGGTAGGGGTGCAACGATATACCGGTATATCGCGATACATGCTATTGAAATATCGTATAGCAATACGGTTTTGCTGTACCGCAATATGTATAGAAACTTTATGTACAAATCACCATTTAACAAAATAATTAGTAATTTCGATACCTTATACACGAAAGTTAATCCAACTTGAAAGTAAATATCCATGTTAATATTCAATAAGTTTTCCCTCGTAACACAGTTACCATTTTAATTCCAATACATGTTTATTTCATCACACGATTTATATCTCCAATTTATCCACTGCAGCAAAACAACATTCAGATTTTTTGACACCCTTGACATTTCCCATAGAATACTTAACTCATTAATGCTCTATTGACAGTGCTTGTGTTGTTCAGGTACAGTAGTATTGATTGATTCTTTTGGACACCAGTCAGTGTGTTACTCGCTTACTACAAACTGCTAGACAATGGCCGAGTTCGGCAGTCACATCAAAGTCTTTTGAAGTCAAACCGACACACCGTTGCTGCTAACGGCTTGCAGATTTGGAAGCCCAGAGAATTCATGACTTCACACTGTCAATATTCTTAGTTTTAACATTGTTACCCGTGTTTGTAACGGATTTTATAGTTTGTTCAAATTGGAAAAAAAAATGCATGGTAATTAAATGCACATGTTTTATTGATAAAAAAACTATGAATTAATTACAAACAAAATATAATGAATATAATTATTAAACATGCTTATTTTTCTGAAAGATTATCATTTAAATACAATGTTACAAAGTTAAATGTTTACAGTACCAGATCATGCACTTTTGTTCAATTGCTGCAGTTCCCTTCTTATCATGTGATTAAAATAAGAAATTAAGAATGTTGGTGATTATAACATACTATTCACTTATTTAAGATATGTTCGAAGATCGGCAACTGGACAAATAATCTTTTTTGTGTAGTTACCTGTTTTACTGTATGTAAGATACCAAACTGTAAAATTGAGTTAATACATGTAGTAGATGTAAATTATAGGTGTTATTGTATTGTCTATTAATTTCGTCATGATGTTTTCAATACGTATTGCAATACGGGTTTAATGTATCGCAATATATCGCAATCCGGGTTTTGCCGTATTGTTGCACCCCTAGTTTCAGGTAAAGATTTTTAAAGTCATTTTGCTATTTAAGTATATATAAACCATGTGACCCCTGTGGGTGTGGCAAGATTTAACCCCAGGGGCATAATTTGAACAATTTTTGGAGAGGACCACTATGCAATGTTACGTACCAAATTCAGGAAAGCTGTGGGCCTTGCCGTTTCAGAGGAGATTTTTAAAGTCATTCTGCTATTTAAGTCTATATAAACAATGTGACCCCCGGGGCATGACCAGTTTTGACCCCAGGGGCATAATTTGAACAACATTTGTAGAGGACCACAATACGATGTTACATACCAAATATGAAACCTCTAGGCCTTGCGGCTTCAGAGGAGAAGAATTTTAAAGTCATTTTGCTATTTAAGTCTATATAAACCATGTGACCCCTGGGGTGTGGTCATTTTTGACCCATGGGGCATAACTTAAGCAGTCTTTGTAGAGGACCACTAAAGGATGTTACATACTAAATATGAAACCTCTGGGCCTTGCAGTTTCAGAGAACATTTTTAGACATTTTGATTTTAATTTAAATCTAGTTAAATTTATATAAACCATGTGACCCCGGTCGTGGCCAGTTTTGACCCCAGGGGCATAATTTGAACAATCTTTGTAGAGGACAACTATAAGATGTTACAAACCAAATAAGAAACCTCTGGGCCTTGCGGTTTCTGAGAAGATTTTAAAAGTCATTTTGCTATTTAAGTCTATATAAATCATGTGACCCCCGGGGCATGGCCAGTTTTGACCCCAGGGGCATAAATTGAACAATATTTGTAGAGGACAACTATAGGATGTTACATACCAAATATGAAACCTTTGGGCCTTGTGGTTTGAGAGGAGTTTTTTTAATTCATTTTGCTATAGATTGTATATAAACCATGTGACCTCCAGGGTGTGGCCCTTTTTGACCCCAGGGGCATAAGTTGAAAATTCTTTTTAGAGGACTACTATTAGATGTTACATACCAAATATGAAACCTCTAGGCCCTGCGGTTTCAGAGACGAAGATTTTTCAAGTTTACACTTTTTAAATCTATTTTTAGCTCTGGTGACCTATATGTGCAGCGGACCGTAACGTTTTCAACAACTTTGAAAGAGGGTCTCCCAATGATCATTCCTGTGAAATTTGGTGAAAATCTGCCCAGTGGTTTAGGAAGTGATGTTGTTTTAATGAAAAGTTGACGACTGATGCACGGACACACGGACGACGGACAACGGGCGATCACAAAAGCTCACCATGAGCACTTTGTGCTCAGGTGAGCTAAAAATGTAGTCTTTATCGCGTTAACGGTCAGAACTGTTGACGGCATACGGACGGCGCCGGAGAGGTCCCCTATACCAATAGCTCACCGAGCACTTCGTGCTCAGGTGAGCTAAAAATATTAATGAAAACTTTCAATTGTTATTGAAATCATATTTAGGACTGGAGAAACTTTGATCACTGAAACTCTCGTTAACAAAATATGTCCACAAGATATTTTTAATAGGAGACACCAATAAAGTTCATTTCTTTAAACCAATACAGTTAAGTAAGGCATGCATAGGTGATATACTAAGCACTGAGCTTTAGAAACATTGACCCTGTTCTGACAAAATTGGTAAAGCTATTTTACAATTTAATATCTTGCAGTAGATTCTTATCTCCCATTTTTAGGACGAACATTAAGACCTCTTGGACTGACAGAACTATAAAACTATGTTCATGTCATTAACCAAGCTTTTACATTTTGTTCTGTGAAGATGAGCCAAACAATCTGAAGTAATGACGAGTGTATGTTGTACCATTAGCAGCTGCAGCAGCCTGGTTTCCTGCAGTTGGAGTGGAAGTGCGCACGACAGTTTGAATCCCGCTCTGGGGCATGCTGGCCCTTACAGCTTGCTGGGTGCGTACTGTGTTCACCGGGGAGGGGGTTGCCTGGCGTACGGCTGTAGGAATCTGGGAAGGGGTCCCAGGCTGAATGTGCAGGATCTGACCCGTGGGAAGCCGCTGAGTGGCCCCTGCACCAGGGTGCTGTAAACATGCAAAATATAAAACCATGAGTGAACTGAAAATGAAACATTAATTTATACTATAACACTGGTAATTATACAATTGTTAATTGTGCTCAAACTACACAGTTTCAAATACATGTACCAGGTCAGAAAAGCATTTACTGGTTTGGGATTTATGGACCTTTAAGTGATTCTAATTCTAATAAGTAAATAGGTCTGCTGAAAAGTTGTATTAGTGGTAAAGGAAATGCAATTCTAAATGACTACTTTAAAATGAATGGCAATGAAAGCCAATTTATCCAATACATGATAATCGTGAACAAGACAGAAATGGGGAAACATGAAGACTAGTGGGCTGAACACAATGAAAAGCAATTAGAAAACAGTAAGATACATTCCTAATGCAGAGACGCTACATGTGACATCTTATATCAACTGACTAAATTGCTGGCTTTGCAAAAGAACAACAAATAACTTAATTTACTACTTGTTAAAAGTGTACTTAACCATGTAGGTAATCGATTTGTTTTAGGGTACTCTAAAAATTATACAAAATTTTGTATGTGTACAGTCTTTCTGTTAAGTACTGTCAATATGCCCCTTTATGGTAAGGCAGAGACTACTGAAGATGGTAATACACAGTTCCTACCCGGACATACTGGACCTTCTGCGGGGTGTGACTGGTTGATATGGCGACCGACGAGGCATTATGCTGGCCAGCTATTGCACCTTGTTGAACTAACACAATCTGTCCATGCTCATTTTTCATCAAAACTGCACCAGGACCAGGCACTAACCCTGGCGGTAAGGTGATTGTATTCTGAAATATAAACATGAACTATGTAGACTACTAGAATTGCTGGTAAGTACCTGCATTAATTTTAGTTCAATACCAAAGCATTACTTACAGTACATATGAAACGAAACAACTAGTGCCAAACATTTATTACAGGGGTCTCTCTCTGGTTTGGGGGAAGAGTACCTGTACCCTCAGGCGGGGGAATTTTAGCGTCATTAACACAGAAGGGGGAATTTCGACATAGCAAATGAGTAAAAATATAAACTATTAAATATACCTTTCAAATCACTTTATTTAGTCTAACTCTTTACCTAACAACTTTATCAATAATTAAATTATCAACAAATGGAACATTATAGTAACTAGTCGATTTTATAAACATCTACCACTTTACCAATATATACATGTAAGGTGGGGCAGTGTAACAGATAATTGTTCATGCAATTATTTACTTCCACCTTTTTTGACAAATAGTTTTGTTCACTTCCAATGTTTAACCTTAATTAGTTTTGTTAAACTGCTATTAAACTAATTCTTATACAGTAACAAACTGTGTTATCGACTGTGTGACATAGTATTTGTGCTTATTTGCTTTACCTGTTTTATTATAAAGTCAAAAATAATCGGGAACCAGACAAGTCGAAACGGTCATTTAACATGACCATGTGGAGTTGTTCGGATTTTATCGTTAACCTTTTGTAACGGTGCTAAAGTAAATTTTATTCTGGAAAATTACTCCCATAAACAAAAACAAAATTGATGGCAATTCATTTCGGAGGAATTTAAGCCTGAAATGAGGACAAATATTTTTTTTCGTTGGGGGGAATAATTCCGAAATTTCGGCATAAAAAAAGGAGATTGATACCCCTGTATAATTATTTTATGAGTAGAAAAAGATTTATGTTCAAGATACTTTCATGTGAATGTCCCATGCAATCATAATCCAGACATCTGCAACTGAAAGAGAAGCTTATATATCATCCCATTGGGCCCTTGTCAACTAAATACAAGAACAAATTTCAATTCAAGTTTGAAGTCATCAAAATTTGGAAAACCTGCAAGTGTACATGTATGCTTACTCACAAAACATGAAGCAGTATGATCTATGTCGTATTCAATTAATAATCTTAAATATTGAATTTTGAGGCAAAACAAAATATCGGAGAAGTTAAGCCACTTGGATCACTTCTATGGCATGTAAGTAAAACCACCAGAGCCCAAAATCAGTGACTGTTTACTGCCAATTAGAGGCCCAAATAGGGCCCCATTACCCCAGCTTTGGAGTATAAATTTTACCCTCAAATCTCAGAATTTTCCCCTTTGACATATTTAAGTAGCTGTATGACAATGGAACATACAGAATTATCAAGATGTTTAAGATAAAGCTTGGAGAAAAACTTCTGTAAAAATTTTTTAATAATAACAAGCAACTCCTAAATAAATGACAACTTTTTAACCCCACATTCCAATGGTTAATAGAAATGATCTATACTGATCACAATGTATGTTATTTCTTAACAATTATTATACATCAAATATTAATGTATTGATTATATTAAACAAACTTAAGAATAATGTAATTTTATTCAAATATTAATTTATTAAATTGTATTAATTATATTAAACAAACATAAGAATAATGTAATTTTAATATCAACACACACTCAACATTCCCTTATTCAAATCTGTACAACTATAATGTATGAAAAAAATCAAATTGAAACTAGTTTTTTTACCAATCAAAACAAAACATTTGGTGATGTAATAAATTAATAATATTTATCTAATAAAATTTAGCGTATTAGCAAATTAGTTACCTACAATGCACATCAAGATTGTGTACATGTCATTATATAAATAACCACAGAAAACACTATAAGGCCCCCCCCCCCAAAAAAAACAGTCCCGTTTCTGGTCTCCCGACCGACCCTTTACTTTTGCTGCCGACCCTACATATTTTTGGTCCAAAAATAATAAAGACTGAAAAAGACTGTTACCGTGTACAATACAAACCATTCTCCCATCAAATTTTTTTTTTTAAATCCCTACCTACCAACCCTTATTTTTTGGGGCATGAGACCAGAAACGGAACTTTTTTTTTTTTTCGCCTTATGTGAAGTTGGAATAAGGTGTCAAACATAGAATGAACAGTTACTGTTTTATTACAGCAATATTTTATATGCAGTTTACCATTTGTAATTTAAGAATTTTGGAAAGTAATTAGTGTAATAGACACCTGCATATAAAACTGCATCAGTAAAATTGATTTTACCACAAAACTGAATACTTGTATGAATTTACAAAATTTTCACACAAAAATTGAACTGTTTATAAATACAGTAAAAATAATCAAAGACACAATCAGTTTTTATGAAAATGTCATAGAAAAAACTCTAATTATACCAAAAGTATTGACAGAATATAAAACACAGTCATACATAAACAACAAGAAATACTTAGTTTTATGTGAAAAAAAAATCCAAAAAATATCAGGTCCATTCTATGTTTGATGTCTTATTCTAACTTTGCATAATACAATGTTACAGTAATTTTGAGAGCTGCTTTATCCTAAATTTCGGTTTGTAATAATATACTTTTTGGTATTAGATTTGCTTTATAAAATGTGTGATCAAATAATTATGCGGCATAATTTTGAAATAATACCATGAAAACAAAAACAATTATTTGTTTTCATTAAATAAAGAAATAATTTTACAAATACTTTTTTTAAGTTCTAATTGATTGTGAAGTCACTTTAGGTTCAGTTTAATACAGTTGTATTTGCCAACTAACTAGTTCTTGTAATTGTTTGTACCTATAAGATGTTATCTTTTGAAATTTTGAAATGGTATCACAGAATATTGCACACTCATGTTAATTAAAAATATTACAGTTGGCCCTCCACTTTTACAATTTTGATTAGGCCAAACAAAATATTCTGTTTTTCGGGCAACGGTCTCAAAAAAGTTAGTGAGGGACTTAGGATCAGGATACTTGAGTAGTTTTTTAAACCGGTTTAAAGACACATTTTGGTTGAAAAAGACTGAAAATTATCTAAAATCTGACGTGTACAGATTTCAAGGAAGACAGTTGTCGCTAAAAACTTTCGGGTTGAGGTTTTTTTTTGCTAGGTAGGGTCTAGTTGCTCGAAACACATAATTTTTTTTACACCTTAGTACCAAAATTGATAAGAGAAGAGTTATAAATAAAATAGGAAAATCGACATTCATACCATAAATTCCCCTCAATGTTATGTTTTATTTTAGATATTTTCATGTTTATATCAATACATTCATTACATGCTTGTACCTCATGCTTTCTCGTTTTCATGATCTTATTGAAATAAGGATTTTTGACTTGACCACATGCATAAACTATTGTTAATACTTAATTCAGGTATAGAGTATAATCTATTAACAAACATCATTCTTTACAGAGTATATGCATGATGACAGTGAATTCAATATCGGTTATCATGCAGACAACGCGAAAACTGTCTGATAAAAAGTGACGGTGTCTGACAAAACTTATCACACGCATTATACATATTTAATGCTAATTAGACTTTTGTTTAATAAATAAAGGAATTTTTACTGCAACAATCAGCTGTAGGTGTTAAGTTATGCCAGACCATATTAATATCAAAGGACAGCTATTGAAATAATTACAATGCCATTTGAATATTTGCTATAATTTGCATCATTTAAATTTGTAGTTTTTAAAACATGTTTTATTTCAATGTTCAAATGCAATTCAACCACATTTACAAATGGTCACTTTATTACGGTAGATGCAAACGTGTTGACAATAGACTACCCAGGTGTAAAATGCCAAACTTAACATCATTGAAAATACAGCTGTGACAGAGTCATTGGATGGTACATTAGCCTGTGCTGTTAAAAGGACCACCTCTTTCTGTTGTTAATGATCAAGATTTATAAACGGTTATACATACATCCAATTTTTACATTTGTAACACATGAAGGAGATAAATGCCTAGCTGCCACAGGGAGGACATGACATCACAACACAAAACTATGTGGCACAGTGATATTCTTTTAAATGAATATAAAGTGACTACCAAAACTAATATTCTATGCTATTTAAAATATATAAACATATTGACTGTCATTGTATTTACAGTGTCATTTCATTCGTAAACTTCTTTTATCACTAAAGATCTCATATCACTAACAATATCATACGGTTAGTGAGAAATGAAATGACAAGATATGATATCATTAATATTCTTGAAGGTCTCAAAAACATGCTGTAGTCTGTATATAATCTAATAATATAAACATGATAAAACACCAGTAACACCTATAATGAGGTAATTAGTAACATGTTTAGGTGTTAAAAGCGATAAAGAATAAAAATATATACTGCTTGTGCCCCAGGTCTTGGTGCTATATTTATCTGATTTGGCTGTGATGACGCTGCTATTCGAATGGGTGCATTTGGCATCCGGTTTGCAGTTTGAAATCGAACATTTCCTTGCGGTCTTGGCGAAGAAGTGTTTATTGTTGATGTCACAATTTGAGGTCTAAGAGTTGTTATTTGCGATGTTACTGCTGGTCCACGAACAGTAATAACCGGATTAGATCCAGGCTGAGATATCATGGATGTCACATTCGCACTATGAACTATATGCACATTTGTTTTCTGAGTAAACTGTTGAGAATTTGATGAAATCACAACACCCTGAGGGTTCCGAACAACTTGTTGCTGCACTAATCCCTGCTGAACAGATGTCACATTATTATGAGGCGAGGGTGTCATTCTATTTAGCATATCATTGTGTATGGTCACAGTATGTAAATTTGAAATACTCTGTGGTATGCTCGGAGAATGTGGATGAGTAGTAGTATTGTTCAAAGTTCCATGGATTGGTGAAGGAGTAGTTCTCCCAAGCTGAACAGATGATCCTGTCTGGTTGGCATGGCCCTGGATGACATGCACTGCAGGTGATGAAGGTTTGTTTACACTGTATAATGGTTTTGGAGATGCAGTCCTATGTGAATTCACAGGTGAGTTAACATGCATAACAGGTGAGCTAGTATGTATAGAATTTATTCCAAGTATCTGAATATCCTTATTAATAGTTTTAGCGTTTGAATTATTAATATTCCCGCTTGAATTTGATAAATGCACATTGTTGTTTTGAACTCCAAGCTCACTACATGCTTGAATAGTGGATGAATTGCTAACATGATTGGCGTTAACGGACGGATTAATAACAGTTTGAGAATGCTCCCGATGTGTAGGGGATGCTAACTTGGACTCTAACGACGCTACTAGTGCATTAACAACGCTCTCATCTGTCTCTGAATGAAAAAGAGCATCTAGCGGGTTAGGATCCGCCATTTCCTTACACAAAATTTGGTGAACTGAAGAACGCATGCGCAGAAAGTTGAACTATGGGAAAGCACTCGCGTTTAGCGCCATCTGACGGTAGTTTCGCCATATTGACAGAGATACTGAAATAGAATTTGAGTACAGAGAAATATCTTCGAACATCTTCCCTTCACTAACGAAGGAAAAGGTTTTCAGCCATGAGTGGGGGCATCCCATACCTTGGCAGTAAAATAAGCCTAATTTCGAAGGCGGGCATTCGGTATGAAGGCATTCTGTACACAATCGATCCGAACGAATCCACTGTCGCTTTAGCAAAAGGTAATTTGGTCTTTGAAACTCTTTCTGTCGCACTGTGTCAGTGTTGTACGTTTTACCGACAGAACATGTGTACCAAGTCTTTCAAATAGTATGCCAAATGCATGCAGTTGTGCTCGTTCAGAAACAAAAGGGTATTCTATCTTTGCTTCCATAATTCGCTTGTCTAAATGTAAACAAATAGTCCACAGTCCAACTGTGTTATTCAATTTGTGTTAATTCCGTTGACTTTGACAGTTCTCAAACGCAATTTGATTATTTATAACAATGGTATTAAATGGCAACATCATTTATAGTAAACTGGAAGAAAATACGGCTTACAGTTTTGGAAGCCCGGCTAATTGATGATGTTACACTTTGTAGTTTTAACAGGTTTCATTATTAACGCCTTGTGTTTATAACTGATTTTATTGTTTGTTCAAATTAAAATTAATAATGCAAGGTTATACGGTATTTAAGAATGCAGTGTAACATTGATCAACAGAACGTTATGAATTAATTAAGAACACAGTATTATGTATTAATCATTTTTTGAACAGAAAAAAAAAACATGAATGAAAACAGCTAGTACGTACTTTTCAAAACAAAAATCTGCTTTGGGAATATTAATGAGGTGAACAACTTTTTGTCAGTGTGACTACATTTTTGTAATTTGTCCCCACGTTTTAAAGCCAAGAGGGCGCTTGTCCCCAATAGTCCAAATTCACGGCAGAACACTGCTTTTCGCGTGCTCAAATTGTAAACATGGTTTTCGTTTTCAGTAATGCATTATATCTGTTCAATTACTCATGTCTGACCAGCAAACGTATTGTATTAAATATTGATGTAAGTGATGTTTAATCTGTTATTCTTTTACTAGGTATTGAAAGTATAGTGTGTTCACAAAACAGTCACCAGTGAAGTACAAATCCATGAAATGTCAGTTTCATTTCAGGCTGTGTTTGACGACAGTCACAGCACATGTTCTGTTACTAAAAATAGATAAAAATGACCGTGACATCCTGTTTGGACTGACCGACGAAAAAATCCAGTGACAATATTTACAATTCGCCGAAATTTAGACGGACAATCGGCCCAATTCCATGACGGCCGACTAGACTGTACCGGTTAAGGTATCATACTAAATTGGAACATTCAAATTAATACAAGGGTAATATACATAAATTTATATACATAATATACATAATAACTCTAAAGGCAATAATTAACATGTATTTGACATTTAAATCACAAAATTTAGTCCTATCCCAACGGAGTTTAAACAATTATTGCAGCGTAATAAGTAGGCCGTCTTGGACTGGGCCGTTATAACACGTATTTGAATTTTGTTAACCAATCATACGCGAGAAAAATACTCTTCATTTTTCGCGAGGCACTTTCACTTTCGAAGTTAACAACAACAGTTACAAAATTAACAACACCATTTCGGCTATTTTAGAGGACTTTGCCAGGTGATTTCGCTTTCATATTTTTATTGTTAACATCTCATTAATATTTGTCGATTAAATAGCATTGGTTATATCGAGCTTGAAAATGTGGAATGGTTTACCGTTATAATATTATGATTACTTGAATGAGCCCTACTGACTTAGATGTTAGGTCCTGTGTAATAGATAACGGAATATGTATCACAAATGAACAGAGAAATAAAAAGCCTAAAAGCTATGTTGAAAACTTAGACATAACTATGATTATTGAATCTAAATAACAAATATCAACCCGCACATCTACAACTGAAAACTAAAATAAATATTAACAGTTGCCAGTTGTTGTGTTTTACAAGTTATTACTTTTTGTTAAGTCGGACTGACAGATATTAATTCGTACTGACAAATAATTAAAGCCAGTCAGACCGAATGACTGGCAGATTTTTCAAGTTTTCGCGAACACATGTAGACATGTAAACGCTGTTTTGTGCAGTTTTTTTGGTGACTGTTGATAAACTGTCAAATTCTTGAGAATTGCTGGTAGACTTGACTGTGGGGGTTGCTCCATAACTTTCATGTCGCGCAAAGTCAAAAAATATATATAGCGACATATTAAGTTATGGAAGACAGAACTAGAAACACTTTATTTCATAAATGGCTTCTGCATAAGCATTTCTGTCATCAATAACATCTATGTAGTAGGGTGAAGTATAAGAGACACTTATACTGCCTTGCTATATGAGCTAGCTTTTATAGCGACGGGGTAGAGCGTTTGCCTAGGAACCGGGAAGTCCCGGGTTCGATTCCCATTGTGGCTTGGGATTTCTTCAGCTGGGTTACATTGGCGCGCAACGTAAATAACCCACTGTGGTTTGTACGACATCCCACAGATGTCAAGGCAGAGGGAAATTCATACATCAAGACAAGAGTATGTAGTAGGGTGAAGTATAAGGGACACTTATACTCGGGGTTGTCATTAATATTTTTTTAAGAAGGCTAAATTACCAACTGAGGAGGCAAGATGTTCAAATTGAGTGCTCTAGGGGGGTCTTGAAAATTTTAGAAATTTAGGTGTAAAATCTTAGCATTTGAGTGATTTTTGACACAATTCTTGATAATTTGAGAACATTTTAGAAATTTTGGTGTAAAATCCTAGCATTTGAGCGATTTTGGGCACATAATTCTTGATAATTTGACCTACGAAATTCTCCCGTTTTTACTTAAGTAATTTTAATAGTTCAGATTTTTCATAATGAATTATAGAAATAACACACAAAACAAAGGAACATTTAATAAAGGTGATAACTTTTGTTTTATTTTTTATGACAACTAACACATTTGAAATGATTTTTACATATTGAACTATATGTAAATTAATAGTCTATTTATTAATGACAACAATGTGTTTACAGTCATTGTCCTTGCTAAAGCTAATAGCTGTAAGAAAAACAGGTTTCTTCATCATTTTCATCATCTGTAAAGTCTGAATCTGATTCAGAGTGAGAGTCATACTGGTCGATGCCAAGCTTTTTAAAAGCAATGTCAACAGCTGTCTGATCATCAGAAGCATCCACATAAGCTGGATCTGTTGGAACCGGGGCATCCGCAACATCTATTACACCAGTCACACTATCAGCTGAGATTGTAGATTTTGACATAGGTGGCTTTGGAAGTTTTCGTCTGTTCTTTTTCTGTAGCCATGAAGTAACAGCTAATTTCACCAACTGCTGACCTTCTAAAGATGATGGTTCAGGAGCATTGATGCAAATGTGTAGCAGAGACTCCAGCATGGATGTGCTCAACCTGTTACGCAACCTTGTTTTCAATGCTTCAAGTGTACTAGCTGCTCTCTCTGGCCATGCATTAGAAACCGGTAGTGAAGCTATCACTTCCGCAATGAAAGCTACTTTGGGATAGGGCTGTCTCACTGCATAATTTTTGAGAAGCTGGATGAGACACCACTCAGTAGGAGATATGACTTGGTCTTTGCCGGATTTAACTGTGTCAGGCATACTCTGTTTGATGACATCTCTTAAATGGTATATCATTCCTTCCCACTCGGCTTTCAATCTGTCTGATCTCTCAGGATTTTCAGTGAAATAATGGTTGCAAAGCGCTTTAATCTGGGAGTGGCCATAGCTCCTCATTTCAACACCAGAACACCTGCGTGGGATCAAATACATTGAATGCTGCTAGAACTGAAGAGCTATCTGTAAACCTGTTGTCCATGTTCTCAATAAGTGCATTGACATATTCATCAAACAGTGATTGCAGTTCTGTAGCGTCTCTTTCATTCATTTTAATTTCAGCACACGTCAGTGAATATTCTTTGTCAGGAGACCAGAGGCAACTGCATCACTCTCTTGAAAGTGAGCGAGTGTTTGGAGAACTGCTTCATAATCTTCATAAACAGCTTTTACTGAAGCTTCAAAGCTTAACCAACGTGTATGGCATGCTTTTTTAAGGCGTTTTGCAACACGCTCAACAGCTTTACCCTCAAGCCTTATAGATTTCAGACGTGATTGAATCTTTAAGTAGGCTGCCATTCTTTTGGGCGACTTTTCAAGAACTGCCATAATTGCTTTATCAATGTCTCAAGATTGCTTATATATATTTGGAAGACAGATTACTATCTGTGCATGCAAGTGCTAGGCGATCGCAAACACAGTGTAAATTTAATATGACAGTATTAACCAGTTTTAGTCTAGCCGCAACACCTGACCGTTTCCCCACCATCACTGAAGCACCATCAGATGTTAACCCTGTGAAATAAGACATGTTCAAGCCTCCATGCTTTTCAAGTTCATCAATTATCAGAGAAGTAATAGCTTCAGAATTTGCAGCATCAAAAGAAGTGAGAATGTTCTGACAAGCTAGAAAGTGAGTTTCGACACTATCAGTCTCCTTGCAAAACAATTGTATGAAGGTATAAAGGTTTTCTGCCACTG
Source organism: Congeria kusceri (assembly GCA_027627225.1). NCBI lineage: Eukaryota > Metazoa > Mollusca > Bivalvia > Myida > Dreissenidae > Congeria > Congeria kusceri. The sequence continues at coordinate 48,077,135 of CM051036.1, read as the reverse complement.
ACACATCTGAAACTTGATCTGTAAGTACTCCAAATGCTGGTGCTGATTTGACCTTGCGTAGTACCTCATTCTTCATAGTCTGGCCTAGAGTTTCAAATATTTCACGTTCGGCTCCTCTGGATCTATGCCCAAAATACCTCAAGCTGTCAACATTGTATACCTTTTCTATGTGATTCAGCAATGGAACAAACTGCCTGTTTGCTATAAATGCTCTTATTTAAAAGTATGCAGTGCTGAATGTCTGTTCCAAAATGACATTTCGAGTCTCTGATTGCTCATTAATTTCCTTATTGAAGTAAGACATTCTTTGGAGCTCTTCACGTTGAAGAGCTGCTCGATGTAGATTGCTCTTGTAGTGGGAGGTAACAGCATCCCCTTTCATCCGTACACCTGGAGTGGCTCTACCTCTTTCAGATTGTGTGGGTGTTTCATATCATGTTTATGGCAAGCAAAGCAGAACATACCTTCTCCTTCCATATAGCAAAGCCACCAGTTCTCTTTATTAATCCAGCTACGTTTAAACTTCTTTGGCTTCAGCCTCTGCTGTTCATTGATACTGACACTGCTGCAGTCTGTCTTACTGCAGATGAATGGGTTGTGAACCGTTTTAGAGGGGTGAAACAGTTTGGCTATGTTTTCTCTGCACTGGTCCAAGGTTCATAAGGAGGTGTAGATTTGTAAGTGGTTTCCCACTGCCAAGAGTGGAGTTGGGTGAGGTGCTACAGAAATTATCCTTTGTAGTAGTAGGCAACTGCAATTGTGCGGCTTTATCTGGAAAAAAAACATTAAAGTCTAAAACAGTATAAAATTATACATTACAGCTGGTAAAACATTTCAATATTTGAGTTCATTTAAATTCCTTCTCTAAATTAATATTCTAAACTTCTAATTGAAATCCACTTTATTAAAAGAATATGAAGCAAACCAGATGTTTGCACTTTATAGTTTGTGTGTAATTCCCTGGTTCATATGCATTAAACAATCTTGAGACTAAGAGTAAGATTTAATAAACTTGTCGTGTTCATTTTAATAATATGTACCTGATGATTCTTTGGAAAGTGGCTCAGAGGACTGTGAGGTTTCAGGAAAACATCCTGTAGTAGAAACTGGGTCAACATCTGAAATACATTTGGGAAGGGTATCATGCTTTTGGTGAAATCATGACATAAAAAAGCTACACTATTTTAGTTAAATACGTGTTAAAACCAAGGTAAGTGATGCTGCAAAATTACATTAGATTTATTAAATAAAACAAACCATAAAACAATGAGCATATATATAAAAGAACGTATATATATATATATTTTGTAAGTTAAATTATCAAGCAATTTCACCAACATATTGAGCATAGGTTCCCCTAGCCTAAGCATATACAGTGGGGTTTTTTCAGTGATTTGTGAATATGCCCTTTTCTGTGAAATTTTGAAAAATGCGTCGTAAAACGCCAAAATTGTGAAAATATGTCTTATCATTAAAACAGGGAAATACAAACAAGTATCAAATAATAACTAGTGATTTTGTTGTATTTAATCACACTTAAAGTACACACACATTATATTAAAGTGTGATCTTTACATTCATGAAACCTTACCAAGAAACATTCCAGTTAAATTTCTCTCTTTTGCAGATTTGATATTGTCAATTATTCTTTAAATTTGCAAAATGTCCAATGGCTTCACTTGAGTCAGACACCAGAGTCAATACAAATGTCGCATGATTGAAATGTAAAAGGCTAATTAAGGGACAAAACAGGGGTTTCATCGATGTTATTTTGGTCACCACTATCAGTATGTGCATCTGACTGACTTGCACTTGTTACTGACAGTAAATCTACTTGTGAAGACACTAAGGCCACAACAAATTTATCAGTTGTTCTACGAATTTTGTCCCAAAAAAATTGGAGCGAGCGAAATAAAAATATAAATATTTTTTTCCATTTTCGATAAAATCGGAGGCGAGCGAAAAGCGCAAAATAAAAAAATTATTCCCATCTTGCCCATAGTGATTAAAAATTACTGACAAACGCCATCATAACTTGATATCTTGTCAATAATTTCCTCGTCATCTGCTCTGGTCCATAAATTGTAGTCAAAATCAATATATATGTAATAAACTAAGCAACTAATTTCTCCATTTCTTCTTCGACCATGCCCTGCAAAGGGTTTTGTGCAACAAGTCTTCAATAGTGATTCTGCTATTAAATTAACACCCGGCAGTAAATACTAAATAACCATATCTTAACTATAAGAAAGTAGACCTTATACGAGGTAATTGTCATTATCAAAATATATATTTGATACACCAAGTCATTCACTACCAACAGTTTAATAACATTAATATGAAATGTCATACAATAAACACAAAACAATTTAGGAATCACTAGTATAAGATCTGTATCTTTAAATGACACAACGAAACAACTGGACGCCACCATTTTTAAAAAACGTAAACCAGGGCTCACACTGGCTCTTATTTTTCTTGAGCCAATTTTTTAATCGACTCGCAACATCGTTGCGTGTTTCCATGTCAAGGAATGGTTATATCTTATTGTTTTAATTGTTATACACTTATACTTCACTGTGCTGTATATTATTTGCATTATGGCATTAACAAAAGCATTAGTATATTTAGATTTTTATATTAACATTTGTGTTCATTGTTCATTGCAGTAAACTTTGATAGTTATTTTTTTCTTTAAACATACACTCTTAAAATATCTACAAGATGTTAACAAAATATATCCACAAATAAATTGAAATTAATTACTAATATAATTAATTGGCTTGCCCTGTTAAATGTACCTTAATATATAAAAACTGAACAAAATGTACACCAAACAGATATGTTGAATTTATAAAATGGACATGTCAAAAACAACTTATATGTGTGGATATTAGAAGTAAGAAATCAAGGACAAACCGCTGGTCAAAACTGTCCGAAATGTAAACATACCCGATAATCAGTCCATTTGACATATTCCGGATATCCAATTTCACACATCCTTTGTCCACAAGATAATCCTTTAATTAACTGTTGTGTCTGCTGATATTACGAGAGCTTGCTAGCAGTCATCTTTAATTAGGCAATGAATGCTTACAAACAGCTCTTGTGTTGTCACAACTTTGATAAAACATGATAAGTTGATAAGAAATTGCCGAGTTGAAATACACATGGCAGCTGTGACAGACTGGCTATAGGAGAATAGAGGTTTGGGTCATAAATTATGTGCTATGCACATAAACTAGGCACAGCAAAGTGCCTTATTCACGTTTAACTTAACATAAAATGATACTCGTTGATGAAAACTTCTTTTTTTAAAAATCGGATGCGGGGCAAAATTGTAGGTGCGGGCGCAAACAAAAGAGTTACTTTTTTTAGATTTACGATTTCAAGGTGCCGCAAATCCGAAGAACATCTGATCAATTTGTTGTGGCCTAAAGTTGAAACTGTTCAACTGCAGCACAAATTGTCTTCGGGGGCTTCACTTACTGTTTTCTCGCTTAAAATTGCCTGTTGAAACGATGACTCAATTTCCTGTAAGATAAGCTTGTCTTTTTATAAAAAATTGTCTTTTTATAAAAAAAATTCACATAGTACTGAGAGTTTCATGAAAAATGCATTGGGATTACTTTAAAAAAAAACAAGAAGAAAATAATCTGCAGTGTTTACATTTTTAAAATCCTTCAAACGCTTGATTCAATACAGATTATAACCCAATGAGCATTTACAGTGACCCGGATGAGAACATGTTTCACCAACCGACTGGTTCACGAAAATATCGATAAAACGTGACACGAGTCATGTTAAAATCGAGTAATTTTTCAAAGCGGTGTATACATAAAACTATTACCGAAATTTTATCCTGTGTAAACAAAATTCACAAATTATATAAGATTTCATATATTTTCATCCACTTTTCCATTTGTATACTTTTTGGCTTTGTGAATGGTACCGAATATCGGCATGAAAACGAGGCCAAAAAAAAAACAACCCAACATTTAGTAATTGTGTAATATGTGCTATAGCCTAGGTAGTTTTGCATTTTGAAATGGCAGTTGGGGTAGCCTAAAAATCAGGAGGGTTTGGGACTTGAGAATTTCGCTTATCCTAATGAAACACTGACCCTCCTGTGCAATATTGTGCAAATTGAATGTACTTTAAATTAAAAACTCCAAGCAGGAAACATTTTAGCAAACTTCGAAAATCCAAGTATAACTGTAAACAGAACACATACAAGCTTGTAAAAAACAGCAACACATTATCAGTTATGATAAACGTTTTAATACACCAATATTCCAACCAATGCAACAAAACTTTTGAAACTGTGTAACTTTTTTCTTACTCGAAACTTGTGCGAAATACTCATCTATTTTTCTCTCTTTTTTTGTAAGCGACACTGTAAACAACTTGCGAAGATGGTGATACTGCTAGATGGTCATTTTTATTGGATTATCGGATTAACAGCACATACTTTATCTATATAAAATCAGACCAAGTGTGTGTTGAGGTCAAAGACTGGCTTTCAGAACAAGGTATCTTATTTTTATTTCTTTGGCAATTTGAGCTAGCCCATTTCTCGTTTGAAACGGTCAGTTTGGCCGGCTGCCGGCTCTTAATGACAACCCTGTATACTGCCTTGCTATATGAGCTAGCTTTTATAGCGACGCGATAGAGCGTTTGCCTAGGAACCGGGAGGTCCCGGGTTCGATTCCCATTGTGGCTTGGGATTTTTCCAGCTGGGTTACATCTATGAATAAAAATAGCTGCTGTTGTGTATAAACACTTCGATAATATCTGCTATAAATTGCAATTGCTACAGTTTTTCTGATTGTTCATATAGCAGTTAGGCAATACCAATTTGATTCTATGTTTAGCATCCTCGGGCTGGTAGGTTTTTGGAGGCCTGAACGCAAAAAAAACAACAATTTTGACAATGTGAATGCCATGACTAAGTTGTGAAAGAATAATGTCTTTTTAGCTCACCTGAGCACAAAGTGCTGATGGTGAGCTTTTGTGATCGTGCGTGCGTGTGTGCATCGTCAACTTTTCATTCAAACAACATCTCCTAAACCGCTTGGCAGATTTTCACCAAACTTCACAGGAATGATCCTTGGGTGGACCTCTTTCAAAGTTGTTCAAATCTTTCCGGTCCGCTGAACATGTAGGTCACCAAAGCTAAAAATAGATTTAAAAAGTGAAAACTTTAAAAAAAATCTTCTATGAAACTGGAAGGCTCAGACCTTTCATATTTGATATGTAACATCCTCTAGAGGTCCTCTACTAAGATTGTTCAAATTATACCCCTGGGGTCAAAATGGGCCACGCCCCGGGGATCACATGGTTTATATAAAATATATAGCAAAATGACTTTAAAATCTCTGAAACCACAAGGCCCAGAGGTTTCATATTTGGTATGTAACATCCTATAGTGGTCCTCTACAAAGATTGTTAAAATTATGCCCCTGGGGTCAAAACGGGCCACGCCCCGGGGGTCTCATGGTTTATATAGAATATATAGCAAAATGACTTTAAAAATCTTCTGTTCTGAAACCGCAAGGCCCAGAGGTTTAATATTTGGTAGGTAACATCCTTTATTTGTCCTATACAAAGTTTGTTCAAATTATGCCCCTGGAGTCAAAATGGGCCACGCCCCGGGGGTCACATGGTTTATATAGAATATATAGCAAAATGACTTTAAAACTCTTATCCTCTGAAACCACAAGGCCCAGAGGTTTCATATTTGGTATGTAACATCCTATAGTGGTCCTCTACAAAGATTGTTCAAATTATGCCCCTGGGGTCAAAACGGGCCACACCCCAGGGGCCACATGGTTTATATAGAATATATAGCAAAATGGCTTTTAAAATCTCTAAAACCTCAAGGCCCAGAGTTTTCATATTTGGTATGTAACATCCTTTAGTGGTCCTCTACAAAGATTGTTCAAATTATGCCCCTGGGGTCAAAACGGACCACGCCCCAGGGTCACATGGTTTATATAGAATATATAGCAAAATGACTTTAAAACTCTTATCCTCTGAAACCACAAGGCCCAGAGGTTTCATATTTGGTATGTAACATCCTATAGTGGTCCTCTACAAAGATTGTTCAATTTTGGGGACAAAATAAGTGTGTTATTGGCAATTAAGGGGGGGAAATATTAACAACTATAACACGTACACTATTCACATATTTTACTAAGTGTAAGTATCATGTAATTGTAGTATGACTTATCACTATTCCACTGTCGTCTGACTTTTCTTGGCCACTGAAGGAACATACCTGGATGTTCTTATCATTTCATTGATATATGTTTTCACTGTGCTGTATATTAATGCCAATTATGCCATAATTAAGTATTATTGCATGAGCAAAAGTACTTGTACACTAGAATTGGTATGTAACATCCTATAGTGGTCCTCTACAAAGATTGTTCAAATTATGCCCCTGGGGTCAAAACGGGACACACCCCAGGGGCCACATGGTTTATATAGAATATATAGCAAAATGGCTTTTAAAATCTCTAAAACCACAAGGCCCAGAGGTTTCATATTTGGTATGTAACATCCTTTAGTGGTCCTCTACAAAGATTGTTCAAATTATGCCCCTGGGGTCAAAACGGACTACGCCCCAGGGTCACATGGTTTATATAGAATATATAGCAAAATGACTTTAAAACTCGTATCCTCTGAAACCACAAGGCCCAGAGGTTTCATATTTGGTATGTAACATCCTATAGTGGTCCTCTACAAAGATTGTTCAATTTTGGGGACAAAATAAGTGTGTTATTGGCAATTGAGGGGGGAAATATTAACAACTATAACACGTACACTATTCACATATTTTACTAAGTGTAAGTATCATGTAATTGTAGTATGACTTATCACTATTCCACTGTCGTCTGACTTTTCTTGGCCACTGAAGGAACATACCTGGATGTTCTTATCATTTCATTGATATATATTTTCACTGTGCTGTATATTAATGCCAATTATGCCATAATTAAATATTATTGCATGAGCAAAAGCACTTGTACACTAGAACTACATGCACTATATTAAATGTACTTAAACAGTGCAGTTTATTGTTCATTGCAGTAACTTGAATACTTAATTTTTATGTCAACATACACTGTTATAATATTTACAAGCTTTTTCAAAATATAATAATAAACTAAAATTTGTAAATAATATAATGAATTGTTGCCCTCTGGTTAATATATAAAATCTGAACAAAGTATACACCAAATAGTTAGGTCAAAATTATAAAATGCACACATACCAGTATTAAAGCAACTAATTTGTAAAATATGATATTATTTAAAGTCAGAACTCAAGAACAATCCACTTTTACTTTACTGTCCCAAATGTAAACTTACCCGATAACCAGTCCATTTGACATATTCCAGACACCCAATTTCACACTTCATTTATCAACAAGATAATCCTTTAATTATGCCCCCCTTCGAAGAAGTGGGGGTATCTTGTTTTGCACCTGTCCGTCGGTCGGTAGGTCTGTCCATAGACCATTTAGTTTCCGCAGGATATCTTGAGAACGCTTTGACCTACGATCATGAACTTTGGTACGCTGGTTACTTGGGAGGAAAGAAAGAACCCTATGAATTTTGAGGTCAACAGGTCAAAGGTCAAGGTCACTGTTGCTAAAAATAGAAAAACGGTTTCCCCTCAATAACTTGAGAACACATTGAGATATTTTAATGAAACTTTATACATAGATACCTTACATCGAGACCTCGCTTGGGATTGCATATGGAGTGGGTGGGGTCAAGGTCACCATTACTAAAAATAGAAAAACGGTAGACCATTTTGTTTCCGCACGATATCTTGAGAACGCTTTCACCTACAATCATGAAAGTTGGTACACTGGTTACTTGGGAGAAAAGGAAGAACCCTATCAATTTTGAGGTCAACAGGTCAAAGGTCACGGTCACCGTTGCTAAAAATAGAACAACGGTTTCCCCTCAATAACTTGAGAACGCATTGATATATTTTAATGAAACTTTATACATAGGTACCTTACATCGAGACCTTGCTTGGGATAGCATATGGGGTGGGTGTGGTGAAGGTCAAGGTCACCGTTACTAAAAATTGGAAAACAGTTTCCGCTCAATAACTTGTGAACACATCGAGATATTTTAATGAAACTTCATACATAGATACCTTATATTGAGACCTCGCTTGGGACTGCATATGGGGTGGGTGTGGTGAAGGTCAAGGTCACCATGATTAAAAATAGAAAACCGGTTTCAGCGCAATAACTTGACAACGCATTGAGATATTTTTATGAAACCTTATACATATATACCCTATATCAAGACCTCGCTTGGGATTGCATATGGGGTGGGTGGGGTCAAGGTCACCATTGCTAAAAAATAGAAAAACGGTTTCCGCTCATTAACTTTAAAACGCATCGAGATATTTTAATGATACTTCATACATAGATACCTTATATTGAGACCTCTCTTGGGATTTCATATGGGGTGGGTGGGGTCAAGGTCACAATTACTAAAAATAGAAAAACGGGTTTCGCTCAATAACTTGAACGCATCGAGATATATTAATGAAACTTCATAAATAGATACAATATATCGAGACCTCGCTTGGGCTTGCATATTACACAAATTTCTTAACAATTGCACATATTCATAACTTGGCAGCAAGTCGGGGGGCATACATGTTTTACAAACATCACTTGTTAACTGTTGTGTCTGCTGATTTTATGAGAACTTGCAAGCAATCATCTTAAATTAGACAATTAATGCTGACAAAGAGCTTGTAGTGTTTTCACAAGTTTGATAAACCTGACCGATAAATTTCAGAGTCGAGACGCACCTGGCAGACTGTGCTAGACTGGTTATTGGAATTAATGGTTTCTGTCATAACCTATGCGTTTTTTACAAATACCAGTCCTTACAAAATGCCTATGTTACATCGTTCTCAGAATGTTTCATCCCCTGTCAGGAAAAAATGGAAATAGAATTTTGTTTCCACTTTCACAAGGGAAAATGGATCTTAGGGGAAAAAATACTGCATAGGGGGAAATTTTCCAGAGGGGAAAAGGGCCGTTATTCGGCGAGTCCCAAAGAAGGAAAAAAAACCTGGAATTGGTATGGCCTTAACTGTGTAATGCATTATTTTGCAGTTCGTTCATTTGGTACGGAAGACAGACCCACTGATCGCCCGGTAGCCCCTCGAGATGAGATATTCGAGTATATTATATTTCGAGGCAGTGATATTAAAGACTTGCATGTGTGTGAGGCACCAAAGGCCCAGCAGTTGCAGCCTCTGCCCCAAGATCCCGCAATTGTAAAGGTAAGGCAGATTTTGGAAACTGGATGAACTTGTTTGTAAACCTTTAATTAAAGTTCTGACCAGAAAACATCACTAGACCACAAACTAATTTATAATAAATGTAAATTATTCAGATTTGTTACAGTTTGAAGGTTCTCGATTTGTATATCTAAATACATATAATCTTGGTGTGATCGTTTGGATTTGGAAATTATTGTGTGTAGACCTGCTATCCAGTACTTCACAGGGCTCGAATTTAGCTTTTTTAGCAACCATTTGCAAGTGGCCTTTTTTTTACAAGTAAAAACTAGTTTCTTCTCGCAATTCACGGAAGTAATAGCAAAGGAAACTAACAGTAAATGCCTTTACTTTTAATTGTTAAAACTGCAAAGATGGGTTTCATTGTACTGTAGGGACCTGTGTTGTTGTATAGTGTTTCAGATATACTTCACTTGCAATTTTTTGCCAGCAAACAAAAATTAACTCACGAAATCTATTTTTTTCTTGCATTTCTTTCAGTCTTCTCAGCCCACCCCAGGCGGTGCAGCTGTTCAGCAACAAGGCTATGGGTTCGGAAGTACAAGTGCACCTTCATACCAGCCGTTTGGAGGCAATGCCATGTATGGCCAGTTTAGTGGGCACCACACGATGCCCCAGCAGCAAGGCTTTGGGGGAATGCATCAATCAGCAGCACCCCCAGGTAAATTGCTGAGTACACAATAAGTACAACTTAGAATAGAACCACCTTCCTTTAGTTTTGTAAATTGTGCAGAGTTATTAACGCAATTATCTTATAAATTAGTATTATTGCAGATAAATGATGTATTTGCATGATTAATTGAGGAATGGTGCATGCATCATTATGCTGGATTAAATGGGGGACCTTCTAAATTATTGGTGTATGGTGCTTGCAACTTGATTGTGTTCAAAATAAAGTAAAATAAAATTTAGGTTATCTTGCACATAATGGTATGTTAAGCGTGAACACAATTTTATCATTGGGCTGTTAATTTATTATTACTAATTTTGCAGTGGATATCATTAATAAAATTCAGAATTACTGTAAATTTGTAATAGAACACATAATTCCTTTAAACAAATCTGCATTGTTCTATAGCATTGTTTATTACTGAGTTTATGGTAAAGAGATGATGAAGATAATGATTTTACAGTGTTTTTCCTCTTTATAAAGTCGGTACCAGAAAACGGTACCATTCCCAATCCGATTTTCTGTCCATTTTTCCTAATTTTAAGTTTAAAAATTCCCATATGTAAGAACAAAATCCAAAAAGACCCTGAAAAGATCGACCATGTTCCTGTATTAAAAATTTGTTTTACCCAAGCGTAAACCTCCACGCACAGCTACAAGGCCTTCCCCAGGCCATTTTAGCGCCCGGTGCCCGGGCGCTTAAATTTTAACTTCGGAACATATCCGGGGCGCCTAAAATTAGTGTTGCGCTTACAAACATCGCCCGGGGCATGTGTATTTATGAATTAATTAGCAGTGATGTCTGCAGCAGACAGACAATTCCTGCTGTGAAAGCTAATCTCTTACGTCACAATGGCCATTTTTAACTCTAGAAACATGTACACCCACTCTATAAAGTCAGTAAATTATCAAAGTGAGTGTCACTTCGTCGAAACTTTTAACAATTTACAGTTATTCCTAAGCCGCAATCAATCTCCGTGAAGCACCGCCCTTTAGGCGGAGTTTCAACATGCAGTAAAATCGATATAAGCCAATAGAAACACTCAGTTTATCTTCGCTTTGGAATGATGTTATGCCTGACCAATCGGCGCAGTTGTCATGTATCCACACACAAGTAACCTTATACGCACGTCAAGCGTATTATTGACCTAAAAAGTAAATGAGCTTTCGTATTTTATAATATGCCCACTTATTTATTTAATAAATTTCATAACTTTAAAAAATGAACTGCGAAAAATCACGCTAATATGAAATCGTAATTGGAGAAGCCTTTATTCAGTGTTACTGCTCAGTGTTGTAGTTTCGTAAACACAAGCAGTCTTGTTTATGTATATATATATGCCATGTAAAGCCCGTGTTTTTTGCAAAAGAGCGCGAAATGTCTGCTGACAACCACGACGTCACGTGGAAATCGTGCTTGTACTGCCCATGTGCTTTCTCATTACAGGTCTTTAACATTTGACGCGCGTAGGCACAACGTGCACTGCACGGAAAAATTCTCCCGCCGTTTTTGCAAGAACAAAGCATGTATAATATACATATATTTTAATCATGATTCTTAAAATGACGCTTTTGCTTTTAAAAGGCTAGACAGTATACCGTTTAAACGGTGATGTTACGTTTATTTCAATTCGTTTAAACGTTTACAAAAAATTGAAAATGTGTTAGCCTTAATTTTAAGAGCTAAAACACACCAGATAACGTCATATGACATCTGTGGCAAAAAAAATTTGACGTAGGGACTGGGGCGCCTGTTTTTACATCTTTTATGACATTTTTTAATAAAAGTGATTTTCCCAATTTGACCGGTACCGGCATCATTCCCAAAATGGTGAGGAAAAACGTTGTTTTAGCGCATTTGTTTCATTGAGGATGTATATAAACTGAAACAATAAGTACCCGATTGTTAATCAAATGCACTTGTTGAGTACATGTTGTATGTGACCCTTGTCAGGCATGGGTTCTCGTGGGCAATCCCCCTCCCTGCACCGTGTGTCGCCTACGATGGATCAGGGTGTGCAAGTGGGCGTGGCATCCCAGCCACGCAGGACTGGTAAATGCATTGTTCAGGATGCAATCTCGCTAATTCCCATCCCAGCTAATCCTGTTTTGTATTCAGTATTATTCACTTCCATTTTCATGACAAGGAATGAAATGCAGAAAAGCGAATGTAAATGCTTTCACAATGAAGTTCGCTTTTCTTCCATTTTGTTTCAGGTCTTCATTGTCATCTACATGTAAGCAGATTTGTTAGTGGAAGATAAAACCACTTTCTCTGGTGAACAGTTGTTCTGGCTATCAATTATTAAAATGATTTATATTGTTGACTAACTACTGTGCACGGTTGAGTAAAACATTGTGGCTTTAAAATTATGTTGTCACTGCACTGTTGAAACAATATAATTGGTGTGGGTATTTTCTGTTTTATGGTGACATTATGCATCAGTAGTCTCTCTTGGTCTTTTGATTTGTAAAGATATACATGGTTTCGTTTTAAATTTACTGACAGACAAGGTTTGAGGACAATAAAGACCAGAAATCTACACTCATACAAAGTTTTTTGCTAGACCTCAGAATGTGTTTATTTTGATATTTGTAGGTTCTACACACTGTAGATACAAAAATATGAATGCTCTGTGCCTCATCATCAACAGAATAATGCTGTGCTTATGACCTACAAGACCATTTAACTAAAAACTAAACCCTAAAAACTTGAGACAAGACTTTCCCTATGTTAAATATGGTCAATCTAAATTAAAATTATGAGAATTTGTTTTGTTGTACAGTAAAACCCCGCTAATACGACCAGTAATACGACCACTTGCGGGTCTTAATAAAAGTGGTCTTAATAGTGGGGTGGTCGTATTATCGAGAGGTAAGGCAAATTAATGAGTCAGTCCATGCATTTGTGTTATTTAAAGTTGTATTGAAAATTATAAATACTCTATATATGACGAACATTTTAGTTGGTTTCTATATAATGTTTAATTGCATACAGATTTTGGTGTAAACATTACATGAAGTCGGAAGTTGAATTAAAAAACCATTAACTAAGACCGTTTATAGACTGTTTCGTTCAGTATTCAGCAGTATTACACCGATCTGTCCGAGTGTCAATTAACGTAATCTGATACATAGTCGATCTGCTAATCCATTATCAAAACATATGTCACATTGTTTTTCACACAGCTCTTTTATACCACAAAGCAGTATGCTTACTTATCGCCACGGCTTATTTTGTTAATTGTGTCATAAAGTGGCAATGGCCAAATGACACTGGTCTCAATAATGGGGTTAATTTGAGTGTTATTTGGTACTTTCGGTCTGGGATTAGTGGTCGTAATATGGAATAGCGGGGTGCCCGTATAATCGGGGTTTGCGACCTTTGAAATATATAGGAAAACAATTGGGTCTTTAAAAAAGTGTCCGCTTTAGCGGGGTGGTCGTAACAGCGACGTGGTTGTAAAGCGGGATTTTAGTGTATTATGAATTATTAAATTTTGCTTCATTTGCAGTCTTAAGTTGAGTTGCTAGACATTTAATATACTAATGATCACACTATCGTGGAGTTTGGAATTTCTATCGTTCACTAAATACATTTGCATTATATCCGACATGCACTTGCTTTTCATATAACAATGGGTCAAACACCTGTCATCATTTATAGACAAAAATACTTTAAATGAAGCCTTCTCTCGATTTGTTGCTGTAATTTTTCATTATGGGCTTTAATATATTATTCTGTAGTTTTGTTTAAGCAAACTAGTTGGATGTTGTGAGAACACGATAAACTGTGTCTCATTTTTAGCTCACCTGTGCACGAAGTGCTCAAGGGTGGGCTATTGTGGTCAGTCTGTGTCCGGCGTCAACATTTTACTTCAAAAAACTATTTTAACCAAACTTGGCAGGAATGTTCCGGGTATGGTCCTTGACCAAATTCCTTCAATTTATTAAAATATCAGTCTTCATCGTAACTGGGTTGCCCGATGCCCGGGACAAGTAGATTTGATTTCGGGCTAGCAGAAAATGCCAAATGCTTGCCCGATCGGGCAAGTGTTTTCATAGGCCTTATATATTGTGTGGACAAAGAAAATTCATTCAAAATAGCATTTTAGTGTTTTTTTTCTTCAAAAAAAAAACAAACATACAAAACCCGTTGTATCATTGGAATCTAGTATTTACACATAAACATATGACGTCATCATGCTGTGTGGTGTTCATTATTGTGTAGAAGCTTATTGAAATATATAGACAATTGATCGCAGTCGACTAAACGCTTCTTTGTTAAAAGCTTAATAAGAAGACTACTTTAGTTGAAAGGGCAAATTAGGAGTATGTGCCAGTTTGTCTGAAATTGAAGTTTGCATATATTTGCATTGTTGCCGGTAATTAACAAATATATAAATAAGTATTGTAGCTCTATTTTGAATTGTAAAATTTAAAAAAACGCATGCTGTTTGAAAGTGAAACTGCATTAAAAAACTGCTTTTTGGTAGGAACTATTTTGGAATTACTTTCATCAAATGTAGCATGCAGTTTAATAAGGGAAAGTCCGAGAGCAAAATAGCTGATTGCTGCAACCTGCTCCTTTTTATCTTTGCTCTGCTTCCCTCTGGGTTGGTAAACACAGAAATGTTGAATATCTTTTGAAATACAATTTATTTTGCAAATACTTAATAAATAGACTTTGTTTAAAAACCTTAATTAGAAGCATTTAAGTGAGTTACCAATTTATTAGAAAATATCAACAAATTGATCCAGCTTTCCACACTGCTCCTCATTAGTAGAGCCATGTACCTATTTGGACCCTAGATATTTCCCTGTTTATCTTTTTAATTACATTGTGACGCATGGTGCACAAAATAGTATGATCGAACCTTGTGTATTTTGAGGGAGAACAACAAGAACAAGATGACACACATGTATATAGAAATAAAATATAAAGATAAATAAAGTTACAGAAAACAACATTTTCTGATATTGCTGTAGAGTACCATTTGAAGTTCAATAGTTCGGACAAGTCAAACAGATTTCGGGCAAGTGGTTTTGCTAACAAGCTTGCCCGAACTGGCAAGTGCTTTGAAAAAATTAGCGTGAAGACTGAAAGATAATGAAAACTCTGGTTGTCTTGGCAACCAAAAGCTTAAAAACTGGACAACTTAAACAATCTTCTTGTCGAAGACCACTGGCTGGATTTGAAAATAGTTTTCACAGAAATGCTCCTTGGGTGACCCTCTACCAAATTCCTTCAAGTCATTTTTAGCTCGTCTTTTCGAAGAAAAGGCAAGCTATTCTACTTGCCCTAGTGTCGGCGTCCGAGCGAGGTTAAAGTTTTTCGGTAAGCTAGTTTCTCAGGAATGGCTTGAGGGATTTCATTCAAAGATAAAATTTCCCCACATTAAAATGAACCTATAGGCCAAGTTTGGTAACTCTGGATTGAAATATGACAAAATTATGGGCCTTTTACACTTTGAAATTTTACTTAAGGCCACAAAAAATTGATCAGATGTTCGTCGGATTTGCCGCACCTTAAAATCGTAAATAAAAAAAAAAAATTCTCTTTTTTTGCGCCCGCACATAATTTTGCCCCGCACCCGATTTTTTAAAATGAAGTTTTCATCAACGAGTCTCATTTTACGTTAAACGCCGACTTCGTGGTGTCCCGAAATCATAACAAGCAATTGGTACTGATATAGACGTGAATAAGGCACTTTGCGGCTGCTGGTTTTTGTACAGAGCACATAATTTATGACCCAAACGTTTACTCTCCAATAGCCAGTCTGGCACAGCTGCCATATGTATTTTGACTCTGCAATTTCTTATCATGTTTTATCAAAGTTGTGAAAACACAACGAGCTGTTTGTCAGCATTGACTGCCTAATTAAAGATGATTGCTAGCAAGCTCTCGTAATATCAGCAGACACAACAGTTAATTAATGGATTATCTTGTGGATAAAGTATGTGGGAAATTGGATGTCCGGAATATGTCAAATGGACTGACAATCGGGTATGTTTACATTTCGGACAATTTTGACCAGCGGTTTGTCCTTGATTTCTTACTTCTAATATCCACACATATAAGTTGTTTTTGACATGTCCATTTTATAAATTGAACGGACCTGTTTGGTGTACATTTTGTTCAGCTTTTATATATTAAGGTACATTTAAGAGGGCAAGCCAATTCATTATGTTAGTTATTAATTTCAATTTATTTTTGATATATTTTGTTAACATCTTGTAGATCTTTTAGGAATTTATGTTTAAATAAAATAATTATCCAAGTTTACTGCAATGAACAATTGGCAAAAATGTTAATATAAAAATCTAAATAAACTAATGCTTTTGTTAATGCCATAATGCAATTAATATACAGCACAGTGAAGTATAAGTGTATAACAAATAAAACAATAAGATATAACCATTCCCTGACATGGAAACACGCAACAATGTTGCGAGTCGATTAAAATATTGGCTCAAGAAAAATAAGAGTCAGTGTGAGCCCTGGTTTACGTTTTTAAAAAATGGTGGCGTCCAGTTGTTTCGTCGTGTCATTTAAAGAACAGAACTTATACTAGTCATTCCTAAATTGTTTTGTGTTTATTGTATGACATTTCATATTCATGTTATTAAACTGTTGGTAGTGAATGACTTAGTGTATCAAATATATATTTTGATAATGACAATTACGTTGTATAAGGTCGTCTTTCTTTTACTTAAGATATGGCTATTTGGTATTTACTGCCGGGTGTTAATTTAATAGCAGAATCTCTATTGAAGACTTGCTGCACAGAACCCTCTGTAGGACATGGTCGAAGAAGAAATAGAGAAATTAGTTGCTTAGTTTATTACATATATATTGATTTTGACAACAATTTATGGACTAGAGCAGATAAAGAGGAAATTATTGACAAGATATCAAGTTATGATGGCTTTTGGCAGTAATTTTTAATCACTATGGGCAAGATAGGATTTTTTTTATTGTGCGCTTTTCTCTCGCCTCCGATTTTATCGAAAATGGAAAAAAAAATATTTTTATTTCGCTCGCTAGCTCCAATTTTTTTGGGACAAAATCCGTTGAACAACTGATCAATTTGTTGTGGCCTAAGCTATATGGACAGGTTCAAGTTTTTCGGTAAGCTTGTTTCTCAGGAATGGCTTAAGGGATTCATTCAAACTTATTCCCTATATTAAAATGAACTCATGGGCCAATTTTGATAACTCTAGTTAGAAATTTGTCAAAATTATGGGCCTTTTTACACTTTGAAATTTTACATATTAGCTGTATGGACAGGTTCAAGTTTTTCGGTAAGCTAGTTTCTCAACTTTTCGTTTCCACTCCCTAACTTGAGAACGGATTAAGCTATTGTAACGAAAATGCAAACATAGATACCTTATAGCGAGACCTCAATAGGGATTGCATATGGGGTGGGTGGGGTCAAGGTCACTGTTACTAAAAATAGAAAAAACGGTTTCCGCTCAATAACTTGGGAACAAATTGAGATATTTTAATAAAAATTAATACATAGATACCTTATATCAAGACCTCACTTGGGTTTGCCTGTGGGGTGGGTGGGGTCAAGGTCACTGTTACTATAAATAGAAAAACGGTTTCCGCTCAATAACTTGTGAATGCATTGAGATATTTTAATAAAACTTAATACATAGATACCATATATCGAGACCTCGCTTGGAATTGCATATGGGGTGGATGGGGTCAAGGTCACTGTAACTCAAAATAGAAAAATGGTTTCCGTTCAATCACCTTAGAACGCATTGAGATATTTTAATGAAACCTTATACATGCATACCTTATATCAAGACCTCTCTTGGGTTTGCATATGGGGTGGGTGGGGTCAAGGTCACTGTTACTAAAAATAGAAAAACGGTTTCCGCTCAATAACTTAAGAAAGCATTGAGATATTTAAATGAAACTTTATACATGGATACCTTATATCGAGACCTCGCTTGGGATTGCATATGGGGTGGGTGGGGTCAAGGTCACTGTTACTAAAAATAGAAAAACGGTTTCCGCTCAATAACTTGAGAACGAATTGAGATATTTTAATGAAACTTAATACATACATACCTTATGTCGAGACCTCTCTTTGGATTGCATATAGGGTCAAGGTCATGGTCACTGTTACTAAAATAGAAAAACTGTTTCTGCTCAATAACATGAGAATGCATTGAGATATTTTAATGAAACTTCATACACAGATACCTTATATCAAGACCTCGCTTGGGATTGCAAATGGGGTGGATGTGTTCAAGGTCACTGTTACTAAAAACTAGAAAAACGGTTTCCGATCAATAACTTGTTACTAAAAATATATAAACAGTTTCCGATCAATAACTTGAGAAAGCATCGAGATATTTTAATAAAACGTCATACATAGATACCTTATATCGAGACCTCGCTTGGGATTGCATATGGGGTGGGTGGGGTCAAGGTCACTTTTACTAAAAAAAATTATTCATGTGCTGACTTCAATGCATTTTGTTAGAAAAATTTGGTTTTTGTGGAATTTCCATATTTCTTGTTTTAGAAAAAAAAAGCCAGTAACTCTGGCAAGCACAAGAAGAGTCGAGCGCGCTGTCCCCAGACATCTCTTGTTTGATTTGTTAAAAAACATGGGCGCCAGGGGGCGGGGCAGTTGTCCTTATGGCTATATTGAAAACTTTAAAAACCTTTTTAAAGTCTTCTTGTCTGAAACCACTGGCTGGATTTTAAAATAATTTCACATAAATGTTCCTTGGGTGACCGTCTACAAAATTTCTGGAAATCATTTTGATTCGTTAAAAATAATGGCTGCCGGGGGCCGGAGAGTTGTCCTTATATGGCTATATTGAAATCTTAAACAACCTTTGGGTTAAAAGCCATTAGGATGCTTTACACTCAGGTAAGCGACCTAGGGCCATCTTGGCCCTCTTGTTAATGTTGCTATTTAAATTTAAGTTTACATTATATGTGTTTCTGTTAAGATTATTTCTTGTCTTCTTGTCTTCTGCCAAGAATATACAACATGCTTTATTATTATATAGCTTATTGCTTAATTCTGATACTGCTTTAAGTAGCTTATTGCGTAATTCTGATTCTGCTTTAAGTTTAAGGCGGCTTAATGTTGCGTATTTTATGAAGCTTGATTGAAACTAATTTCTCTTCCATGATAATTATTTGTTTCAAATGTTCGATAAAAATGTCTATTCAAATGCACTTATTAATTGTGCCACAATTCACATGTAAGAAAAAAGACTTTACCAAATCATGCTCGTTTTTGCTCTGATCTTTTTTTATGCCCCTGGTATATTGATGCAGGAGGCATATAGTGATCGAACTGTCCTTCCGTCCGTGACACTGTTAAGTAGATTTTACCGTTTTGCACCAACACCGCTTACTACAACACTTTGATACTTGCACAGGTGTTGCTTATGACCATTCCCTATCCACCCATATCACCCAACCTTACTTTGACCTTGACCTAATTTAAATTCAAAAGTGCCATTTCTTGGTTAACTAGATGTTACTGTGTTGTCTAGCCCCAACACCGCTTACTACAACACTTAGATATTTACACAGTTGTTACTTTTGACCGTTTCCAATCCACCCATATCACCCAACCTTACTTTGACCTTGACCTAATTTGCACTTAGAATAATTAAAATGGGCTGGTTCTTGGTTAATTAGATTTTACCATTTCGTCTAGCACCAACACCGCTTGCTACAACACTTGGATACTTACACAGTTGTTGCTTTTGACCATCCCCAATCCAAGCATATCATGCAACTTTACTTTGACCTTGACCTTGAACTAATTTGGACTTAAATAATTCAAAAGTGCCATTTTGTGGTTAACTAGATTATACAGATTCGTCTAGCACCAACACCATGTTCTACAACACTTTGATATTTACACAGTTTTTGCTCATGACCGTTCCCAATACTAACATATCACCCAACCTCACTTTGACCTTTACCTAATTTGGACAAAGATATGGGCTACCCAACACCAACCGGGGGGCATGTGTGTTTATCAAACACAGAATCTTGTTTTATAATGAAAACCAAGTTATTAGTTGCCTTGGTACAAAGTGATCTTTTTAAGAAATAAGGGACCTATATGTAGAGTGTATGAACGTTTAAATATAATATTTTCTAGGTTCTCGAGGCACTACTCCACCACCAAACAGAAAATCTCCCACATCCGACCAAGGAACACAGGCAGAAGCACCGAGTGTGCCTGACACCAGCAAGCCTCCACCAAACCTTCCGTCTCAGCAGCAGCAGAATGATAACCGGCGACGCCAACAACAACAGCAGCAGCAACCAAGTCAGCAGCAGCAACCAAGTCAGCAGCAGCAAAATAACCGAGGCTGGGAAAGAAGAGAACCCAGGCACGATGATCAACAACAGAATGAAAGGCATCCGTCTGGGAGTTATGCAAGGGGGCGTGGCAATAACAGAGGTAGCCTTCTTTTTCTGTGTTAGTGATTTCTTTAATGAATTAATCTTTGTATTGTGTCAATGGTATTGATAGATATTTTGTTGGTATTATCTTGTATATTTATGTAATTAATTTGCTGTTTGTAAGAAGGTTTTAATTGAAAAATCTAGAGAATTATATGTATTACACAGTGATTCACTCAAAATTAGCAGAAGCCAAACTAGCCAATTAGTTAAATTTCTGAAATGTTAAAATTTAGCATTTTCACATTTCGTTTTAGGTCATTTGTCTTGCCTAACAGGGTGTTGATATATTTAGACTGGTATTAGACTAGTATTTTTATAAACATTCACCATTCCAGGTGGTTCCGCCAATTACCGTGGCAACTCTGCTAGGGGAGGACAGAGGGGAGCTCCAAGAGGCCAGTCGGCGCGGGGACGTGGGGCCGGCCATACGAGGGACCCCATCAAGTTCGAGGGAGAGTTTGACTTTGAAAGTTCCAATGCACAGTTTGATAAGGACGAGATTGAGAGGGAATTGAAGCAGAAATTGACGCTTGGTGAGTTGGCAAGTGACATTGGTTCTACAGTTCTATTTGTACCAGTTAATCTTGACCTTTCGAACTATTTTCTAAAAAAGTTTCACAGGATGTTGATGTATAAAAGGACCAGCGGGTTGTTTATGATGTGTACTAAATTTATAGTACACAAATGTAAACTTTCGGTTTTGCTATTTTTTTTTAATTAAAAAAAGAGTATTAGGTGATGTACTTAAGGTAGAAAGCCCCTAATGGGACTTTATTCAGACCTTGACTTTCTTATTATATTTGATCATTAAATCTATTATGAGACTTAACTGTGAAATATAAACAAAATCTAACCACACGTTTTGACAAAAAAATGCGATTTTTGTTATAACCCCTCATTTTTCTACTTCAACCTAAAATGTTGATGGGTTACACTTACAAAAATGACTGACATATTGTCAAAATGTATTTTATTTATTCCTGAATAGCTTTAATTTATACGTTAAAGATGTATCTTATGAAAAAGTATAACAAGCATAAGTACTAAAGTTGACCAACAATACTTATGACATTAAATTTGGCTATTTTGCATATGGTAAAAAACTACAGATTTAATTACAGTAAAAATACGCCTAACACCAATTGTTGTATTTTTTAAAACTTTTATTTCATAGTATGTCAAAATCAGTAATACCAAAATATAATATAACCTTATCTGAGAGGAAAAAGGTATAATTTGACATAGGTTCACCACAAAAATCTCAAGGTATAACATTTGGAGTGAAGCAACCCTATGTTATAAAAAAAATGAAAATTATGAAAATAAGACAAGTAAAAAAGCAACAATTTTCCTTCTATGTTAAAATATTTTTTTCTCTTCTAATTATAATCTAATAGCGGTATCGATATTAAATGAATTATTTTTGCATTAATGTTAAAGGAATAGTGTTTTGTGTAAACATTTTAAATACAAATGTAACTAGCTGAGGTTCACATGTCCTTGGTTACCAAATTCAGAAAAATAATAAACATTTTTTATAAGTGTGTGTTTTAAAAAATTCAATTTACATTTTCATTACATTGGGTTAACAAAAGCTTAAAAACCTGGCAAATATTTGTGATAACTTCATCAAGACTCGTCTTTGGAGCTTGTGACTATTGGTAAAATTTCACAGTTTTTGGATAAAAAGGTGTCTCTTAGACCATTCTCATAATTTCGCCGATACATAATTTTCATTTGTTTTTTACAGCGGTAGGTCTCGTCAAAATTCCTCACTGGAACAGGTCAAAGTTTACACAATGAACAGTATTTTAAATTATCCAACAGAACGACAAACTCGATCATCCGACGTCCCGCTCTCCACCCATCTCGACTGACTATTTTTTCAAGTTTTTGGTGTGAATGAATGTCATTTCACAGCAAGGAGCACGTATCTCCTTCACACATGTTTTTATATACGAATAATAATGTCAATAATACTAATACGTCTTGGACGTTTATTTATAACTATTTTAACTTAGTGTAATGAAATGCACCAGACATATCGCGAAAATGTCATGATTAAATGTAAACAGAAATTCCCAACAATGACGTCATTTGAAGGTATTTCTCATGCCAGAGTACCTTGTTTTTCTTCAAACTACATTTTTACTTTCATCTTTGAACACAAATAAGCATTAATTTCACACATTTAATTGAACATGACTCAACATTCGAAAAGTAATGTTTATTTCGCAAAAATAATTTCTGTTTCGGATCAGATCGATTAGATTTACGGTTAGTGGCGAATGGGCCGAAGTTAACCGATATTTCCCGAGTATTTCCGAAGTCATTAGGATCTTTCTACCTTAATTAGAAAGAGGAATTAAAATGTCTTTAAATAGATAACGACAATGGCACTATATAGAGATAATCGATCATAATATTAAATGTGCCCATAGACAATTTGGTTTGAAACTAAATAAAAGTTGTTCCATAAAGACTTGATTATAACATATCTTTAAACATCAACCATCAGTATGTTTCTGTATTACACAAGTGGTCATTAATTGGAGTGGATTGCATTGTAAGCCAGCTAGTCTTTCTTGTAACGACATTGAAAGCAGAAAAATGTGATCTTAGCTTTGGCAATATTGCTTGAAGTCTCTTCGAATTGTTATCCAACATTATTGTGGATATGCAGAATGACTAACATGTGCACTCGTACAACATTGCGAGGTTTCATTTGTATTCCATCAGTGTATTGTTATTGTCCTAAAGGCTTGCTGACCAGAATACATGTAAAACAATTGTCCAGTAGCTCTTGTATGATTGTATCTGCAGGTGATAGCAAAGAAAATGGTGAGAAGCCAGTAGAGAATGGCGATGGAGAGGAAGATGACGAATTCTACTATGACAAATCCAAGTCCTTCTTTGATAATATCAGTTGTGAAGCCAGTGATAGAGCCAAAGGGTAGGACGAAACTTGTAAAGAAAGACAAATAATACATAACAAAACTTGTTATGCCCCCGGCATCTTGATGCAGGAGGCATATTTTTATTGTCCAGTCCATCCCTCATTCCATCTGTACAAGGTTTTTAAGAGATTTTACCATTTCATCTCGCACCAACATCACTTATTACAATCAACCTAATCGCCCAACCTCACTTTTGACCTTTAGCTTGACATAATTTTAAAATTAACCACCAACACGGCTTACTTCAACACAACTAGATTTTACCGTTTTGTCAACTAGATTTTGCAGTTTTGTCTACCACCAACACAGCTTACTTCAACACTCCGATACTTACACAGTTGTCGCTTATGACCAGTCCTAATCCACACATATCACCCAATTTTTATGCCACCACAAAGTGGGAGGCATTAAGCATTGTACTTGTCCATCTGTACGTCCTGCAATTTTGTGGACTTGACTCTTTAACTGCTTGGCAGATTTCACTCGAACTTTCAGAGCTGAAGAATCTTAACGTGTAGGTGATCGTAAAGGAAGGAATTTTGGCAGAATTATGGCCCTTTTTAGCTCGACTTTTCGAAGAAAAAGCAAGCTATTCTACTCGCCCCGGCGTCGCATCCGAGCTAAGTTTTTCGGTAAGCTAGTTTCTCAGGAATGGCTTAAGGGATTTCATTCCAACTTAAAAAATATTTATTCCCCACATTAAAAGGAACCTATAGGCCAAGTTTAGTAACTCGAGTTTGAAATTTGTCAAAATTATGGGCCTTTTTACACTTTGAAAAAAAAAAAGTTTTTCGGTAAACTAGTTTATCAATTTTTCGTTTCCACTCTCTAACTCGAGAACGGATTAAGCTATGGTAATGAAACTGCCAACATAGATACCTTATAGCGAGACCTCGCTAGGGATTGCATATGGGGTGGGTGGGGTCAAGGTCATTGTTACTAAAGATAGAAAAAACGTTTCCCCTTAATAACTTGAGAACAAATTGAGATATTTTAATACAACGTAATACATAGATACCTTATATCAAGACCTCACTTGGGATTGCATATGGGGTGGGTGGGGTCAAGGTCACTGTTACTAAAAATAGAAAAAAGTTTCCGCTCAATAACTTGAAAACCCATTGAGATATTTTAATGAAACTGTATACATACAAACCTTATATCAAGACCTCACTTGGGATTGCATATGGGGTGGGTGGGGTCAAGGTCACTGTTACTATAAATAGAAAAACGGTTTCCGCTCAATAACTTGAGAACGCATTGAGATATTTTAATGAAATTTAATACATAGATACCTTATATTGTCACCTCGCTTGAAATTGCATATGGGATGGGTGGGGTCAAGGTCACTGTTACTAAAAATAGAAAAAAGTTTCCGCTCAATAACTTGAAAACCCATTGAGATATTTTAATGAAACTGTATACATACAAACCTTATATCGAGACCTCGCTTGGGATTGCATATGGGGTGGATAGGGTCAAGGTCACTGTTACTATAAATAGAAAAACGGTTTCCTCAATAATTTGAACGCATTGAGATATTTTAATGAAACTTAATACAACGATACCTTATATCGAGACCTGGCTTGGAATTGCATATGGGTTGGGTGGGGTCAAGGTCACTGTTACTAAAAATAGAAAAAAAGTTTCCGCTCAATAACTTGAGAACGCATTGAGATATTTTACTGAAACTTAATACATACATACCTTATATCGAGACCTCACATGGGATTGCATATAGGGTCAAGGTCAAAGTCACCGTTACTAAAATCGAAAAACGGTCGGCTCAATAACTTGAGAATGCATTGAGATATTTTAATGAAGCTTGGTATTGCGTATGGGGTGGGTAGGGTTAAGGTCAAGGTCACTATTACTAAAAATAGAACAACGGTTTCCGATCAATATCTTGAGAATGCATTAAGGTACTTTAATGAAACTTAATACATAGATACCTTATATCGAGACCTCACTTGGGATTGCATATGGGGTGGGTGGGGTCAAGGTCACTTTTACTAAAAAATGTATTGATGTGCTGACTTTAATGCATTGAGTTTGGTTTTCATGAAATTTTCATATTTCTTGTTTTAGAAAAAAAAAAAGCCAGTAACTCTGACAAGCACAAAAAAAGTCGAGCATGCTGTCCTCCGACAGCTCTTGTTAGCTCACCTGAGCACAAAGTTCTCATGGTGAGCATTGTGATCGTCCGTTGTGTGTCGTGCGTGCGTCGTCAGCTTTTCATTCAAACAACATCTCCTAAACCACTTGGCAGATTTTCACCAAACTTCACAGGAATGAACATTAGGTGACCCTCTTTCAAAGTTGTTCAAATTGAATTGTTACGGTCCGCTGTAAATGTAGGTCACCAGAGCTAAAAATATATTTAAAAAGTGTAAACTTTAAAAATCTTCTTCTCTGAAACCGTTGGGCCCAGAGGTTTCATATTTGGTATGTAACATCGTATAGTGGTCATCTACAAAGATTATAGTAACTATGCCCCTGGGGTCAAAACGGGCCACGCCCCGGGGGTCACATGTTTTATATAAAATATATAGCAAAATGACTTTAAAATTCTTCTCCTCTGGAACCACAAGGCCCAGAGGTTTCATATTGGTATGTAACATCCTATAGTGGTCCTCTACAAAGATTATTCAATGATGCCCCTGGGGTCAAAACCGGCCCAGGGGGTCATATGGTTTATATAGAATATATAGCAAAATGACTTAAAAAAACTTCTGAAACGGCAAGGCCCAGAGGTTTCATACCTGGTATGTAACATCCTTTAGTGGTCCTTTACAAAGTTGGTTCAAATTATGCCCCAGGGGTCAAAACGGGCCATGCCCCGGGGTCACATGGTTTATATCGAATATTTAGCAAAATGACTTTAAATATCTTCGCCTCTGAAACCACAAGGCCCAGAGGTTTCATATTTGGTATGTAATATCCTATAGTGGTCCTCTATAAAGACTGCTCAAACTATAGCCCTGGGGTCAAAACTGGCCACACCCCCAGGTGTCACATGGTTTATATTGAATAAATAGCAAAATGACTTTAAAATTCTCCTCTGAAACCGCAAGGCCCAGAGGTTTCATATTTGGTATGTAACATCCTTTAGTGGTCCTTTACAAATTTTGTTCTAATTATTTCCCTGGGGTCAAAATGGGCCCACGGGGTCATATTGTTTATATAGAATATATAGCAAAATGACTAAGAAACTTCTCCTCTGGAACCACAAGGCCCAGAGGTTTCATACCTGGTATGTAACATACTTTAGTGGTCCTTTACAAAGTTGGTTCAAATTATGCCCCAGGGGTCAAAACGGGCCATGCCCCGGGGGTCACATGGTTTATATAGAATATATAGCAAAATGACTTTGAAAATCTTCTCCTCAGAAACCACAAGGCCCAGAGATTTCATATTTGGTATGTAACATCCTATAGTGGTCCTCTACAAACTTTGTTCAAATTATGCCCCTGGGGTCAAAACTGGCCACGCCCCGGGGGTCGCATGGTTTATATGAACTTAAATAGCAATATGTCTTTAAAAATCTTTCTCTGAAACCGCAAGGCCCAGAGGTTTCATATTTGGTATGTAACATCCTATAGTGATCCTCTACAAATATTGTTCAAATTATGCCACTGGGGTCAAAACTGGCCACACCCCAGGGGTCACATGATTTATTTAGACATTAATAGCAAAATGACTTTAAAAATCTTCTCAGAAACCTGAAGGCACAGAGGTTTCGTATTTGGTATGTAACACAATATAGTAGTCCTCTACAAAGATTGTTCAACTTATGCCCCTGGGGTCAAAACTGGTCACGCCCTGGGGGTCACATGGTTTATATCAACTTTAATAGCAAAATGTCTTTACAATTCTTCTCCTCTGAAACCGCAAGGCCCAGAGGTTTCGTATTTGGTATGTAACATCCTCAAGTGGTCCTCTACAAAGATTGTTCAAATTACGTCCCATGACCACACCCCAGGGGTCACATGGTTTATATAGACTGAAATAGCAAAATGACTTTAAAATTCTTCTCTGAAACCACAGTGCCTAGAGGTTTCATATTTGGTATGTAACATCCGTATTGTGGTCCTCTACAAATATCATTCAAATTATGCCCCTGGGGTCACACGGTTTATATAGACTTAAATAACAAAATGACTTTAAAAAAAAATCTTCTCCACTGTAACGGCAAGGCCCACAGCTTTCCTGTATTTGGTACATAACATTGCATAGTGGTCCTCTCCAAAGATTGTTCAAATTATGCCTCTGGGGTCAAATCTGGCCACACCCCGAGGGGTGACGTGCTTTATATAGACTTAATTAGCAAAGTTGCGTTAAAAATCTTTACCTGAAACCGCAAGGCCTAGAGGTTTGTTCAAGATTGTTCATATTGTGCCCCTGGGATAAAAATAAGCCACACCTCAGGGATGCAAATTCCAATTGGGTTACAAGGTTTCAGGTGAGCGTCCTAGGGCCCTCAGGGCCCTCTTGTTCATTTTTTGCCGCATTAGAATATATACTTACCAAAATTTTGTGGACTCAATTCCATTTTAATAGATTGGCAGATTTCACTCAAACTTTCACAGCCGAAGAACCTTAAAGTGTAGGTGATCGTAAAGGAAGGAATTTTGGCCGAACTATGGCCCTTTGTCATTTTTTCCACTTTAGAATGTATACTTTCCAAAATTTTGTGGACTCGACTCTTCTGTAACTGCTTGGCAGATTTATCTCAAACTAACGCAGCTGAAGAACCTTTATGTGTAGG
This sequence comes from Congeria kusceri, assembly GCA_027627225.1. Classification (NCBI taxonomy): domain Eukaryota; kingdom Metazoa; phylum Mollusca; class Bivalvia; order Myida; family Dreissenidae; genus Congeria; species Congeria kusceri. Next base: position 48,048,924 of record CM051036.1, on the reverse strand, counting down.
TGATCGTAAATGAAGGAATTCAGGCTGTGACCAATTTTAGCCGAATTATGGCCCTTTTGTCATTTTCAGGCCTCTTAGTGGAACCTTTAAAATCTTTATAAAGCTTTACGTTTTGGAAAATCCTTTAAAACCTTTATTTTTCCTGGAAAACCTGTAAAAACCTGTAATTCACTCTCAAAACCTTAAGTTTTTTTTCAATCAGATTGCCACATGTTTTAGTAGTAATTAATATTAAAACAGGCACATACAGGACTCATGCATATGTTCTAACAAAATTTCACATCCATGTATGCAGCTGAATTGTATGTGACTACAAGACAAAGCCTTGTGGACACAGCAGTGGAGCAACAGCAATATCTCTGTAAATACCTTGAATATAATTGTCAATACTAAACAGTGTGGGTCAATTCAGTACTTGGTGGATAGTTTAAGTAATCATTTAATACAATACTTAAAGTTGGACAAGGAAGACCCAGAGTTGCAGACTTTCCAGGTCCAGAAAAAATGAATAGCTGGTTGCTGCAACCTGGTCCTTGTTGGTTTCCACTGCTGCCTCTCTGGGTTGGTCCGAGGGGAATACTGAGTATTTTATTTCTTCAAAAATATACAAAAAAATGAAGACACTTTATTTCTGAAAGCTTATTTGTGTAAAATATTAAAACTATAAACAGTAAGAAACAATTCAAGTACAAATGACTGAAATAGTAATTTAGTAAGTCAGTAGAAGGCCTTTTTAGCTCACCTGAGCACGAAGTGCTCACGGGTGAGCTATTGTGGTACGTCTGTGTCCGGCGTCCACAACTTCTCTGAAACGACTAGGCGGATTTTAACCAAACTTGGCAGGAATGTTCCTGGGATGGTCCTTTACCAAATTCCTTCAATTTATTTAAATATATTGAAAACTCTGGTTATCATGGCAACCAAAAGCTTAAAAACTGGAAAACTTAAAAAAATCATCTCGTCAGAAACCACTGGCTGGATTTGAAAATAGTTTTCACAGAAATGCTCCTTGGGTGACCCTCTGCCAAATTCCTTCAGGTCATTTTGATTTGTTAAAAAACATGGCTGCCAGGGGGCGGGGCAGTTTTCCTTATATGGCTGTATTGAAAACTTTAAAAATCTTGTTGTCTGAAACCATTGGCTAGATTTTAAAATAATTTGACACAAATGTTCCTTGGGTGACCCTCTACCAAATTCCTTGAAATTATTTTGATTCGTTAAAAAACATGGCCGCCGGGGGGGGGGGCAGTTTTCCTTATATAACTATATTGAAAACTTCAAAAATCTTCTAGTCTGAAACCACTGGATGGATGTCAAAAAAAATTCACAGAAATGGTCATTGGGTGACCCTCTACAAAATTCCTTAAAATCATTTTGATTTGTTACAAAACATGGCTGCCAGGGGGCGGGGCAGTTGCCCTTATATGGCTATATTGAAAACTTTAAAAATCTTCTAGTCTGAAACCACTGGCTGGATTTCAAAATAATTTCACAAAAATGCTCCTTGGGTGACCCTCAATCATTTTCCTTGAACTCATTTTGATTTGTAAAAAAACATGGCCACCAGGGGGCTGGGCAGTTTTCCTAATATGGCTATATTGAAAACTATTAAAATCTTAGTCTGAAACCACTGGCTGAATTTCAAAATAATTTCACATACATGTTCCTTGGGTGACCGTCTACCAAATTCCTGGAAATCATTTTGATTTGTAAAAAAAAAAAAAGGCCGCCAGGGGGCGGGACAGTTTTCCTAATATGGCTATATTGAAATCTTAAACAATCTTCTTGTTAAAAGCCATTATGATGCTTTACACTCAGGTGTGCGACCTAGGGCCAAGATCCATCTTTGCCCTCTTGTTTTTGATTTAACAAGTGTGTAGGGCCAGTCCTTTTTTATTTTCTGGTTTACAAAAAATTTTGGGGAACATGTCCACTGGCAGGTCGGAAAAAAAAAAAAAAAAAAAAAAATTTGTTCAAATCTTAACACAACGATTAGCAATTTATAATTAATAACAATATCAACATTAAAACACACTATTATGTGAAGTTAGAATAAGATGTCAAACATGGTATAAACTGTTTTATTACACCAATGTTTTATATGCAGTTTAACCATTTGTATTTATGAATTTTACAGAGTAAATAAGTGTAATAGATGCATATCTTTTAACGGATTCATTAAAATTGATTTTACCACAAAGTTGTATACTTGTATGGATTTACAAAATGTAAAGTGAGATGCCTTTTTAAAAGAAGACGAGTTAACCTGTGCAGGACTGGAATCCACAACTGCCCGAACACAGACCTTGCAAAACTAGCTTAATCTAACCACACAACGCAAATTTTGAAAATAATTGCTGTGAGGTCTCGAAAAACATATTAAATTTATCAACAGAAAAGTCCAAATAATATGACGTTAATTGTCTGGATTCTTATTAAGTCTTAATTCTTTTATTAAAAATGAGAAACCAGTTTTAACATATTTTTTTCTTAAATATTCAACTCTGTGTAAATGCTAAATCTTCATGTATATATGAAATTTATCAGATATAAACTGAACTGCTAGTGTGTGATAAATTATTGCATTACAATTGTGACAGAAACAAAATACAAGGCAAATAAGACATTCTCATTGTGTCGCGAAAATATACATCATCAACAAAATGCAACCATGACTTTCTCTTTTAAGTGTATACGAGACAAAGCTGTATGTCCCCACATCCTCGTTTGGATGTGCCCGCAAGAAGATCTTGTTACTAATGATATTATTTGTTACAAATGCCACCTGAAAATATACATCCAGTGCCTTCCACAGGATTTTTTTTGGCGTCCCCATCCCGAGAGGGGTGGGTTAGGGAGGGGTATCCCCTCCGTACGTCAATTTTTTTTGCGGCATGTGTCAAATGACGTTATCTGGTGCGTTTTAGTTATTAAATTTAAGGCTAAGATGTTTTAAATTTTTTGTACAAGTTTAAATGAAATGAAATAAACGAAACATCACCGTTTGAATGGCATACCTCTAGCCTTTTAAAAGCACAAGCATCATTGTAGTTGCGAAACTGAAAGTAATGATTTTTTCCTGATGTTTATGTCCAGTGCGCATCACATTAGCACAGTGACGTCATGTCCAAACCCACTATTCTCATCGTTCTCGAATCTTTAGGTTACACTCGATCTACTGATGGAGCCTTTTTTATTCGATTAATTATGTTCATATGGGCATGTATTTAGTGTTTTAACACTGTTTTAATCGTTACAGCTGTTGAACATAGTACTGACTGGATAATTGGTGAATTGTAAAGATCTTGATTAAAATATATTTATATTATATACATGCTGTGTTCTTGCAAAAACGGCGGGAAATGTTCCTCGTGCACATCGTGCCTGCGCGTCAAATGTTAAAGACAAATGTCACTATTGTTTAAAACAGTGTTGATTTTCTCATGTTTCATTCTTTCCATGAATAACTGTACTTCTAACGGTAATATTAACTGTCATCAAATGGACAAGTCATTTTAAGGGCCGTCTATGAAACATGTTGAACATTATTAGAAGTTTACAATATATAATAAAATCAACAATTTACGAACTAAAAATCACTTACTAATTTTTTGTCCACCAATAAGTAAATTTGCATGGAAAAACCACGCCAGTTTGTTTATAATTTACCTATTTTTTCTCCATTTGCTGTACCAATCTTTTTTCAATTTTGGATACTAGTACAGATTTATGAGACGAACCTCAAACTTGAAACACTTCACTGACCACAAGAACGGGATTTCTCCCTGCAAAAATCATGCATGGGATTAACATTCCTTTGACGGGAAACTAGGACACCCAGTGTCTTTAAAGACCTGTATTTAGTAAAGCACATGATCGGTACACGCACGCTTTCCATGCGTGGAACGTGACGTCGTGTTTCAGCAGACATTTCGCACTCTTTTGTAGAAAACACGGGTTTTACATGGCATACATGTACATAAACAACGGCGGACGCCTTGCTTAAAAAAATTGTACGTGAAATTCCGGAACAATTTGTTGATCTCGATCGGCAATCATCGTGTGATACCGTCAAAAACAAAAAGCAGTTTCACGAAAGTAAACGGACTTACCAAGCAAATTATTATATTCGTACTCTAAATATTTCGAAAATTTGAATGTTTCGTCCCCCATCGGTAAAAAAAAAATCGTAATTATAATTTTTTTTTTTTTCCCCTTTCGGAAAATTTTTGTTCGCCGGTTTTGTAAACTGTAAAATCAAAAAGTCCTGGCCTAGTGATGCCCAGCAAAATGAATACCAAGTCTTGCAGCTTTGTTTACATTCGGAGCAAGAAAGTTATACAGAAACCTTTGGCTTTGAAAGTGGCAGTTATCTGGTTGTGATATAGGCAAAATCGTAGCTTCCTACACTACCTTGATGTTTAATGTGTTAGTACAGTGTGGTTCCATTACTATTTTTAACTTCTATATGTAAGAATTATTATTAATTCTTCATGTGCAAGTACGCATAAGTAACAAATTCTGAGCACAGTCATTCACTTTGAATATGCCATAACAGTGATCATTCTTTCTAATAAAAATGTTACGGTAATAATTTAACAAATTTGTAGCTAATGTAATATTGGTTACTAGTTAACTAATTATTGCTACCTTTTTGTAAAACCTCATATTTTGTTGTTTGTGTCAGGGCTAGTCAGGGCTATTTATCTGGAACTATTGTATGAAATAATGAAATGATAATGGGAAGCTAAATTACAGGGTTGAGATTACCTTCAACGAGGATGTTCCAACTAAGCGTTTTTTCTTACAGACTTACAGTTAAGGGCTTTTGATTTCTTTAGCAATTTGGTGTAATCTGAATGTTGGTATTGTAGTTTTGACTCTTGCTCAAAAACAGTTTTGACAATTGATTTGGTCTTGCAATTCTAGTGATTTTTAGTTGGTACATATACATATCTTTCCTTATTTCATATTGATTAATTTCCAGAGTACATTATTGTGGAGCATTCATCCGTTTCACTGTGATTTTGTGTTTTTTTTTAAATATCTTTGTCAATTCCTTTCTATCATTTGACCAAATGCATTAATAGGGGGAGAGTCCATCAGTTTCAGTGAAATCCTTATTTGCGAATGACAAAAGCTGAAATTTCTGCAAAATATACAATTAAAATAGATATTGTACATCCAAAAAGGAGAAATATACAACTCCTTCCTAACTTTTATTCCTGATCTTTTCCTTAATGTGATCATTTCCATATGGATTTTGACACTTTTCTGTGTTTTATGAGTGTGCAGTGTTTATTTTGTTGTCACTATTGTTTTATTTACATTCGAACCACATTTAATCATTTTAGTTGGACATTGGAAGATAATAAGTTACCTTTTTTTTAAGAACAAGTAGAAAATTATCTTATGTCAGCATAATATTCATGTTGAATATATGGTAATTTCATCAAATAAGGTATGTTTCATGAAATATCCATAAAATTAGATGTACAAAATTAGCCTTTATTTGCTCTAATTTTACAGAAATCTCCCTAAAAAGCCTTTATTTTTCAAAATTGGAACCTTTATAAAAACCTTTATTTTCATTGAGGTCTGCCACGAAATGTGTCAGGCTGTCTGACACAATTTGTTAATGTCTGACAGATCCAAAGCGCTTGCCAGACATTTTGTCTCAGAATTGTATCCAGTTCTACTCATTTCACAGTGTGCGTCTGACTGTCAATCTGGCTGTCTGACGTAATGTTGAAGGCTGTCAGACAACGTGTCTGAGGAGACCCTCATAAGTTTCGTGATGTCTGGGAGGCCTGCATTTTGTTCACTATAGAATATATATGAAAATAAATTTGTGGAAGCAAAGATTAGTGTTGGTGACACACCCTTTGTATGTGTCAAAACATGTGTAATGGGGGCATTCGTGTCTGTGACACATCTAGCTGTTTGTGTATTTCTGCTCATGTTAAAGCAATTTAGTTATAATGCAAATGTGTACCAGTAGGATTTGTTTAAGTAAAATCTCATTTAATATATAGCTTACCAGTCTTACGACTCTGCTCATAGAAAGGAAAACTAAACCCTATCATTACAGGATAGTAAGCTTATAAATGGTATAAGCGTCGTGAAGACGTATCCTGTCAATTATTTTTACAGAGCAACCCCGTTATTTCTTAATTTAATTTTATGTTTATATTGTTTGCATATTTTATTAAATCAGATTTCTTTTTCCAGGAAACAATCTCGACCAAGCTGGAAGGAAGAAAGAAAACTTAACGTTGAAACATTCGGAACAAGTGACCCACGGCGGGGTTACCGTGGGCGGGGTGGTTTCCGCGGCAACCGAGGCTATAATGGTTACCGGGGGCGTGGTCGAGGAGGTGGCGGTGGATACAGGGGTACAACTTCTGGACAGCCAAATATTTTGTCTTTGGAATTTGTATTTTTGCCAGCAAATAAGGGTAGCTCATTGTATGTTTGCCACATACAATGGATGCACTTTGTATATTTGCAACCAAATAAGGGTAGCTCATTGTATTTTTGCAACCAAATAAGGGTACCTCATTGTATTTTTGCCATAAAATAAGGGTACCTCATTGTATGTTCGCCACCAAATAAGGGTAGCCCATTGTATGTTTGCCACCAAATAAGGGTAGCCCACTCTATTTTTGCCACTAAATAAGGGAAGCTCATTCACCCAACCCCACACCTTTCTGTCTGTCAGAAAGTCAGTAAAACTGTACAAGGTCCAGGAAAAATTAAGAACGCTGGCCCACATGGCTGGTGGAAAATTCTGGATTGCAAGCTATAGGTCTGAGTTGCCAGTAATATAAAGTTTGGGTAAGTAATAACTAAGAAATTAAAAGCCCTCGTAGCCAGTAATGGATTTGGGAGTTTCAAGGCAGTGTTTTTTTTATAGCCAATTTGGGGCCGAAATTCGGCCCCATTCCCCTGCTTAAAAGGTATATATTTTTCCCCTATATTAACCTTAAAATTCCCCTCAGAATGTAAGCTTTATTTTGAAAAAAAAAAAAGACCAAAATCGGACAAAAATTGACTAAGATAGAGGAATTTTCGTAAAATATCCCAGCAATTTTTCATCAAACCAAGTTAAAGCATTTTATCTAAGTTATCATTTGTAGCAAAACAATTGATTTATTAATGTTTTATAACAAAGTATAGTATAAACATGTAAATTTACTAATAATGCTTTTCTAACAAAAATCCTCTTTTGCCATAAAATTCCCCATCTGAAGGGCCACCTTTCCCCAAAAGGTGAAAAAAAGACTGCAAGGACAATATGCGCTGTTTTCTCCCCAGATTTGCCAAATTACAAGATGTGTAATAAACACATGGATGATTTCAAAGCATTTTGATAGAAATGTTGAGGAAAACAAATGTTTACATATAACTGGTCTCATTAAGAGAAAACATTTTGCAACACATTATCCTTAACAATCCCAAGCCAATATTGTAAGATAAGATTTATTTTAAGTCAGAAAGACAAATAATACAACATATTGGGGTCCATATTATATTCATTTCTATAAATGGTCTGAATATTGCAATTCATTTTTGTTGTTCAGGTCGAGGTAATTATGGTGGTGGAGGTGGTTATCAGGGCGGCAACAACAGACGTAATCAGGGTTGGGTTGACTACGAGTATCACTACGACAACAAAGAGAGACGGCCTCCAAGTGGACAGGACAGATCAGCGAACAAAGTAAGTACAGTTTGCAACAAAGTGGATGTACTGGTCACTTTTGTAACACGTTCGTAAAAAAAGCTTTAGAGATATACATGTATAAACCTTTCAACAACAATATTGGCAGTCAAGCAAGTAACGCTCGTTTTCTCCTTTATTTTTGGAAAAAAAAGTAAATGGGCACTGTTCTGTTGGTGAAATACAGGCGAAAGTTCATGTGTCCAAAATTACAATTGACGATATGCTATGGGATTTAAAACCACGCCTACCTAGGATAATGTCCGTCCGACACTGTTGAGAGTGAACCAATGTTTTCTATAAGCCATGTCCGTCCGACACTGTTGAGAGTGAACCAATGTTTTCTATAAGCCATGTCCGTCCGACACTGTTGAGAGTGAACCAATGTTTTCTATAAGCCATGTCCGTCCGACACTGTTGAGAGTGAACCAATGTTTTCTATAAGCCATGTCCGTCCGACACTGTTGAGAGTGAACCAATGTTTTCTATAAGCCATGTCCGTCAAACAATTAAGTCCATGCTTTCTGAATGGCTAAATACACTGTCAATCAAATCTCATAAGGTCACTAGTGTTTATTTGTGAAATAAAAAAATGGATAATGCTTGCTGCGTTTATTTTTTCAGCAACCCAGTCGACAGACAGTGAAAGCAGACTCGTAGTGCTGTAGGAGATGGGTCATCACTCCGCATGATAACGACATTGCTTGTCAACACGTTATGCCTGGATCTCGAACTTGCTACCAAGACATCGGAATTTATTTGCAAAAATCTGTCAAAGAATGACATCATAATGTACATTTATTTTTAGGAGAATTAAAGCGCTCTTGATGACTAATTTTGTACATTATGGGACTACTATGAATTCGGTACTGGATATTGATGTCTTGATTTGACCCTTGTGTATAATTACTTTGTATTGTTGTGTCACCTGAATCAGTATTTTAGTAAGCGTGACATGACATGCTTTTTGTCCATTATTTATATATAATTGAAATTGATTGTGAATCACATGTTTACAATAATCTGTTTTGTGTCTAGTGCTAGTTGTAATGATGGATTAAGATCAGTGCTATTGTGATCATTCAGTGTAATTTATTGACTAGAACAATGAGCTCTATTGCATACAGCATCAGTTTGTTTGTTTAGCAACTGAAGTATAGTAAAATTCTATTTATAACAAATGTATACATGCATCAGTATGCATATGATCTAGAGCAGAAAGATTGCTGTGTTGCTATGCAGTTATCACTACTAATACCATGGAACATAACATGTGTCATTCACGAATGGGCATAAGAGTCTCTCCATGTAGGTTTGAAGCGAAAATTTCAGGTTGCTGCCCCTTTTTTGCAAATATTCAGTGATTATACCCCCACAAACGAAGTTTTTGGGGGGGGGTCTATAGGAGTGAGCCTGTCGGTCTGTTGGTTTTTCATTTCCGGATGATAACTCAAGAACGGCTTGACATATTCAAATAATTTTTGGTACACATGTGTACCATCATAGAATACAGGTAAAGTTTGATGTTGGTTACAAACCAGTAAATTTTGACAGAAAAAAATCCTGAAAAACATGGACAATAACTCATGAAAGGCTTCACATATTTAAATTATTTTTGGTACATTGGTGTATCATCATAAAATACAGATCAGATTCAACTTTGGTTACAAACCACTAAATGTTGAGTTATGGCTTCTATTGAAATTAAATTTTTCCAAATACACTGTTGACCATTCACAAATTAAAGCATTCTCTCTGTCCATTTCTTTAGAATGGATGCCATAGTTTTGTGACAATGCCATATCCGTCACTCATGTGACAATTCTAGTTGTAATCGATTAATAAGTGACTACATGTATCTTCCTTTAAATCACACCCCTTTAGTGGACTCCGACTCAGCGTTTTCACACAAAAAATGTTCATTAGGAAATTAAGGAAATATAAATAAAGCAGACAGAGCATCTACAATGTTAGAAACGGGGGGGGGGGGACTTTAATTCCTTTGAATTGTAGATCTAGAAAAAACAGGAGTTTTAATAATAATCCGGATTTGCATATGAGGGGAGGTTGATTTGTTCTTTACCCTTTGATTAAGATGTATGTTATCTTCAATAATAGCGACCTGCGAATTAATTATATTGTGGAAAAGAACAAGTTGTTAACATTAAAGTTACATTAACTAAAAAGTGACGGAAGTATTTTGTTAAAAATTGATTTCACCCATAAAAGGATAACAATTCGAAATTATCGATTCATTGTCTTGTGTCAAATAAATGTAGATCTGAAGGTTTTGTGATTCAACATCTGAGCAGCTCCGTAAACATTTTCTGGCCCTAGATCTTTCCCTTTTAATTAAAAAAGGGTACTAGTAGCATGACGTGATTTCATTGTTGTTTACTGACTAGACCCAAGATGGCTCTGAGAACATGCATGTCTTGTGCATGGATACAAACTGCTGGAAAGTGCTGTGAGAGAACTTTCCTGTCAGTCTACAGTGCAAATTAAACTACTTTTTTACAAGAAGTTATGTGCTAGTTGGCTTGCTGGACAAAACAGCTTTTTTAGTTAACTGTATATAATATATTTCGCATTAATGTGCACTGACCCATGGACATTTCTTTACATGTGGTGAATAACCCAATTGGTTGGTCTTGTAATTGTCAATGTGCTTCATGTAGTTTTGAGTATTTTAATTTATACTGTAACTGACACAAGTTCTATTTCATTTATATTTTGATATGTACTTGGAAGACAATAATAGTATTGGATTGGCGTAGCCATAAAGCAGAAATTATTTCAGAATACTTTATAATTTAACATCGGAAAGAAATAAATCCAATAAATTGAGAAGTTTGTTATCTTTTCTTTTTACTCTTTAAACGGGATCAGAAAGTAATGCGCCTGTAAGTTAATATTGGTTCTTGAAACTTGTTTATTTGCTGAAACGCCTATTTCTACATATAAAATACATATTAAACGGCGTTGTACAATAATAAATAAATGTAAAAATAAAACATCATCTACACTGATACATCAATGAAGTGACAATCATGAATAATCGGTTATCATAACTCATCAGAATACAAATACCTTATTTACAGAGATATATAGAAGTGAAAATTATACAATAAATATTCAATAATAACACCAACATACATCAAATCACTAGCAGAAGGATTCTTTTTAATGTTATGTGACTACACATTTCAAAACAATGTAAAATCTCTAAAGAAATGACTTCAAATGTGTTCACTGACTCGCTTTGTCTTAAGTTCAAAGGCAGTTCATTCCAAAGCCTAGGTCCAACAGTACTGAAACTTCTGTCACTGAAAGACTTCATCTTAGTGAAAGGAACAACATAACAACCAAATGATAATTCTGAGGATCTAAGTGTGCGTTTTGACACTTGACTGGACAAAAGTTCAATTAGATATTGTGGGGCGTTCCCAACAGAACAGTTGTACATGTAAGAATTTTAAAATTAATTCTCGCCTTAATGGGTAACCAGTGCAGATCATACAGTGCATGTTTGGAACTGTCTTACATATTTCTGTTCAGGACAAGTTTAGCACACATATTTTGAATACGTTGCAATTTACCAATTTCTGCCTGAGTGATACCATAGAGAATGACATTGCAATAATCTAAGTGAGAAATCACTAATGACAGAACTAAGATCTCAGTCGCTTCTTTGGTTATGAATTTACGGATACTCTTGATTTTAAAATAGTTCAACATTGCAGTTTTACACTTTCGTTTAACATGCTCTTTGAAATTTAGAGAGCCGTCGAGAAAAGCGCCCAGATATTTGATACAATTCTGTAATTTAATGTTATCACCACAGACGTCAATTTCTTTGGTTTTACACTTATTTAATTGATGACGACTGCCAAACATTATGAACTCTGTCTTAGACGCATTCATTTTTAGTTTATTACTGTTCATCCAGTCATTGATAACAAGAGCACAATCTTTAAGTTCCTGAATTGCTGTCTCCTCTGCATTTGTTTATTGTCTGGAAGCGTGTATTCGCCGTATGGTCGTCCGCAAATCCAAAAACGGAAATAGATGGGGGCACAATATCAAAAATAGTTCCCGCATAGGTCAGGTAGAGCCAGGGACCCAAACAACTTCCCTGCGGAACACTACATCTGAGATCGCGTTGAGCTGACAATGTTTCATTCACCCTCGCACAACAGCTGCGTGGTCGCAGGTACAAGTCTACCCATTCCAGCGCTGAACCACAGACACCATACTGCTTCTTCAGAACTTGGATGAGGATGTCATGGTCGACCGTAACGAATGCGGCACTAAGGTCTATAGCTATAAGTGTTGTAACCTCTTGATGTTCCATCCCATCAAGTATATCATTCACTAGCCGAAGTAGAGCCGACTCGCACGAGTGGAACTGTCTAAAAGCGGATTGGTTCTTAGGGAGTAGGTTGTGGTCATTTACCTGTTTATTCAGTCTATAAAGTGCCGATTTTTCTATCAATTTCGATAGAAATGACAAATTGCTGACAGGACGAAAATTGGCTAATTTCAGTTTAAGTCCAGACTTTTTCAAAAGTGGTTTGACAAGTGCCTGTTTCCATTTTTTCGGAAAAACTCCTTGAGTTAGGGACAGATTCACTAGCCTGGTAATTGAAGGCAGTAGCTCGTTAAGGAATGACTTTAACACTTTTGTTGGCAAAATATCCAGTTCTGAGGACTTTGTAATTTACAAATAAGTTTTCTGATTTCATCCTCTGAAAGTTCTTCAAAAGTTTCAAAATATGGCACCGCTTTCACAGATGGGCTAAAGTTATCAAAATCTTTCAGAGACTCTCGTATTTGTTCAATCTTATCCATGAAATAGTCCGCAAAAGTATCAGCAAGACTACTTCCGTCTTCCAAAGTTGGCATAGGGTTTTCAGACGCACTTCCGGTTAAATCCTTCACAAACTTGTATAGCTTTTTGGTATCTCCTTTGGACTCGAGTACTTTTTTTCTGACTAAGAGTTAATTCTTTCTCACTCTTAAGAGCATAGTGATATTTATTTAGTGAGGTTTTAAAAATGTCGTAGTCCCTGGGTTGGCGATATTTCCTCCACAATTTCTCAGATGTTCGTGCAAGTCGTTTCATGATATGAATATCTTCACTGAACCAGGGTGTTGGAGCTCTAATAATTTGCATTTTTTCTTTCATGGGTGCGTGTGTATCAAGTAGGTTTAGGATTTCATCTTCAAATTGTTCAACACATTGATCAACAGATTCACTACATAATGATATCTCGGCAAGATCGCTAGCAAACTCAGTACGTCTGATGCATAAGCTTTCTGTAAGGACACGATTATCCTACTTAGTTCGTTTTTCTGATAATTATAGAAAACATTGAACATAGTCTAGTCGCGTTCCGACCCAGTATGTCTGTTATTTAGCCAAGAGATGTGCACATGAATGTGTTTCCACACTCTGAATTTAGGAAGAGTGTGGATCTTGATCATCTGTACAGTCCACAGGAAATACTAAGCTGTTTTAATTAGGAACTTAATAAGAAGCTACTGTCTATTTGAATGCCACATTTTATGCACAAATCGTGCTTATTGGATTTGCTTTTAAATTAATTTAAGTGAACCCTTTGTTTTATGGCGGTGTGAGAATATTCATCTTCAGTAGCGTTTCTAAAATCCACCGTCATTATTTTTGTACGTTAACTATTCGTATTAATTTTAGGCGTCGAAGACAAGCGTTTACGTGGGAAAGCTTTATATATTAAAATAATATCCATGGCCATGTAAAACTTAGTACAAGTTGTAAAACTGCATCGCAAATTACAGATCATGTTTGTATGTTGTAATCCGGTGTTGTTTTTTTCAACGGAGGTAACATGACAAAGATTTGTTTACCGGGATTGCCCCCCCCCCCCTCATTGCATGTTTCTTGCCCAACAAATAGCGTTGCGTATCTAGACTTGTGATCAATACTGATTTCTAGATTTTGAAAGTTTTTGTTCGATATATAATAATCAAAATGCTGACACCGTAGAAAGACTGTTGGCGAGAAAAGAAACTAAGAGTAAATGAATTATGAGTATTTTTTATCACAAGGAACATTTATCGAAGTTAGTCTCCTGTCATATCATTTCTACAAAAAAATCACGAAACACTACACTCTACTTGCAATAAATTGGTATAAGCTGCTTTGACCTAAATGAAGATGGAGATCCAGGCCACTGTTTTTTTGCATATTAAACCTAATATAGCGCGTCTTATTTAATGCTATTTATCTATGACATTCTCATCATTATTTTTTGTAATTTGTTGGATAGTTTTGTGCAAACTATTTAAAAAGCAAACAGTTACATGCATACAAGTCAATCTATAACAATAGTCGATGCACCGTATAAGTTCGAATCAATATTCAGTGCTATGTTCGGTAAATACCAATTTAAATAAAAACAAGAGATGTTTGTAAAACATGTATGCCCCCCCGACTTGCAGCCAAGTTGTGAATATGTGCAATTGTAAAGATTTTTTTTAAATATGCAATCCCATGGGATGTCTCGATATAAGATATCTTGAAGTTTCATTAAAATATCTCTATGCGTTCTCAAGTTAGTGAGCGGAAACCGTTTTTCTATTTTTAGTAATGGTGACCTTGACCCCATCCACCCCATATGAAATCCCAAGAGAGGCCTCAATATAAGGTATCTATGTATGACGTTTCATTAAAATATCTCTATGCGTTCTCAAATTATTAAGTATAAACCGTTTTTTATTTTTAGCAACGGCGACCTTGACGCCACTCACCCCATATGCAATCCAAGCGAGGTCTCGATATAAGGTATATATGTATGAAGTTTCATTAAAATATCTCGATGCGTTCTCAAGGTATTGAGCGGAAACCGTTTTTCTGTTTTAGCAACGGTGACTTTGACCTGCTGACCTCAAAATTTATCGGCGTCTTCCTTTCCTCCCAAGTAACCAGCGTACCAACTTTCATGATTGTAGGGCAAAGCGTTCTCAAGATATCGTGCGGAAACGAAATGGTCTACGGACAGACCGACCGACCGACAAACAGGTGCAAAGCAAGATACCCCACTTCTTCGAAGGGGGGCATAATAAGTTTAATTAGTTAAATACATTCAAAACTCTCTTTGAAAGTAAAATGATTTTCCATAATTTTTATGCATATGCAGGTCACAATACACTAAATAAATAAGAGATGTAGGGCTGTACTCTCTAAATAAATCAACACGTTTAACTCGAATACATGTTTTTAGGTTTAGACACTTGCTTTGATATTCTTTTTTGGAGATGTTGGTAGGGTAAGCATTGGTATGCACTAATAAATCACTGATATGTTTTAAGATTGGAGACTACAGTATGACACTTGCGCTGAGGCGGGTTACATTCAACTCGAAAGTAGCCGCTAAAAAGATGGTGATAAAACAGTCAACTTTGTTTAGTGTCGAGTTCTTTCTTACATTATACATGACATAACATTTTTATTGCTTAAATCAATTCAGCTTAGAATGCTCTTTAAGAAAATGTATGGTTATTATGGTCCCTTTGTGCAAAATGTTGCATTTATTTTTGGTTAAAGTTATCGCTTTTACATTAAATTACATCAGGATTGAAATTAGTCTATTGTAACCTAAACACAAAACAGGAAGCGGCACTAAAGGGCCAATGTGTATATAAAATCACCATGTTACTGTGTGGTTTTATTGGCTGTCATAAGTTTTATGGAAAACATGCGATAAACATCGTGATTTTAATGTGCATTACGATTTTTACAGCGAAAACCGCTTTTTCAAGTAAAAAAATAAAATAAAATAAAGTACGGAAACCCGTCTTGTGGATCTTGCAGCACACTAAATCATGCTAAAACCAAAAATGAACACGTTTTATACAATATTTATCTCTATTGCATTAAAGTATGTAAACATATGCTAGTATTTTGACTGATTTCTATCAATTAAGTACACAATTTGACTCAGGCACCCCATATAATCATAGCACTGAAAATGCAAGCACTGATTGTTTATCAGGCATCATTCTCAAATGCGTTTTCAAGCATTTCTACTTTGTGGATCGGTCTGAAATTGTGCATGAACATTAGGAATATGTTAATATTGATGTAGAATTGTTGTTTTTTTCGCGATATCAAAACTTTAAGTTGTCTTCTAGGTCACAATACACTAAATAAATAAGAGATGTAGGGCTGTACTCTCTAAATAAATCAACAAGTTTAACTCGAATACATGTTTTTAGGTTTAGACACTTGCTTTGATATTCTTTTTTGGAGATGTTGGTAGGGTAAACATTGGTATGCACAAATAAATCACTGATATGTTTTAAGATTGGAGACTACAGTATGACACTTGCGCTGAGGCGGGTTACATTCAACTCGAAAGTAGCCGCTAAAACGATGGTGATAAAACAGTCAACTTTGTTAAGTGTCGAGTTCTTTCTTACGTAACACATGACATACCCTTTTTATTGCTTAAATAAATTCAGCTTAGTATGCTCTTTAAGAAAAGGTATGTGCAAAATGTTGCATTTATTTTTGGTTAAAGTTATCGCTTTTACATTAAATTACATAAAGATTCGAATTAGTATATTGTAACCTGCATACCTAAAAAACAACAGCAATCGTCAATCGAGTGGTTACGAACGCTCTGATACATGTATTGACTCAATACACTGTTGTTAAACTTACGCAATATGATGTAATATGCAGTTAACCAGACAACAACACAAACAGATACGCTATCATGCCTATGTGAATGGACATAACATGAATTCACTTGTAGATGTGGACTGAATTGATAATTATTATTGTTTATTAGTGTTTTAAGTCGGATCTATTTCTTGTCATCTATTCATAGAAGGTAGCATCGCAGTAATTAATCGATTTACTGACTCGTAGCCTGCAAAGTAAAGAAGTAGTTCTCTGAAGACCGATTTCTGAATACACCCACTAAATCCTGTTGGCTTGCGCCAACAGTCTAAAAACCATGTGTTAGTATTTCAAGGGACTATGTCAATAAAAAGGGCTTCAAAGGAATAATTTCCTAAAAAAAATCTGAAATTAAAATAGGTATAATGGCATTTAATAACGGTTAAAATAGTGTACATATAATAGGAACAAATGTTCGCATTTTAAGATTTTGTCTATTTATGATATGGGTCATGTTTGTTTGGTCCGTTTCATGTTTACATTTTGACGTCAGAATTGTGAGCATTTTGTATAATCATAGTTAACACACGTTTTCTTACAAAGCAAAGAATAGCGCAGTTGGTTAAAGCGCTATGTACGGTCATTTAATTTGCATGGCTTCTAAGTCGTGAGTTTGATACCCGCTTGGGGTTTTACTTTTTTTCAAACCTATTTTCTGCTTTGTTTTTATAAAATATCTCATTATGTACTTTATTATTTATGAAATGAACATAATCTTAGTAAAGCGCATTTCTATCATCTGATAGCATTTGTAGTGCTATTGGACACGAATGTTTCGTTGAGATAGTACCTTTAAGAAACCTCGAATTATTGTATTGTGTGTTCTTTTAGAGCTGCAGCATAATACAAGACATCTTGACAGTTGTGTGTTATAAAACTAACCAATTGACTATTAAATCTGCGTCTCTGTTGGGTTTTCTATCGGATAGAAACAATAACAGCCAGGCAAAGAAACTAAACGTTTATTTTAACATGATACTCGCTAATTTTTCTATAGACAAAGAACAAAATTATCGTTGTTTAACTACCCATAAACAACGCAAAATGAAGTTCCGATTCTGAGCGGAGCATAGTAGAAAGTAATTTTAATTACAATTGCAAAAATATATGTCAAATGTTAGAATCAAACTAATTTTCGCATTATCGTTGTTTATCGGCCAATAAACTCTTTGTCGTTCTGGTGCGTGGCTATTAAACAACTTGGGCGAACGCACTGGTGGTTTAATTCCAATGTATGGAAAGCCGGTGCGCCATGCCTTTTGCCAATTGCTATTTGCCAATTGCTATTTGCCAAATGACAAGTGCTAAATGATAACTATTAATTGCCGAACAAACAATAAAAGTTGTATTTTTGCTAATAGCTAACTGCTATTTGCCAAATGACGATTGCTATTTGACAAATGACAATTGCTAAATGACAAACTAATAATTACCGAACAAACAACAGAAGTTGTCTTTTCGCTAATTGCCAATTGTTGTTTGCAAAATGACAATTGCTATCTGCCAAATGCCAATTGCTAATTGATAATTAATAAATGCCAAACAAACAACATAAGTTGTCTTTTTGTAAATGGCCATATGCTATTGGCCAAATGCCAATTGATTACTGATAATCGCCAAATAAATAACCATTTGGCAACTGACAATAAGCAATTCGCATTTGGCAATAAGCAATTACCATTTAGCAATTAGCATGGCGCACCAGACTTCCATACCTATGCATCAGACGTCCAAATCGTTGTCTATTGGTCGATAAACAAGTTACAACGATAAATCGAAAATCGTTTCTTAAATTAAAACTACTCGCTAATATTTTTACGGTGTGGCGTGTATTAGGCCAATAGTAACCGTGTATAAATATTTATCCCCCGTACTTGATTCGATACCAAGTAACGTGTTTATTCCAATGGCCAGACGCTAGCATGTTGAATGGGTGGTATGGCAGGCCGGTGAGCCATGCTTTTTGCTTATTGATATTTGCTGAATGCGATTTGCTATTTGCCAAATGACAATTGCTAAATGATAACTAATAGTTGCCAAATAAACAAAAGAAGTTCTTTTTTTTTTTGCTAATTGCCAGATGCTATTTGCGAATTGATATTTGCGAAATGCTATTTGCCAATTGCTAAATGACAAATAACAGAACCAGTATCATTCGTATATTGTTTCTGTACTCTAGACATATGCATATATTAATTTAATTGAATTTAAAGCTAATTATAGTTAACACACTTAAAACGTGCGCTGAATGTGAAGGTGAGTCAATTATTTTTTATCAGTTGGAATTCAGTCTTCGAACATCGCATGCATTGCGTTTTCATTTGTCGACTTCATTCGTCATGTAGTTGTTTGTTGCCAAAGATTGTGTGTGTCTTACATGTCCGTATCAACATAATGATTTGTATTTGAAGCATGTCCATTAATTTATTTACAATAACTAGTATACGACCCATTACAAGTGAGAGAATTGTGTTGTGTTTGTCATTTATGTCTCGGATTATTTGACAATGCCTTTATGGTCAACATTAGCAATTTCTGTTGATGCATGTATTAATATGCAGTAAATTTCAACGCTTTATTTTGTAGGTAAACCGAGCTGGAATTGGGTGGCTTCACTGATCATGCAAGAGCTCCATGAAAGAAAATAGATGGATGTAAAGCAGGCAACAGAGTTAAATGGCACAAGCAGACCGGCATACATTTATGAATGGCGAAGACATGTAGCATGCCGATGGAATATCTGTGATATTTAAGACGGATATTCTAACAGAAAACTTATTTGACTGAAAGTTGAGGAATCTGACTGACGTTTACTCTGTGTATATTTTTATTTTTCAATGGAAAAAAAATCCTCTGGTATGAGTAGTTTGTGTACACAGAGGTATTATATTGTCTATATGCTAATCTGCAAAATCTTGTTAGTTCATAATGATATACACGATGTGCACTTTTGGTTCTTTAACTCAATACCAAATGTTTGTAACATATAGTTACATATTTGTACGCAGTATATGGGCATATCAGACATATGAATGTAACAAAAGTAAAAAATATTCTTATAAGGACCACATTTGTTAATTTGTGATCAACGCATTTAGTTTGCTTGTCATACAGGAATTTCAGAACAGGCTATACATTCTCTTATGGGTTTTTTTTTCGAGAAAGTGCCAGCCAACAAGACTGAAACAAATGACTTTCAATCTTGCAATAGTAACAATATTAAGATTATGAACATTTATTTACATAATAATTGAAAATCATCACATGTCTTAACACTTATATACGTTAGTTAGAACAATTGATATTGATCAACCACTTCATTTGTAAACAAGAAAGTCAGCTTTATATGACTTTCAATCTTGTAAATAGTAACAATATTAAGATTATGAACATTTATTTACATAATAATTGAAAATCATCACATGTCTTAACACTTATATACACTAGTTAGAACAATTGATATTGATCAACCACTTCATTTTTAAACAGAAAGTCAGCTTTATATGCAGTATTCAGTATTATAATTAAAATAAAATGCTCTTCAAAATCAACATAGAATAAATGTTGACTTCATAAGTGTTTGTATTTGGATTAAAAAAACTTGGCATAAAATACAATGAACCTGTGTATAATTACAATGTATGTGAAATTATTTGTTGTCATGTGCGGAACTTTTTATTGAATAAAACTATTTTTTAAATAATACTTGTGTATTATTTATAAAACATAAATGGTTAATGCATGTAATATATTTCCGGAATGGGATCCAAACATTCACATGTTTATAAGAGAGCATGACATGTGATGAGAAAATGATTAAAAATCTCATGACATTCTACTTGTATAAATATAATAATAATTACCCACAGAGTGATGGTCAATAATGTATTCATCAATATTTCAAATAACCTTATGCAGACTTAAACATTCTGCATTTCGCAATAATCAATTGACTTGTGGCAATTAGCAAATCGCAATTGGCAATTAGTATTTGGCAATTGTCATTTAGCAATTAGCATGGCACACCGGCCTTCCATAGGGTGGCAATGAATACACAATTCACGCACTAAGCACATCTTTGAAAACGACACCATGCAGTATAATAGTATCGTTACTAGCGACAACGTAGTTTTACAAACATGACAAACAGAATATAACTTCCATCTTCAAACAATGTAATGATGCATCCGTATCATTCCAGATGTCACTATTGAATTCGAATTAGCATCGTTCCGTCTTAAACAGGCCGAGCGGCTGATATGGTATAAACACAAAAAGAATGCTCAAATGAAAATCTATCCGCAGAAACATTCAGCGACTTAAATGAAAATAAAGCAATGTGTGCTAGAAAAAAACAACATCATTTAAACATCAACGAAAACCATAATGAAAATTATGTCAGTCCTTAAGAAGACATTTTATTTAATATAGGAAAGGAATAAAATCAACGTAATGTTCGTAATCGTGTTTTACTGTTGTGTTACATTGATCAATAAAACAGTACGTGTTGCGTTGGTTAAACGAATGACGTCGACGTTATTGAACGTTTAGGTGCCGAACACCGTACGTCACGTCACGATTTTGTTCGTATTCGTTGTGTACAGCAGGATTACGAAACACCCTGATATTATCGATTTACATATGTATTTGTTAACAGCTTACTATAGCAAATGACTTGTATCTCCCTATATTCAAGTGAAACATGAAAACAACTACTGACGCCTTAAAAAGATCGCACATGAACAGCACATGTCATCGACGCAATCAGAGATACGCTTTTTGTTAACATGGTTAACAACGGGTCTCTCTGTGTGTATAATCCTCTTTTAATCATGAATTTAAAAATATACCTTTCGGCTATTTGATCGCTGATTTTTCACAAAGCGACTAAATTAAACCCACAACTCGTTTGTTTACGGTTTCAAAACTTTTTGCCCGTCGGCAACAAAAAATGTTGAAACGTTTTGTATTTCAACACCATAATCTTAGGCCCGATAAATTGCTTCACATACTTAAAGGTGCATTAAAATATACATGGACCTCGCAAGGTTTGCGTTTGTCGCATGCACGGCCCGATAAGCCAGGACTATTTTCTCGTGATTCCATTTTCACCCAAAGACAAATACAACACAACAACGTGGTACACGAAAAATCTTGGGTCAATATGTGTACACGTACATTTCGAAACGCTGGGTTCAATATGTGTACACGTACATTTCGAAACCCTGGGGTCAATGTGTGAACATGTACATTTCGAAACGCTGGGGTCAATGTGTGTACACGTACATTTTAAAAAGCTGGGGGTCAATGTGTGTACACGTACATTTCGAAACGCTGGGGTCAATGTGGGTACATGTACATTTCGAAACCCTGGGGTCAGTGTGTGTACATGTATATTTCGAATACCTGGTGTTCAATGTGTGTACACGTTCATTTCGAAACGCTGGAGTCAATATGTGTACACGTACATTTCGAAACCCTGGGGTCAATGTGTGAACATGTACATTTCGAAACGCTGGGGTCAATGTGTGTACACGTACATTTTGAAAAGCTGGGGGTCAATGTGGGTACATGTACATTTCGAAACGCTGGGGTCAATGTGTGTACATGTACATTTGGAATACCTGGTGTTCAATGTGTGTACACGTACATTTCGAAATGCTAGGGGTCAATGTGTGTATATATACATTTCCAAACGCTGTAGTCAGCGTGTGCACATGTACATTTCGAAACGCTGGGGTCAATGTGTGTACACGTACATTTCGAAACGCTGGTGTCAGCGTGTGTACATTTCGATTTTAAAATGCTGGGGTAAATGTGTGTACATGTGTATTTTTCGAAGTTTATGAGGTTCTTTCGTACCGAGCCAGGATTATGTGTGGACCCGATCGAGGTGTCTGCCAGCACCCCTACCTAATTAGCGACACATCGACGTTGGGACGAATTTAGAATCGTAGCTGCAATTTGTTACTTAAATACCTGTCCTATATGATGACCTTGCACTAACCTGAGTTCAGGGTCATATTCCAAGTAGTTTTATGCAATTTGACATAGCAATGTGTGACGCCACTTGGATACTTTAAATGTACATTCAAACAATATTATAATATTCTTTTTAAATATTTATTTTATTTTATTTTTCGACTGCATTGGCGTGATGTATGAGTTTAGTGCTCTTGGTGAGTTTTTCTGACCGCTCTTTGTCCGTCGTTCGTCGACCGTCAACATTTTCATTCACAACATCTCCTAAACCGCTTGGCAGATTTTCACCAAACTTCACAGGAATAATCCTTGGGTGACCCTTTTTTTTAATTGTTTAAATCGTTTAAATCGTTTCGGTCCGCTGCATATGTAGCTCACCAGAGCTAAAAATATATATTTAAACAGAGAAATCTTAAAACAAAAATAATCTTCTCCTCTGAAACCGCAAGCTTTCATATTTGGTATGTGGCATCCTCCAATGTTCTTCTAGAAAGTCTGTTCAAATTATTCCCCTTGGGTCAAAACTAGCCACGCCCAGAGGTCACATGGTTTATATAGACTTAAATAGCAAAATGACTTTAACAATCTTCTCCTCTAAAACGGCAAGGCCCAGAGGTTTCGTATTTGGTATGTTACATCGGATAGTGGTCCTCTACAAAGATTGTTCAATTATGCCCCTGTGGTAAAATTGGCCACGCCCTGGATGTCAAATGGTTTCAGTAGACTTATATGGTAAGTGGTATTTCAATACACCTTCTAGTGATCCTCTACAAAGTTTGTTCAAATTATTCCCCCGGGGTCAAAACTGGCCACGCCCCGGTGGTAACATGGTTTATATAGACTTAAATTGCAAAATGACTTTAAAAATCTTCTCCTCTGAAACTGCAAGGCCCAGAGGCATCGTATTTGGTATGTAAAATTGTGAAGAGGCCCTCTACAAGGGTTATTCCAATTATGCCCGAGGGTAACATGGTTTCTACAGATATACATGGATAGTGATCTTTTCCTCTGAAACCGCATGGCCCAGAGGCTTCGTATTTGGTATGTAAAACTGTATAGTGGTCCTTTACAAAGATTGTTCAAATTATGCCACTGGGGTCAACACTGGCCACGCCCCAGGCGTCACATGGTTAATTCAGAGTTAAATAGGAAAATTACTTTTAAAATCTTCTCATCTGAAACCGCAAGGCCCAGAAGTTTTGTATTTGGTATATAAAATGGTACAGTGGTCCTCTACAAAGATTGTTCAAACTATGCCCCTTTGATAAAAAGTTGCCCCGCTATGGTGATCCGGAGTGACAAGGTTTATATAGACTTTGTACTTCAGACTTACCAAATGTTGTTTTCTTGTCATTTAAAAGTAATCCTTGCTGTTCTAGTAAAGGATTGAGAAAATGTCCAACATTGATGCTTTACAGTAATTGGCAAGAAAAGGACTTCAATACATCCATAAATCAAAAACCGACTTCAATTGACAACCCTTTACAATCTGTGTCTGTGACTTTATTTATACACTGAATGCATTAAAACTTCAAAATACCAAAGTGGTTCAATAATTCCATTCCACGCAGAAATGTGGTTGCCAAGGCAACCATAGTAAAACTTAAAAAAAACTTCTGGTCTAAAACTTCTGGCCAATTTGAAAATAATGTTTGCACAAAATAATTGTTCGTTCTTTGAAATCACAAACACACACGTTTCATATTTGGTATGTTACATTGAAAAGTGGTCGAATACATGATTGTTCAATCATGCCCCTAAAACAAAACGCTAGCCGCGCTCCATAAATCACATGGTTTCTATACACTTGTATAGCTAACTAGTAGGCTTCAAACTTCTCTCAAACCAAAGCCTCATAACTTTAAAGGTCGCATAGTTTCTGAGCCAGAATAGTACAACTGCACATTAAACATCTTTAACAAGGCTAATAACTATTTTATATGGTATGTTACATTGTATTATTTATGCACCTTTCAATGTTTTCCCCAAGGGGGGGGGGGGGGCATATAGGGGACTTTAGACTGCAATTAGCGATTCCCGACAGGCAGGAATTTGATATGCCGAATGATTCTGGGTCCCGGGGAAATAGACTTTGGTTGGAATTTAGATTCCGGTAATATATGCCCCGGGCCATTTGATAGATATATAGCATCTCCCAGTGAGGGGATTTAGACAAATATGCTTGACTCTAGAGTGGGGCATTAAGCCCGCCGCTCCACCTCCCCTGGGGGAAAATATTGATAGGTGCATTACTGTTCCTGTCCTAAAATCGAAAATAAATAAAATAGTTAACCAATACACTTGCTCGATCTTCATACTCAGTGCTTACTGAGCGCTCAAGGGCCATGAGCAGACGCGAGTACAGGATTTTGATTTAGAGGGGGACGGAAATATTCAGTAACTCAGCAGGGGCGTCGGCAACTTTTCAACATTGGGGCGGCGAGGGGGTCGTGGCTTCCAGGTTAAGACTTTCTCTGCATGTTAAGAGTACAATACCTTAATAAGTGGCCTCTACGAGAAACATAGAGACACTAATCTGCACCAAATAATTATCAATGTTATGTTGTATGAGATTTATAGCACATGGGGCTGTTGATTGCCACGGATTAGGGGCCAGCATGATGGATGGTCATTTAATTGACCATGTGGAACAGCGACGGACTTCAAACAACAGGGGAGGGGCGATTTTTAAATGATCGAGAAGGGGCGGCGGAATTTATACATGTCGATCACTTGCCG
Source organism: Congeria kusceri (assembly GCA_027627225.1). Classification (NCBI taxonomy): domain Eukaryota; kingdom Metazoa; phylum Mollusca; class Bivalvia; order Myida; family Dreissenidae; genus Congeria; species Congeria kusceri. Next base: position 48,023,755 of record CM051036.1, on the reverse strand, counting down.
AAATATTTGGGCGGCCACTCCGCCCCTGTCGCGCCATTGCCGACGCAGTTGAGTAACTGAAGAAGGCCGCCGAAAAGCCTGATTTGTGTCGCTATACGTTTCCGCCACCGTCTAAATCCGCCGATGATTTGACCCTCTTGTTTTTTTCTTTTTTAATTCGTTGCTACGAGCTGTTTCTTTACTGAACGATCACATACTTTGAGTAATTGTCAAGCCCATTTTGTTCAAATAACCTGGATTTTGTAAATCATAGTTTTATCGTGACAATTTCTTGGAAATATTATAATTACTTTAATGTGTATTCTCAGTTTGTTGTTGTTGCTGCTGCTCCTGTTGTCGTTATATTGTTGTTATTTTTTTTAAATATTATTTCAAATATTATATACTTAATTTAATTTAGTATCATTCAATTAGAGTACAATGTAGTTATATATGCTGGCCTGAACACTGTCGAAATGCTTTTTTTCTCATCCGTGACTTGATGTCAAACGGTCGGAGAGACGCTTTAATTATTTATTGCTATCTCGAATAGAAATTGTACTACACCTTGCTTTCATTTCTGCTATTTGTTCAAGATATTCTTCAAATAGACTTTTGTTCGTATAAATTCCCTTTAGCCATTCACTCAGCAATATTGAAACTCAATAATATACGTTATGTTCTCTTGAAGTTCACCAGTATTTAATCCGTCGTCATGGCAGCCGTAGCCCCGGGGCTCTCTCTTTCATTACGATCCTAGTTGCCGCCGAGGCCTCGATATGCGCCATGCGAGCGCTAGAGTGGTTGGCCGCGGGCGTTTCACCCGCTGGAGAATCGTATTGAACTAATGTTCAGACGAAACAGGCGGTTTGGCTGAGCTTGTGCTCTTTTCTCTCCGTACCTAGCTTGCTGGAGGTTTGAAATTTGAACATTACAATTGTAATGTTTTACTGTACGTGTAAAAAGAAGTAATTGAGGTGCTTTAAACAGGGAGACGTTAATCCTCACTTCAATAGTTCAAGGTAAGATATTGTATTATATTATTTCAGCCAATTTAATAACAGTTTAACTGACGGCCATGCTGCGAGTCCAACTATATTAATGAAACGCTAGCCATAGTACGACGTATATTTAGGAGCGTAAATATATTTTTTTCTGTGCAATGGTTCAGATATGTTTTAAATGAATTATCAGTAATAACTAATTGAGAAAATGTTATTAGTAGAAGCAGTAATAGTAGTAGTAGTAGTAGCAGTAGTATTAGTAGTTGCAGTAGTAGTAGTAGCAGTAGTAGTAGTTGCAGTAGTAGTAGTAGTAGTAGTAGTAGTAGTAGTAGTAGTAGTAGTAGTAGTTGTAGTAGTAGTAGTAGTAGTAGTAGTAGTAATAGTAGTAGTAGTAGTAGTAGTAGTAGTAGTAGTAGTAGTAGTAGTAGTAGCAGTAGCAGTAGTTGTAGCAGCAGCAGAGCAGTAGTAGTAGTAGCAGTAGTAGTAGTAATAGTAGTAGTAGTGGTAGTTGCAGTAGTAGTAGTAGTAGTAGTAGTAGCAGTAGTAGTAGTAGTAGTAGTAGTTGCAGTAGTAGTAGTAGTAGAAGTAGTAGTAGTAGTAGTAGTAGTAGTAGTAGTAGTAGTAGTAGTAGTAGTAGTAGTAGTAGTAGTAATAGTAGTAGTAGTAGTAGCAGCAGCAGCAGTAGTAGTAGCGGTAGTAGTAGTAGTAGCAGCAGTAGTAGTAGCGGTAGTAGTAGTAGTAGCAGCAGCAGCAGTAGTAGTAGCGGTAGTAGTAGTTGTAGCAGCAGCAGCAGCAGTAGTAACAGTAGTAATAGTATAAGCAGCCGCAGGAGGAGTAGGAGGTGGAGCAGCAGTTTCTTTAGTAGTCTAACGCATAAACAAACAATCTGTACTCGGGAGTATTGTATTTGTTGACACAAATATTACAGAAAATCGACTGGGTAGCAGTGTTATATTTTTAACAAAATGAACCTTTAAGTCGTTGGGAATGAAGCTCAAATCCAATTAGTGCAGAAAGCGCCCACGGCAGAGGATATTGAACAAAGGCATTTCATTCTTCCCTTTCTTGGCCAGTATAAACATCCCCGGATATTCCCCTCGGGGTACTGGTCCGGGACAGTCAGTGAACAGAGATGAATGTATACCCAATTAGAAGTGTGTAAATGTACAAAGCCGGGGGCGATGTCGACATGTATTTATAGTTTTGCCCCAGGGTAGAAAATCTTTTCCGCAGTGTGTTTGGTAGTTAACATCTAGTGTTTGTGCAGCTAACACCGCTGGGAATTTTTAGCAAACTTTGTATTTACAGTGTTGCAACATGATATAACTAGTGCGGGTTTGGTTATAATACGTGCGTCCGAGGATTTAACCCATATCAACAAGGTATTGTTTGCGCCCATGTGCTATGTATTTATTTTAGACCAAGAATATAGTTTAATTATAGGTAAAAAAGCTAGTCATGATTGTTCCCTTGATGTATCATGCTATTTTTTAATATTTACATTTGTATGTATTTGAAAATTTCAGGAAATTGGTGCCCGTTCTCTGTACACTTCATCGCCATAAGTTCAACATGGAGCTGAAAGTCTCCCTCCCGGAGTCGACGGCGTCGGTCCGGAGAATCTCCTCCCCGGCAACGCGGCCGACGTTTTCAGCGGCGCACGTGACGCAGAATGGCGGTTACCCGACGCCGACCAAGATCACCGGCGTTCCGTGCCCCGCCACTCCCACGCGGTACACGGCGCCGGTACACATTGACGTCGGTGGCGTCATCTACACGTCCTCTCTGGAGACGCTGACAAGGTTCGTGAACGTGATTATTGTGGCGTCTCCGACAACGATTTCGCATGCCGTTGAATTTACAGACACATACCAGTATAATTTGGCGCTACGTTGTTTATCAAGTGATTAAAAGCACCATATCCGATTTAAATACCAATTTCACGGATCTGTATTTATCTAGGGGTGCAATATATAAATTATCTACACAAATATTCGTTTTCGACGATTTGCCATGCTTTAAAACACGTTCATACATAATTTACATATTCTGAAAATGTGCTATATGATGCTGGTCGATGCGGATTCAGTAACTAACGAACTTCAGACCGTAAAAAGCAGAAATATAAAGTTCCCTGCATGCACAGGTCTGCGTTTTATCCAAAATTTATTATTTGGTAGTCTCTATTTTAACGTCTAAACAAACAAGTCAGCTAAATCCTAAACGTAGTACTCATTGCAGGGATGACAAAGTTAAAGAAATACAGCTGTAACTCGAATACACTGTTACACAAAAATATTTTCGATTCGTGGACATCTTATATATAGAGAGTTCACAGACTCTTGCAGAAACCGCTTACAAGGTTGCTTGCTGTAAAAAAAGAACTGGAAGTGCATCGGTGCACACTATCTGTTTAATTGTAATCGTTTAGATATTGATCAGAAAAAAGTTTGCAAGTGTAAATGTAGAAACAATTTCCGATTTATCGTTGTTTATAGGCCAATAAACAACGATTTGGAGTTTTGATGCGTGGGAATTAAACCACGAGGGCATTAACCAGATTTGTTTAACAGCCACGCATCAGAATGACAAAGAGGTGTTTATTGGCCGATAAACAACGATAATGCGATTGTTTTTCGTTCTAATTAATGATTTTTTACTACGCTCCGCTCAGAATCGGGACTTCTTTTTGCGTCGTTTATTGGGTAGTTTAACAACGATAAATGTGTTCGTTGTCTATCGAAAAATCAGCAAATGTCATGTTAGAATAAAACAGATACACATTGTATAGAATAACGATATGACTGTTTCATTTGTAAACGCTGTAATTGCGGGGCGATAGACGATCGTCTAATGTGTCTAATTCATCGAGCACGATGTAAAGGCTATAATTACAAAATCATCGCGGTTCAGAATGTTTGAAGGCTCTTCAACCTGTCAAACACATACATAATAACATCGCCAGGCTACAAGCTGTTTCGGCTGTGTAGTTTGAAGCCCGAGGCATGCGCCAAGATTAACGATTTCTCCTTCGTTACTTAGTTGCCATGGTAATGATCATTCGCCCGAGGGTGTCCGCGTAAAAATCTAGAACGCCTAAACGGCGGGAGAAGTCCCCCCCCCCCCCCCTCGCGCGATTCAAGTAGAGAGGGAGACAATTGACATTATTTTGAGATCTAGCCTGTGGCGTAACTGGCTTTTAGATCAATTAAAGTCACTTAACAGAGTGCAGCATAAATAATCAGCCCCAAACATATGGACCTCTGTATTTTGTGTTCGTTTTGTACAGTATTGCAATCGCTTGTTTTCTTCACTTGTCTGTTGATTGTTAAATTTAACCTGTACATAATCATGATACAGTGGTCATTTGAATTTCTGAAATTCATTGTAGTTTCCCGTCTGTTCGTGTCACTGAGATATACCAGTATTAAATGCTGTCACAGTCGGAATATTGTATTTCCAGTAGAGTTATCTTCGGTTATACACGATTTCTAAAGTCACAACGTATAGAGAAAGACTATTGGATGAGCAAACTACTTCTACTCGTTCGTGCGTTAATTTCTATAAGTTCATTCCTGCAAAAAAAAAAAGTTCCTTAAATAGTTTTACAGAGATAATTACCCAAGGCCCATACTCCACAAACGATCCCCATACTCGACTTCCAGATGTGTTGTCTGCAAATACCGGTATTTATAATAATGAAGGGGCTTTTCAGGGGATATGTCATAATTAAAGTGGCTTCTCTAGATATCGTTCTCTCTTTCTCATCTCTTCGGATACACTTGTGTATTATGGTGTTACCAATCTATAATCGTAAAGGTAGTTTCGTGCTGAACCTGGTTTACTATTAAAGGATGCTGGAGTTCTCAATAATCCTTCACTTATGTGCATACCAACCTATGCGACAGCTACAATGTTCGAATAAAACAATAACAACAAACCCCGCATATTTAAAAGATCTAAACATTTTCTTCTTCTACAGGTTCCCGGAGTCGCGACTCGCTAAGATGTTTAACGGCAACATACCCGTAGTCCTGGACACCTTAAAGCAGCACTACTTCATCGACAGGGACGGCAAGATGTTCCGCTTCATCCTCAACTATATGCGCTCGGGAAAACTCGTGCTGCCGGAGAAATTCGCGGAAACTGAACAACTGTACGAAGAGGCGCGGTATTTCGATATACAGGGCATTTTAAAGGAACTTGAAGTGTTGCGTGGAGTAAAGGAAGTGAAAAGGGAACCCATGGAAACGTGTGATAAAAGTTACGGTTCCAAAGCGCCACCGTCGTCGTCTTCTGTCGGCGGGTTTTGTGACTGTGTTGCCGTGAGCTTAAGCCCTGATCTTGGGGAAAGAATTTCGCTGAGCGCAGAGAGGTTTCTCCTGGAGGAAGTGTTTCCGGAATTGAACTCGGCCCTCATGGATTCCCGGAACTCCGGGTTCAATCTTGACAATCGTTACGTTATACGCTTTCCGCTAAACGGATTTTGTAAACTGAATTCCGTACAGGTGTTTCAGCGGTTACTAAACCACAGCTTCAAAATCGAGGCCTCGACCGGGGGCGGCGTGGAAGGACAACAGTTCTGCGAATATCTGTTCGTGCGGAGAAACTGCCCCAAAGCATAATACAACTGTACTACGTGTTACAATTCCAACTGGCGCTCACCAGCTATATAGCCAGACCACCGACGTTTATCAAACATTTTAACAACAAACATTCTCTAATATTCTAGGTTTGAACTGTGAAATACAAACAAGCAGCCATTTTTTGGGGCCGAAATACCTGCCATTTTGAAATAATTTCACCAGAAAATGCGAAAATATACCTGATTTTCAAACAGTTACCAAACTTAAAAGTAACCAGTGGCTATTTTTGCTACTGGTAACGCTAATGCACGTATCAATATTTTCCCCCGATGGAGGGAGCGGCGGGCAATCACAGGAGAAATTTGACTAATTGTATTTTGAGGGAGCTAATTCCCCACCCTAGAGCCAAGCCTTTATGTCTAAATCACCTCAAGGGGGATCATCCCGGTAGCTTAATCGTTGTATCATAATTGGCCTAGGGGCCAATATTACCGGGATCTAAAATCCGAATAGTCTATTTTCCGGGACCCGGAATCATTCGGCGTGTCAAATTCCCGCCAGTCGGGAATTGCTTTCAGTCTAAGGTCCCGTATATGCCCGCCGCTCCTCACCTGTGGGAAAAACAGGATACTGAGTACCGGGTAGGTGCTTAACATAAATTAGGAAATAATTTTGAGTTGTTTACAGATAAACAATTATAAAGCAGAAATTATTTCGATTCTAACATGACCTTACAAAATATTCTGCAATTACAATGCGAACTGTATTTTACAGTTTCGGAACTACTTTTTCAAGCTGTTTATTGGCAATTTAACAACGGAATTTGTTTTCTTTGTCTATAGAAAACTCTGCGCATGTAATGGTAGAATAATGCAGGTCACATGTATTTGTAAGTTGTAGTTGCATTTCAGTCTCTTAGAAACGTGTGGGGAATGCATTTTGCCGTATATGTATATAATTGCATTCATTTTAAATGTATGTGTAACTTGTCTTCATTTAGACATATATGTATAAATCGGTCATGCACTACTATTATAGTGCGTGCAACGGAAATTTTGTCGTTTACATGCTAATATAAAGCATACAAGGAAGGCATTGTCAATTAATTAGCCTTTTTAGCCCCATCTTGCTAAGTTTAAGCAGCACAGTGTACCTTTTCAGGTCCTGTATACTTCCCTTCCTATAACTAACGTTAAGACTGGCTTGGCTATATAACCGGTCGGGTGCCAGTGGTATTTCCTTCGCAAACTGTCAACATTTATTCATGCCACAAGTTTGAGCAGTTATACATGTATATATGTCTGTAGTAATGAGAATATAATTATGAATACATGTACACTCCGTTGTTTGGGGATGTGTTTACGTTTTTTTCATTAAGTCTCGATTGTTTCAAATGTACACCAGTGCTGATTATAAAATATTTGCAAGACTTACAATAAAATTGTGAAATGTACATTTACTAGAACCGCTTCACCTATGTGTGCAATTTTTTCATACTCCGTTTATCGTGATCATGAACACCTTAATTGTATTTGTTATCCGACTTCAGTCTACGTTAAACAAAATTGTCCCCCGATATTTCAAAACATTCCAAAATAACCGTTGTTAGACCAAACTTGGAAAGATGTAGCAGACATGTACCACTGAAAAGGAATTCAACGATTTCCGCCACGTACATTATGCCTGTTGTTCTAAAAGAATTTACTGAAGCTATATGACGCGCTTCCTGGAGATACAATATTGCGTGCACAACACTTAAAGGCACACAAGGTGCTGCAAGTTAAGACAACCACCAATATTTAACCAAGATTTAATCAACACATAAAATAAAACATTATGACCAAACACTAGTTTACATTTTCTTAAAATAAATAAAATTTGACTCGTTTTATTTCCACTTGATTGTTTACATTAAAGACATTTGGTGTCCTGTAAAAGGAATGCAAATCCTATGCATGATTTTTGCCTGGAAAAATTCCGTTACTGTGGTAGGTGAAGTGTTTCAATTTTGAGGGTCGTCTAATAAACCTGTACTATTATCAGAATTGAATAAAGACATCGGTACAAAACATTGACAAAACAAAGGTAATTATACACGAAGCAACATGGTTTTTCTATGCAAATTTACCTAATATAGTGGTCAGAAACTTACTAAGTGATTTTTAGTTCATAAATTGTTGCATGTATTATATATTTTAAACTTCAAATACTGTATAAAACGTTTCAGAGACGGCCCTCAAAATGCCTCGTCCAGTTTATGACAAATGACATTACTGTTAGCAATACAGTTATTCATGAATAGCATGGAACTGGTGAAAATCACCACACTAGCAAATAAACAAAACAAGTGTTAATAAACAGGTTAGTTGGAGGATCGGTGTTTTTATTTTAAACGGTATTAAAAAATCAAATAGTTTCCTGACGTTGGGTATAATAGAAGCTTACACATACAATATAACAACTTTACCAGAAATGTTTTGTTTAATATAAATTTGAACACTTTAATACACGGTTATGAATACTACAGCCTTTATTTTTATGAATTATTTAACGAAACTTGGACCGAGTGTTCTTTTACCATCCCTACTGGTAATGAAATTCCCATATATCTGAAAACGCACATTGAAAGGGAGAAAATAATACAAAATTGGAAGTAATGCCTACTGTTCACAATCTTTGACTCCACCGAACCGAGGTGGACCTCGGAAGTCACTACCGGACTTTGTCTTCGCACCTCCAAATGAGGTGTTCCGGTGAGTCTCCCACCCGTATTATAGCACAGTTCTAGTGTTGCATGCATACGAATCATATAAAACATATTATTTTGACTCGATTAGCGTTTAAGTATTTAGTCAGACATCATAACATTGACAAAACTAAGGTTTTGTTGTTTGTATTTTTCGCCACTTTAACAGTATTTCAGTCATATCGCGGTGGTCAGTTAACCTACTCGCACTTTTCCTGGGCAAGCTTAGACGACCTAAGCGGTTTTACCAGTACTAAGTGCACATGCTTATGCCAGTAACTGACAGCTGCCCTACTTGAATCAGACGTAGGGGAGTATGGCCGTAGAACAAAATTCATGACCAATCCCCACACGTTATGTGGCCGGGAAGTTAGGCTTTACGGGTTGTTCCACTCAACTCTAGATTAACCAAATACTGCAGTACATTATATATGAATTATATATATGAAAGATTGATGAAATATTGAATCCGGACGTTGATCGGGATCACCACCAAAAGTTGCTAAATAACCGACAAATGCCGGCAAAACATAACCCTTTTGGCGAAGGATAAAGGTCTGGATGTGGGTAAAGACCATTCTGAGTGGTTGATCAATACGATCAAACTGTATTCTCTGATTATTGTAATACAACCAAACAAACTGCTGATCTAAACTGTGTATTTCTAATGTTATTAAAGAACCACATAAACGGACAAGAAATTACGAGGAATCCGCCCTTATTCGAACGATATTTTAATCTAGGGGACGTAACTTGAAATAGCAACACTGTTGTATTTTTCACAAACATGACAAACACGCCTTAGTTACGTACATATATTACATATCGTTACTATAAATAGTAACAAATTGACGTCACGAGCGGGCCGATATTCGTATCCGCCGGGCCAATATAATCATATTGGCCCCGGTCCGATTTTCTATATCTGAAAAGAATCAGATCGCGCGACGTCAACGACGACGACTGACGTAATCACTAGAAAACATGGCGGCGTAAGAAAACAACGCTAGATTTGTTAGCAGAATCGTTTAATGGATCTCGATGCAATAATACAGTGTAATGAGAGCATAGAAAGGCAGATGATTACCAACAAAGATACATATGACTTTGTTGAAAGCAAAAAAAATGAGAACACAAGAAAAAAAACGGAATATGATGTACGACATTTCCGGGAATGGCTTACGCTGGAAGATGAAGTGACAGATTTTGAACAAATGGAGCCGGCAGCATTGGATATGTGTATGGCGAGATACTTTTTGAGTGTCAAGAATTGCAAAACAAAGAAAGACCTTGAACCCGGCACTTTAAAGGGAATTCAAGGTAGCATCAAGAGATACCTGTGTGACAAAAACTATGGTGTTGACATTATGACTGATCTGCGGTGTAAGCACTCCAGGAATGTTCTGAGGGCCAAGGCCGTGGACTTGAAAGAAAAGGGACTGGGCAACAAAGCCAAGCGATCCGATCCATTTACACCAAGAGAGATTGACATTCTGTACAAGAAAAAGCTACTTGGTACAGGTATGTTAGCGTGTTCATGCAATCAGCTGATTCCTGTCAAGTTTACTATTTACTGTTGCATAACAACAAGGGAAGTCACTCTGAGTTCTGGAAATTTCGCAACCTCTACATTTCGTACCCGCATTAACTTTAATTGTGACGCATTTAATACAGTCTTAAAGATAAGAAAAACCGTATTATATTGAATTTGTCAATAACATAAAAACGTACATTGTTGTTCCGGATAAGTATTAAACACATTTACTGAGTAAATCTATATATTTTAAAATAAACGTACATCTCTAAACTTACTTATAATTGTTTTAGATAAGAGATACTTTCGAGCGTTATACGGTTCCGAAAAATATATAGATAAATATCATACTTGAAAATTAACAACATATTTTCCAGAATCGCCAAAGTCCATTATCAACACACTCTGGTTGAACAACACCCTTTACTTTGGCCTCAGAGGCAGGCAAGAACATATGAACATGCTTTGGGGGGACCTGGAATTAATGCAGACAACAGATGGAACCAGATACGTAGAGTACACAGAGAGAGCCACTAAGACCAGGAAGGGAATAACAGACGATGCACGAATGTTCAAGCCCAAAATCTTTGAGCAACCAGGTAGTAAATGAAGTTGATGTTAACATCGAATTATTGATATGTTATTAATCTTTCTTTACACATGTCTTATATATTGAAAAGAAATCGTAAATTATACTTAAAATGCAATAATGAATAACATTTTATTTAATCTGTATGCTCTTATCAAACTGACAATTCTATTGTTAAGTGTAATACATATTGTTTGAAAAACACAATAGGTTTAACATTATTCAATGACTTGAAATAAACAATGTATTTTCAGGAGATGAGAGATGTCCAGTGAAACTATATATGGAATATGAAAGCAGACGCCCACTTACAAGTCTGCGTCCTGACAGTAGGTTTTACCTACGGCCCAGTGATAAAGCCCGAGGTGAGGACCACTTCTGGTTCGTAAATCAGGCCATTGGTAAGAACAAACTTTGCCAGATAGCAAAAAACATGAGTACAACTGCCGGATTCACAGGAAGACATGTAAACCATTCCGGTAGAAAGACATTAGTTACCTCCCTAATGAATGCAGGGGTTGCACCCACTGAAGTGGTTCAGGTTACCCGGGCATAAAAACATCATGACACTCAACAGCTATCATAGCTTGAGCATTGACCGGCAACAACAAATGGCTAACATAATTCACAAGAATTGTTCTACAAGCACAGTTTCATCTTCTAATGAGCCAGGACCTTCTGGTGATCATGATGACGACATGAGTGATGCTGAACTCCTGCAACTTTCCCAAGAGATGGATCCAGCTGTGGAGCAGACATTAAAACAAATAAACCACTATGAAAATGTACTTGACTTGCAGGTTGTTCACAGTCCAGGTGGCTCATTGTCCATGCAACACCTAAAAACCCCAGGCAAACTGTTTTCGAACTGCACATTTAATGGTGCAGTGAACCTGAATTTTAAGAAATGATAAAAACCTAAAATTTGTGACAGCATGGTGCATATTTGTAGTTTGATTTCCATTTCATTCAGCATATTGCATAATAAATTTGATTAGCACTATCTTTGTTAATTGTTTTATTCATAATATTAATGTCATGTACTTATACAAATTGTCACTATATTTGCCTTTCTCATTAAATCTGAGATCTTTGTTATGTAATTACAGATTATTACATAAAAGAAACCTAAAAAGCTGTTTGCAGATTTTTGCACAAAAATAGTTCTTTATTGTTTGTTCCTCTAAATTAATGTTACTAATATAATGAATTTAGATATGAGCATTAATTTTAGTCACAAGTTTCATGTTTTTTATTGGAACATCGGCAAAACGCCTTTGACCATTTACATACAAGTAAACAACATATAGTCAAAGTGCATCAGTACAATACAAATACAATCATGTTAATAGACATAAACTACAGTGAAGAGTGTTTAAACATCGTGTACAAAAGTGTATGTATTAAAAACAACGCAATGAGAACAAACAAGTAATAAATAGACAATATATTTAGTGTTTCATAAAATATTTATTAAGAAGCAGCAAATACCTGTAATTTTTCCTCACGGAGTTTCATAGCATCGGTAATGAATCTGGCAACATCGTTAATGACTGTAGTATTTTGACAAGAGAGAATGTTTTTAAATTTTACTAAATTTGGCCAGTTGGATCGAATACAATATTTTGTTCAAAGATCTTTGTTGATTGAGCAAGTTAGAAAGAAATGATATTCGGATTCAACAGTGTTTGCATTACATAGTTTACATTTGCGTTCATCTCTAGGTACGTTATTATATCTACCAGTCTCTATTTCCAATGTATGGGCGCTAAGTCTAAATCTTGATAGCTGATGTTTTTGATTTTTATTATTAATGCAATCTAGATATTTTTCTTACACGAATTCCGTCTTAAACATTCTATAGTACTCTAGTTTCGGTTGGTTATTAATTGTAACATGCCAATTTTGGATAAACTGATCTTTTATTCTCTGGTTAATTTCATTAGAATAATTAAAATTGTCGTTTAAGTTATTGAAATACATTCCGTGTCCTAGTTGTTCTAATGCTTGTTTAACAAATACACACCACAGAGTATTGTTATTGTTATTATCCCTAATAGAATCGTTGTAGAGATCACATTGTTCGTTGTAAACAATGTGCATCAAAGATTCGGGTTTTTGCTTAATTTTAACCCAATAACTAAGGGCACGTTGCTTGCATATAATAGAGAGAGGAAATCTGCCTAATTCACCTAAGACAGCGGCATTAGAAGTCACATATGATGTCATGTACTTGTATAAATATAATTGCATTTTTTTAAATCGTATATCTTTGTTATGTAATGTCATAGTCTTATGAAATAAATAAATGAAATTAAAAAAAGCTAATAGTCTGTTAATAAATAATTTTTAGCACAGAAATGGTTCTTTAGCGTTTGTTCCTTTTAAATAATATTTTATGATAGAATAATAGAAATATTAGCATTTATTGTATGTCATGTCATGTACTTGGACTAATATGATTGCCTTTCTTGCTAAATTTGATGTTATTGTTATGTAACTGGTATGTTAGATTTTATATTAAAGAAAGCTAATACCGGTAGTATGTTAATAAAACATTTTGAGCACAGAAATTGTTCTACACTGTATTGCTTAGTAAATTTTCTAAATTATGACAAACACCTTTACAGTTAAAGCTAATTCCATAACCATCCAAAACGGAGAAAGGTAAACATACCCGAAATACTATTCCAAACACTAAAGTCACGATCCATTAATGAACAGCATTCCGCGCGTGCCTGCTAATCGTTCGAGAACTTGCTAGTAACCATTTTTAACTCTACAATGGCAGCTAGCAAAGCACTCGATGCGTTTAACGAACGAAAAATATTTACGTCCATCTTGTCGTGTCCTCTGTGTTAAATTGTCTCCCTTTGCTAAAGGAACGGTTTCGTCAAAACGGACACAAGTAAAATGGTTATGTTGGAAAGAGAACGATTAAATAATGAGCGAACTGGCATAATACCTTTAATAGTTTAAACAAACGTGATATGTAATATAAACGATAACATACGGCAGAGCCGGGCCGGACGTCTATAATCGGCCCTAGCCGAATAACGGCCCTCGGGCCGTTATAGCGGCAGCGGGCCGATATATAGACGTCCGGCCCGGCCCTGCCGTATGTTATTGTCTAAATATGAACAAATTCTAACGCAGATGTCACAAATGCGTAACTGTAAGAATCCGTTCAAATAAAAATCATATCATTCATGAAAGATCAGTATCAAAATGCAGACACGATACTTAAGTCTTAGTAGAACAGACAAAATATGTATGTTTTGGGGAAAGTTTAATTCACATTTACAATGAGTCAATAAAAATATACATACACAGAAGGAACAATGGCAAAATATTAAAATGTGGTGCAATGATGGAGACTAATGGATCAACATGATTACTGTCATATTTTTGTCCCATGTGAGGGACAGAGCTGAAAGTTGCAACAATATGTACACGTCTTGGTATCAGTGGTGCTGCATTGGTGTATCTATGACAGCTTAGAATTTCTATTATATACACTGTTGACTGCTCCAATTAGAACAAAGTCTGATTTTAAACTGACACAGCATGTACCCCACAGTAAAGGACGTTTGTCTATTCTAGCACATGAACTCTTCAATGTTCTTAGATCTAATATCAGAATCATTCTGAATGCTTCTCTTCAGTCCCTTGATTTCTGGGTAGCCTTTCATCACTGTCAGTTCAACAATGTAAACAGGAAGTAAAACGTCCGTTGCTATTGTCTGGAGTGTTAATTAAAATCGTGGTCCTGCAAGTAAAAACAAACAGATGTTAAAGCATTTGTGCCGAAACAAAAGCACACCATGTACTAGCAATTTTGTGCACTTTCTGAAATTGTCAATGTGAAATGCTTAGACATGCTGTTAGGTAGATAATAATTCAAGACACCTGTTACATGTGAATGCTGCAATTATCGGTACTTGATTAAATGTAATGCTAAAGAATGAATTGACATTCAAATGCTGACTGAGTTTCAGAAATGATAACACAATTTCAACAGCGCAAGTACTGGTAGCTCACTGAGTTTATGCTCTGAAATGTTAGCCCGACAGACATTTCTGATAGCCATCAGGCTATGGGCGCTGAATTTGTCCGACACTGCAGATGTAAACATGGTGTATAACAGGAAAAGATTACTGGGTTATCATGATTTGGCTATAATTTTATAAGAATTGCTCCTGGTACAGCCGTACCTTGTCCCCTCATCATGCCTGGTGGTGGTCCCCTCATCCCAGGAGGGGGAGGTCCCCCACGGCCCATCATCCCCCCTCGCATCATACCTGCAAACACAGAACATAGACATTGTCAATGATTACAACATCAATATCACTGCTACTGGACACACAGCTTCCCCTGGCTGAACATTTCCATTAGCCAAATTTTCCTAAAACATTCTTATTTTGACCAACTGTTAGGTTTTTATAAGGAACATGTAGCTAAATGTAATTTTCTTTTGCCAAATATTCAATTTTGTAAATATTTTCTAATTTTGCCAATGACATCACGAGACTGGGAAAGTATGCACAGCATGCATAACACGAGGTTCCCATTTTAATACCCCTTAAAATCTTCACACTTTATAGCGAGATCAACTTATATTTGGGGTATAGTATAGGAAGCTTTCACTTTAGTTAAAATTCATAAAATGCAAATGTTATATTTCATTAGTCAGTTTACTATAAAAATTGAACATAATATCCCGTTGAATAAGGATGATAAATAACTTTTTATACTGACACATTTTGTTAACAAATTATTTGAATTTCGTTTGGATCCAATGAGCAGTCCAATGACAACAAACTGAACATTAAACAATAAATAACTATTGAAAAACAGAATGCAAACGAAATGGAAACAACAGCAACCAATTCAACCCGTTGAACAATTTGGTACCTGCTGGAACATATTGTACACCAATTTGAAAACCTAATTAAAAGATTGGCAAAATGGTAAGCTTTACGACACTTTTATTTGATGCTTTATGATGATCGAGTATTTATTCCCATAATGTACATTAATTTTATCAAACACTTCTTAGATTTTAATCATTTCAAGAACACAAAGGACATTGGATCAATGGAATTACAGTCAACCGTTTTAATAATTCGATCCATTTCCGCTGAAAATTAAGATACAATATACAAATTTCAGTTATAAACACTTCCCTTTCTAGCATAATTGACGGAAGAGTAATTTTATAAATTCTGGTACGTTCAGCTTGGCTTTTACCATCAAAAACCTGGTTACCATCTCTTTTTTGTGTGGATTTATGAACATCCTTTGTAAAATCATGTGGTAATAAACAGTTAAGAGGATTTTTATTAGATTTAAGCAAACAACAAAATTGTGGCAGTTTTCTAATATTCCGATGCATTGTATGACATTGCAACGAGGACAGACTGTACACAGAGTATAACTCACCAGCTTGTTGTGGGTTCATCATCTGCGGGGAAGGTCCACCTACGCCCCGTACAGGTCCCTGCAAGCCTGGAGCAGCTCCCCCTGGGCCAGATTGCACTCCCCTGCCTGCTGCCCGTCCCATACCTGCCCCTGGGGCCGCCCCTGACAATGGCACCCTCGACATGCCGTCCTATGTAAAGAACAGCAAAATACTTGGAATATATTTGTATCAAGCTACTAATTCCTTTCCTGGTCAATTACATTCTTAACAATGCGGCGAGGTGCCTTACTTATTCTATTCAGTTCATGATCAGTTGATTGGTGGTGACCGTGTTGAAGGTGCAGCAGAACTAGAAAGCTAAGTAGACAAGGAGTCATTGCACTTTGTCAAAATCTTCACATATACAACATAATCATGAATACGAAATGTACACAGGCATACAATTAACGTTATAAATATACCGTAGTTTCCTAACGATTTCATGGCTATCGAATTCATGCATGCGCCGAAATAGCGCGTGCCTGAATTCGTGCAAGTTTTTCCGGAAGTAAACAACAATAAACTATACACCAGAAAAATGAAATATAATCCAATAATTAGCTTTAATTATGAGATAACAGGTCCAAAGTACACCTTAAACTACCATAAAATCCATGATTTCCCATAAATAAAGGTTTTTCTCGAATATGTAACGAGTATCAAAATGAAAATATCAACAAGCGTCTGTGTCGTTGCATCACCTGATCAAATCCAACTCCAACTCCCTATAACATGTAAAAGGTTACATGACACTGACATTTATGATTTATTAACAAATCATGTTTTATTCTGTTATGAACGTTATGCAATCAAAGTCAATGCAAATAAAAGCATAAAAGAAATCAGAAATCAAAATGTTAAAGTAAATTGCAGTGTCCCTACAGGTTTACATTTTATAAATGTTTTAAGGACATATGCAACCCAAAACACCATGCGAGTTCAATTGACTACCCCACACATGCTAAATAAAGTGGGATTTGTGTTGGGGAAAACCACTGAAGTTATTTTTAGAACAGCCAATCATTAGCCACGAAATCGATAGGATAGCATCTAGACGATTTTGATGGTTAAGGGTCATCATGTTCAGGGCCCTCAATCTACGATTTTTGCCGACGAATATCGGCCCCACTCCCCCACCTAAAGAATGGAAAAATTTCCAGCAAACAAAAATACCAAAAACAAACAGTTAACCTAGTTAAGATGCCAATAATCGTCCGCATCATAAGTATAGCCGTTTTGGTCCAGATCTCTACATCGCTAATATTTCATTGACAAATGTTGTGCGATAAACCGATCCGTTCCACATCAAAATGAAACAGTTTGACGTCATCAGCATATAGCGCGCGTGCCACCCATGACAACGTCCTTTCATTGCTGTTGCTTTAATTACCCCCCGAATTACACGCTGTTCATGTGGAGGGTGTACACAGTACCTGTATGTCATAATTCAATACTGACCTATCTGAATGACAATAACGTTATCGATACGGCGAAAGTATGTTTTTGTTTAAGAGGAAATGTTAACTGCACAATATCTCACAGTTCTCTGCCCTAAAAAGGTTTTATATGGCCATCAATACACCCACGCTTTCCATGCGGATGACGGGACGTGGTACATGTCAACATAATTTTCGCGCGCTTTTCTAGCCGAACAAAGGCTTTTCATGAAGCACGTGTATTTTAACTGTAAATAAAATTTGTGTTTATGACGTGTGAACAGTAAAATTCGAATAGGCGTTTTGCATTTCGATATAGTATATGTGTTGTGATAACAGATTTAAAATTAAATACAAGGAACTATATAATGTTTGTATATAATACAAATAGAAAATTTTACATCTGGATATATATATTATGGATGTTAACAACAATGAAAAATGATTTAATTACATTTACTTTTGAGATAGCGAAAAGAGGCTTGTGTTAACATATAGATGCACATGAATGACCTGACAAGTTATATCGCGATTGCGATCCATGGACCCCGCGCATCGCGATATAATGGAGTTGTAGTGTATTCCCATTTTCTGTCTTTTAAATGAATACATTAAATTAATTAATAAATAAAAAAGCGGGACTGCAAATTACTTTTACAAAAAAATATATGTTGCGTATTGACATTAATTATATTAGTTTCATATCTCAGTTATAAAATCGTGCTGGGCTAGAAAAACGCACTAACTATTAACGCCGGCAAAATCACGAAAAACTTGTGGAGCTGGGCTAGAAAAACGCACTAACTATTAACGCCGGTAAAATCACGAAAAACTCGTGGAAATGACGCGTGTATAGCAATGTTACATGTATACCGCAGCCTAGTCCAAATTTTAAGCGTTATCGGTAGATTCTGAGCTATGGTTCTTTTGTGCTAAAAAATAATCTATTATTTTTAAAGTTATATTTATAGGAGTTCATTTGCCATAAAGAGTACATGACGTTTTTACCAAACGACAATTAGACGCGAGTTTGTTCGGGTTTAGTTAGTTTTCACATCAGTTAATCTGTAAAAGCTCCCATATTAAAATATTCCCCCCCTCAGTCAAAATCCCCCCTCCAGAGAGCGGTGGACCCTTTCCCCCAAAACTGACTGAGGGCCCTGATGTTAAAGGTCATCGTATTTGTAAACAATGGATTTTGTTTGTAAGTTTGGTTCACTAAACATGTGTCGCTTGTGTTAATTTGTTTTAAAATTGATTTCCATGATTATAATTATTAAACACTCAGTGCGCATGCACATATTTAGAAGACAAGAACCACGAATTCATAGGAACATAGCATACCTCTGAAGGAGGTGGACCTTCAACAGTCATGGAGACCAAGTGTTCCCCTCGCAGCAGTACCAACCCGAGGCTTCTCTTCTCCTCCCTCTCACCAGCCTTGGCAGACTTAGGCTTGACCTTCCTGAACTCGTCGCAGTCTCCAAGAATAAGGTTCATGTGTTTGTCAAAGGCTTTAAATGTTCCAACAAACGTTCTACCGTCCTGCAGCGTGCAGCGCATCCGGTAGTTGATGTGCTGCAGCATCTTGGAACTCTTTCCGACAACCTATAAATGATGACAAAAACAGTGAAACGGAAGAAACAACACAAGCAGATTCATTGCTATTGCTTTTATAACTTGGTCTATTATGTTTCAAATCTGACGAGGCCAGTTTACGTTATACAGCTGAACGTTCAAGAAATCCCTGGAAATTATAAAAAAATCTTTAAGTAGCGAAAAGCGGCCCAACGCTGGGACCATTTTATTTCGGTCTTACACTCATATAAAACGTTTAATAACAATTAATGTTAAACTGGATATTTACGAGCAATTGCTATAAATTTTCAAATTGCTCAAATAAACCGTTTTACACACATCTTTATAGAGCATGGTTAAAAACTAAATTGGGGCACAATAATTGTTAATTATTATTATTAATTTAATAATTAATTATTAAATAAATAATATTAATAAAATAAATACTAATTAGTAATTACTAGCAGACACTTGTCAATTTGATATTGTAAGTATATTATGTCTTTCTGATTTGATATATGCATTAAAAACAAAGTTGCATAAAACATGTGTTACAATTTCAAACGAATAAGTAAAATGTTGATTATATCTTTTTTTTTTTAAATCATTGCGGCAAAACAAGTCACATAAAGAACAGTTGATTTTGATAAAACTATCAAAAAAATTTAATGCAAGAAACATGAACAATCATACCAACTAGTTTTTAAAATTAGGCTGCACACATGGACATTATGTATTCAGCCTAATAATACAAATTCATAGTTGGTATTACTGTTTATGTTTTTGCATTACATTTATTGCACCTTGACGGATGATGTACAAAAATAGTCACAACAACACTTCTATGTGAGATAAATTAAATTTTATTTCAGTTATGTAATCAGGAAACATGCACCTTTACAAAATTACATTTTGGCTAAGTGTTTTATCTTAATAATGAAAAAAATGACAGTAGTCTTCATTTTTCATGTATTTTCCCAATTTGCGTCTTATTGCAGCCTTACGGGTGGTGTACAAAAATAGTCATAACAACACTTCTAAGTGAGATAATTATGATTTTATTTCAGTTTTGCAATCAGAATGTATGCACCATTTATAAAATACATTCCCCCCCCATAGCTTTTAGCTTTATAAACACAAATTCATAGTTGGGCTGACTTTTCATGTTTTTTTCTTGTACGTTTTATTGCACTTTGACGAGTGCTGTACAAAAATTGTCATAACTTCACTTCCAAGTAAGATATTTTCATGCTCATTTCAGTTTTGTAATCAGAAAACATGTATTTTCTAGGAAATATATTGGGATTCATGATCAAAACATCCCCCAAAAATCATGTAGTCATGCTACTTTTAAGTTCCAACTAACCATGATGAACAGCTGCCAATCAAAATGTTATTATGACAGTTCATTTCAAAACAAACAAGAACGTTTACTGACGTAAACTTATGAACTTCCTTATCCACAATGTTTAATGCAATATATTTTCGCGACGCTTGAATTTGATGTTACAAATATTAAAAGAAATCCAGCATTGTAAACTACTTGAAAAACATGCATAGGGTTTCTTCAAGACTAATCATGTACAATAACTTGTTTATTTGCCTATAAGTAATTATACACAGCAATTGAACATTTCCGAAACAAAACAATGGAAGCCGGCCATCGATATTCGTTGAAAATTACGAAACACGTATAACGTAGAACGAAAATAAACATTATTCCACAAATGTATACTAATGTGTGACTTAATAAAGGCAACACTTACCATGATTGCAGTTTACAAAGGGCAGATTGTGCCCGATTCAAAATTGTCTTGCACCAATATCAATTAGTGCCGGCTTTGTGTTGTTTACGTTTTCAAAGCGCCACCTACCGGAATTTTATATTTGTATGCAATGCGGGCGTTCAATTCATTCTGGCGTAGTCCGATATTGTTGTAGGGACTATATTTCTACGAAAAGGCGATCTCCTTCAACAATTTTAATTTTGTTGTTCCTTTCGGCGTAGGTGTCTAAGATCACTTTTGACCTAGATTTATTGCGATAATTATGCAGCGGGAAAATTAAATGCCAATAAAATAAGGCAAATTCCAATTTTAGGGAGTGCAAACTTATAACAATGGTTCGATGTATACCACTAACTCTTGTATACTTTTGGGGATTGAAATTTACATAACTGTTTACATATGCTGTTAAAATAAAGTTAAAAACATATCTTCGACATACATTCTTAGAACTGAACATAATTATGTACAAGTTTACTCATGTTATGATCAGAATGTTATATTAATATTCATCAAACAATGCAACACTGTTCAGTTGAGCTCGCGTCACGCCTGCCTGTCAATAGTGTTACGGTTTCTTGTGACAAGCACAACCAAAAATAAAATATAAAGTGGTAAATTTCTGCTATATTTCTAATAAGCACAAAATATTAGCAAATTTGATGGAGCTTATCTTTCCTATTATTTTATCATTGTGTAAAAATATTATTGTACGTTGTAACCGACTTGGGTGCCCATGAATTACAACACATGCCAGCAGGAGAGTGCATCATTCTAAAAATAGCGCGCTATAAAGCTGTGTTATACGCACGCATCAGTTAGCGTCCGGAGAATCCTAAACCAGAGAATTTCAATAAATGGAGAATGTATATTTATAAACTTACTGTGCATATTAATTGATATTTGAATTGTGATTGCGTTTTATTAAGAATTGTTTTTCATTGCACCTTTCTATCAACTTCTCCAGTAGATGTTAATTACTTATAAATATATAAAAATGTTAAACATCTTTCTATAAGTAGCCCTAAAATGTGTTGAAAGAAGTCTCGTAATACGTCTAAATGTTATTCATGTTACTTTAACTTCATTTGTTTAGCATGAATGCACTATGTGCAATACTAATATAGTATATTATTTAATATAACTATCTACCAAACAATGGTATACGTGTTTTCCACTTTTCATATTAAGTAGAATAATGTCAGTGGTCTATAATGTCAGTGGTCTTTCGCAAAGAAATACAAAAAAAGTCACATAATGCAGATTCATACCATTTTTACTTTATGATAAAAAAGTAATAGCCGTTATTTAATAAAACAATAACTCTATTATATAAAAGGTTTATATCCTTATATTTCTGTTTACTTTTGCGTGTTAATTCCGCATAATTATTATGCTTGCTATTGTTCAGCCTTTTAAATATTAACGTACATATCGATACTATCTGACTTTACTAGATTTCTACCGTTCTATACTGAAAAATACAAATGCCCGTTAAATGTAGTGTTACATTTCAAGAACATTGTTACATATGGCAATGTCGAGTGTATTACGTGTTATTATATCCGATCAGCGGGAATCCCCACGTAATTCCAACTTGCAAGCCGGTAGCCTGCATTTAGTCCAATAGCTTTAACAACATAGCTGAATGCTGGAACCAACTGTCCGTTTATAGCTTATAATTATAGCAATTATTAATACAACTGTGACTGTTACTTAAATACAAATCAACAAGATGGCGTCGGCAATGTCTGCTGTTATTGATATTCATGGCCGGAATACACAGTTCTTGACGTATGTTCGTCGAATTTTAGGGATTTTGGACCAAAGACAGGTTGATTTACTCGCCGTTACAAATCGCTTGATAAGAGCCCGATGTATTGCTGTCCATAAATCCAAACAGCTCATTGCGATCGCAAAGGACAGGCATTTGGACATGCGCACAAAGATCTCGTGCTATCTGGAGGCCGTTGTGACTGCTGTTCCGACCAATGCTTTGTATGACGCATTTTGTAAAAACGGCTACGGCGAATTGTTTGATTTGTTCGTTTGTAGAAAGTTCAGCCCAGGGCCATTGACGGTTGGAAACGTCGAGGTTCCGAACAATATATTTGCCCACGAAATATACCAGATGTACAGACGATGCATTGATAACAACTGTTTCCGTCAGGGTCCACGGACCGTACTGGAACAACTGGATGCCAATACAACGCCTTCGTTTTACAGAGAACAGACTCAGCGATTACTGGACTTATTGGTGATTATAAAACTGAGTCGGATACAGTTATACGGATCCAACGAAAGCGACAAACGACGCGAGCTTTTACATGAAATGTTTGAACTACATACTGGTGATCTCAACAGGACCTTCCTGGAACTGACGTATCATTCCAAGTCGGCTGTTACGGCGGCGAAATCTGGGGATGCTTTCAGCACCATCAACAGCATCCATCAGACACTGGCGGTGAGTTGCAACTGCCGTCCGTGTTTTGCGACGGTCATGGCGCTGAATGACGTCATGTATGCGTATCAAGAACTGTACTTTCTTAGCTCCAACCGGAAATCCGACTTCCGCAGCGAAGCTGTCGACCACAGCCGCCTTGCCTACCACGTCATCAACAGCAGCGCCAGTGACGCCGTGCAGCACCAGTGGAAACGGGTGAACCTTCTATTTAAGGTTAGTTAATTACTTACATACTTAGTAGATGTTCAAATTTAAAGGGACAGTTTCACAGTTTGGGGTTGGAAAAATATGTCTCTAAACTGCAATTTTAAAACAGAAACTTGTAGAATCTTTCAAAACTTTTTATCTGTTATGCTGTTTCGGTTGCAAAACACAATTATTTTAATATTTATTACGCATTTTGTGTCAAAAAGGGTATGTCTACCAGGTAGCATTTTTTTTCTCGAAAAATAAGAGATATTCGTCAAACGATTAACTTTGCACAAGCAATGTGCTTTCCAAATGTTGAAATACGAACAATTCATGTATTACAGAACATGATAAAGTCAGTTTAAGATAATTATTTTTCACAGCCAAAAACTGTAAGACTGTCCCTTTAAATCTCAAAGTAGTAGTTTGCTAGTTTTTTTGTTAGAACGAGGGCAAACATAAGTAACTCATTACGCGTGTGTTAGCGAGTACATGTACTGGCTTAGTGCCTAAACCGCCGCATTTGGGAGGTATTTTTACGATATTTTCAAAAGTAGTTAACCAATAGACACAACAATTCACACAAATCAAGTTAGGTTTTAATGTGGATTTGCTGGCGTGTTTTGGTTACATTTCGAGTGCTTGGCATAGGAAAAATAATTAGAGAGATTGAAGGCTTAAACAGTGTAAACAAGAAATGTCTTTAAAAAAAGACAATCGGCGTAGAAATTAATATTGAGATGTCATTTGTTTGCCCTAAATATAATACAAGAGGACCAATTAAGCTGTGACTTCACGGACCCCATATTTTTTGTTTCCCACTAAGAAGACTTCTCGGACCCCAGATTTTTCGGTCCCTTCTAGAGGAGACTTCTCGGACACAAGATTTTTCGGACACTATAAGAAAACGTATCGGTCCCCGAAATTAATTTGAGATAAGCTCAATAATTATTAATATCTGTACCATGAATAAACCGATCATATACCGCCCCATGTTTTCGCCAGTGATAAATGAATAAGCTAAATACTAGTAATTAATGTAAACATAATTGATACATGACTTTGTCAGGTATAATAAACAAATTAACATTGTCAGAAAATAAAAACGGGACTGAATGAGCAGTAAGTTTATGAATTCCCCATTTA
The DNA here is from genome assembly GCA_027627225.1 of Congeria kusceri. NCBI lineage: Eukaryota > Metazoa > Mollusca > Bivalvia > Myida > Dreissenidae > Congeria > Congeria kusceri. The sequence continues at coordinate 47,999,259 of CM051036.1, read as the reverse complement.
TTGCAATTCTCATGTTTAGGATTCTCCAGACGCTAATTGATGCGTGTGTATTAACACGCTTTACCGCGCGCTATTTTTAGAATGATTCTCCTGCTGGAGTTGTACTCGCTAGAATTTATTCACGGGGACGACAGTTGGTTACATCGTAGGTCTGCAAGAATATTTTTACACAATGATAAAATGATAGGAAATATAAGCTCAATCAAATGTGCAAATATTTGTTTTGCTTATTTATCAGAAAAATACCAGAAATTTACCACTTTATATTTTGTGCTTGCGAGCTCAACAGGCAACATTGTACGTTGTGACGGACTGTCGTCCCAGTGAATTGTAATTTTGTAATTGCTATTTATAGAGCGCGCCGATTATATAGGCTAAACAATATAGTTATTTCATTATGTGAATGAATATAACATTCTCATGACATAAAATGAGTAAAATTGTTCATAATTATGTTCATTTCTAGAGTGTATGTCGAAGATATGTTTATAACTTTAATTTAACCGCTTATGTAAACAATTATGTAAATTTTTAATCCCCAAAAGTAAGCAACAGTTATTGGTATACGTTGAACCATTGTTTTAAGTTTGCATTCTCTAAAATTAGAAAATTTGCAGATTTCTATTGGCATTCAATTTTCCCGCTGCATAATTTTCGTAAGAAATCTAGGTCAAGCGTGATCTAAGACAGCTACGCCGGAAAAATGATCGTGGGAGTGCCTAAATCCACCACCCCTCTTTAAAATTGCTTGAATAGTTTGTTTGAAATAAATTTTTCAAGCAATCTCTAATGAGTTAAAAAAATCTTGGGCAAATTTTCTAATTCTAGGGAATGCAAACTTCAAACAATGGTTTAACGTATACCAATAAATGAGCATACTTTTGGGGAATAAAAATTGACATAATTGTTTACATAAGCGGTTAAATTAAAGTTATAAACATATCTTCGACATACACTCTAGAAATGAACATAATTATGAACGTATTTTCTCATTGTATGCCATAAACAGAATGATATATTCATTCACGTAACGAAATAAGTATTTTGTTTAGCCTACATTTATATAAGCGTTACGCTCTATAAATAGCAATTGTGCAATGTTCCCATGCATAAATCTCACTCACAGAGTTGCCGTTCCATTGATTCTAGCGAGTTCATCGCATTCCACAAAAAGTAGTGGCATTCTAAAAATAGCGCGCGTAGCTAGCAACGGCTGTATAGCTGTGTTAATATATTCGTACATGCATCAATAATAGCGTTCAGAGAATCATAAACCTAAAAATTTCAATAAATGTGGAATTTATATTATAAACTTAATGTTAATATGATTTAAAATTGTGGTTACGATTTATCAACAATTATTTATAATTGCATCTTTCTATCAACTTCTCCAGTAGATGTTATTTAATCTGTAAAAAGATGCTACATTTTCTATAGATAAAATGTTACGAAAGAAGATTCGGACTATGTCGAATTGTTATTCGCGAAGCATGAATACATAATGTGCAATACTAATTATACACAGGAACCCTTGATATATCATATTTCTACTGATATAATTTAAAATCTTCATAGTCTAATGAATTTTTATCTTTGCGTTATCAACAAATAAAGTCTTAACATTTCAAAAATCGCTGAATGTTCCCTGACTGTTGCTTTTATTGGGATACACAGTGTACATGCTTATTTGACTTCAAATCGTTATTATATTAGATAACTAACATGAATGGTATATTACCGGTACTATAAATAACTATATAGACTATAGAGTTGTATGATTGGTTTATTCACGGCATATATATTAATTATAATTCTATTTCATTTTTAAATTTGTAAATTTATTTCAAATTAACTTTTGGGTCCGAGAAGTTTTCTTATTGTGTCCGAAAAATCTGGGGTCCAATAGTCCCCTAATATTGGTGGGGACCAAAAAATCTGGGATCGGAGCAGTCACGTAACCGATCATCTTGGCCGTCTGTTTAGGTAATCTTTAAATGTCATCTCAATATTAATTTCAACGCCGATTGTCTTTTTTAAAGACATTTCTTGTTTTAAATCATGGTGATCCAAAGACGCTTGGTGAAAACTCGTAGACCAGGAACCGTGTCATGCTTATTCTACATTTTGACTATTGTTCTAATTCAAACTTTATTATGAAGCAGTTCGCTCTTTGTTGTTAAAACGTGTTTCAATTTTCTAAACATAGATCATTTGTATGGCTCTGAAACTGAGACTCGATCTGTGTTGGGGACGAAGTGATTCGCCTTTGAGCGGCGTGCAATTAACAAAGTGACTTATCTGAAATGAGCATGTGCGTGCTAAATATGCAGTTTTCCGCATTTAAATGCATACATTGCAAATAATTACTTAATGTTTTTATGTTGTACATGCTTACATGGACATAATATTAGTACATGATAAATCAATTTTATCGTGGATACTAAGCAGGGCCTTAACATTGCGCATGCACGGTATGAAATAGATTTCCCCCGTGCAGTTTATTTACATTTAGGGGTCACGGACACGACAAGTGAATTAAATATTGAATGATTTAACAGATCAAGAAGAAAATTCGTCAGCATTGTTAAGGAAAACGTCTGATTGACCAAAATCAACAAAAAAGTAATCGCTGTGATACAAACGCTTATTTGGAAGGGGTGGTGGATTTAGGACAGTGGCGGCTTTAGCCACTGCACCAGTACCAATTGTTTTTTTGCAAGTACCGGTGTCACACAAATTTTGAAAATCAATTAGTAAGAGAAGGAAATATGGAATGAGTTGTGTTGTATTATGAATAATAGTACACGAAATGTAGATGATTACTAGCTTTGCAGACATGCAGAAAGTATACTGTAGAAAAATATTGTTATATTTCGCCCACAAGATAAGCATGATTTGTAACTTTTAACACGATGACTCAACAAGAAACTTCTCTTGTTCAAGGTGACGACACTCCTGAACATATCGCATGAGTTCGCAGTTGGCAACATAGAAGATGTTGACGCAGAGAGTTTTAAGCATGCAGAGGTCGTAGTAAAAGAGGTGGACAGAATGGAGAGCGAGATTGAAGACCGCCGCAAGATGGTGCTGCTGCTGTGCAAAGCGCGGCTTTCAGAGAGGTCGGACCCGGAGGTGGCGCTTGGCTACGTGGAACAAGCGTTGAACCTCGCTCCAGAGGGTTGTATTCGCCGGACGGAGACAATAAACATTGAGGCTTACTACAGGCGTTTAACAGATTTGGTCGACGAACAAGACACACTGTAGTGCGCCACTGTTCACGTCCACGGACTAAATTTATACAAGAGGGCCATGATGGCCCAAAGCGCTTACCTGAGAACTGGTACAGATGAAGACCATACTTCTGTGACAGGTTTGAAAATTAAGGTATCTGAACAATACGCAGAGGGGGATTCTCAAATAATTGTTCTCGATATTTTTACCTGACCCTTTTTTCATTTGGTCATTGACAATTCTGGAAAATGCAGAAACAGTAGATTTTGATGTCTTTTTCGCAAACAGTTTTGGAGAACTAGTTGCAATGCGATATTTGCGATGGCTGTGCTATAAGGTAAATTTTTGCTCTTTCTTTGATAATTTTCTGTCCAATGATGATTTATGATGTTAATGCAGGCTCTGAAGACATCAATGTTGCATGTACAAATAACTGCATGTAAGTCTTGCAACTGTTGGAAATCAGATTTTATAAATTAATGTTTATGGTCATGCGCAAACTGTGTAAGTTTGGTCAACATAGAATCAAAAATCGTGTGTGCAAGCCAGTCATTGATAACTTGTTGATGTTTTTTTTTCCGAACACAAGGGTCAATAACTCTGGTTTTTCTGGCTCGATCATGCTTATATTAGACCCCACCTGTAGTCTTACATTCATAAACAAACGATTGGTGAAGATTAGATAAAAAATGAAGTCTCTTTCCTGAAGAGAGTCCACGTTTGCATATGTTTTTCACAAACAAAGGGCAATAACTCTGGTGTTTCTGGTCCGATCTTGCTTATATTCAACTTCACCATTAATCTTATGGTCATAGACAAACTGTGCAAGATTGGTGAAGATTGGATGAAAAAGTCTCTATCCTGAATAATGTCAATTTTTGCATATTTTTTTACAAAGGGCAATAACTCTGGTGTTTCTGGTCCGATCTTGCTTATATTCGACTCAAACTGTAATTTCATGATAATAGACAAACCGTGCAAGATTGGTGAAGATTGGATGAAAAATGAAGTCTCTATCTTGAATAATGTCAATTTTTGTATTATTTTTTAAATAAACAAAGGGCCATAACTCTAGTGTTTGATATACGATTTGGCCCATTTTTGCCGTCTGCAGAGATCTGATGGTTATACACAAATTGTGAAAGTTTGGTTAAGATTGGATGGAAAATAAAGTCTATACATTGGAAAAGGGCATTTTTGCACTTCTTTTGCATGAAAAAGGGGCAATAACTCTGGTGTTACTGGTGTGATCTGACCCAATAACAATCCCATCTGAGATTTTATGGTCATACACACACTGTGCAAGTTAGGTCAAGATTAAATAAAAAATGTAGTCTTGATCGCGATAACAGACCAAATTGTTGACGACATACGGACGACGGACGATTGACTACGGGCGACGCCGGAGAGGTCCCCTATACCAATAGCTCACCGAGCACTTCGTGCTCAGGTGAGCTAAAAATGTTACGAAAACAGTGAAAACAACATTTCGCAATTTTACCCGGCCCGGCTAGCTCAGTTGGTAGAGCGCTGGACTGTCAATCCGGGGATCGTGAGTTCGAACCCCAGCCTGGCCACAAAATTATTTCTATGGCCATTCTCCCACTACCTCTGATTCAAGTAGGGCAGTTGTCAGTTAGTGGCATAGGTATGTCCACTTAGTACTGGTAAACCGCTTAAATTGGCTGAGCTTGCCCAGGAAAAGTGCGAGTGGGTTAACTGACCGCCATGATATGACTGAAATACTGTTTAAAACGGCGAAAAAATGCAAACAAACAAACAAACAAATCGGTGTTAGCTTCACTGACAGTGCTATGCACATTTGCCAACATGCTACTTTTGCTCGTGTGATTTTGACCACGTACGCACATGCCGAATGTTTATTTCGCAAAAGCATGAAATTATTTGTATTTAAGTGCCCAATATTTTTTAAGGACGTGGCACGGATGCATGGAATAATGCCTGCGTTAACAGACTCGTAGACAGAACGCTCACGCAATGCGCAGTCCCGTCCATGGAATACCAGCTGAAAGCAATACATTTATGAAATAGAAATGTAAGACTTCAGGACTGTCGCACAGTTTGTGAATGAAGCAAGAAAAAAAAACCTTTTAGTGGTGACTCAGGAACAAGTCAATCAGTACGTATCAATAAGTCAATCAGTACGAATCAATAAGTCAATCAGTACGTATCAATAAGTCAATCAGTACGTATCAGTAAGTCAATCAGTACGTATCAGTAAGTCAATCAGTACGTATCAATAAGTCAATCAGTACGTATCAATAAGTCAATCAGTACGTATCAGTAAGTCAATCAGTACGTATCAATAAGTCAATCAGTACGTATCAATAAGTCAATCAGTACGTATCAATAAGTCAATCAGTACGTATCAGTAAGTCAATCAGTACGTATCAATAAGTCAATCAGTACGTATCAATCAGTCAATCAGTACGTATCAATAAGTCAATCAGTACGTATCAGTAAGTCAATCAGTACGTATCAATAAGTCAATCAGTACGTATCAATAAGTCAATCAGTACGTATCAGTAAATCAATCAGTACGTATCAATCAGTCAATCAGTACGTATCAATAAGTCAATCAGTACGTATTTACTATTGATTCTCGTGATAACACAATTTTAATAATGAAACACTTTGAAACAGACAACATGGCCAGTTATAAAACATTATTGAATATGTTTGGAATAATATAGAAATGAAATTCTAACATTTTAACAATGTATTGTTTATATTTTACATATACACATGATAATATACACAATTGATCTCATAATCACTTGGCACTTTTTTATTGTTACATTACATTTGATGTACTTGCTTGAAATGCTCATGTGTGGTATACTCTAACATTTGTTCTTTTTATATATTTTGTACATGTCGCTCCATGATCGTATATACAATTTACATGTATATTATTTATTGTATATATCGTTCACTGATATTACTATTTCCATGGTTATTTATAATTATGTATATTACTAAACTAATTAAAAACATATGTCTATTCATGATAACTTGTAGACTACATGACATTGCCAACTAGTACGCAATTTTGTAAATGTTAAATACTGGAATGTGGAATTTATTCATGACACACATGAGGTTCCTTGACATGTAAAATTTACCTATTCCAGTGTTACTGTTTTACATACGTTTATTGAATTTCCTCAATCAAGGTTCTGTTAAACATTGTTTTGTTGATTTTTGATAACATTGTTTTGGACATATATATCACATTTTGATATTCTCCAATTGCTATTGTTCTATTTTTAGTAGTTATCCCGTGTAAAGCTCATACTAAATTGTGTTTCAGTTACAAATGCCAGAGGGGTTTTGCAAACATTGGTTACACTTAATTTTGTAGAGATTATTGCAAATTGTTTAATTTCTGTACATTTATAAGAGGCGTGTCGTGGGAAACCTGGGCTTAATGCATGTGCGTAAAGTGTCGTCCCAGATTAGCCTGTGCAGTCCGCACTTTCTGCTTTTATGGTATTTTCTGTTTCAAGAAAGTCTCTTCTTAACATAAATCCACTGTAGGCGGAAACTGTCGTCCCCGATAAGCCTGTCTTGATCCGGGATGACACTTTACGCACATACATTAAGCCTGATTTTCCCACGACACGCCTCATTATATTTCTGATATGCAAGCATGGTGTGTGTGTGTGTGTTTGCGTGTGTGTGTTTGTAGGGCACCCACATGTATAACCAATTGAATACCCAAATGGTTTGCGTTTATTGTTCAAAATGGAATAGCCATTTCGTACACATACATGTATGTTTGCTTTCATGTATTTTACATGTTGTTAGGTATTTATATAACAATAATGCACAATGCACCTATCAATATTTTCCCCCAGGGGGGGGGAGCGGCGAGCAAATACGGGACTGTAGACTGAAAGTGATTCCCGACAGGTGGGAATTTCACATGCCGAATGATTCTGAGTCATGGAAATAGACTTTGGTCAGATTTTAGATCCCCGTAATATTGGATGCCATTGGATACATTAATTAACCATCTCCCACTGAGGGGATTTAGAAAAAAAAAGTCCTGCTTTAATACACTTTATGAATAATGGTGAATCCCCCTTTTTTACTGCCAGTGCAATGAAATGCAATAGTTAGTATACAGGTTAGTTTTAGCATTGGAAGCACCGTTTATTATAAAAGTAAATGTTTAATTTCTAGACTAAAATAAAACATATAATATTTTATTCAGAATCTCAAAAGGCATTCATCATTTATGATAACAGAATATGGATCATTTTTAGTTGTAAATAAAGCTCATTTTTACATCCTTTATACTTTACTATCTTGTCTTCATAGAAGAAATTCAAGAGATTTCAAACTACCTTTATTTTGTGTAAATTTGAATGTTTTAAAAATAAAGATATTGAAAATCTCATTTTATAAATGCAATTATTTTATGTTGTATGCATGTATGTTTAAATAAAATAAAGTTGCATTTTTCACTGACTTTAAATGCACTACAGCATATACTATAAACATATCTGGTTAAAGATTTGGTGTGTATTTATTTAAAGAATAACTGTTATATGAGTAAATCAACACCACTAACAAATAAAGACTGGTACATACATGTATTTAGCCATCAAAATGGCCATATAGAGCCAGAAAAAATATTTCTGTGTTTCGGGCAACCTGACCCTACCTAGCAAAAAAAAACAACCCGACCCTAAAGTTTTTAATGATTATTGTTTTCCATGAAATCCGTATTTGTTAGATTTTAGATAATTTTCAAAGTTTTTTTACCGAAATGGGTCTTTAAAAAAAGTCATAAAAAAAATCTCAATCCCGACCCTGCCCAACTTTTTTCAGACCATTGCCCCAAACACACAATTCATTTGTTTGGCCTAATTGGTTTACATGAACATCATATAAACCATCATTCAACAAATACAGTGATAAATAACATTTCTCGATAGGTTCAACATATTAAAATAAATTTGGTACTGTCTCGTGTTTGTTATACAAAATATAGGCATTACAAATACATAGAAGCTGAAAATCCAGGAAGGAATCGTTCCACCAGTTTCAACCAGTTTAGATCGAGTGGTATCTAAAGCCAGATAGGGCTTAGATGAAGTGATCTCAACTTTATACACACCATGGGAATGAACAAGACACATGAAACAACACATGGAAATAATATTCAATAAACGGAAATAATATTTTTCTACCATACACGTGCTTTTACCGTACACATGTGCTTTTACTTATAATTATAAACAATATTCGAAATACATTACTAATTAAAGCTGGACTGTTTGTTGTATGTTGTTTGCGCTCTTTTAAATAAGATTAACTGTATGATACAGACAAAAAAGCGACTTTAATACCAGTATAACATTCCTTTGCAGAGTTAAGGCAAAATAACATGTCATGAGGCGTGTCATGGGAAAAACCGGGCTTAATGCATATGCGTGCGTAAAGTGTTGTCACAGGCTAATCCAGAACGGCACTTTCCGCTTTTATGGTATTTTCTGTTTCAAGGAAGTTTCTTCTAAACAAATAACCACTGTAAGTGGAAAGTGCCGTCCTTGATTAGCCTGTGATCCAGGACGACACTTTACTCTCATGCATTAAGCCCAGTTTTCCCACGCCACGCCACACATTATATATTTACATTTCAGTCTATAACTTGTGGCAGGCATTCCATACATTAATATCATGTAAAGCATCATAATGGCTTTTAACAAAAAGATTGTTTCAAGTTTTCAATATAGACATACTGTTCCGCCCCCCGGTGGCCATTATTTTTAACGAATCAAAATGATTTCCAGGAATTTGGTAGACGTTCACCCAAGGAACATGTATGCGAAATTATTTTGAAATTGAGCCAGTGGTTTCAGACAAGAAGACTTTCAAGTTTTCTATATAGCCATATAAGGAAAACTGCCCCGCCCCCTGGCAGCCATGTTTTTTAACAAATCAAAATGATTTCAAGGAGTTTGGTAGCGGGTCACCCAAGGAACATTTCTGTGAAATTATTTTGAAATCCAGCCAGTGGTCTCAGACTATAACATTTTAAAAGTTTTAAATATTGCCATATAAGGAAAACTGCCTCGTTGCCTGGTGGCCATGTTTTTTAACATATCAAAATGATTTGAAGGAATTTGGTACAGGGTCACCCAAAACTTTTCTCTGAAATTATTTTGAAATCCAGCGAGTGGTTTCAGACTAAGATTTTAAAGTTTTCAATATAGCCATAAAAGGAAACTGCCCTGCCCGCTGGCAACCATGTTTTTTAACAAATCAAAATGATTTCAAGGAATTTGGTAGAGGGTCACCCAAGGACCAATTCTGTGAAATTATTTTTAAATCCAGCCAGTGGTTTCAGTCAATAAGATTTTTAAAGTGTTCAATATAGCCATAAAAGGGAAACTGCCCCACCCCCTGGTGGCCATACTTTTTTAAAAATCAAAATGACTTGAAGGAATTTGGTAGAGGGCCACCCAAGGAGCGTTTCTGTGAAAACTATTTTCAAATCCAGCCAGTGGTTTCTGAAAAGAAGATTTTTTAAGTTTTCCAGTTTTTAAACTTTTGGTTGCCATGACAACCAGAGTTTTCAATATATAATAAAAGTTAAGGAGAGGACAAATGACATTTGAGTAAAAAATAGTATAAAACCGGATTTCATGGTGCCATCGTTGCAAATCATTTCAATGATCGGTTAAACTCGGATCAAGCCATTTTGTCTCTGATCAGTCTGACCATAAACTTCCATACTTTTTGTCTTGGCTTTTTCAGCTAATAGTACATTGCCGCCCAATGTTATATAAAGCAAAAAAAGAAATGGACATACTTTAATTCCTAAGCAATGCATATAATTATTCACACATTATTGAAATAAATCCTGTTTATCCAGGTCAAGTATTCATAGTTCTTCATTCTGTTCACATGAATATGTATGCATATGCAGTAGTATAAATCACCTAAAACACTCGCTATTACATTGAAATAAACGGTGACAATATTGATGTCATTTTTTCCATAAAACCACGATGATACAAAGGTCTGCTAAGCTTCTGCATATATTAAACAAAGTAGACCAGTTTTGCTTCCAAATTGCAAAAATGCAAGTAAAAATTACATTTGAGATGTGCATGGGAAAACAGGCTAATCTGGGACAACACTTTCCGCTCTTATGGTATTTCTGTTTCAAGGAAGTCTCTTTTACACATAAATCCACTGCAGGCGGAAAGTGTCGTCCCCGATTAGCCTGTGCGGACTGCAAAGGCTGATCTGGGATGACACTTTATGCACATGCATTAGGCCGGTTTTCTCACGACATGCTTCATTTTCTTTTATTCCCAATGGTCTTGTCTACTAAATACCCAGACTTCGACAAAATGAAAACTGTAAGTAACTGCATCGATCCAATGGCTCAATCATACAATGGAATTATTTAATCTATTGCTTGATGAGCCTTATTGCCCAAACCCCCCAGGATAGCTTAAACTGCAGATACAATAATAGAATATGTACATGACTACATATACCAGTACTTACAAATTACAAACATGGGTCGATGCAAAACTTATCAGTGAAATTTTAAATCAATAATTTTCTATTCTATAGATTTCAACCATTTAAGTTCACAAATTGTTTTACGAAGGAGCAACTGATTAATTTGACTTCAATTAAATGTATCAATACTAAAGATACAGCCTGAACATTTTTAGTTTTCATATAAAGTATGCTAAAGATGTTATTACAGAGCTTTGATGAATACCGGCACTGATGAAAATCTGACCAAACAATTCTAAGGCCAAAAATATTTTACATGTTTCGGGCAGCTCGACCCGACCTAGCAAAAACCCCCCAACACTTAAGTTTTTAGCGATTATTGTTTTCTGTGAAATCTGTATTCATCAGATTTTAGATAAATTTCAATGTTTTTTACCAAAATGTGTACAAAACAAGGCTTAAAAAAAACTCAATCCTGACCCTAACATTTTGAGAACGCTGCCCAACACACACAATTTCTTTATTTTTGTTACCTTATTTAAACCAGTTTTCTCTTACTTACAGCTCTGCTTGATTTGATGAATAAACATTAATTGTTCATTTGTTTGTTTGGAATTTTCGCCGTTTTTAACAGTACATATATTTCAGTCATATCATGGCAGTCAGTTAACCTACTCACACTTTTAATGGGCAAGCTTAGCCGATCTAAGCGGTTTACCATTACTAAGTGAGCATACTTATGCATACTTATGAAAACTGCCCTACTTGAAACAGTGGTAGGGGGAGAATGGCTGTAGAAATAATTTCATGACCAATCCCCACATTCATTATGTGGCCGGGCTGGGGTTGGAACTCACGATCCCCCGATTGACAATCCAGCGCTCTACCAACTGAGCTAGCCAGGCCAGGCTCATGATTTCACAATGACCTTTTAATATATTGTGGATTAACAAAATGAATATACATTTACTCAAATCAGCAAACATAGGAGCAAAAGGCAGCTGTGGTAACCACCACGATGAAAAGTATGAACCAGTTATTTTATCTTGTATATACTAGTTTAGGCCATGATTCTATGTATAGCGTCCTCGGGCTGGTAGGTTTTTTGACAACGTGAAAAATTGAGTTGGAAAGCGTATAAAATATGCCTATAATGACACATTTTGTGTAATTTCTTAATTTTATGATCTCAGTCAATGAATTACAATGTAAATAATACAAGTCATGAATCTTAGTTCAAGTATTATTTGAGTTTTGAATGAATGTTGTTAGTGGAAATCTTGCATTTTGGGTATGTGTATCACTATTTTGTATTGCCCTTTTTAGGACACATTTTCACATTTGTATCTATTCAATATTCAATTAAAATGTGATAAAACATTGATCTATGATCATGAAGAAAATATATCTACATGTATTTTTGGTGTAAATGGTGAAAAATCATGAAGACGATAAACACATAATGAAATTTGTATGGCTTTAGCAGGTTATTGACACAACATATGTGATTCAGTAGGTTTTATTCTTAACTAGATAGGTAAAATGTTAGATCTTTCATATTTAACTTTGTACTTATCACTGTCAACATATAATAATGATTTTGCCTTTACAATAGTCAACAAAAAACTGAAAGAGCTAATGGACATGGGGTATGAATAATTATACGACATGGCTCGAATTCTTGCTGTATGAGTAACTTACTAGTAGTTTATGAAATTGTTCATACTATTAAAACTGCAGACACATGTATGCATAGTTTACACTTAGTAAATATATGGCTGATCAGATCATTTTTAAACCTATATCTATGCTTAGTTTTGCTTATAATAATAATATAATATTCATATTAACAATATCAATATAAATAATAACCCCCATCACAGTTATTAAACAATGAAAGGCAGCATAATTCCCTACTGGATTATATCAGTTGTCTTTAAATGGCTGCAAGAGATAGATAAATCAAAGTTTAAGACTTAATTATTAAAAAAATGTGATAACTACTATGGGAAAGTAGGACTGAAAACACATGGCAGGACTAATTACATGAAGAGAGAAAACCTAACACTGAACTCAAATGATAACGCAGATATATTTCACTGAGGACGGACAGATAAACAACCAGACCGTTTGGAAAAACTTGTATACAAGATAAAACCGGCCTTTAAACCGGTTTAAGCACCCAATGTTTTTTTGCATTGACCGTTTCAAGGCGGTGACCCCGGCTTTAATAATTTTATGGTGTATCTGTTTCTGTTGTGTGATTTCTATGTTGTCAATTGTGTATTTTCCCCTTAAAGTGATTAATTCTGGGCTAAGTGTGAGGTTCAGCATGCCTTTAAACCAGTTTAAACCCCCAATGCTTTGCATTGACCGTTCCAAGGCGGTGACCGCAGTTTTAATTAATTTTATGTTTTTTGTCGTGTAGTATGTACATGTATTGTCCTGTATTGTATAGGCAATAGGTCACTTGCCTCAAATAAAGGACTAGCAGATGGTAATAAGGGTTTCTCTCCTGGAATTTCATTATTCCTACATTGGAAGCCCATTCCTAGCTCTCAATGGCCATTCCATTACAGAGCATAGAAAATGAGAAGGTTGTGTGTGCTAACAGATATGCTAGAATAAACAGAGATCAATAAAGACCATTGATGAAAACCCATTGTATGATAATTATTATATTTGTAAATAGAGAAATAAACATTACCTTTATTATGCATAACAGAATACCTCAACATAGCTGCAGAATTAAACACCCTTTCTCTTATAAAGACTTCAGAATAAGCAGAAATGGACATTCATGGCATACAAAACAAAAACCTGCATTTATGAGCTATTGGAAAGACATTGATTAAAAACCGATAAGAGAAATGACGAAAATGGTTAAATCAAATAAATAGCTACTATCACAAAATCATCAAATAGTGATTGAACTAATGAAAGAGTTACATGATCTCATGGAAAAAAATCAAATTTATGTACACAAGTATAGAAAACTAGCAAAATCAGCTGTTAATAGATGTACTGGGTAATCTTGATATTATACTATTACAGCATTAGAAGTATGTTTAATGTAATTATTGAAACATATCAATACCACTCACTTGTGTATTATTATAAAAAATAAATATGAATTAAACAAAATTGTATACTCTATACCTTTACAATAACAATATATTTGGCAGAAACAGTAAAGACAAGTCATTCTTTAATTTACATAACCACATCAGAACACCAAATTTGCCAAGGAAAAATATCCCAACAAGCATAGAAGTTATTACTCACACGCACAAAAGAGCTTGTCGAAGTCGACCACAATAGAGAAAAACATTTTTTTTTAAATCCACACATTCTCAATATGGAAACAGCAATGCATTACTTTATTGTAAATTCTATATAAACTGTCCATACTGCTCGAGCATGAATAAATATTAATTTTCGAGCTGTACTTCTATACATCACATTGTTGAAATATTGCTCCCCCTACTGACATATTGTAGACACAGGTAAAAGATGCTGAAATCTTGCATGCTTTATACTGGCATTCACCACTTGACATCACTGATATAAAAATAACAAAGTTTCTCTGACTAGTACAAAATGGACCTATCATTTTTCAATCAATAATGCTAAGTCCACCATCCTGACAAGAGTTCCCAATCTGAGGATCTTATGTAAGCAATCACCACAGCACTGACCACAGCTGTCAGTGTCCAGAATGTCACTTTGCAGTATATACTGGATCCGTTTTGGTAAAACACGGATAACCAGCGATTTTTTTTCCGTTCTTGTTTGTGCCGCGCTCTGGCTTTCTGTAGTCTGAATGAACATCAAGAGGAGGGTATGATATAAATATTCTGAATGAAAATCATCAGGTTCGATACAAAATAACAGTACTATCAGAAACAAGAGCTGTCTCAGGACAGCACGCTCGACTATGCAACTGCTTTGTCAGAGTTTTTGGCCTTTATAAGGGGCATATTTCTGCTAAAATGCTGGTCACAGATAACGGTCTTGGCCAGTGATCTTATATAATGACCCTGAAGGCATGTGTGAAGTTTCAATTGAATATCTGTGGTAGATATAGAGATATGGAGTTGTTGCACGCAAACTTTAACCTGAAGTACAAAAAGGGGCATAATTCTGCTAAATTGCAGGTCAGAATTATCTGCCTTGGCCAGTAACCTCTCATAATGACCACGAAGACATGTGTGAAGTTTCAATTGAATATCTGTAGTAGTTACAGAGATATGGACTTGCTGCTCGCAAACCTTAACCAGAGCATTACGCAGACGAACAGGTGAGTAGTATAGCTCGAACTATTTGGTGAATAGTCGAGCTAAAAAAAAAAGACTTCGGGTAACTCGTTATATGCAGAAAGCTAAAGATGTCTGTATAAAACAAGATTCTGTGTTTGATTAACACACATGCCCCTGGTTGGTGCTGGATAGCTCATTTCTTAGTCCAAATTAGGTCAAGGTCAAAGTGAGGTATGGGTGCATTGGGGATAGTCATAAGCAACAACTGTGAAAGTATCCAAGTGTTGTAGCAAGCGGTGTTGGTGCTAGACGAAACGGTAATATCTAGTTAACCTAGAAACAGCCCATTTGAATTATTCTAAATGTAAATTAGGTCAAGGTCACGGTTAAAGTGAGGTTGGGTGATATGGTAGGATAGGGAATTGTCATAAGCAACAACTGTGTAAGTGTTGTAGTGAGCGGTGTTGGTGCTAGAGGAAGTGGTAAAATCTACTTAACCTTGTCATGGGCAGACGGAAAGACGGAAGGACGGACGGAAGGATGGAAAGGACAATCACTATATGCATCCTGCATCAAGATGGCAGGGGTATAAAAATATATTTCTTTGTAAAAAAGAAACAAAATCCAATCATAAAATTTTTAGAATGTTCTTAATTTTTTACTAAGAATCTTTATAAACACCAGCCTAGTGGTACTTACTGTTGCATCCTTTTCATGATCAGTATCACCTCCTGTGCAAGACCATCCGGGGGGAACTCTTTGTACAGTTCTCCAGCCCGCACCAATAGGTCTTCATATGGGAGATTGTCTGGGATCTTTGAGAGCAGGGAGTGGAGCATGCACATCTCACAATCCGTAGCTAGGATCTCAGGCTCACGGTACATAACGATCTAAAATGTGTAAGTGTAACAGAGGGAGCATGCACATCTCACACTCCGTAGCTAGGATCTCAGGCTCACGGTACATAACAATCTGAAATGTGTAAGTGTATCAGTGGGAGCATGCACATCTCACACTCCGTAGCTAGGATCTCAGGCTCACGGTACATAACGCTCTGAAATGTGTAAGTGTAACAGTGGGAGCAAGCACATCTCACACTCCGTAGCTAGGATCTCAGGCTCACGGTACATAAGGATCTGAAATGTGTAAGTGTAACAGTGGGAGCATGCACATCTCACACTCCGTAGCTAGGATCTCAGGCTCACGGTACATAACGATCTAAAATGTGTAAGTGTAACAGAGGGAGCATGCACATCTCACACTCCGTAGCTAGGATCTCAGGCTCACGGTACATAACAATCTGAAATGTGTAAGTGTAACAGTGGGAGCATGCACATCTCACACTCCGTAGCTAGGATCTCAGGCTCACGGTACATAACGATCTGAAATGTGTAAGTGTAACAGTGGGAGCATGCACATCTCACACTCCGTAGCTAGGATCTCAGGCTCACGGTACATAACGATCTGAAATGTGTAAGTGTAACAGTGGCAGCATGCACATCTCACACTCCATAGCTAGGATCTCAGGCTCACGGTACATAACGATCTGAAATGTGTAAGTGTAACAGTGGGAGCATGCACATCTCACACTCCGTAGCTAGGATCTCAGGCTTACGATACATAAAGATTTGTAATTTTGCAATTAGATCAGTTACTGGGGAATCACAAATTTTTGCTGAGGTCTCATTTTTGCGCTTTTCGAGCTCCTACCATGGTGCAAATATATGACCAACGGGAATAATAACCGGTTTGTAATTTAGCAACGCCATGGGAGTTCACAAGTTCGTTCAAATGTACCTGGGTAATCCTCCATTAAAACACGCAAGTGACATTTTTGAGTAACCTATATTTCAGTCGGCATTTAATTAACAACTAGATGTCAGTTTGACATGATGTGATATAAATGATCTATTGTCTCGCCTAAATATGTGGCACCTATTCTTTAGAAATGGACCGTTGTTATCAATTAATCTGGTAATGATACAATTGTTTAGTGTAAAAAACAAGGTGTCACAATAAGAACTTTCACTGGCCTTTTTCCCACTTGGTCATTTCATAAAATAAATGACACTTCTTTTGTAAGCACAACTGATGTTTTATTAATTATTTGTCATAATTGGAATCGCGTGAATTTAGGACCGTGCGAATATGACAGCGATTGCAAGTGCGCGAAATTTGTACCCCGCATTTTCAAGTGATTCCAGAGTATTATATCAAACCATATATTTAAATTCAGCCATCAACATGTGAATGATAGTTTTCAATCAATACAAATTTATGTTTATGTTGTATAGTAATTTTATGTATGAGATATAAATTATAGTTTTCCATGTAGCGATTGACATAGGAAACTTGTTAGAATTGACTGAATGTGTGTTGATTCACAGAGTGCTTAAGAGATGTTGACATTTATCAAAATCTTTGTTATCAATCATGTGATAACCCTGCATTGTAGGTTAAACACTTTATTAACCAGTAATAGTTCTAGTATGCCTGCTTCTTATAGTGTCTGAATTACAGGAGACAAAAATAATAATAGTAAGTCTCTAAATATAAATGAGGCATGTCATGGGAAAACCGGGCTTAACGCATGTGCGTAAAGTGTCATCCCAGATTAGCCTCTGCAGTCCGCACATGCTAATCCAGGATGGCACTTCCCGCCTACAGTGGATTTATGTTTAGAAGAGACTTCCTTAAAACAGAAAATACTATAAAAGCGGAAAGTACCATCCTGGATTAACCTGTGCGGACTGCAGAGGCTAATGCGGGACGACACTTAACGCACAGGCTTTAAGCCCGGTTTCCCACGACACGCCTCAAATATTTTATTCACTTGCCCAAGCGTCAAGAACTGCATATAAATAGGTCAATGTTTGCACTTGCCCAACAAATACCGGTATTAAATTCTGAACATACATGCACGAAATTTGGTTAACATGTCTCAGGCTTTGAGCAAGTGGACTGTAACAACAACAAAATTCAAACTGTTTTCTTGACTTACTGCAGCTGCAAGGTATATAGGCATAAGTGGATGACAGGCGATAAAGAAGTCGTAACAGCGCACGATATCCCGCAGGTGTGGAAGCACGTGACCGTACCATGTGATCAGCCAGCTCAGGCTGAATATGGTCCCAACTTCTGACCTTTAATAAAGACAGAGCTGTTATTACTAGAGCTCATAAATGATTCCTTTACTTCAGATGGGCCTAAGTACAAAATGCTGAACACAGATGTGAATTTTATGTAGAACGTTCAGTGTATTAATTGATAAAGATATGAAAATTAATTTTTTGTTAAACTGTTTAAATAAGTCATTAACTAAGGTAATTAATCAAATTATCACATACATTCAGGCAGTATTGTTTATAAGCTACTAAGGAAATGTAAGTCATACACAACATATGATTCATATTATTATCTCGTCATTTTCTCCAATATCAAGTTAACTATTAGTACCTCGCACAGTTTTTAATCATAACAAACATGCAATTTAGTTTGAAGCACCTGAGAGGCTAAGGAACTTAAGTGTTCTGAGCAAGTTTCGTGATGATTGGCCTATGAAATTAATGTGGCCTCAATAATATTTTAAAGCTTTTTGTTCAATTTTGCCATGATGACCTAGTTTTTTTACCCCATATGACCCAGTTTTGAACTTGTCCTAAGATATTATTGAAACAAATGTTCTGAGCATATTTCAAGAAGGTTAGGCAAAATTAAAGTTTTTACTCTTTTTTTTCTATTTGACCTAGTGACCTAGTTTTGTGACTTCTAGAGTGTTAACAAGCTTTTTCTTCAATTTGTCCTAGCGGCCTAGTTTTTACCCCACATGACCCAGATTCAAACTCAGCCAAGATATCATTGGGACAAATGTTCTGACCAAGTTTCATGAAGATTGGGCAAAAAATGTGACCTACAGTGTTTACAAGCTTTTTCTTCAATTTGTCTTAGATTGGGTAAAAAATGTTACTTATTGAGTGTTAACAAGCTTTTTCTTAAATTTCACCTAGTGACCTAGTTTTTGACCCCACATGACCCAGATTCTAACTCAGCCGAGATACCATTGGGACAAATGTTCGGACCAAGTTTTATGAAGATTTGGCCAAAAAATGTGACTTCTAGAGCGTTAACAAGCTTTTTCTTCAATTTGACCTAGTGACCTAGTTTTTGACCCCACATGATCCAGATTCAAACTTGACCGAGATATCATTAAGACAAATGTTCTGACCAAGTTTCATGAAGATTGGGCAAAAAATTTAACTTCTAGAGTGTTAACAAGCTTTTTCTTCAATTTCACCTAGTGACCTAGTTTTTGACCCCACACAACCCAGATTCGAACCTGCTGAGATATCATTGGGACAAGTGTTCTGATCAAGTTTCATGAAGATTGGGCAAAAAATGTTACTTTTAGCGTGTGTACAAGCTTTTTCTTTAATTTAACCAAGTGACCTAGTTTTTACCCCACATGACCCAGATTCGAACTTGGCCGAGATATCATTGGGACAAATGTTCTCACCAAGTTTCATGAAGATTGGGCAAAAAATGTGACTTCCAGAGTGTTCACAAGCTTTTCCTATTGCCATATAAGGAAAACTGCCCTACCCCCAGGTGGCCATGTTTTTCAACAGACCGGAACCATTTTTGAACTCACCTGAGATATCATTAGAACAAATGTTCTGAGCAAGTTTCATGTTGATTGGGCAAAAAATGTGACCTAGTGTTCACAAGCATTTTCTTCAAATTGACCTAGTGACCTAGTTTTTTGACCCCAAATGACCCAGTTTCGAACTCGGCGAGATATCATTGGGACAAATGTTCTGACCAAGTTTCATGAAGATTGGCCAATAAATGTGGCCTCTAGAGTGTTCAAAAGGTAAATGTTGACGACGCACAACGGACAAAAGGCGATAACAAAAGCTCACCATGAGCACGTTGTGCTCAGGCGAGCTAAAAACTGACAATTTGTAAAGTTTAAGTAGATCACCAAAGTCATAATTACTAAAAAAGATGTTTACAAATAAGCATAGTATAGAAACAATCCATCTTTTTATAATACTCTTCAAAGCCATTAAACTGACCAATGCACAATCAGGAACACTGTTAGCGGGCTTATTTATGATCCAGAACTTAGAAAGAGCAAACTTTACTTCTCCGAGTGGTTTTGTACATCAGGGTTCACGCATGTAATCCAAGGATATGGTAATTTAGGATGTTATAATGTTATAAAAAAATACCCAAAGTTCCTGCAACTTCAAACTAAGGATGAAAGAGTGTTTGTACTTCTCCAAGTGGTTCCGCAGGTTAGGGTTTGCCCGTCCAATCAACGGATACAAGTAGTTGAGGATGTGTTTGGTCCGATCCATGTCAGCGTCCATGAAGTCTCTGAAACAAGGAATAAGATCTCTTCAGTCTTCACGCTAACCACTAGCCTAACAGCCCGGGGCTAGTGAAATGTAATTCGGGCTAGTAGAAATTCAGTGTATATAGTCGGGCTAGTGGAAATTTCACGTTTACTAGGACTGCACAATGATTCTGGCTAGTGGATTAAAACAACTAATGTGAAGACTGTCTCTTTAGTGGTATAGTTCATATTGATATTTCTCATCATTAAAAAGGCAAGAAACAAGGAACAAGATCTTTTTAGCGGTATCTTCAATGGTGTTTCATATCATCATTCAATAGTCATGATAGATCGGGTAGTGCGTAAATGTGGGTATTGTGGTGTGAAAGGTTGATACAATAACCTAAAATAACCTAACTTGTCATAACTGAAGCCTGTCAATCCACAGTGATTTGCTTGTTTTATAGCGATTAATGTACACACCCATTACGCCACTGAACCTTCAAGTAACGTTTTTGTAACTCAATTGATGATTCTAAATATTGGGGCAAATTCAGGGGGAATTATATTTTAGGCAAATTGGGAAATCAAAGAAATTAATGGAGGAGTGTCGTGGGAAAACCTGTCTTAATGCATGTGCGTAAAGTGTCGTCCCTGATAAGCCTGTGCAGTCCGCACAGGCTAATCCGGGATGGCACATTCCGCTTTTATGGTATTTTCTGTTTCAAGGAAGTTTTTTCTAAACATAAATCCACTGCAGGTGGAAAGTGCCATCCTGGATTAGCCTGTGCGGACGGCACAGGCTGATGGAGGATGACACTTTAGGCACATACATTAAGACTTTTTTTCCCATGACGTGCCCCATCATATAGAGTATTTACGATATTTGTGAAACACAAGCGTCTACTTATGATCATATGTGGAAAAGGCATACGGAAGGGGCATATAACTAACCATTGTTCTGGTAACTATTTTCAAGCAGTGTAGATCAATATTTAATAATGTTATGTAGAGAAAAGCATAGTAAAATTCTAACAGTATTCACTTCAAATGCATGTAATCATCAAACCAAAAACCTATTAAATGTAGCATGGTCTAACAGGCTTAAACGGAGAAAGAAATAATGCAAGCCGTTTTTGATTTTTTAACATTTCAGTACCAGTATATGCATTGATACCTTAGATGATTCATTGAGAGTTTTTCAACCAGTGCAAATGCCATGTCCTCGCCAACCACAAGAAGGAATGTTACACAGATATCATGATAGCCCTGAAAATATATAAGAGACATGCAAACAAATGAATTTTTATAATTATAGACGAAAAAAGAATGTGAGAGGTATCTGTATTAAGTTATTAACGAAAGATTCAAATAACTTATGTAATTGGTAATGTCATTCCCATCAATGAATGACATATTCAATATATTCAACAATTCCACATACAATAACTAATCAATTCTCAGAGGCGAATAGTCCCCCAGAGAATAATTCCCAAGCACTTGATAAGGTGATTGGTGCCAATGTTTACAAATGAAATATTCTCATACATTTATAGACTTCCAGGACCAAAGTCCATAAAAAAACAATGTTAAACCTGGGAGAAATCATACAATAAACTGAACCAAAGTTGACCTGGTAGTAGTGTAGATCATCATGTCGTACCAGTACCCGCATGATTAGATCTACCAGCTGATCCTGCAAGCCCAGTCGGACGTCCTCATCCATGCCTGCAGAAGAAGACTGTTTCGAACAAATACAACACAAATGCAGTCTCTACAAACGTCTGTCAGACCTCAGACAAACATGTCAAATTACATGTAGCTTGACGGTAACCAGTCAATAAATGTCAGGCCTAGGACAAACGTGTCAAATTACATGTAGCTTGATGGTAACCAGTCAATAAATGTCAGGCCTAGGACAAACGTGTCAAATTACATGTAGCTTGACGGTAACCAGTCAATAAATGTCAGGCCTCAGACAAACGTGTCAAATTACATGTAGCTTGATGGTAACCAGTCAATAAATGTCAGGCCTCGGACGGAGCCAAAAAACTAACAAACAGAACGTGGCTGGTGGAACATTCTATTTTAGTTTCTAATTGTAAGTTAAATGTTTTTGAGTGGCCATGCAGTACCATAGAGATTGGGCCAGTAATAATAAACAGATTAAAGTAAAAGCTCTATGTTTTCGCACACTTAAAAATAAATCATTTTTTTCATGTCCGCAAATTTAGAGACATAAAATATTCCAAAATTGGGGGTGTCTGAATATTTAGAGACACAGTGAAATATTTAAATTACGACCGTATATGTCTGTTTTTCTTTTTTGGGGGGAAAAATCGGTGTTTGATTTATAATATTCTGTTCGCTTTTAGTTCATATTCTGTTTAATAACGTTATAATGCGGTTTTAGTACCTTGGAATATTTTCCCCCAATTTGAACAAACAAACAAATCTGTTAAAAACACAACGAATTAAAAATGACACCTCTTTAAACTAATGAATTTATAAATTGTGCATATTTTTAAAACTTTAAATCAAATAAACAAATTTTATGAAAGATCCTTGAATATAATATTACAAAAGGTAAATCAACACAAACAACAACAAAATCATCAGCTTTTGATTAATACATTCAACTTTAAAACAGTGTTCGAAAAAAAAAATATAGACATAAATCATGGCCAAAAATAAAGAGTTGCAAAAAATAATTATTTCGGCTAAACAAAAGGGTGTCCGAAAACTTACAGTGCCCGAAAACACAGAGCTTTGCGGTAGTCAGTCATGAATTTGTGACTTTCACCGAGCCTGTAAATGTTATATTCCATTTAGCTTAATGCTAACTAGTCAAACAGATACAAAAGATTTCAGTAATACTTATGAACAAAATGGGTCACATTTTAGAAGACTGAGAAGACATTTTAATACAAATGAGGTGTGTCGTGGGAAAACCGGGCTTAATGCATGTGCTTAAAGTGCAGCCCAGATCAGCCTGTGCAATCCGCACAGGCTAATCCGGGATGACACTTTACGTACATGCATTAAGCCCAGTTTTCTCACGACACGCCTCAAATGCACGTGTCTGGTTTATATAAGAACACATAGCTTACACTATGTTTAAAACTGTATGTTTAAATACTGGACATCCAACCAAGATGTTAATAACATTATCAAATGCACATGACTGATATAATATTAATTACATTTGTTTAAATATTTTAGAATAATTAATTTAAATAGATGAACACCAGCAATAAAATTCATATTACCCGGCATATGTATTTTGTAATAATCACATTCATCTAAACTCTGCATAAATCAAGAAACTTGAACATAATCATTGCTGAAATAATTATGGAATGCACTGTGTATTTGATATGAACCTGGTGGAAACCTCTTCAGAGATCTGTTGACATCCAGCACAACCTGGTTGTAGTCGCGGTGGCCGTGCAACACTTCATCATCTGTAACAATCGTACAAACTCAATAACACATGCAGACGTTTACTTTTCATATACGTGTAAACTGAAATATTGTCTCGAAAGTTTTAAAGGGTTTACAAAGGTTTTTTACTATGCCATTTGTCTAATTAGCCGATTACTACAAATTTGAACATCTGCCTAAAGAAAATATGTTCATGTTACCAGTTACCAATATAGCCATTGGTAAATATTATTGACCAGTTGCTAATTGAAAATCAAGATTTTGAGTTGACCAATTATGGGTTTATAGCACATGGTTTCATAATCCAATCAATTTACTTCAATCCTTGGACAAACAACCTCGGACAAACAGAAAAGTGATCTATGTTTTTGCAACTGGTCAATTTCTATTTGGCTACTAAATTTCTAAAAATATTTTACATGAAGCATACTCTCACACTTTCAAAGTGAGGAAAATATTGATAAATTACAGGTATATCTGCAAAATCTAAATTTTGGGGAACTAATTACTATTAATTTAGAGCCATCCTAGAACTATAAACACATGCAGAAGACAATTCTCGCATGTATGTAAATTAAAATATTGTTTTGAAAGTAATCAAGGGTTTACAAAGCTTTTCACTATGCCATTTGTCAAATTAGCGAATGACTACAAATATGAACATCTGCCTAAAGAAAGATCTGCTTGTCCCCCAAGTTGGGGGCAAGCAGAACTTTATAAAATACCAGAAATTAAGTAGGGTTTCCTTTAAAAAGTCAATTTGACTGAATATGAACACATTTTTCTGATTGTAAAAGAAGTAAATAACATTTTAACCAACCAGGTTTTTCTGGAATGTTGTCTACATCTATGCCAAGAAGTTTCGGCCATGCTTTGCGTCGTAATTCATCCGTAACAAAGCCTCCTGGACTGATGGCCAGGTCACGTAGCCTGTCTAAATCAACTTCTTCTTCGCGTAAAACTAACTCGATTTCTTGCTTCTTATCATTGTATTGTTCACCTGCAAAAAGAGATCACAACGTAACACTGTAAAAATCTACTTGCCCATAGCAAACAGGCAAGTAAAAATCTATTAAGGCAAGTTAAAAATAAGATCTGTCTGTCCAAAAGAGCAAATACAAGACAACAAAAATTTGACGAAAAAATTTTTACTGACTAGAAAAATACAATAATGTTCAAAATGGCAAGTCAGAAACCCAGAAAAGGCGCGTACACGCGTAAATTACATGCACTCAATTGGTAGATATGCAGTGAAAAAAAGAAATTTGGGTGTACATATACGCAGAGAAAATAAAATTTGAGTGCACATTTACGCACAATTTTCTCCATTAATACATAACGTCGCATTTTAGTCACTATAAGCTATATAGAAGATATAAGTTTTCACTGTATGTGCAGTTTATATGTAGTTATACAAACAATAAATACATTCCAATGTAAAATGAATTCCTACTTGTAGCATTATTGTATTCAAATGGTGTTATTACATTAATTTATTAAGGAATATTTTTAATAATATTCTCTTATTTTTCTCCAACTTTGATACTGTACTGTTTAGCTTAATGTAAATTTACTACCAATTATCCTACATAGAGAGTACATTTACCCCCATAAATTCTGGAGAGTATACATTCATGCACCTATCAATATTTTTCCCCAGGGGGGGAGCGGCGGGCAATGCCAGGGGAATTAGACTAATTTCATTTTTGGAGGTCTAATTCCCCACCCTAGAGCCAAGCCTTTTTTTTAAATCCCCACAGTGGGAGATGCCATATTTAAGTTGAGTGAACAAGCCGGCGTCTAAATTTCCTAATTTTATCCGGATCTAAACTCCTACCAGTTTATTTCCCGGGACCCGGAATCATTCGGCGTGTCAAATTCTTTCAGTCTAAAGTCCCGTATATGCCCGCCGCTCCCCCCTGGGGGAAAATATTGACAGGTGCATTACTCCCAAATTTTCAGAAGTAAGCGTTCAATTACCCGCCGTACAAAAGCTTATCTGGAGCACTGGGCAAGTGCTTCCCAAAATATTGTGAAGATGGTTAACATATGTTGGTTTGATCTTAGGCAAAATATATATGGATGTTTATTGGTACCTGCTAATGACACACATAAGCAAAAAAACTTTAATGGCTCAGTAAATATACAATTACAGATAAAAAGTACCAGGTTTTACAGTAGTTTAGCAATGAGTCTGTTTAAATATGAGGGCGTTTGTTATCTCCCAATGTACGTGCATTCAACAACTTTGTTTGTCAAGACAAAAAAACTGGTAAATGTGAACAGTCACATCTTATTGACATGATAATGAAATTTAGTAAAAAAATTAGCCAGTAACATAAATTAACATATTAACTGTTTGTATGAAAAGACTACCGGTAAAAATTGGTAAACACATGTTACCACTCACATCATATTGAATTGTCAAATTGATGATAAAAGTAAAACTTCAATTCAGTAATGTTACACAATCTTGTCATGACAATAAGTAACTGGCCTGGCTGGTATAAATATGCTACATGCAAAACAACACACACACACCACCACATGTGTCAACTGGACAAACTGTTTGCTCAGCATTTCTGATTTCACTTAAATTCAGTGCCTTTTGTAAACATCTAGGTTTGGTTTTAATTAATGGTGCATAACTACTTTGTCACCCAAGTATTAAACTAACTGTACTCAAACAAACAAATGTAAAAAAAAAAATAAGAATGAAAAACATTAACAAGATATAATTTACATAAGAATACTGAAACTATATACTAGTTAGCTTACAAGATAACAGTTGTGTAACATGTATAAATAACATGGGTAAAGTCATGTTAATAGACATGTACACGCATCAATGGTTGTTCATAAACTAAGCCATTTTTTCTGGTTGGAAAGTATGAAAATGTACAAATTACAATTACCGGTAATAAGGCTTTAAATTATACACTTTAAATACATGTAATAAACTAGTATTTTCATGTATATCCAAATACTGCTACAAAAATTGTTGTTTTTTAAAATATATAGATCAAAAGATCAAATAATTATGGCTCAACAATATTATAGTAGGCCATGCAACAAAGTGTTTCTTTTTATTTACGACTAAATACAGAAGTTTTGTAATACATTCTCCATGTATATATCGCTACTCATAACATCAAACCATTAATCATTCTCAATTGTGGACATATTATGCAGAAAACACATACAAGATATTGTCCCATGGTCTGTATTGTCCCATAGTAAGTATTGTTGGTAACTTCAAAATATCAATGAACAACATGTTATTTCAGCATATAGACATTTGCAGATTAAGGCAGAAGGCCCCTATTGGGACTTTTTTCAAACCTTGACATTCTTATTATCTTTATTCATTAAATGTATTATGAGACTAAACTGTGAAATATAAACAAAATCTAACCACACGTTTTGACAAAAATGCGATTTTTGTTACCACCCCTCATTTTTCTATTTCAACCTAAAATTTCTTTGGGGTACACTTGCAAAAATGACTGACATATTGTCAAAATGTATTTTATTTATTCCTGAAATAGCTTTATTTGATACATTAAAAATGTATGTATTGAAAAACTATTAAAAAACGTAAGAACTTAAGTTGACAAAAATACTTATGACCTTAAATATGGCTAAGCATATGGTAAAAAACAACAGATTTCAACAGTAAAAAAAAATGGCAAACACCAATTCCCTTCTTTTTTTTATACGTTATTTCATAGTATGCCAAAATCAGCAAAACCAAAATATGATATAACCTCATCTGAGGAAAATGTGTAACTTGACATAGGTTCACCACAAAAATCTCAAGGTAAATCATTTGGAATGAAGCAATCCTATGTTATAAAAACTGAAAATTATTAAAAGCAAATAATAAAAAGCAAATATTATGTTAAAGTTTCTTCTAATTATAATTTAATAGCATTATTAAATTAATTCTTTTTGCACTCAAGTTAAAGAAATAGTGCTTTGTCTTACATTGTGTAAATAAATAAAAAAAACTAGCTGGGGTTCACATATCCATGGTTACCAAATATAGAAAAAAATATATATTATTTTATAATTGTGTTTTATAAACAAAAATCACTTGACATTTTCATTACATTAGGTTAACAAGAGTTTCAAAAAAACTGACAAATCTTTGGGATAACTTCCTTAAAGAATCTTCTTGAAGCTTGTGACTCTTGGTAAACTGTCACTGTTTTTGGATAAGAAGATGTCTCTTAGACCATCCTCAACAGTTTGCCGATACATAACTTTCAGATGATTTGTACAGCGGTAGATCTCGTCAAAATTCCTCAGTGGAACACCCAAGTTTACACAATGGACAGCATTTTAAATTATCCAGGGAAACACCAAACTCGATCACCCGATGTCTCGCTCTCCACCCATCTCGACTGACACCTTTACCAAGTTTTACATGTGAATCAATGTTATTACACAGCGATGAGCACGGATCTCATTCACACAGATATGCTTTTATATAGTTATGTTCAATAATAATACTTCTTGGACGTTTATTTATAGGTATTTTAACTTTAGTGTTACAAAATACACCAGACCTATCGCGAAAACGTCATGATTGAATGTAAACAGAAATTCCCAACAATGACGTCATTTGAAGGTATTCCCCATGCCAGTGAACCTTGTTTTTGTTCAAACTACATTTTTACTTCATCTTTAAACACCAATAAGCATTTATTTTACACATTTAATTGAAAATAACTCAAAATTCAAAAAGTAATATTTATTTCGCGAAAATAATGTCCATTTCGTATCAGTGTGATTAGATTTACGGTTAGTGGCGAATGGGCCGAAGTTAACCAATATTTCGCGAGTATTTCCCCAGTCATTAGGATGTCATTTGGAGGGCAGAAGCGGCGTACACCCCCTCTAAAAAATTTAACCTGACCATAACTTAAACGTGCATTTTTTTACCAATGACGTGTACTTCAATCAAGTTATTGCAATAATCAAACCTGTTATATGGTATGTTCACTTAATTGTTCCTTTTTTACAATATTGCACCATTCCCTTGAATACGTTAACATGTCAAAGAGACTAAGAACCGTTTGTTAACCGCAATTGAATACATGTATTGCCTCCCTCTCTAACTCAATATGAATCTGCGTCTGATTACAGACTGAAATTTGATCACTGCAATATGTGTTATATATAGGAAAACATGCTACCAAATGTTTGTTTGGCAGGAAATCATATAAAAAGTAGTTCAATATTTGCCCAGGGCCTAATAAGTAACCATTAATACTCTATATGTTGGGACACTTAAAAATAATATATTTTTTTGCTGTCCCAATTTTTAAAAGCATAAAAAGTAATTACCCCTGACTGTGTCACAATATTTAGAATCAATAATTGAGGTACAAAACCATTATTCGTAAGGTTCAATTGCATAATGGCTGTTTATATTAATACCTATAAACAAGCAGATCACTGTGGATTTAGATCTTTGCCCTATGTAGTAGTTTATGATGCGTAAACAACTTTAACAAGGGGACAAATTGATGGGGTCAGCTGCCATGAGATATGGATATATGAAATATCGACATGCACATTCACAATTTTGACAGTTTGCTAATACATTGCAATTTATTGGTGCTGGTAAATAATAATTAGACAGCAACTTTTTTTGTTGACTTAAAAGCTATTAATACTCAATTGCCAATTTTGAAAACAGTGTCCTAAAATTTAGACTCAGAAAAAAATCAAATTTTGGGAGTGTCCCAAAATTAAGAGTCACAAAAACGGGTTATTCCACTAAGTGTATTGGTCCACCATAAAATCTTTGATCATTATCTGCAATCTTTTCTCTCATCTGATTGAGCAATGGCTTTGTGCACTGTTTCAATATATCTCTACCTCTGCAGCAGTGTATTATCTCAGCTGAAAAAGACCACCATACTGTAACCACATTAGGGTGCCCATACACTGGGGTATAATACCCCAGATTTGGGGAGAGGGGGGGGGGGTCAAATAAAGAAGGATTCAACTAGGCCTTTAAAGGGTGTCCCAACATTGACCAATTGACAATATGTGAAAAGTCCTGATGGATTCGGCTGTCAGGCTTAGCCTTCCATTTCAAATTATCATATGGGAAGTATAAAGAAATAAAAAGAGACGTTCATATATCAAGTAAAATACACAAAAATACTTGTACCAAGTATATCATTAACATGTTTGTTTAGAAGATCGTCAACAGCACGACTCTTGGTGTCGTTTATAATTCCGTTTTCTAGCCTCATAATAATTTTGACAGTTGGAGGCAAAAAATCTACTGCATCACCGGTTAAAGGTCTCTTACATCAATTAAGTTAAACGTAATAAATTTCCCCTTGGCGCACGAAGTAAAAGTAATTATCGATCTATATTATAGTTGTATAAACACACATATATTTGTATAAAAACACAGATATTATATTAATATCGTTTATATACAATTTCTTTTCAACAATTTTAATATATTACGGAAATTGATCTAAGCGACATCCGTGTGTGGGGCCCATAAACTTCCGGGTACGAAATATGTCCACAAAAACTCGTTTGCGACGTGCTCAGAGCTTTGATAAAGTTCAGGACATTACAAATGAAAAAAAGAAAGAAGTACAACAACCACATGGGAAATTGTAAGTCAAACAATGTGTCGATTTTTTTTTCTTTTGTAAACCCCCGATTGGCCTTTTCAAATAAGTAGAAACTGAGGTCAATCTAATTTTAGCCCATTCAAGTTCACGACCAATCCATGCATGAAACACTAGGTTAATATTAAAACCTTTCCAGAACAGTGATATCATGTTATGCGACAGATGATTACTGTGCACAGCATTTGAATGGTTGATATTGACTGTCTTCTAGACATTTGTGATTCTGATAGTGTGTGGCTGCAGTCTCCACTCCACCTTTAAAAGGCAAACATTAGTGTTACAGCACTAGTGTGGAGCAGACTGCCATACCAAACACATATACTTCAGACTGTATAAATAAACAATACAGGAAGTTTGCAATAGTAATCGTTATGCTATAATTGTTTTTATTGAACCATGGCACCAAATAACATTGATAAAATTGAAAAGTCGTCAGTTCAGATTCATACAAAACCGTCGAACATTGATACAATGTCAAATATGTCATTATTAAAGGAACGGAAGTTAAAGAAAGACATTGATGCAGATGTGAGAAATTATGGACATGGAGAAGATGCCGGCATTCAAAGAGTGCATGAATGCACTTGTGGAATTAATGCTCAGAAAAAAGATGATCAGAAAACTTGTGAGACTTGCTTAAATAACCAAATGAAGGACTTGAAAGTTTACCACAAACAAAAAGAGCATGCTCTTAATAACACTTTAAGCATTCGTTCAGCCTTACTTGCTATGTCACCAGAGTGGTTTAAATCCTTCTTGAAGGAACCAGAACATATCATGACACAAACTAAAAAGGGCGATGAGTATGTTTTTATTTACATATTTCAATAAAAAGAGATCTATCAGAATTATGGTATTATATCATGAGTAATTTACAGTCTTGTAAAGTTAGTGTTGTTCAAATTAATTTGCCTGTGCTTTAAACTCTGTCTAATAATTGTTATTTCTTGGCGCCAACCTGGCCTTTACATGATTTAGGATCACAATAATGATCAAAAGTGTGGCTCAAGCCTTGTCCTTCTTTCAACAGATAGTTCTCTGTTTAGACCATAATATACAGTTCATACAGTTGCTATTTAATATTTTCCTGTTTTTAATTTTATTATTCTCCGTAAAAAAATAATAAATATTTTGTGAATAAATAGAGAAATAATAAATTCAACAGAGAAGGATTCAGACAATGTTTATTACGGGCGAATATTTTCAAAATTTATCATTTTATGTTATCTTTAACAGACACATGATTTAATACATGTATCCTATAAGGGACCATAATTATATCTAAGAAGACAAGTGTTACATGAATGAAAATTGCAAGCATATTGATCAGGGCTATCATTTGACCCGCAGTTTTCAGGTTTTGACAGTCACAAATTTGGTTTGACTAAGTTTTGATACCCGATAATTGACATGCAAACATTTTTTGACTCCCAAATATTTAAAAACAAAGGTTCTATGAAAATGTATGGCCTATCAATATTTGCATATCTTGTAAAGATAAATCATCAACCAATTGTATTGCAGTAAAAAGCTCAATTTAGATCGCTACTCAATTTATCCAATACACAGGCCTTTAAAGCTTAAATAAAGAGATTATATTGACTAATATTATGTGATAATATGTTCTGTCAATGCATGGATTAATTGCATAACATTGCATAAGGTTGATTTAGGTCAAAGAATAATACACATACAGTGTATATGTATAGTTATTGCTCAAGCAATTACACTGAATGTTTTGTTTTCAAATAATGACAACATTAATTGATTATATAATGGTTAAATTTTGCAATTTTACATTTTTTATTGATCAGTATAAGATACTATGTATTCCATATTGCATTGCTATGCCTTGGAATAATGCTTTTTTTCTAAAAATTGGAAATGTTTGTACCATTAGAGTATTGATTTATATTCTTTAACAAAAACAACTGCAAGCAGCTGTTGCCAACTGGCATCCATAACTTCATCTTAGGCATAAAAAAAATATGTTTGTTTCAAGTTACCCGACCTACCCTAAAAAAATGCCCGACCCTAGAACATTTTATTGAGTTTCTCAGAATGACAGATTTTTTTGTTTTATTTAGTTTACTTTTTCCAATAATTAAATGTTTTTTGGATAAATAAGTGTTTTGTTTTGATAGCATCCACTTCAAAACAATGTTTAATGATATTACCGATATGTTTTGAATATTCATTCAGTTTTAGAATCTTCAAGTTGACCATTTACCAAAAAAAAAAATCAAAAAAATCTACCTACCTACTCTAATATGGGACATGTAACCTGAAACAAACATATTTTTTTATGCCTTATAAAAATTATTGGTAAACAAGAAAAGATCTGGAGCGAAATAGCTGCACACTATAGACGCTTCCACAAATGTCAATCATATTCAAATTTATCTGCAATATTAACCAATCATCGCACTTAAAATCACGTTTTTATCGGTTAAACTATTTTATACAAATGAGCACTTGCGTAATGTTTGTGATATTTAAATGATCACGTGGTAATGTTTGTGATTTTCGATGAATGGAAATTAATCCGTAAACAATAGCTGGGAAGGAGTTTCACCTGTTTGTGGTAATCTTTTTGAGCAGCACCCAGTACCTGGGATCTTACTTTAGTAAATATTTGTCAAACCTTTACTATTGCGATTTTTCAAGTTCATTAAAAAACATACATGGAATGAGAAATGGAATATTTCTTTATGTTTCAGAATTCACAGTCATGCTGATTCCCTGCTGAGTACTGACAGTGGCTTTAACAACTACAGAGGTCTTCTTAACCTCTGTATAATACTGCTTGTGAGTTGTTTCGAATTTGTTAAACTTTGTTAGTATTATTAGGAGCCAAAATACCCAAACACACTACTGTTATAGCCAAGGTGTATAACAAATTGTCCTGATACTTGAGAACTTGATTAGCTAATTTAAACTCTTGAATTATTTCCTATATTAGTCCCTAGCTCAATTCATGCACACTGTTACTTTGTCATTTATGGATATTCACTTTAGTCACGTAACTTGTATTTTCAGTATTTCAGTATTTACATGTTTCTCTTGCAGAAAGTAACAAATTTGTCATTATCGTTTTATAGTAAATTAATGCATGAATGTGCGTGTATTAAAGGTTAGTTTTTCTGAGATATATAATTGAATAATATTGTTAATTTTAATCATGCATAGTATACACCTTTGAAATGCCGACAGAAAGGATCGTATTCACCAACCTATTCTTAGGCTTACTGAAGATGTTAGAATAAAGAATACACTTGAAGCTGTTCTGTTCTTAGAACACTGTTAAATTAAATCAGATTACCTCTTATTACAACATTCTTTATTTGAAACGATTTGTTATCGTCATATGCAACATTTGTACCCAAGATATTTGGGCACAAACAAATATTTTTTTTGTCTGATCTTTAGAGTTTAATTCATTTTAGAAACAATACAATCTGGGTATATCAAACCCCCAAAATATGCCCATATTCACCAACCTATTCTTAAACTTAAGAATCATCATTTTTAGCTTGACTTTTCGAAGAAAAGGCAAGCTATTCTACTTGCCCCGGCGTCGTGTCCGAGCTAAGTTAAAGTTTTTTGGTAAGCTAGTTTCTCAGGAATGGCTTGAGGTATTTCATTCAAACTTAAAACATTTATTCCCCACATTAAAATGAACCTATAGGCCAAGTTTGGTAACTCTAGGTTGAAATTTGACAAAATTATGGTCCGTTTTACACTTTGAAATTTTACATAAGCTATATGGACAGGTTAAAGTTTTTCGGTATGATGGTTTCTCAGGAATGGCTTAAGGGATTTTATTCAAACTTAGAACACTTTTTTCCTTTATTAATATGAACTCATGGGCCAATTTTGATAACTCTAGTTTGAAATTTGTCAAGATTTATATATAGCTATATGGACAGGATAAAGTTTTTCGGTAAGCTAGTTTCTCAACTTTTCGTTTCCACTCTCTAACTCGAGAACGGATTAAGCTATTGTAATGAAAATGCAAACATAAATACCTTATAGCGAGACATCGATAGGGATTGTATATAGGGTGGGTGGGGTCAAGGTCACTGTTACTATAAATAGAAAAACGGTTTCCGCTCAATAACTTGAGAATGCATTGAGATATTTTAATGAAACTTAATACATAGATACCATATACTGAGACCTCGCTTGGAATTGCATATGGGGTGGGTGGTCAAGGTCACTGTTACTAAATATAGAAAACCGGTTTCCACTCAATAACTTGAGAACGCATTGAGATATTTTAATGCACTTTATACATACATACCTTATATCGAGACCACGCTTGGAATTGCATATGGGGTTGGTGGGGTCAAGGTCACTGTTACTAAATATAGAAAAACGGTTTCCGCTCAATAACTGAGAACGCATTGAGATATTTTAATGAAACTTAAAACATACATACCTTATATCGAGACCTCTCTTGGGATTGCATATAGGGTCAAGGTCAAGGTCAGTGTTACTTAAATAGAAAAACGGTTTCTGCTCAATAACTTATTATATTTTAATGAAACTTTATACATAGATACCTTATATCAAGACCTAGCTTGGGATTGCATATAGGGTGGGTGGGGTCAAGGTCACTGTTACTAAAAATAGAAAATCGGTTTCCGATCAAAAACTTGAGAATGCATTGAGATATTTTAATGAAACTTAATACATAGATACCTTATATCGAGAACTGCTTGGGATTGCATATGGGGTAGGTAGGGTCAAGGTCACTTTTACTAAAAATTTTATTGATGTGCTGACTTCAATGCATTTCTTAAGAAAAATGTGGTTTTTGTGGAATTTCCATATTTGTTGTATTAGAAAAAAAATGCCAGTAACTCTGACAGGCACAAGACAAGTCGAGCGCGCTGTCCTCCGACACCTCTTGTTAAGTTTAAGAATAAGTTAGTGAATATGGGCCCTGTTATTTGGGTTTGTTATTCCATATAGTTTTGTTCCTAAACTGATTTAACCTGTAATGGATTTACATTAGTAAATAAATGAATTTAAATTATTAAAAAATAAAGATAGGAATACATGAATACATATTCTTATCTGGATGAAATTAATAAAAAGTAAGTAGAGAATTACATGAATACATAATCGTAAGTCGTGACTGGACTCGATTCTTTCTAACATCGATGAAAGTTATTGGGGCTCACAACTGGTTTAAGGTCATACTTTAACCCCTGATGAACCTAGTGTCAAACTTATAAGGATTTGTTTACCTTTCACATGTATTTCAGTATGTTTTACTTGTACGTGTTCTAAATTAGCATCCAGTATTTAATATGAACTATTAGTAAACCTGTGACTGTGCTGATTGCAGTACGACTTTATTATTAAAGTTTAATAATGCACCTATCAATATTTCCCCCCAGGCAGGGGGGGGGGGCGTCAGGCTGACCCACGGGAATTTGACAAATGTATTTTTGTGGATCTAATTCCCCACCCTAGAGCCAAGCAAATTTGTCTGAATCGCCTCAGTGGGAGATGCTATTGTCTATCAAATGACCCGGGGTCTATATTAACTGATAAAAAATCCAATCAAAATCGGGAATACGGGGCTCAAGGAAAGTGCGAGCTTATTTAACTTCTATTTTTCAATGAAATATACAGTTTATGATAGTTTTTTATTGTGTTCTATACAAATAGTGATGGTTTTTCACATGTTTTTACCATTTTTTCAGAAGTAAAAAAAACGAACGTTTTTGTGCCCATCTGGAGTTCAGTGTCTTTAAACAGGAGCAGGGGGTGGGGAGTGGTGCGGATCAGATCTTGGACATTTTCTTTTAATTTGGTAAAACATATCTTCTAATTATGGTTTTTGAACACGATCTTTTTATAATTTATCATTGAATATTTGAAAAGCAGTATAGAATTTCCAAAAGGTATTCCACATTTCTTTATATGCACTGTGGTAAGGGGGATGGTGGTGGAACTAGCAGAAAATCAGTTTTGCTCCATTGAAAAATTAATGTCCTCTCATCCAAGCTTTAGTGAAGAATGAAGGGGCATTATTGGAATAAAGCCCGAGGCTAAATATGTAACAATAGAATCCGGTTCGATACACACAAAATGTAATGCTATTGTTAAATGCGAAAGCAGAAGGCTCTTATCTGGATTGCAAGAAAGTATTGTGTACAGACTGACTTATTAATAACAAAAGTCACACACAACAAGAACATCATAAATACGTATTAATATGGGGCGTTCCCAGGCATACGGCACAGGTGCACGTGCATACGCTTAATTTTTAACTGCTTAACATTCTTTTAAATGAAACTTCATCGGTGTGAGGTACGTTTTATTAAAAACATGCAAAGTTGTGTAAGAACCTGTTCTAAAATTTATGTAAAATGTCGTGATGGATAGGATACTTTTATTAGAAGAACATGTTTAACATATTTTCAATCTAAGAAATTGAGTCATTCTAAAAACAAATCAAATTCGCAGTGCATGTCCCAGTACCCACCACCACCAACATCAGTGGGTATCTCAGATTCAACCACTGATAATATAAAATACTCTGACATCACTAGACCTGCAGTGAGGGGTTTTGTCCCAAGATGTGATATAAAGCATCTTTAATTGTGGCGCGTCGTGGGAAAACGGGACTTAATGCAGTCCGCACAGGCTAATCTGGGACGGCACTTTCCACCTACAGTGGATTTATGTTTAGAAGAGACCTCCTTGAAACAGAAAATACCATAAAGGCGGAAAGTGCCATCCCAGATTAGCCTGTGCGGACTGCACAGGCTAATCCAGGACGACACTTTACGCACATGCATTATGACCGGTTTTTTTCATGACGCGCCACAATTATCTTGTTTAAAGGGACTATGTCATCGAAAAGGGCCTTTGAAAAAATCTGATATTAAGATATTAATACTGGCATATAATAAGGGTTTAAACAGGACATATATAACAGGAATAGAGTGAGATAAAAATCAATTTATAATAAGGATCGTGTTTATTTGGCCGTTTTCCAGTTTACAATTTGACATCAGAATTGGGAGTATTTTGTTTAACCAGAGTTAACACAAGTTAACACATGATTCATTGCCAAGCAAAATAGTGCAGTTGGACAAAGCGCTGTCTACTGTCATTTGTTCGTATGGCTCCTTAGTTGTGAGTTTGATGCCCATTTGGGGTTTTAATTTTTAGCTCACCTGTGCACGAAGTGCTCGGTGAGCTATTGGTATAGGGGACCTCTCATGCATCGTCCGTCGTCCATGGGCCGTCAACAATTAGGTTCGTATTCACACTGGAGACTTCACTTTTTATCCAATCTTAACCAAACTTGCACAGTTTGTGTATGACCATAAAATCTCAGATGGGATTGTTATTGGTTGAGAACACACCAGTAACACTAGAGTTATTGCCCCTTTTTTCATTCAAAAAAAGTGCAAAAATGCCTTTTTCCAACATATAGACTTAATATTCCTTCCAATCTTAACCAAACTTTCACAGTTTGTGTATGACCACATGATCTCAGCAGATGCCAAAAATGGGCCAGATCGTGTTTCAAATACCAGAGTTATTGCCCTTTTTTTATTAAAAAAATATACAAAAATGGACATTATTCAGGATAGAGACTTCATTTTTAGCTCAACTGTTCGAAGAATAGATGACTTCCTACTACCGTCGGCGTACGCGTCCACATCTGAATTTGGTTAAAGTTTTTATTCAAAAGTCTTGTAACTTCAAAACTACATAAGTTATTCACTTGAAACTTGGAATATACCTTTGTCATCAACTTCAGTGTCAGGGGGCAACATTCCCCATAACTCTGTTTTGTATTTTGACAGAGTTATGCCCCTTTTTCACTTAGATTTTCTGGTTAAAGTTTATATTCAAAAGTTTTGTAACTTCAAAACTACATAAGTTATTCACTTAAAACTTGTAACTAACCTTTGTCATCTACTCCAGTATCAAGGGCAACATTCTGTATAACTCTGTTTTGTATTTTTACAGAGTTATGCCCCTTTTTCACATATATTTTCTGGTTAAAGTTATATTCAAACATTTGTAACTTCAAAACTACATAAGTAATTCACTTGAAACTTGGAACTAACCTTTGTTATCAACGCCAGTGTCAGGGGCAACATTCCCCGTAACTCTGTTTTGTATTTTGACAGATTTATGCCCCTTTTTCACTTAGAATTTCTGGTTAAAGTTTATATTCAAAAGTTTTGTAACTTCATAACTACATAAGTTATTCACTTGAAACTTGGAACTAACCTTTGTCATCAACTCCAGTATCAAGGGCAACAGTCCCCATAACTCTGTTTTGTATTTGACAGAGTTATGCCCCTTTTTCACATAGATTTTCTTGGTTAAAGTTAATATTCAAAAGTTTTGTAACTTCAATACTACAAAAGCTATTCACTTGAAACTTGGAATATACCTTTGTCATCAACTCCAGTATCAGGGTGAACATTCCCCATAACTATGTTTTGTATTTTGATAGAGTTATGTCCCTTTTTCACATAGATTTTCTGTTTAAAGTTTATATTCAAAAGTTTTGTAACTTCAAAACTACAGAAGTTATTCACTTGAAACTTGGAACTAACCTTTATCATCAACTCTAGTACCAGGGGCAACATTACCCATAACTATGTTTTGTATTTTGACATAGTTATGCCCCCTTTTCACTTAGATTTTCCGTTTAAAGTTTATATTCAAAATTTTGGTAACTTCAAAACTACATAAGTTATTCACTTGAAACTTGGAACTAACCTTTGTCATCAACTCTAGTATCAGGGGCAACAATACCCATAACTCTGTTTTGTATTTTGACAGAGTTAGCCCACTTTTTACACAGACTTTGTGGTTAAAGTTGTTGTTCCAAAAATTTATAAAGTATACAAGGCTTCACTTAAAAATATTGTATTTTAACAAATTTATGCCCCCGTCACTATCCAAAATATGTACCAACTGAAATACTTCAAATAGTCGAGCGCACTGTCCTCTGACAGCTCTTGTTCATCCAATCTTCACCAATCTTGCACAGTTTGTCTATTACCATGAGATTACAGTTGAAGTCGAATATAAGCAAGATCGGACCAGAAACACCGGAGTTATTGCCCTTTGTTTGTGAAAAAATATGCAACAACAGACTTTATTCAGGATAGAGACTTCATTTTTCATCCAATCTTCACCAATCTTGCACAGTTTGTATTTAAACATGATCAGGCCAGAAACACTGGAGTTATTGCCCCTTGTGTTTGGAAAAAAACATCAACAAGTTATCAATGATTGGCTTGCACACACGATTTTTTATTCAATGTTGACCAAACTTACACAGTTTGCATATGACCATAAAAATTGATTGATAAAATTTTATTTCCAACAGTTGCAAACCTTGCATGCAGTTATTTGTACATGCAACATTGATGTCTTCAGAGCCCACATTAACATCATTTATCATCATTGGACAGAAAATTATCAAAGAAAAAGCAAAACTTGACCTTATAGCACAGCCATCGCAGTTATCGCATAGCAACTAGTTCTCTAAAAATGTATGCAAAAAAAGACATCAAAGTCTACTGTTTCTGCATTTTCCAGACTTGTCACTGACTTAATTAAAAAGGGTCAGGTAAGAATATAGAGAAAAATGATTTGAGAACCATTAGCAAAAGCATTGTACATCCACTACCCAACTCGTACTTTAGTTAGCCCATTGCACTAACCGATGTTTTAAGTCAAATTGATCCTATCCCCTTTGCGCATTGTTCATATACCTTAATTTTCAAACCTGTCACAACAGTATGATCTTCCATCTGTACCAGTTCTCAGGTGAGCGCTTTGGGCCAGCATGGCCCTCTTGTTCCAAACTTTTTTTGCTAATTTATTGTTATCAAATATCTCATTGTGTATTATATTATTTCTATTTTAGCTTGACTTCTCCGACAACTCTTTTTATTTAATGCAAATGACTTAGTATAGCTCATTTCTA
Organism: Congeria kusceri; assembly: GCA_027627225.1. Taxonomy (NCBI): domain Eukaryota; kingdom Metazoa; phylum Mollusca; class Bivalvia; order Myida; family Dreissenidae; genus Congeria; species Congeria kusceri. The sequence goes on along the minus strand of CM051036.1, from coordinate 47,958,816 downwards.
TAATATAATAGCATTTATAGTGCAACAGGAAACCAATGTTTAGACTGCTGATTGATTGACGGGATAAATATAGCCATTCAAGGCCAAACGGCGAAAACATCATATTTAATCTTTATGCGCCAGTTTATCAATGTCATGTCTGCAAAATAAAGCATTGCAACATTACAGCAGACGCACATCTTGTCCTTGTATGAAAGCTGGGCCTGTAGTTTCTGTCATAGATTTCACTGGCCTTGTACTTTAAGTAAATGTTGATTCATGAAAAGACAAGGTCAGCCTATATCTGCAATCAGGGGCAGAGCAAATTGTTTGTCCTTCATAGTTGGGAATGATCTAGAGCACAACAAAAACATGCTGCAGCTTTCTCACTTCAAGCCGTTTTGAATTTTTTGAAGTGTTTGTACAAACCCCTAGTAAACTGAACATGCTCATGATCAGATACAGAGTTTGATTTTTAAAGGTTTTCATTTGAAAAGGTTTCTTGGTCAAAGGTCAGGGCCACATTTCAAGGTCAAATATTTGTCTGGAACATAACATTATCTGACATCTATTTACCAATAACTGTGTATTTTGTTGATGCCACCGATATTTAACCCGATAGACAATTTTGATAGCTATTTTGACAATATTTTGAAAATTAATTATGTTGGCCAATTTTGGGTTTGGAGGTGTAAGGAAACATAGGGCAAATTGCATTGTTTTTATCCATCAAAAACATAAAAATATTTGGGAATCACTACCTCCTGTATGGGTGCTTTATATATTGTAACCTACTAACCTATGGCCTATTTTGAGCTGGATTGCCGCATGTTGCATTGAAAGACATCTTGTTATGAAGTACTTCAGTAAAGCCAATTGTTTTGATAGTAATCAAGTGGCAACTTTGAAAGCGTTTTTACCAAAATGTAATCACAATATAAAAACATAAATCAGACTTAAATTAAATAAATCAATGTTTTATCGAAACGTCTCAGCTTGTGCCATATTCATATCATAATGTGGTTTGATCTTATTTATATCTCTAGGCCAACCTATTAACACTGCAGTCATCAGAGGACACTAGTTGTCTCCTGATAACTGATACATGTAATAAAAATGTCCCTTCATGCAATACGATAGTGAACTCTTGCTTGCTGTCAGCACAAGGTCACAAGTGATAAAGTTCAACAGAACTAACATTGTGCACCCATCAATATTTTCCCACAGGGGGGAGCGACGGGCATATACGGGATTTTAGACTGAAAGCGATTTCAGACATGCGGGAATTTGAGTCACAATATAAAAACATAAATCAGACTGTAATTACATAAAGTTTTTTTTAAATCGATGTTTTTATAGAAACGTCTCAGTTCTTTCCATATTCATATCATAATCTGGTTTGATCTTATTTATATCTCAAGACCAACCTATAACACTGCAGTTATTTGAGGACACTAGTTGTCTCCTGATAATGTACCGTTACAGCTGTTATCCTGTCTTCAGCATAAGTGAACCGTGATTATATCAAGGGTTCAGCGCAACACTGTTCTAAATAATAGTAAACAATACTGGTATAAAAAAATTACATTTTTGTACTTTGTATTTTTCTAAGCTGTTTGAATAGATAGATACACATGAAAATATTGATTTCAACATATTTCTTGAATTTGGGACCAAAAGGGCCCATTGGTATTTTGCTCTTGCTCAGTTTATACGCTTTGATCTGCGCAACACTGTTTTAACTTTAGGTGGAACAGCGTTGCACGCAGTAAAATAATCAGGATCACTAATATTTTCAGTGCAACTCCTGACTGTGACCATGACCTGGTCTTCAAAATGCATATCAGATCTTAGTGTGTTGACCATGACCTCGCCAAATGGACATCTTCCTGTCATGCAGACTTTGTATGACTGTTATGAAATGATAATTGATGGGAGAATTTGTTTAAGTGTTTGTAAGCCAGTATCTTGTTATGCACCAATCAATATTTTCCCCCAGGGGGGGAGCAGCTCTAATATACGGGACTTAAGACTGAAAATAATTCCCGACAGGCAGGAATTTGACACGTGGAATAAGTCCGGGTCCCAGGAAATAGACTGTTCGGATTTTAGATCCCGGTAATATTGGCTCCCGGGCCATTTGATACACCAATAAAGCATCCCCCATTGAGGGGATTTAGACAATAATGCTTGGCTCTAGAGTGGGGAATTAGATCCCCCAAAATACAATTAGTCAAATTCCCCTGGGATTGCCTGCTGCTGCCCCCCCCCCCGGGGGAAAATATTGATAGGTGCATTAACAGATATTAAAATCATGCTTAGGAATTGCTGTGAACTGCTATGATATTGGGAACTGTTATGATATATGGACACACGTTTTGAATTTCAAAGCAGAGGACACTCAGGTCTGTGAGAATCTGCAGGGGTGGCGAAATCAATTGTCCGTATTGTCCGGGTTGTCCCAGAGCATGAATGGACAAGTGAAAAATTGACAGACTTTACTATATAATTGCTTAGCAGACAAGCTGCAAACAGCATTTTAAAAAACGGACAAAAATAAGGCAATATGAGATTTCGCCACCCCTGATCTGTATTAATTTTGAGTAAGGGTATTGTTATGGGGGAGCGGAAACTCCTGAATGAAGATAGAGGCATTGGTATGAAGACAACTGGTGTTATGGGTAGACACATTTGGGTCAGGGAGCAAAGCACACCTGTAGGATGGGTGTATTTTAATACTTATGGAGTAGGGAGATAGGGATGGGGGTAGAGACATGAGTGGAGGTTAAAATAACAACCAATATCATATATGGTAGTTCAAACACTTGGCGATCTTTGCGACCTGATCATACAATTGATGAAAAACAAGGACTGCCAAGAAATATTTAACCAGTGAGTACATTGCTAAAGGCAAATTAGGGTTAATCCGGGTAAGTACGGACAGTTTTTACAAGGACTCCCCTTGTCAAAAAGTTGTGCCTTGCTCTGTAGTATATCCCCATATGATGATGACGAAAATTCAGAAATCTCTGTGCTCCCTGTACTTCTCTGATTTTTGTCATTGATTTCATATAGCTCTCTTGCATGGAAAATATTTCAACTACATCAGAAACGAGGCCACCCAAAATCAGGTAAGTTCGGACAGAGTTGGAAAACTACGGACAGCACTGGTTTTGCTATTGCAAATTACATTGGGAAACTACGGACACTGTTTTACATTCAAAGTTCATGAGTACTCTGACAGTATCAATAGGATGCTATCATTTACAATAACCAATGCATTACGTCACATGCTATTTTAGATACGTATTGCCCCAAAACAACACTCTTCTAAAATAAGGTTAAATCATTACAAGTAACGTGAAAACATGTAGAAAAGTCGATAAACTAACGTGTTTGTCCGAAGTTACCCAACTGTCCGTACTTACCCGGATTAACTCTACATCAGAACTAATACATAATATTTTTTCTTGTTGCAGGCCCTATCCAATGCAAGGCTTTTCCTTGAAAACATCATTAAGTAAGTATCAAGAAAGGCTCATAACAGCTTTAATTATTATGTTATATAATTATGTATATAACAACATAAAATCCTGAAATCTATTGGCTGTTAATGATTTTTAATTGTGGTACGTCATAATCATAACCTGTGTAACAGTTCATTAAGTTGCGTGGTTACACGCTGGTACTATACACACACACAATGAATCTTCAAGACTTTATAAAAGACTGGTTTTGTTTTGGCATGTTTGTAACTGACATTTCATCAGTATGATTTCAGTAATCATTGTTTTTTTCACCATTGGGGGAAAGGTGGCGGGGCCCTTCAGAATTTTTCGGCGAAAGGGGAAATGATTTTTTAGAAAAGCATTATTACATATTTATATTCTACTTTCTTATGAAACATTAATTAGTTGCTTTGCTAAAAATTATAACATAGATTATGTACTAAATTAGTTTGTTGAAAAATTGCTGGGATTGTTTACGAAAAAAGCTCTATTTTAGTCAATTTTTGTATGATTTTGGTCATTTTTTTTCAAAATAAAGCTTACATTCTAAGGTGAATTTTAAGGTAAATATATGGTAAAATTATATACATTTTTTGCTGGGGGAATGGGGCTGAAATCTGGCCCCAAATTGGCCCTAAAAAAGCACTGGTAATAATTGTATGGTTTGCGTTCCAGGTATGGTATATTGATAGACCCCATACACTGGGTGCGGCTGTTCTTCAGCCAGCCCTACAGCTTGGCCAATCTGGGTCTGATTCTGGGTAAGAGCGTTAGATTGTTACTGGTCCTGCAGGTAGCTAGGATAAGTATCCCAAAATACTTGGTGTGTGCTTGTAGAAGGGACCTGCATCTTGGTTCTTTAACATCCCCTCTTTTGTGGCCCCTTATATAAGCCAGGGTTCATATTCCAGAAACATCTGAAGTGAAATCTTATCCTTAGCCTTAAAATCGTCATTTTTCTTGAGCATTTTATTCCATGTTGACATGAAATTCTGCTAAATGTTTCCTCATTATCTACTTATTATTAACTGCTATTTACTTCACTGTAATTTGAATCATTAATTTATATGTAGTTTTAAAAATATTACCTTACAAAAATTGGAACTTAAGTCACAATATTTTAAGATTAACTTAAGATGTTTCTGGAATATGGACCCAGGTTTAAATATTATATATAATAATATTTACTGTACTTTAATATTTTAATATGTTATACCTATCAGAACTTTTATTATCTTTTTTTTTTATCCCATATTGATGATAAAATGTAAATGGCTGTGTCAAGATTAATAGCTTGACTAATACTTAAAGGCCATGCCACAAGATTAATAGCTTGACTAATCCTTAAAGACCATGCCATGACTTTTTAATGTGAATGTACCTTTGTATAATTTTTCTAATATAATCATTGTTATCCTACAAACTGTCAGCAGATGGTATTAGTAATACTTCAGTTTGTATTCATAATTATTCTCATGAATGGTGCATTTCAGGTTCCAATTTGTTTATCCTTACAATCTACCAAACAGAGAAGGCCATATTATGGGTAAAGATTTGAAAAACTTTTTGTTCATCCATAGGTCAAGTAACATTTAAAATCAAAAGTACAATCACAGATTGTAGAAATCTACAATTATCTTGAGATTAGATTTGTAGCACTGCTCGTAAAGCACAATTTATCTGCAAAACAAAACACATCGGTTCAGCAGATACAAAATATTCCAAACTTTCGTTACTAGTACAGTCATGACTTTTATATAAGATAAACAATCTAATTGAATTTAAGAACATCTTCTAACCTTAATTTTTTGCAGTTTATTTTTTAGGCAATTAAAAATATATTGTCTGCAATCAAAAAATATTTCACATGCCTTTACAGTTTACCTGTTTCTGTGAAAATTGAAACATGATATGAGGTGTGCCATGGGAAAACCGGGCTTAATGCATGTGCGTAAAGTGTCATCCCGGATTAGCCTGTGCTGTCCGCACAGGCTAATCCATGACAACACTTTCCGCCTACAGTGAGTTTATGTTTAGTAGAGACTTCCTTGAAACAGAAAATACCATAAAAGCGGAAAGTGTCATCATGGATTAGCCTGTGCGGGCTGCACAGGCGAATCCGGGATAACACTTTGCGGACATCCATTAACAATACACACGTCATGTTTTTCTCCAGAGTAAAACATTGGATTTGCAATATATAGTACAGTATATTTAATTTGGGATTTGCAAGTATATGGCTAAATTTAAGCCAGTCGAACAGAATTACATTGATGGCAAATACCTGCTGGCCCAAACAGACTTCTCCCACCATAGACCACCCGATCAGCACTCATGACTGTCACAATTTTGTTGTTTTGTACCAGGGGGGGGGGACTAAATTCAGCACACCTGTGCTAATTGCGATGACATTTCATGTTTTGTTTTCTTTGCCAGGGGTGGTTCTCCGAGCGAGCAGCGTTTTTTATCCAGGCCTTGACCTTGACCTTGCTTGTGTTTGTTCCCGCAGCAATCGTCCTTGTCTTGGAGCCCAACCCTCGTAAGTTCTTAGTCGTATCGTGCATGAAACAGTTGGAAAACATGTATGGAAGTGATTGACTGACTTCATTTTTCAGTCAGTCTTGACCAAACTTTCATAGTGTGTGCATGAACGTATGATTTTGAACGCATTCAATAATGGGCGAGATCAGATCAGAAACACCAGAGTTATTGCCCCTTTGTCATGAAAAAAAAGAAGGTCCTTGTGTGCTAAGTAAACACTTGCCAAACTTGCTAAGACCATGAAGGTGTGAATGACTGTAAGAATAGGCCAGGGCCCTGTCTAATCAAAGATCTTACGACCAGTTTAAGTTACGACTGAATTTTGTTGTTTAAAAAAAAATGGAAATTTATGATTAGTATGTACCTGAAATAAAGGACATGTGAAAGATACCAAGGAAATGTATAGAATTACTGAAATAAAGTAATCAAAGATGTTGGTGCTTAGCATTTATGCTTCTTCGAAAAATGTATCGTAATGTAAATATGCCCTACAATGTTTAATATTTGTATCGGTTACAAAAGTTTCACAGTCAACTCTCAATATGCTAAATTGTTAAATGCTGTGTTGTGTGCTTTACATATACCACTAGTGCTGTCATCCTGCTTTGCACATGCCAAAGATTTGACTGTTACTAACTGGTGTTCTTTCTCCCTTTCAGTGATGTCCACTATCATTCTGGGTATGTACACGGTGATGTTCCTGAAGCTGGTCTCCTACGCCTCCGTCAACAAGTGGTGTCGACAGTCGCAGTCACCCAAGCACAGGCTACGACGCACTAAGTCTGTGTCAGTATCTGAAGGATGTAAGTGAAGATTTTGTCTTCCCAGCAAAACAGGATTCATACTAAATTGACCTTATTAGTAAAAAAAAGCTTACAAAAATGACCAGAAAGAAAAAAGTGTCTTTGATACATTTCTCATTTGGTTTTGTGCAGGGTGTTTTCAACTTGCAGTGTGTTCTGATGGTTTGTCCATTCCATTTCAGCTTTATTAGTCAATGGGAAGGAAGAGACGATGCTTATAAACTATCCAGAAAACATCAACTTAAACAGTAAGACGATATTGTATCAATACAATCTGAAGCATAAGTTAAAAAAGAGGATGAAAAGTGTTCAGTCCGTATGACATTATAGGATTGGGACATTGCAATCTATTATCGGGTTGGAATCAGTTGCCGCTTCCAATGCGATTTTTAGCTCGACTATTCGAATAATAGGTGAGCTTTCCTACTACCCCTGGCGTCCTCGTCCGCGGCAGAATTTGCTTCAAGTTTTTATTCAAAAGTCTTGTAACTTCAAAACTACATAAGTTATTCACTTGAAACTTGGAATATACCTTTGTCATCAACTCCAGTATCAGGGGCAATATTCCTCATAACTCTGTTTTGTATTTTGACACAGTAATGCCCCTTTTTTACATAGATTTTCTGGCTAAAGTTTATATTCAATGGTTGTGTAACTTCAAAACTACAGAAGTTATTCACTTGAAACAAGGAATGTACCTTTGTCTTCAACTCCAGTGTCAGGGGCAACATTCCATATAGCTTGTTTTGTATTTTGACAGAGTTATGTCCCTTTTTCACATATATTTTCTGGTTAAAGTGTATATTCAAAAGTTTTGTAACTGCTGAACTACACAAGTTATTCACTTGAAACTTGGAAAATACCTTTGTCATCAACTCTAGTATCAGGGGCAATATTTCCCATAACTCTATTTTGTATTGTGACAGAGTTATTCCCTTTTTTACATAGATTTTTGTTGAAGTTTATATTCAGAAGTTTTGTAACTTCAAAACTACAGAAGTTATTCACTTTAAACTTGGAATATACCTTTGTCATCAAATCCAGTGTCAGGGGCAACATTCCCTATAACTCTGTTTTGTATTTTGACAGAGTTATGCCCCTTTTCACATAGATTTTCTGGTTAAAGTTAATTTCAAAACTTTTGTAACTTCAAAACTACACTAGTTATTCACTTCAGAAGAGGAACATACCTTTGTCATCAACTCCAGTATCAGGGGCAACCTCCATATAACTCTGTTTTGCATTTTGACAGTTATGTCCCTTTATCACATAGATTTTCTTGTTAAAGTTTATATTCAAAACTCGTATAACTATAAACTACATAAGGTTTTTAATTCAAACTTGGAATAATTTTATGAAATAATTACCATAACTCAGTTTTGTATTTTAACAAATTTATACCTCTTCCACTTTCCAAAATATGTACCAGCTGAAATACTTCGAATAGTCGAGCACGCTGTCCTCTGATTGCTCTTGTACAGGTTAAAGTCAGTTTCAAATTTTATTTTGTATTATACATACTTCTCTTCTTTTTACTTAAATATGGATTATTGTTTGTATTTTTTGTGCGTCAATAATAAATGTGAACAATAATTTCAATAACAGAACTTTTATTTACTAAACAGATGCATATACATTTTGAACATAAAAAACAAGTACAGAACAAGAAAATTTAACATGGAAAAACTGTAAAACTATTCAAAATGAATGTCAAATCTGATGATCGATTTTGTAACTGTGACCGATAATCTATATATAAAAAAAAAAAACGCTGCTAATCGATTTTGTCCGATCATTGTCCCATCACTAATATACTGCTATATTCAAGGTTTTGCAATTGGTGTGCTATTGGTGGTGCCAGAGACAAAGAATATATTTGAAATTCATACTGCTAAGTTGATGATAATGATAATAATTGAAGCATGTCATGGGAAAACCAGGCTTAATGCACGTGCATAAAGTGCAGTCAGCACAAGCTAATCCAGGACGGCACTTTCCGCCTACAGTGGATTTATGTTTAGAAGAGATTTCCTTGAAACAGAAAATACCATAAAAGTGGAAATTGCCACCCTGGGTTAGCCTGTGCGGACTGGGACGACACTTTACGTACATTCATTAAGCCTGGTTTTCCCACAACGCCACATTTAGAAATTATAGAAATATGAACATTATACAACTTGGACATGCAGAAATGTTCTCAAAACTGTTTGTTGCAGATTTGTATTACTTCATGTTTGCACCTACACTGTGCTACGAGTTGAATTTTCCGCACACACTGAGGATCCGGAAACGATTTTTGCTGAAAAGATTTATTGAAATGGTTGGTTTATTAAGTATCTGTGTTCACTATTTTCCTGTCTTTCAAATACTCTGTATGTTGGAAACAATTTTACAGTCCATACAATGTCATCAATTCTTATGCCTGTAGCTGGTGTGAACTTTCACACTTTTCCACTGATATGTTTTTTAATGTTATACTCTGTATGGTCACGTTAAACAATTCTTAATTTAATTTTAATGAAGTCACTGAAAAGTCTTCACTGTCCATTACCTTAAAAGTGGGACTGATCTTTCTAGCGCTATACAAAAGTGTAACTTACAGGTACATGCTGATGTGTCTTATAAGTTGCAGAGAACTTTTTTTTTAAATGAGCATATACCGGTATGTCTGATAAAAACCTAAAGCCAGGAAAATACCATAGTACATTTTTGCCATCATCTCTTGTTTCAGTTATTCATTATCCAACTGATCGGAGCATGCATTCAGCAGTGGGTGCTCCCCCTTGTTCACAACTCCCTGAAGCCCCTGTCGGAGATGGACGCTGCACGCTGTGTAGAGCGTCTGCTGAAACTCGCCATCCCAAACCTCTTCATATGGCTAATGTTCTTCTACTGGTTTTTCCACTCTACATTGAATGTCCTTGCTGAGGTTTTGAGGTTTGGGGACAGGGAGTTCTATAAGGACTGGTGGTATGTGACATAGAGAGCTTGAATATACATATATTTTGTATGCCCTCAAAGGGAACTGCGGGGGCATATAGTAATTGCATTGTCCGTCCGTCCTTCCGTGCTACTGTCCGTCCGTCCATCACGCTTCTTGTGCGGAGCATAACTCCATTAGTATTGAAGGGATTAAAATGAAATTTCATATTATGATAGAGTACAACGAGTGGAAGTGCAGAGCACAAGGACCACAACTCTTTCTTCAATATTTATGGAGTTCTTGCTCTTTGTTTTCTTCCCTTTTGTGAAGCATTAATTTTCTTGTGTGGAACATGAAGTTCCATTAGTTTTGAAGGGATTAAAATGGAACTTCATACAATGATAAAGGACAATGAGAGGTAGTGCAGAGCACAAGGACCATATCTATTTTCCCAATATTTACAGAGTTATTGCCCTTTGTTCAATTTTCTTGTGTGGAGCATAACTCCGTTGGTATTGAAGGGATTCAAATGAAACTTCCTTATGGTGATAGAGGACAATGGTCATATATAAACTTAACTATAAGAAAACTATTTATACAGTATTTTTGTACTTTCACACATGGTGTGTTGAGTGGATGAATTTTTCATTTGCTACTGCCTTTTGTAGTGCTGTTTGTCTTAGTTGTTGTTTCCAATTATATACTTCTGTGTTAGACTTATGCTGAAGTGACTGAATGCTTAACGAACTTAGTATATAAATATCCACAGGACTAGTACATTCTGAGAAAGATATGTTTTAAATTTATTGAAATGTTTCCTTTCACAGGAACAGTGATACAGTTCTGGGATGTTACTAAAAGCACATGTATAAATAATATATGCTTAACAAGCTTTGTCTATCAATCCTCCTGACTTGAACATTTTGGGGTAGTAGTGTATTGGTGAAATTTTTTCCTTTCTCAGGAACAGTGATACAGTCTTGGGATTCTGGTCCAGTTGGAACATCCCCGTCCACAGATGGGCTACGAGGTATGTGTGAGAGATTGTGTATTGGATTGATAATTTTGTTTCTAATACTTGATGCTAACACAACAACAATGACGCAAACGTCAAAGATGGCAGACATTAATGCCAAAATCTCTGCAAAGCATATAACGTTTCATGTCCTCATCAGTATGGTTGTCTTGCAGCTGCTTTCTGTTGCAAACAGTTAAGCGATGCTTCATCAACACTCCACATAACAAATTACAATGCAGTAACGTAGATACAATGTTAAAATCTTAAATCATTTGAAGGAAACGATCTTTAAAAGATTCTTTGTTGTGTTTATGTATCTGTAACAAATATAACAAAATTATTTTGCTTGAAAGTAATATTGTTTTAAAATGTGAAAATCAGACGTCATTCATTGCAATCACACTTCTTTCTTGTAAATTTCAGACATCTTTACAAGCCATTACTGAAGCGGGGCTGGTCGAAGCTCAATGCATCAGTAGCCGTCTTCTGTCTCTCTGCATTTTTCCATGAGGTTAATTCTTTAGTTAATTTGCTATCTTTCTGTGAAATAATGTGTGTCAACGCAAGGGGCTTAATTTCTAAATTAGTAATTCTTTAGACTGTAAGATTGATTTCCCTTGAATTACATACACCTATTCATTTAGAGATTGTAAGCAGTATGCTGTGATTTTTGGTTTATTCTCTATTAATATAAATTGATCTACTTGCCATGACTTAAAAATGGGATTTAATATAGTTGTTTGAAAAAGAAGTTTACCTGAATTACTTGGATTTTAGTATGTATCTATGAAGTAATGACAGTGGCAATGTCACAGTGTATTAGTACCAGTATTGCTAGATAGCTGGATTTACCAGAATATGCTGCAAATGTAATGTTGTTCATTGCCATATCTACCTGTTTACTCTTAGTTTACTCCCAGTATTCAAGATATGAAATTTTACCAACAACATAATTTCTTTATCAGGAAAATGTATGCATACTTCCGTAATTAAGAAATATGCAAATATTCCAAAACATGTTGTTGTGACAGTGAATTGTTTCAATGTGAATTAAATGTAAGAAGATTGAATATAATTAGACAAAACAACACTAACAAAAAACAAAGGACAAAAAAATCAACAGATTTTGAAAAATTAATGCCACTAAAAACCAGTGTCCGAAAATAGTGAGACATAAATTATGGTTTATAAGCTGGCTGTCCGAAAATTAAGAGTTGCACCAAAAATTATTTTGGTTAAAAAATAGGGTGTCCGAAAATTAAGATTGTCCGAAAACTTTGAGTAATTCTTTTAATTGTATGTCATGTGTTGTGTTACTGTCTTGTTTCAGTATTTAGTGAGCATTCCATTACACATGTTCAAGCTGTGGGCATTCATGGGCATGCTGGGACAGGTGGGTACATCACGGAATGTACACCCTTCAGGGGCGTAGTTTGGGTAAAAAAATGTATAGGCACAATAGGCGGAATCTACAAAGTGACGCTGTAAGCGATAACTTGGGCCAGGAGTGTTGATAGTAGTATGTGGCTACGAACAACTACCTTCAGCTAAAGCCCTATTCTGCAAAGTAATTGTAAAATATGTGTGTGTTTCATGAAATTTATTTCATATTGATGTTATCGACTCGTTAAACAATGAAGTATCAACACAGCCAAGAACGATCCCCTCACCCCCATCCCCCCTCTTGTTTTTATTGCATTTTTGGCATATTTAAATTTTTCATCTCTGGAACAAATGTATAGGCACATGCCTATAGTGCCTAAAGGAAGCTACGCCACTGCCTTTTATGTTCGTCAATTAATGATCATAACTGCATTTCTTGCAAGTGTCGCCATAATTTGTTGAAGATACAATACTTGAGCATGATATTATTAGATATCAGATAGTCTATATTTTTCAGTTTTGTCTGTATGTCTTACCAGGTTTCTATTTGTTGAGAAAAGAACAATACATACATGTATACTGGTTGAGAGTAAGGTGCAAATAGGGTTCAAATATTTGAGGTGCATCGTGGGAAAACCAGACTTAATGCATGTGCGTTAAATGTCGTCCCGAATTAGCCTGTGCAGTCCGCACAGGCTAATCCAGGACTGCACTTTCCGCCTACAGTGGATTTATGCTTAGAAAAGACTTCCTTCAAACAGAAAATACAATAAAAGCGGAAAGTGCCATCCCGGATTAGCCTGTGCAGACTGCACAGGCTAATCCGGGAGGACACTTTACGCACATGCATTAGGCCCGGTTTTCCCACGACGCGCCTTATTTGTGCTTTTATAAGCAGTGTTCACCTTCATAGCAAATGCAGTTAGAAACAACAAGATTTAAATAGTTTATGTACGATCTGACAACAGACATAGTGACATAAATTAAAACAACCCGATAAAGTTAATTAGCATATACTTTGATTTAAAATGGAAGAAAGGTAAATAAGAACCATTGTGATAAAACGCATAATCCAGCTGCTTTTAAATCATAAACTAGTTTTGTCTGTAAAGACGTAAACTCCAATACATGTATATACTGTTGACTGTTTTAGGTTACACATCACTTATAAACAATTCAAAGTCGACACTCGTATTTGTTTATTTAGCTATATGTTAGTGTTTCCTTCGAAAGCTTTATGTTTATCTGTCTGCTTTCGAGTTATATTGTCACTTTCTTCTGCTTATTTGGAAAATAATTGTTTTAAAAAATCGTACATAAACACTTTAATACTATATAAAATGTCTTTCAGTCTTTCAAGACAGCAATGTTGACCGATGTTTCTCGACTATTTTCAGGTCCCTCTTGCCCTTATTCAAAGCCGGTATATACACTGGAAGCTGGGCAACATGGTGGTGTGGTTATCACTGATCCTTGGCCAGCCAATCGCCATTCTCGCCTATTACCATGACTACTATATCAACAGCCAGGCATACGTGGCATACGCCGACGTCGCTAGTCAGAATGTTACATTGTAGATGCAAATTCAGTTTTTGCCATAATGTTCAAGCATTTTATCATCAGATTATGTACCGGGTATTTGTCTCTGCATTGAATAAAAACACTAAAAAAAAATTAATGTATAGAGACTTAACTTACTATTTGTCTTAATTTACTGTTTATAAAACACATGTATGCGCTAAGTGAAAATTAAATATAAACATTTAATTGCAAAATTTATGTTCAAAATGAATTAAAGTCATTGACCTATTGTTTATGCATGTAATTTTGTACATAAAAATATACAAGATTTGTGAATGAACTAAAAAAAGTGAAGTAACTTTGTGCTTAGAATTGATCTACATTTTCACTAGTTTTTCTGTACCTTTTTGTATGAACTTTTATAATGTTGATACTTGCCAACGGTTTTGCGACATCAACCTCTTCATATTTCTAGTGATTTCATACTATTGACGGTGATAAGATGATCATGTTGCATAAAATGAGACGTGTGCCATCTTGTAAAGCATCTATAGACAAATGCAAGAAATTGATAGCATAGAGTGTTATTTAAAGTATTTGTCTACAGTTTCAATGGGCATTATAACTACTTTAAATATAGGCAGAGTAATTATTAACAAACCTGTTTGTTAATCTTTGTAAATTAACATTTTCAATATCTTTATTCGTCTACAGATGCCCCATTTGTTTTTTAGTTTACATTGGGCATATGTATATTGCATATTTTATGTACGGAACAAATGTGTGTGTTTGTTTTGGGGTCCTCTTTATAATTGTATGTGTATGTTAGTTTCCAAGTTCATGACTTATGTAATCTTATTTGGATGAACTGATGTCATGTGATTGTGATCATTTTGCAGGAATAGATAATTAAAGAAGTATAATAGAAAAATTGAGACGTGTTGTGGGAAAACCGGGCTTAATGCCTGTGCCTAAAGTGTCGTCCCGGATCAGCCTGTGTAGTCCACAGAGGCTAATCCGGGATGACACTTTCCGCCTACAGTGGATTTTTGTTTAGAAGAGACTTCCTTGAAACAGAAAATACCATAAAAGCGTAAAGTGCCATCTCGGATTAGCCTGTGCGGACTGCGGTTTTCCCACGACATGCCACAATTATAGAAATTTTCATACACAATATTTCATTGGATACGTTTAGTACATATGGATTTTAGCTATATTTTGGTTTGCATAACTAATACTAATATGGAGTTTGCAATTCATATTGGATTTTTGTGTGTAAATTATCTGTACTGAACCTTTAGCTGCATTGTTTCTACAAACAAAATGGTGTTCCAAACATTTTGGTTTAAACAAAAGCTTGACACAAATGTATCAAGGTTATATTAAAACACAAATGGTTTATCAAATCACAATTAAAAATGCCCCAGTATGCTACAGTTTCAATGTTTCTTCATTAAGGTCAGTGTAAAAACATGTGATAAAGTAAAACTATGTAATTTATAATACTGTAAACTGGAGATTCCTATTACACTATAAATGATATTATATGATAGAAAATCGCTTTATAAAGACATGTGCATGAAATAAATAAACATAGTTTCATACACAATAAGATATTTGATGAAAACAAATTTGCAAAAAGGTCTGAAAAAGTAAAACCTAAGCAGGGATCGAACTCACGACTTAGGAGTCATAAGAAGAAATGACAGTAGACAGCGCTTTAATCAACTGCGCTATCATGCTTGGTAAGATGAGTGTAAACTATGGTTATGGAAAATACTCACAATTATGATGTCAAAATGTAAACATGAAAAAGGCTAAACAAATAAGACCAATATTATTAACTGATTTTTAACTGTGAGTCCTTGCACTCTTTGTTCATGATATATACCCTGTTTAAACCATTATTGTATTTCAGTATCAATATCTGAATTTCAGGAAGTTTTAAGAAATTGCCCCCTTGAGGC
This sequence comes from Congeria kusceri, assembly GCA_027627225.1. Taxonomy (NCBI): domain Eukaryota; kingdom Metazoa; phylum Mollusca; class Bivalvia; order Myida; family Dreissenidae; genus Congeria; species Congeria kusceri. Next base: position 47,943,172 of record CM051036.1, on the reverse strand, counting down.
TCTTTTCAATGACATAGTCCCTTTAAACATCACCAAAACTTAAACATAATTCTTAAACAATTTATTAGCAAGGATAATTATTTCATGCATCTTATAAAACTGTCTGTAGTTTAACAGTTTTAAAAACTAATTTTGTTATCTGATGTATGTTTTTGCTCAATTGTTGTTGTTTGTTTCTAGTGGCTTCTAAGATGGGTTAAACACAACCTATTTCACTAATATCCACATGATGGCACACACATATAGGTATATTTCTAGTGGTCATGTGACAATGCAGTGGATTTAATTACAGGTAGTACTACATTTGAAAAGTATTGTGCTGGGTGCATTGTAGAGATAGAAATAAATATGAATATTTCATTTTAATTTACGTTTTTTGATCTATTTTTAGCTCTCCTGAGCACAACATGCTCGGTGAGCTATTGGTATAGGGGGACTGTTCTGCGTCATCTGTCAACAATTGGGCCCAATGACAGGATACAGACTACTTTTCATTCAATCTTTACCAAACTTCTACAGTTTGTGTATGACCATAAAATCTCGGATAGGTTCGATAATGGGCCAGATTGGACCAGGAACACCAGAGTTATTGCCCCTTTTCCAAAAGAAAAACTGCAAAATGGACTTAGTGCAACATACATACTTCATTTTTCATCTGAACTTGACCAAACTTGCACAATGTGTGTGTGACCTGAAGGTTTACAAATAATCCAAAAATGGCCTAGATTGGGGTACAAGCATCAGAGTTATTACCCCTTGTTTGTGAGAAACAAGGAAAAAGCGGACAATGTGGAGTATAGAGACTTCAATTATTGCATAATCTTGTTGTCCAAACTTGCACTGTTTGTGTTTGACCATAAGGTCTCAGTCAATATAGGCCAGATCAGAACAGAAAGATCTTAGTTATGGCCCCTTGTTTGTGAAAGAAAATCCAAAATTTGTCAAAAATTGGTTTTCAGTCCCCATAGACAATCTTGGTCAATCTTGCACAGTTTGTGCATGGCCATAAGATCTCATGATAAATCAAGGAATTGCCCTGATTGGGCTATACAGAACAGAGTTATTGGCCCCTGTTTGTGAAAAATGCAAAAAATGGACTATGTTCAGGATGGAGACATCATTTTTCGCCAAGGATGGCAACAAACTGTATTTCAGTAACCAGTGAATTGGTTTTGGTATTTGAGCTGTTTACTGGTAAGCTAAATATCATTAATAAGACCTAAAAACACAATAAAAAGGCAACTAATCTATTTGATTTACTAGTCCTTATCGTTGATAAATGTAATGCTGACAGGTGTCTTTATTGCGGTCACTTGCGACTGTTTTAATTATTGTAAAAATAAGGAACAAAACACCCTATATGGAAATCAGCTGGATGTTTGAACCTGAGCTGAGGGTAGAGATTGGATGAACCTCTGTGTAATGTGTGATTGAGCATGGTAAACATCACCGATTGCTTGAGCCTTGTTCCCTACAGTTTTGACTGTAAATGCATCTGTATTGCCTCAATGAATTGCCAGGTGAAATAGGCCGGACTGGCATCTGTATAACAGCCTGTTGATTGCCAGGTTAACTACAGAAGAAGGCAGGACAGGCATCTGTCGATTGGGAGGTCAACAACAGTAAGATATCTGTTTTATGTGGGTCATTTTGTAGGCGATGACATATATGGAAATCAGCGGGATGTTTGAACCTGAGTTGAGGGTAGAGATTGGATGAACCTCTGTGTAATGTGTGATTGAGCATGGTAAACATCACCGATTGCTTGAGCCTTATTCCCTACAGTTTTGACTGTAAATGCATCTGTATTGCCTCAATGAATTGCCAGGTGAAATAGGCCGGACTGGCATCTGTATAACCGCCTGTTGATTGCCAGGTTAACTACAGAAGAAGGCAGGACAGGCATCTGTCGATTGGGAGGTCAACAACAGTAAGATATCTGTTTTATGTGGGTCATTTTGTAGGCGATGACATTCAGATTTCAGAGCTATTCTCTGCCATTGCCCTTACTCAGGTGAGCGTTTTGGGCCATAATGGCCCTCTTATTTAACATTATTGTTTTTAAATGCAAAGTCGTCCATTGAAACGGAATTAAACATCACAAATTAAAATTGCATATACTGAACGTATTTGCCGTTTAGGTGCATACCAAGAAACTAAATTTATTCCACATTGTAGCCGGGACTTTCGTGTTCCTTTTACCCGTTGACAATACAATTATAGTGCGAAATTATTAACCGGACACTCATTAATCTTCGTGACAAACCGTAAGTGTGTTCGGTTGTTTGCGTTGTTTTGGACGAGTTTCTGTTACAGGAATTTATGTTGATATATATATAAATACGGGGTCGCGAGAGTGATATTTTATGGTCGTGTGGTATAAGTGCTAGCGCCACATGCCATCGAAACTATCGAGTTCAATTCCGTCTGACTGCCAGCTTGTTTTAAAAGTTATAAGCTATTCTTAAAATATGTAGATCATGAGATATTAATGAAAAATGTAGAGTATTTCAGTGTATTACTTTTTTATAGTACAATGACCAATGTTTCAATTACAATTCAATTACTCAATGGATAAATCGTAAAAAAAAGGTGAGTACTAACCCGCAACAAAATGTGTAAAATAAAATGTTTATAAAATATCGATGCCGAGACTCGAACTTCCAACTTTGCAACGTAAGCGCGGCATCTGTTCCACTACACCATTCGCGCATTACAATATCTAAGCCAATACGATATCAGTTTACATTGCAGTATTGCCTATGCTACGCTCGAAACATGTCGTGGTATCTATAAATAAATCCCCATTGAATACGGAATATTCATGAGTGTAAGGTTAATATCTTCGCACTATAACACTGAATGGTTGGGGGGGGGGGGAGGGTAGAAAATCACCTTCTGTAAACACATTGTCAAAACATCAGGCAACCTTGCGTTACATGATAATATGAACACTGTGTGGACTTAGCAGGGTTTTTCCCAACACCATGATTTGTGTGCCTGGGAGTTGTTTTCCTCACACCACGTGTGTTACTCTTGCACAACAGCACTGTACGAGTTCAATGCAAACACTCGAGACTGGGTATCATTTCATAATCCGCTATCTTGTCGCGACCTTCAGTTGAATATACTATCGTCGATGTTTTGCCTGAACGTCGATGTTTTGCCTGAAACCAGAAATATCTGGAGCGGAGTTTAGTTTTGCGTGCACGCGTCCTGAAAAAAAAACGTCACACCAACCAACAATCGCGAAATATCACTTGTAGAACGCCTTTGAACCGCTTGAAGACCAAGTGCATGTTAGTTTTTTTTAGCTATTTAAAGCATTGGATAGTGGCGCGGTGCATCGAACCTACGAAAAGTCCGGCCCCCTAACCACCTGATCAGGGTAAATTCTTCTTTGTATTGTGTAGTTTTAAATGATATACAATAATGGTGTGAAAAGCGTACCTGCGAAAAGAACCGGTGTATGTCTATTAGATAATATGTGCATAACGGTTGCCCTTGACAAACGCCGTATTATTGTATCCGTTTCGCTTGACGATTATTCATTAATCACGCATTATTTTTCATATGTTTCTGTAGTATGAGGGTAATTTCGCTGCTAAGATGCACTGCTCTTTTCTGGAATCGACGACAATAATCTTGAACATTGTGCAGTCTGTACGCGGTACGGGTATAAGACCCCTGAGGCTTGATCGGAAGTGACGCGTTGCGCATTTTAAGGCGTTTTAACGCTAAAACGTCATATGACAAACAATAATAAATTCATAACACTGGTATACACTCCAATTATTGAATTAACTTTATTCCAATAGTTGAGTCATGTTTAACGTTATCAAATCGGAACCACTGGTACCACGACAATTTCGCTATGGACGAACATTGCCTTCACCTGTTATGTTTATCATGAACCCCTTTTCCGTCTTGTTGTGGTTTCTGTCATCGCTAAGATGACGTAAATTGAAGACATTTTAGTACCCAACATAATATACGCAATAGATGCGTGTCGTGGGAAACCCGGGCTTAATGCATCTGCGTGAAGTGTCGTCCCGATCAGCCTGTGCAGTCCGCACGGGCTTATCCAGGACGGCACTTTCCCCCTACAGTGGATTTATGTTTAGAAGAGACTATCTTGAAACAGAAAGTACCATAAAAGCGGAATGAGTCGTTCAAGATTAGCCCGTGCGGACTGCACAGACTGATCCTGGACGACACTAAACGCACATGCATTAAACCCGGGTTTCCCACGACACGTCTCAATTATTTAGTTTGCTTATAATAACATAGTTGCTTTTAAGAGCTCTGAAGGCTTCTTTCCATATGAATCAGATTTGTGCATATCCGAATTATGAACATACAATATAGAGATTTCTGGGAATACGTTCGCCATTGTCATGGTTACCGAGGTATACTAGATGTTGTAGTTATAGGTAAATTTGTTCGGAATAACTAGGAACTACTGGTTCTTTCACAACGAGATATTTTTGTTTTTGGAATACCTTATTTCTCTGGACTCAGAAAGTTTGAGAAGTTTATTCTTCAAATAATTTTACAATCTTTAAAAGTAAACGTCTTGGAGCAATTTAAAAAAAAAATAAGATTTGAATATTTTAGAAATTTATAACGGCTTGAACATCTAGCACTAGTGAACACGATTGTGCTACACTACGACTTTTAGTTTCATTAACAATACCATTCCACACAATTAACGTTGTAGTTTGTAACTTTTTTTTCGAAAGCCCAACTTTTAATAGAAATACAATGTAGTAATAGTGCCTAAAATCGCTCGATTTGTTCAGACATGACGAGTTTATGTGAACACTCTGTATATATAGGAGATACTAACTTATGGTGTTTGCTACGACCATGCACATGTGGGTGAAAGCGATTAAATCCTATATAAACATAATTTAAAGAATAACAAAAAGACCCGCATGGCACGACACACTTCAAATTGGCAGTTACATGGCGATAAAGTTTACATACAACGAAATGCTTTTATATTATCGCCTAATTTAAAATGGCTGGTCCAAAAGTGACCAGCGTAGGACACAAACCCGAACAACATATTGCTTTAATGCCGAACTATGGACGTTTACAATCAAAACGCTGATAGCGGAGAAAGACTTTTGGCGAGAAATGAAAGAAACCAAGATCCAGGGAAAAAGAGTGCAAACATTTTCTTACAGGAAGAACACATTTGTTCGAATGAAATTGAATTTCTGCATGGGCCGAAATAGCCGATGGAGAGTATAGATTTGGGGGGATCGATTGTTAGTGCTTCGTAGCCTGCAAAGTATAACAAAATATTGAGATGTCATTTAAAAATTACCTAAACAGACGGCCAAGATGATCGGTTACGTGACTTCTCAGACCCCAGATATTATGGTCCCCACCAATATTATTAGACCCCAGATTTTTCGGACACTATAAGAAAACTTATTGGACCCAAAAGTTAATTTGATCTAAATTTATTAATTGAAAAATTAAATAAAATTTTAATTAATATCTGTGCTGTGAATAAACCAATCATACAGCTCCATGTTTCCACCAGTGATATATGAATAACCAAAATAATTTAGGTTAACATAAGTGTTATCTGAACAAAGTAACAATGTAAGAAAATAATTTCGGGACTGAATTAAAATTATTATGTATCAGACGAGTCGATAAAGTTATTTATAGTATCGGTAATATACCATTCAGGTTAGTTATCTAATATAATAACGATTTGAAGTCAAATAAGCATTTATACTGTGCATCCCAATAAAAAGCAATAGGCCTTTCCCAAAACTAGGTTACTTCCCTTGCGAAATCACGAGTGATGTCCCCTGTTCACTTCCGGCCACGTTTATGGTTACGCATGCGCAAATAAATTCCTTCATTGTTACGTATAAAACATTCAATGTTTGATATAAATTTTCACCATGACCAAGCGACTTCCCAATACATCACCATACATCGTTGGAAAGATAAGGCAATAACCTTTTGAAAAAACAGCATGTCAAAAATTTCTATACGTTGTAACTCAAAATATTTAGCTTAGAATTAACACACCGGCATGGGGGCTGCCATTTTGTGCATGAATACATGGGCCAAAAGCTATAAAGCTGGGAACCATTTAAGATAAAGTAGTGCCTAAAACTGTCTATTTTTTCTTATTTCTTACATATATACCTTGAAATTGATACAAAAACATATCATGTAAACTGTATTTTAAAAATTATATGCATTATACACTGAACCCTATGTGTTTATTATCTAACTGACAGCTGTAACCCTGAGGATGTGACGTTCGTTTTGTTGTAATTAGACCTTATTGATTATTATTATGATAAGCGTATTGATATTTACCGAAAAACCGAAAAACATGCAATATATTTGATTTTCAATCTTAAAAATAAATTTACAAATATCAACATGCGTATATAATATACATTATGTACTTTATTTATCAATTTAAATATTATTTAGATTTTTAACAATAATGTTTACTCTTTGCAGATTGACAAACACACTGTACACAGTACTTTTAACGGTTATTATGCAACAAAACGCAAAAATAGCGATTTCAGTATCTAAACAACCTATGCCTTCATCATGTATTAAATTTGCATTATCAAATAAAATAAGTAAAAAGCTGTTTTTTAGTAAAATGATTTTGCTAAGTAACTCTAAGCTAACATTCCTCTGGCGACTAAAATTAAGAAAATAAGGTATCATCACAGAAAGTTTGAGCGTAATTCCGATGTTTTTGACAGCAACTTCTTTTTTTTTAATTCCGTACACATTTGTGTTTAACTTTAAAGCTTTTTTTCGTTGCAGATATTCTTGTTGTGTGCTAAATATTTACTGTGCTTGAACAGGCTTCGCTTTAATCTTGAAATATAATGTAACAATACAATTATATTTTTTATTACTGTTAACACAATATTACAATAACTAAAGATGATGTCACTCCTCATTAAATGTTATAATTGATGTTGTATTAAAGAGATTTAATAAATAATTTTTTTATTATTGTGTCATGCGTTTAAACCATGTTCATGATAACTTCATATAATCAACGAAACAGATAACACCCGACCCAATGGGACTATATGTCACCAGGAAATAGATATGTCGTGATAAATATGTACATAATAGGGTGAGTATCTATAATAAAACAGACATAGATATATACATTTTGAAAAAAGTTTACACAATTCAGAGTAAGTAATTAACTAAGCCAACAGAAGAGTATAATATACGTTTGAATAATTATATTTAATACTAGTTGAGTCTGTTTGATCAAGTATTTAGTTTTCCTTCATGTATATAACTCTAACTGAGATTATGTCTTCATTTCTGTCGGAATCGTGGTAAACAAACAACATTTTATTCTCGCAGCAGCTATTCTCGCAGCAGCTACGGTAATTCCCATATGTTTTAGAAAAACAAAACACGATGAGCTCTTAAATTTTCATTATTCATTATTTTCATTATTCTCGCAGCAGCTACGGTAATTCCCATATGTTTTAGAAAAACAAAACACGATGAGCTCTTAAATTTTCACCATCTTTCAATTCTTCAGCATTGAAAATTAAATGCTGTGCTTTATTATTTCACTCTTCAATTTAAATTAATTTATAAATTCGAAAAAGTGTTAAATGATTTTAATTCTGTTCTGTTCAATAAGGTGGCGAAATTTCATAGGGTGATTGGCAAAGAACAACAACGGAAACAACAACATTTTAAAATGTAAAATAAACTTTAATTGACACGCAAACAATGGAGACGAAGTGTGACATGTTAGTTGTCTCTGCATGTAGATCTTCATCATCGATGCATTACGCAATTGCACGGATTAGCGGTATTGTCCTAAGGGCAATTTGATTAGATCCCATCGGTTTGTGTTTTTGGTATTTATATGACCTCCTCTTCAGTCAGTTATTGAGATAAAATGTGGTGGTATATATATATCGAAAACAACCGTTTAAGAAGAGACAAGGAGACTACTTTTTTCCGGATACCTGTTTCTCTCAACGCTATTATTGATGCACGTACGAGTATATTAACACAGCTATACAACGGTTGCTAGCTACGCGCACTATTTTTAGAATGACACTACTGTTTACTATGTAATGAACTCGCTAGAGTCAATGGGCTACATGGAACGGCAACACTGTGAATGAGATTTAGCAATGGAAACATTGCACAATTGCTATTTATAGAGCGTAACGCTTATATAAATGTAGGCTAAACAAAATAGTTATTTCGTTACGTGAATGGATATAGCATTCTGTTTATGGCATACAATGAGAAAATACGTTCATAATTAGCCTCAGTTCTAGAGTATATGTTTGAGATATGTTTATAACTTCATTTTAACCGCTTATGTAAACAATTATGTACATTTTTAATCCCCAAATATGCAATAGTTATTGGTATACCTTAAACCATTGTTTGAAGTTTGCATTCCCTAGAATGAGAAAATTTGCCCAATTCTATTGGCATTCAATTTTCCCGCTCCATAATTATCGCAATAAAATCTGCGTCAAAAGTGATCTTAAGACAGCTAAGCCGAATAACAATGAAACGACTGACGAAAATAATCTACACTGTCTTCGACCTAGTGCCACAGTCTATTTTACTCATTCAATTATCTCATAACTAGGAGATACGTTATGCTCTAATAAGGAGTTACTTAGTCATAATAAGGAGATACTAAGCTCTAATTAGGAGTTAGTTTCTCCTAATTACGCATATCGTAATTATGACTTAGCATTAATTTCCTAATTAAGACTTAGTAGCTCCTAATTAGGACTTAACTATAAGTTATAGTATCTCCTAATTAATAACGGAGCGGAATACAAATAATATAGACTGTGGCACAGGACGCTTTCATAGAAAGCAAGTAAATATAACGAACTTTTTGGACAGCCCTTATTCGGCAAAAACTGCGCTATCACAGGCACCAGATATGCCAATGAATTATATCGCGGGAAGTACGCACTGGCAGCCGATAGGCGTTGGCAGACGGCCGATAGCGCGGGCTTGTTCAACAACCGGTCTAGATGGCGCTCGAGCCGTTCGCGCGGAGGTACGGGACGGATAACTGGGTGCCATGACAGAACATAGCGGATTGAAGTCATAACGACAGTGAAATGAAAAAAACACACTGCATATTTCGATTAATATAGACCAGGATCGTTTTAAGTTATCGACAAACATGGATTCGTGTCCATGTTCATAATGTAAGGTATTGTCGTTTATATTTTAGTTCATTTTATTTCATTTTTACCTGTATTTATATTTAGTACGATTTTATGAGTTGAAAAGGTCTTACATTTTAACGACGTATGGTCAGCTGAATACATCTGACAAATTCGTGTTCAAGTATTGTTTCTGTAGGATACCGTAAGTTGATGCCATTACGAGCTTGTTTTAATACGTATACTGTCGTATGATAACCCTCGTGCCTCATGGTTGTTTTGTGTTTGTTTGTACTTTAACCATATATATGGTTTTGAAATAAATTTCAATCTGAAGAAACACCTTATTTAAATGAATAATTTTCTATTTATCGTTGTTTATTGGCCGTATAAACAACGATTTGGAGTTTATGCGTAGGAATTAAACCACGAAGGCGTTAACCCAAGTTGTTTAATAGCCAATCATCAGAACGACAAATTGTTGTTTACTGGTCGATCAACAACGATAATGTGAACATTATTTCGATTCTAACATGATTTGACATATATGTGTGCAATTGTAATTGGAACTACATTTTACTATGCTCCGCTCAGAATCGGAACTTCATTTTGCGTAGTTTATTGGGTAGTTTGACAACGATATTTCTGTCCTTTGTCTATAGAAAAATGAGCAAGTATCATGTTAGAAATTATTGTATTTAATGTGTGTATTACAGGTAATTACACGGCACTGACAATGGTAATGGTAAGTACTGGCGCTGCGACATACACATGACCCCGGTAAGTTTCACATTCGTTACATTTTTATATTACAAACTGCTTCAAGATCAAAATAATACTGTATCTTACAGCAACGTAGTTTGATTACCATATTTGTGAAAGTTATTCAGTTACCATGAAATGCACATCACGTTTGTTTGATCAATATTTATGTACGACTCTTACCTTCATTTCCTGTGTTGTTGATAAGTTTTATTTTCAGGCGGCAATTTTGACGTGGACTACAATCAATCGCGTTCGTTACAGGACTTGGTCGCGAACGGGCTAGGTTTCATACGCGGCGATAAAACACAAAACATATTTGTTGCAACAAACAATAAAATTATTTGGACAATGTCTTATAAATGCAACATTTTTGTTGCAGGTACCAGTTATATATTTAAGGCGGCTGGTATTAATCACATACTGTGTTGTTTTGTAGTTCCAACCTCTCCGACCACCGTGGTTCCTCTCCATCAGCGTTCAGATATCGAATGCCTTCCTGACGTCATTTCGGTCTACCTCCCGAAGACGCTCCTTCCCGAACAACGCAACATCACGTGGCGCGAGGACGCGTGTGACGTCACATTCAACGGAACCCACTACGTCAGCACGATCTCCCTATCAGAGTGTGGCACCACAGTGAGCATCGATAACACCACTGTCACGTTCACCAACGAGCTAGTGGTCCACAAGATGACAGACGACAATTCTGCCAGGGACGCTGATGATGTCGTAATTTTTGGCTCGAACTACGAGACCGTGATTCCAGTACAATGCATTTATCCCCGGTTTAACAACGTGTCCTCGGTGTACATACCCGTGAAGCAGAACGTTCGCTTCTTCGAGAAGCGTTTCGGAGAACTGGATATTTCCATGGACCAGTTTGATTCCGATACCTTTTCGCAGCCTCTCTCGCTGGACGGGTCCCCGCGCAAGGTGCCGCTGGACGAGGACTTGTATATCCGGGTGGGCCTAAGTAACCGGCCGGCGGAGGTCAGAGTGCGGGCCGACCAGTGCATCGCCACGTCGTCATCCAACCCCGGCGACCGGAACTGGCGCCTGTTGATCGACGAGGGGTATGCGTGACTTTTTTTATTTGAGGCATTGTTACTACCATTGCAATTCTTATACAAGTACAATTCTTTAACTGACTGTACAGTGTACATGTCTAACGTTCCAAACAGAGTGGTTTCGTTTACATAATAGTTTAAAGTACGTGGTCTTAGAAGATTTATGCTAAATATGTTCCTACATAAATTCGTGACTATCCTAAATCGTTAAAGATAGAAGCATAAAACTAAATAAATCTCGCAACTTGATTTCTTGAAAGGCGAAACCAACACTAGTTTATGTATGGGGTCACATGTGGGGGCACATTATTTTTGTTTCAGATGCGCAGTGAATGGAGTACGTCTGCTCTCCAACGAATCTGACGGTGACGTCAAGTTCGCGTTGAAAGCGTTCGACTTCCGACACAACGCTTCCGGCTTTGTGTTCCTGCACTGTCAGGTGTCGGTTTGTGGAGTAGCAGACGACAGCTGTAAGATGGGCTGCCTTACGCGCAGCAGACGAGCGGCAAATGGCGGGAAGAGCTCACATCTGGTTTCAACAGGACCATTCTTCGTTGAGAGAAAGGAAGAATCACAGGAACGTACGTAGATAATTTTTCGTAAAAAATTACCAAGGCCTGTGTCATAATTCTGTATTTGATCTACGAAATGTTCATTTGAAAAATCTAAGGCTACATTCATATTTTTTCGTGTATAGTTACTAATATGTCATTCAATTGTAATATTTCAGAACTGGTTACCCTGCCAACCGTGTTTGCAACTGTCTGTCTTCTGGTGGCCATGGTAGCTGTAGTGGTCGCCATTGTGGGATGGACAAGAAAGCGCCGTGTCAACCAAACGGCGTAACAATCTACCAGTCGCAAAAACAACAACATAATCATTCAAATACGTTTATGTTTCCTAATTGGACCTCCTAAGCCAATTTGCAATCATTGGCTTATGAGTCTTGGCACACGACAGACTGTTTTCACCAATAACTGTTGTTAGTAATCTATACATGTAGCAGGCACTAACAACACTCAATAGATAAATAGATGAAATCTTAAGTGTTTTGTTTTTCATTTTACATAATTAAAAGTTTGTTGACGTGACTGTTTGCTTAGAAGTACGAATACATGTGATGTATTAATGTATTACGTGATGGTCGTGTAGAATACCTAGGACTGTCATGTGCAGTGTTTCCTTGAAACTCGATGTTAATTGGCAAGATCAAATACAAGTAACTACATGTACGTTCATATTCTCCAAAATTACGGTAATATTTTACTACATAATAAATTATATATTTTATGATTATATATTTGTGTGTAACAGGAATGTAGCTAAATAAATTGATGAGAACTAATGCAGTAGTTCGGGTCATATAAATTTGACGACTGTTTTGTTTTTCTAGAATACTTGTGAAAATACAAGTACGTATAAAAAGAAATGTCGGATATAGCTCTTTCGCACTACAATAACAATCATTACCAGCGACTTGCGTGATTTTTATATGGAAACATCTCAAGTGCGTGAACGCAAGCACTCCAAAATACAATAAAATGGGGTTAATTAATATCGAAACACTACAGAACGTCTTAATACACTGTTCCATAGGACGTTTTATTCACGCAAGCTCAGTCAAAGTGCACTTGTGGCAAATTATACGATGGCTGTAACATCACGTTCGTTCCGGGCTGGTAGTCACACAGCTCCTTAGCGAGTACTTTTAAAGTTGTTTTTTTTTTTAAATCATAAATTTGTTATGTCTGTGGCTGGTTTACTGTCTATCAAGTTTATTTTGTTTTAAATGGTTTTTAACTGGTAAAGAATAAACAATTTACCATATTGTATATATCAAATATTGATTCTCACAAGGAAAAAATGATCTGAACATGTCCCTTAAATATTATTTAGTTAATATTTGCTTTAGCGTTGTGGATGTCGTTTTGCGTGCAACCACATTTATATTACATTAAACGCAGACGGATGCATGTAAAAGCAGCCTTAAACATCGGCTGCTGTATATTATAGCTCTTGTGATTTAGGTCTATAACATCTACAAGCATTTAAAGCAAAATTCTTTCAAACGTATGCATAGGAAATACTAAATATTAATACAAGGGGAAGTATATTGCAACTTCAGTGTCAGTCTTGAAACAATGCCTTTTCATGTCAGAAAATCCAATTATAAAATTTCAGAATTTTAAGATTTTTCTTAATTTTCAAGACTTTATAAAGACCAGCCCAGAAAACCATAGTTAATATTATATTAAGGTATTTATTCCATAATTCGCTCGTTAACTAAAACCCTTAAAACATCTCCACTGGAGATATGCTTTTGGTAGCCAAATTTTGATTCAATGCAATTGATACCCGTCAACATTTACAAACACAACACCATGGGAAATCAACACGAACTGACAACATTTCAAAGATGTTTATTTCAGTTCAGAGTGCAATAAATAAATATCTAAATACATGATTCACAAGGCATTAGTTTTCATTGGAACTACCAACACACCACAATGTGCTCAACCAATGTTTAGTACTCAGTTACAATATGTAGCACTCACATATAAAATCAACCATTGTGGAGAAGTACACATGTAAACAGCAATCATATTATTTTAACTTGATTATTCTACGCTTTTCTCAAAATGTATATTCAGTCTTTGTTGAAATTTATTTCAGTTACTCAATCATCATTCATAACAAATACCACAAGAAAAACAATACATTTAACCACAAAAATATACAATTACATTACTGATAAGAGTAGGAGCTTGACATGTGTCTTATAAGGTACGTGCATATGAAAGATTGTAGCATGTTTCTCATATGAAAGCTACATGTATGTTAGAATACATTATGCTATTCACAATAAAAAATCACACAATCCATCATATATATGAATTTAACAACATGAATATCGAATTAACATTGTTGAACTTGAATACATTGAGTAGACAACTGGTTGTTGAAGGTAATATGACAATTGCTTAGTAAATGGTCAACACACTTCAAAATAACGTATTTATGATAGAAGTAAGTGCAGTTATATAAGTTATGTAAAGGAAACATGTACCGAAAGTAATAATTTTAGCAGCTAAAGAACTGTAAGAAATGTTTAAAAAGTAGACAGTTATTATATACGGGAATCAAGCTAAGTTCTACACATTTATGTCTCGTATAAATTCTTTGTAAATATTTCACCAACATTTTATGTCAACAAGAGTAAACAATGAAAATGATTTAAGTGGCAAAACTGAACAATTCCATTTAATGAAAGATATGTAACACACAATGAGAACATACAGCTTAGCACTAATCTGTAATGACAGACCTTCTTGTAAGTCCTTGCAAACTTCATGTATCTCCATGGCGACTGGCTGGGCTGTTGTTAAGATTGTGGGTTGCCTTGGGTTTCTGCTGCATCGTCACCAGCCTTCGTGTTGTCATCTGGTTTCATGGCAGGGAACAGAAGAACCTCCTGGAAAAAGAAAAAGTGACATCAAATATTACTGGATATGTTGAAAAAATAAAGTTATTGGAAAAATCAAGAGCCAAACGTTAAAATATTTTTTATCATTCTCTGTGTACACCTTAGTACACAGCACTGTATGCTCTATACATAACTGTACACAACAAAATGACATTCCCTATACATAACTGTACACAACAAAATGACATTCCCTATACATAACTGTACACAACAAAATGACATTCCCTATACATAACTGTACACAACAAAATGACATTCCCTATACATAACTGTACACAACAAAATGACATTCCCTATACATAACTGTACACAACAAAATGACATTCCCTATACATTACTGTACACAACAAAATGAAATTCCCTATACATAACTGTACACAACAAAATGACATTCCCTATACATTACTGTACACAACAAATGACATTCCCTATACATTACTGTACACCACAAAATGAAATTCCCTATACATTACTGTACACAACAAAATGACATTCCCTATACATTACTGTACACAACAAAATGACATTCCCTATACATTACTGTACACAACAAAATGAAATTCCCTATACATTACTGTACACAACAAAATGAAATTCCCTATACATTACTGTACACAACACAATGAAATTCCCTATACATTACTGTACACAACAAAATGACATTCCCTATACATTTACTGTACACCACAAAATGAAATTCCCTATACATTACTGTACACAACAAAATGAAATTCCCTATACATTACTGTCCACAAAATGACATTCCCTATACATTACTGTACACAACAAAATGACATTCCCTATGCATTACTGTACACAACAAAATGACATTCCCTATACATTACTGTACACAACAAAATGACATTCCCTATACATAACTGTACACAACAAAATGACATTCCCTATACATAACTGTACACAACTAAATGACATTCCCTATACATAACTGTACACAACTAAATGACATCCCCTATACATTACTGTACACAACTGAATGACATTCCCTATACATAACTGTACACAACTAAATGACATTCCCTATACATAACTGTACACAACTGAATGACATTCCCTATACATAACTGTACACAACTGAATGACATTCCCTATACATAACTGTACACAACAAAATGCCATTCCCTATACATAACTGTAGACAACTAAATGACATCCCCTATACATTAAAGTACACAACTAAATGACATTCCCTATACATAACTGTACACAACTAAATGACATTCCCTATACATAACTGTACACAACTAAATGACATTCCCTATACATAACTGTACGACATCCCCTATACATTACTGTACACAACTAAATGACATTCCCTATACATAAGAAGACGAACCACAATGCATATACATGGCATGATGTCATCTCATGGCTTCCTATTGCACAGCAAACTTACACCACCCCCAACATTCAAAGAGGTATATGGGACTGTGGAACACACACTCAGGAAAAGATATTACACAACCAAATGATACACAAAATGACATTCTTTACACACAAATGTATGGGGTGTCTGAGAAGACGAACCACAATGCATATACATGGCACGGTGTCATCTCATGGCTTTCTATTGCACAGCAAACTTAAAACCCCCACAACACTGGTGGAGGTATATGGGACTGTGCAACACACACTCAGGAAAATATATTACTCAACCAAATGATACACAAAATGACATTCTTTACACACAACTGTATGGGGTGTCTGAGAAGACAAACGACAATGGATATACATGGCACGGTGTCATCTCATGGTTTCCTATTGCACAGCAAACTTACACCACCCCCAACATTGGAGGAGGTATATGGGACTGTGCAACACACAATCAAGAAAAGATATTACACAACTAAATGATACACAAAATGACATTCTCTACACACAACTGTATGGGGTGTCTGAGAAGACGAACCACAATGCATATACATGGCACTGTGTCATCTCATGGCTTCCTATTGCACAGCAAACTTACACCACCCCCAACATTGGAGGAGGTATATGGGACTGTGCAAGACACACTAAGGAAAAGACATTACACAACCAAATGATACACAAAATGACATTCTCTACACACAAATGTATGGGGTGTCTGAGAAGATGAACCACAATGCATATATATGGCACGGTGTCATCTCATGGCTTCCTATTGCACAGCAAACTAACACCACCCCAACATTGGAGGAGGTATATGGGACTGTGCAACACACACTCAGGAAAAGATATTACACAACTAAATGATACACAAAATGACATTCTCTACACACAACTGTATGGGGTGTCTGAGATGACGAACCACAATGCATATACATGGCACGGTGTCATCTCATGGCTTTCTATTGCACAGCAAACTTAAAACCCCCACAACACTGCTGGAGGTATATGGGACTGTGCAACACACACTCAGGAAAAGATATTACTCAACCAAATGATACACAAAATGACATTCTTTACACACAACTGTATGGGGTGTCTGAGAAGACGAACGACAATGCATATACATGGCACGGTGTCATCTCATGGTTTCCTATTGCACAGCAAACTTACACCACCCCCAACATTGGAGGAGGTATATGGGACTGTGCAACACACACTCAAGAAAAGATATTACACAACTAAATGATACACAAAATGACATTCTCTACACACAACTGTATGGGGTGTCTGAGAAGACGAACCACAATGCATATACATGGCACGGTGTCATCTCATGGTTTCCTATTGCACAGCAAACTTACACCACCTCTAACATTGGAGGAGGTATATGGGACTGTGCAACACACACTCAGGAAAAGATATTACACAACTAAATGATACACAAAATGACATTCTCTACACACAACTGTATGGGGTGTCTGAGAAGACAAACCACAATGCATATACATGGCACGGTGTCATCTCATGGCTTTCTATTGCACAGCAAACTTAAAACCCCCACAACACTGGTGGAGGTATATGGGACTGTGCAACACACACTCAGGAAAAGATATTACTCAACCAAATGATACACAAAATGACATTCTCTACACACAACTGTATGGGGTGTCTGTGAAGACAAACCACAATGCATATACATGGCACGGTGTCATCTCATGGTTTCCTATTGCACAGCAAACTTACACCACCCCCAACATTGGAGGAGGTATATGGGACTGTGCAACACACACTCAAGAAAAGATATTACACAACTAAATGATACACAAAATTACATTCTCTACACACAACTGTATGGGGTGTCTGAGAAGACGAACCACAATGCATATACATGGCACTGTGTCATCTCATGGCTTCCTATTGCACAGCAAACTTACACCACCCCCAACACTGGAGGAGGTATATGGGACTGTGCAAGACACACTAAGGAAAAGACATTACACAACCAAATGATACACAAAATGACATTCTCTCCACACAAATGTATGGGGTGTCTGAGAAGATGAACCACAATGCATATATATGGCACGGTGTCATCTCATGGCTTCCTATTGCACAGCAAACTAACACCACCCCAACATTGGAGGAGGTATATGGGACTGTGCAACACACACTCAGGAAAAGATATTACACAACTAAATGATACACAAAATGACATTCTCTACACACAACTGTATGGGGTGTCTGAGAAGACGAACCACAATGCGTATACATGGCACGGTGTCATCTCATGGCTTTCTATTGCACAGCAAACTTAAAACCCCCACAACACTGGTGGAGGTATATGGGACTGTGAAACACACACTCAGGAAAAGATATTACTCAACCAAATGATACACAAAATGACATTCTTTACACACAACTGTATGGGGTGTCTGAGAAGACGAACGACAATGCATATACATGGCACGGTGTCATCTCATGGTTTCCTATTGCACAGCAAACTTACACCACCCCCAACATTGGAGGAGGTATATGGGACTGTGCAACACACACTCAAGAAAAGATATTACACAACTAAATGATACAAAAAATGACATTCTCTACACACAACTGTATGGGGTGTCTGAGAAGACGAACCACAATGCATATACATGGCACTGTATCATCTCATGGCTTCCTATTGCACAGCAAACTTACACCACCCCCAACATTGGAGGAGGTATATGGGACTGTGCAAGACACACTAAGGAAAAGACATTACACAACCAAATGATACACAAAATGACATTCTCTCCACACAAATGTATGGGGTGTCTGAGAAGATGAACCACAATGCATATATATGGCACGGTGTCATCTCATGGCTTCCTATTGCACAGCAAACTAACACCACCCCAACATTGGAGGAGGTATATGGGACTGTGCAACACACACTCAGGAAAAGATATTACACAACTAAATGATACACAAAATGACATTATCTACACACAACTGTATGGGGTGTCTGAGAAGACGAACCACAATGCGTATACATGGCACGGTGTCATCTCATGGCTTTCTATTGCACAGCAAACTTAAAACCCCCACAACACTGGTGGAGGTATATGGGACTGTGAAACACACACTCAGGAAAAGATATTACTCAACCACATGATACACAAAATGACATTCTTTACACACAACTGTATGGGGTGTCTGAGAAGACGAACGACAATGCATATACATGGCACGGTGTCATCTCATGGTTTCCTATTGCACAGCAAACTTACACCACCCCCAACATTGGAGGAGGTATATGGGACTGTGCAACACACACTCAAGAAAAGATATTACACAACTAAATGATACACAAAATGACATTCTCTACACACAACTGTATGGGGTGTCTGAGAAGACGAACCACAATGCATATACATGGCACGGCGTCATCTCATGGTTTCCTATTGCACAGCAAACTTACACCACCCCCAACATTGGAGGAGGTATATGGGACTGTGCAACACACACTCAGGAAAAGATATTACACAACTAAATGATACACAAAATGACATTCTCTACACACAACTGTATGGGGTGTCTGAGAAGACAAACCACAATGCATATACATGGCACGGTGTCATCTCATGGCTTTCTATTGCACAGCAAACTTAAAACCCCCACAACACTGGTGGAGGTATATGGGACTGTGCAACACACACTCAGGAAAAGATATTACACAACTAAATGATACACAAAATTACATTCTCTACACACAAACTGTATGGGGTGTCTGAGAAGACGAACCACAATGCATATACATGGCACTGTGTCATCTCATGGCTTCCTATTGCACAGCAAACTTACACCACCCCCAACATTGGAGGAGGTATATGGGACTGTGCAAGACACACTAAGGAAAAGACATTACACAACCAAATGATACACAAAATGACATTCTCTCCACACAAATGTATGGGGTGTCTGAGAAGATGAACCACAATGCATATATATGGCACGGTGTCATCTCATGGCTTCCTATTACACAGCAAACTTACACCACCCCCAACATTGGAGGAGGTATATGGGACTGTGCAACACACACTCAGGAACTACTAAATGACTATACACAACTTTACACAACAAAATTACCTTTTCTTTACACAACTTTATACAACAAAATGACCTTTTCTTCACACAACTGTATACAACAAAATGACCTTTTCTTTACACAACTGTACACAACAAAATGACCTTTTCTTTACACAACTGTATACAACAAAATGACATTCTCTATACACAACTGCACACAACAAAATGACATTCTCTATACACAACTGCGCAAAACAAAATGACATTCTCTACACACAACTGCACACAACAAAATGACATTCTCTATACACAACTGCACACAACTAAATGGTATTCTCTACACACATCTGTACACAACTAACTGACGTTCTCTATACACAACTAAATGGTAATCTTTATGCATGACTGTATGGGGTGTCTGAGAAGACGAACCACAATGCATATACATGGCACCGTGTAATCTCAAGACTTTCTATCGCACAGCAAACTTACACCACCCCCAACAATGGAGGAGGTATATGGGACTGTGCAACACACTCTGGGACAAATGTATCAATGCAACTATGTAAATCACATATAATACAGCAAAACTTGACTGGCTACAATCACATTGCATGTTATTTTTATTGAAAATAGTCATACAAAATCAAATACTAAGCACAAATTAATCTTTTAGAGATTACACTCAGCTTATGAAATACACTTGTCACACAGCAAGTAACTCTGCACTTTCACATGCCCCAAATGCTAAGAAGCTGCCCAACAATATTAGATAATTACCTTTAAATTTGCTTGTAGACTCATTTTATTATTGTAAACTTAACATAAAAGAGCAAAACTACAAATATTTTGCTGAGCACATTTTTATTCTAGCAACTAGACATGTGTCTGTAGGACACAGATGCCCCCACATTCCGCTGGTTGTCACAATCCTCTGCTGATGTCTGAAAAAAGGCACCAAAATACCCAGGTGCACAAGTTCACATGCTGATTAATATGTTTATAAAGTTTCATCACTCTAGCAGCAATACTTTTTTGAGTTATGCCCGACACAAGTCCAAAAATGTCATTTTTTGCTAAAAAAAGGGCCGTAACTCTGCTAATGTCGGAAAACTGCACCAAAATACCCAGGTGCACAAGTTCACATGCTGATACATGTTTATAAAGTTTCATCACTCTAGCAGTAACACTTTTTGAGTTACGCGTGATACAAGTCCAAAAATGTCATTTTTTGCTAAAAAGGGCCGTAACTCTCCTGATGTCGGAAATAAACTGCACCAAAATATCCAGGTGCACAAGTTCACATGCAGATTAATATGTTTTTAAAGTTTCATCACTGTAGCAGTAATACTTTTTGAGTTACATGCGACACAAGGCGCAAAATGTCATTTTTTGCTTAAAAAAAGGGCCATAACTCCGCTGATGTCGAAAAAAACTACACCAAAATACCCAGGTGCACAAACCCCGATGCAGATGAATATGCTTATAAGTTTCATCACTCTAGCACTTATACTTTTGAGTTACCCGTGACACAAAAATTCGACGGACGGACGGACAAGGGCAAATCTATATGTGGGGGCATAAAAAACAAACATTTCCAAGCAAATCGACATCACATCTTCAACTTGCCCCTAGCAGATTTACCTACACCCAAATACCTGAGTTTTAAACCAACAATGTTACAGATATAAAGCTGAACCAAAGAGCAACATGGATGCACACACTACCTTGATGTTGTTGGAGTCAGTTAGGAACATAGTCAGCCTGTCTAGGCCCATCCCCCAGCCGGCAGTGGGTGGGAGTCCGTACTCCAGGGACGTGCAGAACGTCTCGTCCACGAACATTGCCTCGTCATCACCGGCCGCCTTGTCCTGCGGAACATAGTACAGGTATACAGGATAAAGTTAAGCATATTAAGTGTTGTAGGTACCAAGGGTAAAATACTCCAGATATACAGGATCAGGTTAAGCATGTTAAGCATATTAAGTGTTGTAGGTACCTAGGGTAATACAGTACAGGTATACAGGATCAGGTTAAGCATATTAAGTGTTGTAGGTACCTAGGGTAACACAGTACAGGTATACAGGATCAGGTTAAGCATATTAAGTGTTGTAGGTACCTAGGGTAACACAGTACAGATATACAGGATCAGGTTAAGCATATTAAGTGTTGTAGGCACCAAGGGTAACACAGTACAGATATACAGGATCAAGTTAAGCAAATTAAGTATTGTAGGTACCTAGGGTAACACAGTACAGGTATACAGGATCAGGTTAAGCAAATTAAGTGTTGTAGGTACCTAGGGTAACACAGTACAGGTATACAGGATCAAGTTAAGCAGGTTAGGTATTGTAGGTACCTAGGTTAACACAGTACAGATATACAGGATCAAGTTAAGCAGTTTAAGTGTTGTAGGTACCAAGGGTGACACTGTACAGGTATACAGGATCAGGTTAAGCAGTTTAAGTGTTGTAGGTACCTAGGATAACACAGTACAGATGTATAGGATCAGGTTAAGCAAATTAAGTGTTGTAGGCACCAAGGGTAACACAGTACAGGTATACAGGATCAAGTTAAGCAAATTAAGTATTGTAGGAACCTAGGGTAACAAGTACAGGTATACAGGATCAAATTAAGCATATTAAGTGTTGTAGGTACCTAGGTTAACACAGTGCAGGCATACAGTATCAAATTAAGCAAATTAAGTGTTGTAGGTACCTAGGGTAACACAGTACAGGTATACAGGATCAGGTTAAGCAAATTAAGTGTTGTAGGTACCTAGGTTAACACAGTGCAGACATACAGTATCAAATTAAGCAAATTAAGTGTTGTAGGTACCGAGGGTAACACAGTACAGATATACAGGATCAGGTTAGGCAAATTAAGTGTTGTAGGTACCTAGGGTAACACAGTACATATGTACAGGGTCAGGTTAAGCAAATTAAGTGTTGTAGGTACCTAGGGTAACACAGTACAGATATACAGGGTCAGGTTAAGCAAATTAAGTGTTGTAGGTACCAAGGGTAACACAGTACAGGTATACAGGATCAGGTTAAGCAGGTTAAGCAAATTAAGTGTTGAAGGTACCAAGGGTAACACAGTACAGGTATACAGGATCAGGTTAAGCAAATTAAGTATTGTAGGAACCTAGGGTAACAAAGTACAGGTATACAGGATCAAGTTAACCAAATTAAGTCATGTAGGTACCTAGGTTAACACAGTACAGATATACAGGATCAGGTTAAGCAAATTAAGTGTTGTAGGTACCAATGGTGACACTGTACAGGTATACAGGATCAGGTTAAGCAAATAAAGTGTTGTAGGTACCTAGGGTTACACAGTACAGGTATACAGGATGAGGTTAAGCAGGTTAAGCATATAAAGTGTTGTAGGTACCTAGGGTAACACAGTACAGATGTACAGGATAGAGTTAAGCAAATTAAGTGTTGTAGGTACCTAGGGTAACACAGTACAGGTATACAGGATCAGGTTAAGCAAATTAAGTATTGTAGGTACCTAGGGTAACACAGTACAGGTATACAGGATCAGGTTAAGCAAATGAAGTGTTGTAGGTACCTAGGGTAACACAGTACAGATCTACAGGATCAGGTTAAGCAAATAAAGTGTTGTAGGTACCAAGGGTGACACAGTACAGGTATACAGGATCAGGTTAAGCAAATTAAGTATTGTAGGTACCAAGGGTGACACAGTACATGTATACAGGATCAGGTTAAGCAAATTAAGTATTGTAGGTACCTAGGGTAACACAGTACAGGTATACAGGATCAGGTTAAGCAAATAAAGTGTTGTAGGTACCTAGGGTAACACAGTATAGATATACAGGATCAGGTTAAGCAAATTAAGTATTGTAGGTACCAAGGGTGACACAGTACATGTATACAGGATCAGGTTAAGCAAATTAAGTATTGTAGGTACCTAGGGTAACACAGTACAGGTATACAGGATCAGGTTAAGCAAATAAAGTGTTGTAGGTACCTAGGGTAACACAGTACAGATATACAGGATCAGGTTAAGCAAATAAAGTGTTGTAGGTACCTAGGGTAACACAGTACAGATATACAGGATCAGGTTAAGCAAATAAAGTGTTGTAGGTACCAAGAGTTACACAGTACAGGTATACAGGATCAGGTTAAGCAAATAAAGTGTTGTAGGTACCTAGGGTAACACAGTACAGGTATACAGGATCAGGTTAAGCAGGTTAGGTATTGTAGGTACCTAGGGTAACACAGTACAGGTATACAGGATCAGGTTAAGCAAATTAAGTGTTGTAGGTACCTAGGGTAACACAGTACAGGTATACAGGATCAAGTTCAGCAGGTTAGGTATTGTACCTAGGTTAACACAGTACAGATATACAGGATCAAGTTAAGCAGTTTAAGTGTTGTAGGTACCAAGGGTGACACAGTACAGGTATACAGGATCATACCAATGGTTGATATTATCAAAAGGTTACCCTTGTCTTATGCAACACATTACAGGTATACAAGATCTTGTCAAGTATCATAATAGCAAGTATGTTGTGATAGTGTTCTTTATTAATGACGAGGTATGTGCACTGATACACGCAAACTGTCGATTTACACTTCAACAATGAATTAATGCTTCACCAGCTGAAACAAAACTATGTGCACAATGGAAAAATTCCTGGATCCTGACGGTGATCCAGACAAACCAATGCCTGCCAAACCATAACCTTCTTGGCAGAGTTAATAACACAGAACAATCAATCAGAAATATTTTGCACAGGATTATTTGAAAGTAAGCAACAGACATCACAACAAGTGACACCTGTTTTTCAACTTCCAATTTACTATAGCACCATTATTTTCTTGTTGTTCATCATTAACACAAACAACAGAGGGAACGTGCACTGATACAAGCAAAATAACAATTGAAAGAAAGACAACAAATTAATGCTACATCTGCTGCAACAAAAACTGAGACTTCAAGCAACAATAAATGTAGTACGTTGCACAGGTTTCTCAATTTTCTTTTTTACTCTTGCACATTGACTACGCAACAAAACACTTTGGAGCCATCATGTCAGCATGTGCACAATAACATAAAGTGCATAACTTGACAGAATCGTTTTCTGGTTATGACCTGTAAGTTTGATGTCTGGCACTGTTAAATTGCTTTTACAAAGACCTTTGTACCTTGCCCCCTCACTTAACACTTGAATTTTAGGACATATCTCTTATCTTTCCAATAATGCCAGTAAATAACCCTTAATTATGTAAAAAAAAATTATCCAGATGGTGATCCAGACAAACCAATGCCTGCCAAAACATAACCACCTTGGCAAAGTTAATAACACAGAACAATCAAACAGAAACAATTCACACTGTATTATTTGAAAGTAAGCAACAGACATCACTACAAGCAACACCTGTTTTTCAACTTCCCAGTTACTATAGCACTATTATTTTCTTGTTGTTCATCATTAACACAAACAACAGAGGGAATGTGCATCAATGCAAGCAGGATATCAGAACATGCTTGCAAGGGAATGTGCATCAATGCAAGCAGATATCAGAACATGCTTGCAAGGGAATGTGCATCAATGCAAGCAGGATATCAGAACATGCTTGCAAGGGAATGTGCATCAATGCAAGCAGGATATCAGAACATGCTTGCAAGGGAATGTGCATCAATGCAAGCAGGATATCAGAACATGCTTGCAAGGAAATGTGCATCAATGCAAGCAGGATATCAGAACATGCTTGCAAGGGAATGTGCATCAATGCATGCAGGATATCAGAACATGCTTGCAAGGGAATGTGCATCAATGCATGCAGGATATCAGAACATGCTTGCAAGGGAATGTGCATCAATGCATGCAGGATATCAGAACATGCTTGCAAGGGAATGTGCATCAATGCATGCAGAATATCGGAACATGCTTGCACCTTCCATGGAGCTAGATCTTTCATACTTCTTAGAAATTCACTGCATTGGCAATTAACAAGGAAATGTAAGAAAAGGCAACAACAAGCGTAATACAAAAATCACACGTTTCTCATTTTTCTTCCTTTTTTTGCACACTGATGCGGCTGCAAAACCTTGCATGCTTGAGAAAGTAAAACCGAACTGTCAGAAAAGGCAACAACAAATGCAATAAAGAAATCACATGTGCTTCTCATGATTCTTCTTTTCTCTTGCACACTGACTTAGCTACAAAACAATTTTTGGAGCCATTAATGTCAGCATGTGCACTTGTAAAAAGCACTTATATAAATTGTGTATCTTGCAAGAATTGATGGATTGATTCAAGGTTATACATCACCTACTAACACTGTTAACAGAATAAAATTTTATTTCACAAGACATTTCTGGCAAATAATGCAGTCCTGCCTTTATGAATGGCCAATCGCAGTGTCAATCAAATCACTTTGATGAATCAATTATTAAATCCGAAAAACGACACAGAAAATGATTACTTTGGATTATTTGAAAGTAAGCAACAGACATCACTACAAGTGACATCTGTTTTTCAACTTCCAATTTATTATAGCACCATTATTTTCTTGTTGTTCATCATTAATACAAACAACAGAGGGAATGTGCATCAATGCAAGCAGGATATATAGGATCTGACACGAGTTGTGGTATATGGTATAAAATGACAACGAGTGTCAGATCTTTTTTATCAAATGCTTTTAAACGAAACAAAAATCTTCTAATTTTACCAAAATATGTTGATTAATCCAAAAAGTTGTATACTGATGTGACATCATTTCATGTTGACGACGTCATTTCACCAAAATAACGTCAGTCAAAGAATATGTAGCCAATAAAAACGCTCAAAATATTATGTTACACATGTGTAAGATAGAAATATTCGTAATGGTTGAAATACATGGGAAACAAGGTATAGCATGTGATAAATCAGGACATGCACCATCACTGGTCCTAGATCTTTCAATACTTCTGGGCCCATATTCACAAAGGTCCTTAGGGAAAACTTAAGTAAATTCCTTAAATTAATAAAATTCCTCAAGTCCCTGGCTGTTTCGTGTGTAGGTCTTTTAACATTAAAATGTTGTAAACCTGTATATATTGCTGATATTTTTCGTATTGCAGTCTTCTTTGTACATAAATCATTGGATTTCACATAGAAAATTTGATCTAAAATGTTCACTTAAGTACAACTTAAGTTAAGAATTCCTTTAGGAGCTTTGTGAATACCAGCCCTGGAGTAACTTTAATCTTCCTTTTTCTTGCATAGTGACTTAGCTGCAAAACCATTTGAGGCCGTCGGAAAACCTGTCTTAATGAATGTGCGTAAAGTGTCATCCCGGATTAGCCTGTGCAGTCTGCACCGGCTAATCCAGGACGGCACTTTCCGCTTTTATGGTATTTTCTGTTTCAATGAAGTGTCTTCTGACCATAAATCCACTTTAGGCGGAAAGTGTCGTCCCGGATTAGCCTGTGTGGACTGCACAGGCTAATCCGGGATGACACTTTACGCACATGCATTAAGTCTCGTTTTCCCACGACGAGCCACATTTTTAGTCCATCATGTCAGAATGTGCACTTATAAGAGGCACTAAAACATAAAATCAATGTGTAATTTGATGGATTGCTACACGGTTTATTACACACGCACTAGTTTTCATCTTTAAGAAATGCTGTTAACAGAATAAATTTGATTTCAGACAACTCCGGCAAATAATCCAGTCCTGACAAGAATGGCTAATTGCATTGTCAGTAAAACCACTTGATACATCAATATTAAATCAGAACCATGACACAGAAAAAGATTCGTTGATTATCTGAAAGTAAGCAACAGACAGCACTACAAGTGACACCTGTTTTTCAACTTCCCAGTTACTATAGCACCATTATTTTCTTGTTGTTCATCATTAACACAAACAACAGAGGGAATGTGCATCAATGCAAGCATGGTCTTGTTTTAAAATTCTATAGCAACAATTTGATAACGATTTTGGGCAAAACATCTCTCTTTACAACAGGAAACAAAACCACAAAATGTGTAAATGTGTAAGACAGTAAGAAACAAGCCAAGTAGAAAGAATAAGAAATGTCAGTAAGAAATTATGTAAGAATGGAATTGATTCAATAAACAGTTGGGACCTTGTTTCTGCAGCAAACTATTAAATGTTGACATAGATTTATCTTAAATCAATATACTAATTCCTTGATGTAATCAATGCACGGAGGAATTTTTATTGGAGTAACCAAACAGCACACACATAAAATGGGCATGTTAAGCCCCCCGAAAATTATTTAAAGAGAAAGCAAGACCTTAAAAACACCTTTTCTTTGCAATAATACTGGTTGTTCATGTTAAAACATATGTTTCAGGAATATTTCATAGAGGGTTTGACCAGGGGCCATGTCCACAAAGATCCACAACGGAAAATCTTTGTGGCGCGTCATGAGAAAACCGGTCATAATGCATGTGCATAAAGTGTCATCCCGGATTAGCCTCTGCAGTCCGCTGTGCGGGCTGGACAGGCTAATCCGGGACAACACTTTACGTACATGCATTAAGTCCGGTTTTTCCACAACATGCCTCATATGTAAGTGAAAAATTTAAATAACATTTTTCTTGTGAAAATCAAAATGTTCTACTTATACAGGGCTCGAATTTAACTGTATTTGCAACTAGCAAATAGTTGCGAGTGGCTTCTATTTAAACTTGCAAAAATGTGTTGTTTTTCTTGCAATTCCATTAAGTACACATTAATAGCTAAGTAAAATGCCAGTTAATGCCTTTACTTTAGTTGTTAAAAATTTGCAAAGTTGGGTTTTGCTGTACTGTAAGGAACACAAAAATTAACTCACAAAACTTATTTTTTAATTGCATTTTGAGAGTTTGCGAGTGCTAAATTCAAGCCCTGATTTATATGTAAATTTACGGCATCTTTTCATTCTTCACTAGATTAAAATCATTAAAGACAAAAACAGTTTAAATGAACCTGTCACAGACTTAAGAAATATACATAAGAGGCGCGTCGTGATAAAACCGGTCTTAATGCATGTGTGTAAAGTGTCGATCCGGATTAGCCTGTGCAGTATGCACAGGCTAATCCAGGACGGAACTTCCTGCTTTTATAGTATTTTCTGTTTCAAGGAAGTATCTTCTAAACATAAATCCACTGTAGACGGAAAGTGCCGTCCTGGATTAGCCTGTGCGGACTGCACAGGCTAATCCGGGACGACACTTTACGCACATGCATTAAGACCGGTTTTCGTCATAAAATTTCCCTATTAAAAAGGAGCTGTGTGGATATGGTCCTAGTTTCATAAAGTAAGTGGTCTATAACCTATAAAATCCACACAACAAAAACAGTTTTTATGTTCTGCTGAAGCGTTGGATGAACTATCTGTAAGAAAAGGCAACAACAAGTGTCCTACACAAGGACAGCTGCTTCTCATTTTTCTGTTTCTTTTGCACAGCAATAAACGATACATCCGACTTCACAATAATGGAGCCAACATGTCCAGCTGTGCCACCGAGGTTCACTTATGTTAACATCTTACGAGTATTAAAGAACACGAGAACATTCACAGATGTATATCTGAAAGTCAGCAACAGACGTTACTACAAGCAACACGTTTCTCAACTTCCAAGATGTATATCTGAAAGTCAGCAACAGACGTTACTACAAGCAACACGTTTCTCAACTTCCAAGTTACTATAGCACCATCATTTTCTTGTTGTTTATAACTGACACAAACAACAGAGGGAAAGTTCATCTCAAAACATTTACGTATTTGAGGCGTGTTTGGAAAAATTGGGATTAATTAATGCATGTGCATAAAGCGTCGTCCCAGATCAGCCTGTGCAGTCTGCATAGGCTAATCCAGGACAACATTTTCCGCTTTTATGGTATTTTCTGTTTCAAGGAAGTCTCCTCTAACCATAAATCCGCTGCAGCCAGCGTCATCCCGCAGTAGCCTGTGCGGACTATGTAACAATCCGGGACGACACTTTACGCACATGAATTTCGCCCGATTGTCCAACAACACTCCTCATTTATTTCATCAATTTCATTCCTGTTCCATTTGTGTTTGTGTCACAGTTGCAATGCACATATATAAACATGGAGCAGATATGGGAAAAACTAAACACAGTATGAATAATTTCTTTTAAAGGATTTTTTCTTTTCAATTTGAGGGGCAAAATATACCAAATTTGAGTCATTAAATTGCCTGCTGAATGATTATTGCACATAGACCATGATAAAAATTTTAACATATTGTTAGTTTTTGGAAACCAGCTCTATTACTATAAAATATCGTAATCTCAAACTTAATCTCAACTTAAAATATTAGCCAATCACATCCAAGCCGATATGTAACAATCATTTTGATTGGTCAATAGTTTAAGTTATGACTTAGTTTGAGATTAAGAGCTTTCATAGTTATGGGGTCAGATTTGTGGACTCAGCGGCATACAGAAAGGCAAAGTCTCCATTGCTGACTGCTCACCTTTGCCTGCTGCTGGAAGCGTTCTCTTTGTACAAAGGGGTCATTCAACTCTGTGTATGCGTTACAGATCTCCTTCTTGCACACAAACAACTCAAATCTCTCCGTCAAACCTGGCTTCGATCTATGCCTAAAACAAATGCAGAGAATTTTCAAACCTGGCTACAATTTATGCCAGAAACAGTCAGAGGAAATCTGTGAAAACAGACCAAGATGGAAACCTTAAAATTTCTTTGATGTTTATAGTCGTCCGTACCAATGAAATTCTGCCAATAGGCTGCTATTAGGGATTTACAAGAAACAAAATGGCTTACCCTTGTGAACCTATAGAATTAAAAGGATCAAACAATAAATAAATGTTCCTTAGCCGAGACCAATTATTTACAGAATAACTGGAACAATATCCACAAAGATCATAAGGAAAATCTAAAATCTTATTCAAGTGAAAATATCAAATACAAGTTCCCTTGCAAAAATTCTTTTATATTTTAATATGGTAAAATAAGGAGCATCTGTTGATTTTCGTACAGACTAAAACCATTTAAGACAAAATAAACTTTACATGGCTTATTTAAGACAAAACAAACTTTAAATGGCCAATTTAAGTTTGTTTGATTAATTGAATTTTTCGCCGTTTGTTTAACAGTATTTCAGTAATTTCACGGCGGTCAGTTAACCTACTCACACTATTCCTGGGCAAGCTTAGCCAATTGAAGACAAAATTTTAAATGCCCCGGTTTATGCGATTAATAAATCAATTTGAAGTTTTTACAAGGTAGCTTTGTGGATATGGGCCCAGACAAGAGTTGCCAGGTTTCCTTACCATTTGGCTAAGGGACTCATGACCTGGGGATGGTCCAAGATGAATGTGGGATTAACACAGTACTCTTCTATAAACTCTCCCACCAGCTGTAAGAAACATACAATTTGAAATATCTGTCAGCATGTGTCACCGTAGTTCAATAACTCAATATCTGCAATACAAAATATAAGTACTTATTGAGTTCTTGAACTAGGTGATGACGTGTATGTTCCAACACACTAAATGTATAGATACCATAAAGTATGCTACATGTACGAAAGTTATCTGTGGTCTAAATAAGCACAAGACTGTGAGATACCATAAAGTATGCTACATGTACGAAAGTTATCTGTGGTCTAAATAAGCACAAGACTGGAAGCCCTGCACTGGGCTATTTTGAACCCGGCTGACACAGATCCTCTATGTCATATTGGTCGGATTTTCACATTCCGACTGACTCAGATCCTCCATGTTATATTGGTGGGATTTTCACATTCTCTTGCTCACAAATAATATGAGGCGAGTCGTGGAAAAACGGGTCTTAAAGCATGTGCGTTAAGTGTTGTCCCGGATTAGCCTGTTCAGTCCGCACAGGCTAATCCAGGACGGCACTTTCCGCTTTTATGGTATTTTCTGTTTCAAGGAAGTCTCTTCTAAACATAAATCCACTGTAGGCGGAAAGTGCCGTCCTGGATTAGCCTGTGTGGACTGCACAGGTTAACCCGGGACGACACTACTCACATGCATTAAGCCCGGTTTTCCCACGACATGCCTCATTTATAAATTCCGGCTTGCTTGGCCAAACTGGTACTTTCGATGACTGAGTTATAAGTAGGACAAAAGAAAATCTACTTAATCTATTACTGTTTTCTACATTTAATGTGACTACAAACTGACAATGTTTGATTAACCACACAGTAATCTTACAAGACGCTTACCTTGTCCAACAATCTTGACGAGGTTCTAGGGGCTGGACATTCTACATTATTCTTTACACATTGGCCATCTAAGAATTTGCGCACCTCTGAAAAACGAAAGCATTTTGAGAAGCGCATCAGCAACAATAACAAATAACAGAGATCAAATTCTCAGTACTGTATTCAATAAACATTATTTTCAATACTCTTATGACCTAATGACTGCGAAAGTGTTTAAACTAAAAATCATTGCTACTTTGAAACCACTATTTGAATTGGTCAATATTTTTAATTGAAACCAAGTCTGATACTGAGAAAAGTTGTTGCTGAGGTGTAAAAAGTATTGAAGGCAAACACAAACAAACAAAGTACATGATATATTATTACGTAATACAGTATGTGAACCACTCATAAATTCAGCCTCAACAAAGCAAGAGAGCATGCGTTGGTACCCTCAGACTGGAGGTTGCTAGGGTCTGGGAACTTGACGTTCAATTTCTTCTCGAGCTCATCAATCATGCTGATACGACGGAACGGCGGGTTGAAGTCAATCTCCCACTCGGGGCCTTCTGGACCCTCAGGGTGGTACTTGATCTTGTAACCGCCAGTTATCTCCTTCACCATTCCTGCATGGGTAAAGCACATGTAAAAACTCCATAGCCTGTCATTTTTAGCATATCTGAATCTTATTTTTTTGTTTTTAAAGAAATTGCCTATGTTTGGTCATTTGAAAAAAACCTCAAGTAAGGCATAATACTGTTCCTCTTTTGTATATCTGAATCCCACATTTTTCAAAAGGAATTGCCCATGCCTGCATGGAGAAAGCACATTGAGCCCTGGACTGTCAATCCAGGGTTCGAGGGTTTGAGCCCCAGCCCGGCCACATAACCTGTGTGGGGATTGGTAATGAAATAATTTCTATGGCCATTCTATCCCTACCTCTGATTCAAGTAGGGCAGTAGTCAGTTACTGGCATAAGTATGTGCACTCAGTTCTGGTAAACCGCTTAGATCGGCTAAGCTTGCCCAGGAAGTGTGAGTAGGTTAACTGACTGCCGTTATATGACTGAAATACTGTTGAATACGGCGAAAAATTCCAAACAAACAATTTTTGCGAAGGAATTACCTACGCTTGGAGTTGTTGAAACTAGGGATGGGACCGAATACTGAAATCAATATTCGAATATTCGTTTTAGGTATTCAAATATATTCGAATATTTGTTATGTAAATACTACTATATAGGGCACTCTGTCAGAATATTTTACCTATCCCAAATATGTTTACTACGTGTACGTAGTTGTTTTACCTTGTTTCAGTGGTAAATGAGCGATATAACTTGGTGAGTGTTAGGCAAATATAAAGAAATGTAAGATATTGTTAAATGTATTGTTCATTAATTTGTTAATCGTTCCGTACATAAATTTCTCATTACATAGATTACACGTTGCCTGGGTATTGTCTAATGACCGCGTTAAGTACTTCCAAGCACATGATGGTGGCATTGTTTATTAATCAAGACTCTTGTATAATATACGGTGTTGATATAATGGAGAATAATTTACAAGTGACGTACTTTAAGATTGACCAGATAATGCTAATTTTGTTTAAGAAATTGATTGGCTGATAATGGATTCATTCTGATTGGTTTACTTAGAGAGTAATTGTAATTTACTGTAAACAAGTTAACCGTATAGATGAAACTTAAGGTCAATAAACAACAATGTACGCCTTGTGCAAACTGTGAAACCGTTATCACAACATGGCCCAGTTTCGTTATTTGTAGATACAACGCGTCTTATTCGAGCCTCCTACAAACCGTTAATTCGCGGCCCTTGTAAAGACGTGGCCCCCCTGCCAATTATCAATTGTCGTTAAATTAGACATGTTTGGCATGTGTTGTAAAAACGTTACACTGCCCCCGCCCACCTGCTAGGCAGGAAATACGACTGGAATTCATGTTAACTTTGCAATCCAACTGGAAAAAAACATGATTTTTTAAAAGAAATTTTGTTCTTTAAATAAATTTGAAAATCGAATATTCATATTTGTTTTTTTATATTCTAATATTATCCGATATTCGAATATTCGATCCCATCCCTAGTTGAAACACATTAAAAAACTCTCCCATCAGATACTCTTCCTCTTAGGCAAATCTCAATCACAAATATTGCCCAATATGTCATTAGGCATGGAATTTAACCATGCAAGAATCTACTTTAGGCTTGCCCGGATAGATTATAACTTGTCATAGGCTTTGGGCAATGGGCTTATTTTTATTAAACAAACTAGACACTGGCAAGTTTACATCTGGTATAATTGCACTATAGGCATCAACAACTGGAGAATTATCACTGGAGTTAAAACTGGATGTGACTGTTCAACTGACATCTTCTATACCCTATAAGCAAATGCATGTATTTAATTTAAATTGACTTTGAGATTATATGGTTTAGAATGTATACCAACAACATGTTCTAGTCAAAATGAAAATGAGTGGCCAATTTGAATGCGAACAGCAAGCATTCATCACTTGGGTACCTGTCAACATGGATTCCGTCAAGTCCATCAAATCATTATAGTCCGCATATGCCATGTAGAATTCCATAGTGGTGAACTCTGGGTTGTGTGTAAGATCGATGCCTTCATTGCGAAACTGTCGGCCTATTTCATAGACCCTGTCTATACCACCAACTATCAACATCTGAAAAGATACACCAGCAAGATAATTGTAAACAAGGAAACTTTTGATTCCTTAAAGCACGTGCATTAGTTCAGTAGCGACAGTAACCATTTACGGCACTCTAAGACTTAAGCCAATGAAGATCAAAATTAGACTAACAAAGGGAGTATAAACTACAAATTTTTCTCTCGACTTTGTACACATTGGATTGTAAAACTTAAACATTAAATGGGACAATTTAAGTTCGACAATATATCTGTTAACAGCATAGTATAAATATGGTACAAAAGCATGGTATTCGTCATCTAAGCCTTGCGATGTTACTCTGGTACCTTAAACAGGATTCACTCTCGCAAATTAGCCAATGGCTACTATTTTCAATATTAAAAACTTTTTTTCATTATAAAACCCAACAAAATGCCTTCAAATGGTAGAATCTCAATTCCATATGGTAAATTTTGGCTAAAGAAAAATTCGAGCCAGGGGGAGCCCTGCTCAAACAATAACAGCTTTAACTAAAGAAATATGTTACCACGCTCAAATTTGAAGAGATTTACTTTCACAAACAGAAATAAAAGTGTTACCTTGAAGTACAGCCTGGGTGCCACAAGTGATACCTTTTTGTCAACAGAAACACAAGTGATCCCTCTTTGTTAACAGAAACACAAGTGATCCCTCTTTGTTAACAGAAACACAAGTGATCCCTCTTTGTTAACAGAAACACAAGTGATCCCTTTTTTGTTAACAGAAACACAAGTGATCCCTCTTTGTTAACAGAAACACAAGTGATCCCTCTTTGTTAACAGAAACACAAGTGATCCTTTTTGTTAACAGAAACACAAGTGATCCCTCTTTGTCAACAACAACACAAGTGATCCCTCTTTGTTAACAGAAACACAAGTGATCCATTTTTTGTTAACAGAAACACAAGTGATCCCTTTTTGTTAACAGAAACACACGTGATCCCTATTTGTTAACAGAAACACAAGTGATCCCTCTTTGTTAACAGAAACACAAGTGATCCATTTTTTGTTAACAGAAACACAAGTGATCCATTTTTGTTAACAGAAACACAAGTGATCCCTTTTTGTTAACAGAAACACAAGTGATCCCTATTTGTTAACAGAAACACAAGTGATCCATTTTTGTTAACAGAAACACAAGTGATCCCTCTTTGTTAACAGAAACACAAGTGATCCCTCTTTGTTAACAGAAACACAAGTGATCCCTCTTTGTTAACAGAAACACAAGTGATCCCTCTTTGTTAACAGAAACACAAGTGATCCCTCTTTGTTAACAGAAACACAAGTGAGCCATTTTTTGTTAACAGAAACACAAGTGATCCATTTTTGTTAACAGAAACACAAGTGATCCATTTTTGTTAACATAAACACAAGTGAACCATTTTTGTTAACAGAAATACAAGTGATCCATCTTTGTAAACAGAAACACAAGTGTTACCTTGAGGTAGAGCTCTGGAGCTATCCTCATATACAGGTCCATGTTCAGGTCATTGTGGTGTGTGATGAAGGGCCTGGCCGTGGCGCCTCCCGGGATCATGTTCATCATAGGGGTCTCCACCTGGAACATACAGCATAGTGAGCACAGTGAACTATAATGGTGATCTTTATAACATTAACATATGGAATTCCACCTCGAAGGTAACGCAGAATGAACCATCATGCTTAATTATTTTAACTTCACAACAATATTTAGTTTCTATATACAATAAAGTTTACATTAGAAAATAGCAAGAAAAAAGACTAGTTAACACTGTAAAAGCAATTAAACAGTTCCCAAACAATTAAAAATATACATTTTTTTACGACATCAAGAACAATCACAAAAGTATTTCAACAATTATTTAACACTTGGTAAAATAAAATCATTTTCAGTGGAGATGATGTTGTTAAGGCAATTAACATTAGATGATTAGGAACTCATCATTTGCAAACTAAACCTCTTCGCAAACTAAACCTATTAAGTATGAACAAACACCATCACATGTAGTGAACCTCCAAGAAGCCCAGCTGATCCATAAATCTGCGCAGGAAGTTGATGATCTTGGCACGGACAATGAACTTGTTCCTAGTGGAGCTGTTGATGATAAGATCTAAATACCTCTGACGGAACCTTGTTTCCTGAAAAATGAAATGCAATTGGTTAGTACTATTCAATTCAGTATTCTAGGTAATGTTCAGTCAGCTGTGATAAAAAATAATGTGAAGAAGCCTTTGATGAACAAAGCCTTGGCATACTTGAAAATGCTGGTTTTCTCACGTTTTTGCATCAATTCAGTTAGAATCCAAACTTGGGGGAAAGGTGGCGGGGCCCTTCAGACGGGAAATTTTACGGCAAAAATTGTTTTTGTAGAATAGCATTATAACATTTTTATATTCTACTTTGTTATAAAACATTAATCAGTTGTTTTGCTACAAATGATAACTTAGATTATGCAAAACTTGGTTTGATAAAAAACAAAATGCTGGGATTGTTTACAAAAATCCCTCTATCTTAGTCAATTCT
The DNA here is from genome assembly GCA_027627225.1 of Congeria kusceri. Classification (NCBI taxonomy): domain Eukaryota; kingdom Metazoa; phylum Mollusca; class Bivalvia; order Myida; family Dreissenidae; genus Congeria; species Congeria kusceri. The sequence continues at coordinate 47,905,798 of CM051036.1, read as the reverse complement.
TGTCCGCTTTTGGTCAAAATAAAGCTTACATTCTAAGGGGAATTTTAAAGTTAATATAGGGGACAAAAATATATACTGTAGGGGAATGGGGCCCTACAAAAAACGCTATGCCATCCATTGCAGACAAAGATAACCCAATCATTTGCAATGTGCTACTTGTACAGAAAAGTAAATGAGGTGTGTCGTGGGAAAACCAGACTTAATGCATGTGTGTAAAGTGTCGTCCTGGATTAGCCTGGGCAGGCCGCACAGGCTAATCCAGGACGGCGCTTTCCGCTGTTTATGGTATTTTCTGTTTCAAGGAAGTTTCTTGTAAACATAAATCCGCTGTGGGAGGAAAGTGCCATCCTGGATTAGCCTGTGTGGACTGCACAGGCTAATCCAGGACAACATTTTACGCATATGCATTAAGCCTGGTTTTCCCACCACATGCCTCAAAATAAGTTTAACAATGGAGACTCTGACCTTGTCCTTTACTCCAAAGTGTAGAGATGGTAGCTGGTGAAGGCATGGGGACAGCAACACGATCTTCTTTGGAATTATGCTCAATTCTCCTTTCTTGGTCTTACCTGGTTAGTTGTGATACAAGTTTGTAAGAAAATAATAGCACAAATCTTTTTTGAAGCTCAACATAGAAGATTATAGTTTTTTTTTTATGAATTTCCTTGCACTTAGGATTTCAGCATTTAAGAGATTTCTTGCAATCTGATGAAAAAAGTACAGCAAAAGAAGAATCTCAAATCCGTCGAAAACACTGATTTTGAATGTTTTACCTGGGTGCCCCTCGACGCCTACAATGTCTCCTCTCTTGACTTTCTCTGTCATCTTTGTGAACTCCACCTCAGACGAGTAATACCTGGCAAACATTTGTTCTTCACACTTTAAACATGTATTTGAAACATGTCATAGGTAAAAAAGTGCAGGCATTTTATTAGTTTCCTCTTCTAAATTAATCTACCAGTAAGTAATGATCATTGCAGCATTTGAATGAACAATAAATGAAATACTAATTTAAGCTATTTCTGCAATAGGTGTTAAAAGATGAACCCAAACATATTCCAAAATATGAAAAGTATATTTTTCAAATAACATGTATCAACTTACTTTGCATTTGCCATTATCTGTATCTTGACATCTTCGGCTCTCAGATCATAGAAATGTAACTTTGCCCCACTTTCTCTTCTCGAATGAATCCTTCCTAAAACGATAAGGACATAAAATAACAAATAATACAACTTAACAGAGCACAATTTATTATGAACATAAAGTTACATTATGCACCAGTTTCCATTTATGAGGTTTGAATTTGTGTTTATTTTTTTTTAAACAAAACTTAGCACAGATTTGGGAAAATCATATATTAACAACAAAATCAAATAACACTCATACTACTTATATCCAAAATATTTATACAGAATATTTAATTGCATGCATACATGTATGTATTGAAAATATTCATACAGAATAGCATGCATACATGTATGTACAGAAAATATTCATACAGAATATTCAATAGCATGCTTACATGTATGTACAGCAAATATTCATACAGAATATTTAATAGCATGCACACATGTATGTACAACAAATATTCATACAAAATATTTAATAGCATGCATACGTTTGTACAGAAAATATTTATACAGAATATTTAATACAGGGATCTCACTAGGATTTTAAAATAGGAGTTCTGGGACTCCTTCCCCCAAAAAGTAGCAGTCCCAAATAGAAAAGAAATGAAATTTAAGTATGTGACGCGTCAAAGTGAATGGAATTTTTACAATTTATACATTTATACAATATGACAGTTATAAATAAAATTTTAATCATGATAATAGTAAGGCGTAAAAAAAAAAAGGTTTGTTTCAGGTAACATGCCCCCCCAAAATAGGGTAGGTAGGTCGGGATTTTTTTTTTTTTTTTTTTGGTAATTGGTCAACTTGAAGATTCTAAAACTGAATAAATATTCAAAAATATCCTTAAACATTGTTTATTTATATTATTTTATTGGGTTATGTAATTATAATGATAATATATAATACTTAATCATGTCTTATAAAACAATATTTTTGTACCAGTAATTAATTCTAAAACAGGTAAATTCTGGACAAATTAGCAATTGATGGTCTAAACTTGTTGACTGATTTGTAATGTGTAGGCCTAGTAAAAAGGTATGAGGCGGTGATTACAGTAAAGCATAAGTTACTGTCAAGTAGAGTAATTGTGAAACAGGTTAACAACACAAAAATGTAAACAAGGAGCAATTATTGAACACCCAAGTATGTGTTTGCATGTGTTTTACAAATGCTTGTGACCTTTAAAATCAGCGACGAAAATGTTCGTGAGGTCGCGAAAATATGTGACGTTGCAAAATTTTGTACTTAAATTACCGCCAGTATTGCTAATTTATGTCTTGTTATAGGTGTTATATACTGGACAGTTCCTTTATGTATGATTATTGATCGATGCTTTTATATTCCTGTCAAAATTCAGCCCTAGATTTTCGTATAAAATTTCTGTCAAAACCAAAACTCTACAGTATCACCGTATTACTGAGTAGTTGTTATTCACGAAATTGGATTGGCAATATAAATTAATGAAATCAGCTGAAGCTGTTTTTCACTCTTTCAAAAAATGTTGTTTGCTTTCAGTTGTCAATTATGTTCAAAACTGTTCTTAATTGAGGACGCCTTTTGTCACATTTTGGCGATTTCGCACAAAGCACAGCAATGGGTGACAAATGTAATTTACCAATGAAAATTAACAGTAACTGTCTGGAATGGCGTGGGCGGAGCTAAGGGACTGCTGTGGGCGGAGCTAAAGGACTAGACTTTGACAACTGCAGTGTGTTCTAGGGCCGATATTGATTTTATCGCGACTACTGCCGAGTTTACTGCAGGCACTCATGTATGTGTAAAGTAACAGGGTATACGCAGTAAGCCAAAAAGCATGCGTCCCAAGGACTCTTGACATGGGTTTTGCATGCGTCCTTTGAAAAAATACGCGTCCAAATACGCTTGATTTTGCGTTTCCGAGATCCCTGTAACAGCATGCATACGTACAGAAAATATTTGTACAGAATATTTAATAGCAAGCATACATGTATGTACAGAAAATATTCACACATAATATTTAATAGCATGCCAGTGTTTTTTTAGGGCCAATTTGGGGCCGAATTCCAGTGCTTAAAAAGTATATATTTTCACCCTATATTAACATTAAAATTTCCCTAAGAATGTAAGCTTTAGTTTTAAAAAATAATCCCAATTGGACAAAAATTGACTTAGAGGAATTTTAATAAACAATCCATGCAATTTTTCCTCAAACCAAGTTAGTGCATCATGTGTAGCAATTCATTAAGTTATGTTTTATAACAAAATAGAATAAACATGTAATAATGCTTTTCTAAGAAAAATCCCCTTTTGCCGTAAAATTCCCCCATCTGAAGGGCCCTGCCACTATTCCTCCAATGGTGAAAAAAAACACTTGGCATCATATGTCTAAACAACATAACAGAACTGGAAACTTGCATACCTGATACAGTAACTGTGGTGTCCTGAAGTATAGTGCCATCATCAATATTGCCATACTGTTCTATGAAAGTAACTAGTGACAACTGTACATGGAACTTGTGAGGGTAGGGATTGTCATTTTGTTCTTTCATAATTGCAACTGCTCGTGATCGAAGCCTGAAGTATTCCTGTTAAAATGGGAAAAAAGCCTACTGGTAAGTCTACAAACAGGTTTAATATAAAAATACACTGTAAGCAGTTCAAAACGATCAAAAGTTTAATTTGTATATATATTAAACTTTAAAAATTTTTAACACCATATGATTTTCAAAATACAAAACCATCAAACGTTTGAAAGACATTTATAAGTATGTATATTAACAATGTATTGAAAGAACAATACATGAATGTATCAATTTTATTTACAATTGAGTTTAAAAGCAAAGAATTTGAATATTTGAGGACAGTAACACACATTTGGATCAATATCTTCATCGTTTGTCTTAGCAGACTTCTCCTGCTCTTGGTTTGCTTGCGCTGCCAACTTGTCTGCCTTCTCCTTCGCTTTCTTTTCTTCCTTCAATCGTCTCTTCAGTTCACTGGACAAAATAAAAAAAGTAATTTATAACCAGTGAGCAAAATTTTGTTCTGTTTTGAATTAGTGCCATTTCACAGGGTGGATAATTTTTTGAAGGCCAGTTTTGGAACCAGTGCATGTAACAGATAAATCTATTATGGAAACTTAAAAAGTAATATATAAAAAAGAAAGGGCATAACACACAACACTATTTTTGCAGTAAACACAAGCTGAATATTACGAATGTCAAATGGTAGGTTTTAAAACACTGTGTGGTTCTAGGATTTGGGGATTCAGTATAGAATTAAAGAAAAAAGAACTGCATTTTTGAAGCTTATTCTGCCCAGTGTTTATTCACTGGCTCACAAACATTGCCACACAACACTTTATTTTTTGAAAAACAAAAGACCGCACAATGTTTTACACATGATTGCCTATGTGAACCACATCAGCATGTTAGAACCTTACCGTTGGGACTTGCTGGTATCAGATGTATAACATGATGGCTGTGCGCTTATTAGTTCCGACAATAGTTTTCTTCGAATAAACACATTCTCGGAACACAGCTTGTTAACCAGATGTCTGTGTATACAGTATGTCCAAAGGAACCTTGCCTTATTTAACGCCATTACTTTTAAAATTAAATCAATCTGAAAGTATTTTTTAAATCATTAAATGTAACAATGAAATTTAGCATTTACAATGTGATAATGTGAATTACACATGGCATTCATTACTGAAAATTGCATCATCACGAATAGAATGAGTACAAAACATTTTAACGTTGAATTCAAGAAAATTCTTCAGGTTTGTATCAAAATTCTTAATTTCTCAGGTTATTTACCGCGGACAACAATCACTCTTCAAACACTATATTTTTGTCTTACTTTTTGCTAAACTTTTCACCGGCATCCGCCATGTTGCACACACGTGTTCCGCCAAAATGTCAAAAGGGTGCGATGGTAATTTGGTGTCGGTGTAATTAGTCCGGGATGTTGCAAAAATGTTGTAAGGATATTCCAATAAAGACATATGTTTTCATTGTAATACATTATGAAAAGATGTTCAAACTGACGGGTAGGGTGGGGACAATCCTAAAGCAATGTAGTAATTGGCGTCAAATGTAATGTAAAGATCTTGTGCATGTGATATTAATCAAAGCACTGCAAGGTCTTAATTTGGAGAAGAGGCCCAGAAGCTTACATTTGGAGGGAAAAAGAACTTGAGTATAGAAATAAAAAGGAGGTCCAGAAATAAGGTAATGTAAAGTAGTGTTTACTGTAAATGTTAATTATGGAAAGCTGGTTGGGACCCCCACTAAATTACATTAAAATATATTGTAACAATCGGACTTTCGGAGATTTTCATTTTGCGGAACTTTAATATTCTGCGAAAAAACAACACTAATATAAGCATATAGCAGCCGTCGGAATTTCGGGAATCAACAATTTCCGACGGACAGAAAGATACTAATTACTTAACAATTTTCGGGACATTTGTTCCGACGGGTAGAATTCGGAATCTAAAATTCGCAGAACTTGTAACTTTTTCCGACAGACAGAAAGATACTAACTTAAGTAGCATTTTTCAGGACATTTGTTCCGACGGCTAGAAAGCATAGTCTAAAAAGCGCGGAACTTTGCAATTGTTCCGACGGAAAAATTACGCAATCAACACTGCACAAAAAGCGGAATCTAAAAAGCGCGGAACTTTGCAATTTTCGACGGGAAATATAACTAGGGACCTATAAATATAGAATTACTGCACAAAAAGCGGGTTGCCGTGGGTTACCCGAGAAAATGATTTGATTGGTTCCGATACTGAAACTGACCAATCAGGAATAGTGTCTCATCCAGCTTATATACTACAACAACAACAACAAGTAAGTAGAATAAACAAGTCACGAGGTTTTTACGTTAGTATATCTTATAAATAACTTAGTTATTATTTTGTTATTTGAAATTTATTAATTTAAATATATGTACGTTGCTTTTATTTGTATGCCACTCCAACGTTATATGCGAATATACTGAGGAGGAGTACCGACGAGTATTTTTCGGACGCGAGTGTTTTCCGGACATTGTTTGTCTTAATTTAAACTTTAAAGTCATAATGATAATTATATTTGATCATTATTCGACTTTTCAGTGATTCTGTAACAGGGAGAGGAAATTATGATGCCAGTTTGAGGCTTGAGCAAGAGACTCGGTTAAAAGGTGAGTGCCCCCTTGAATATATTTTATCTTAGTACGGCAACACTTTCCTCTTCTTAAAAGGGATTTTATATTGAAATTTGGAGATTTACTTTGTATAATCTGCATTGTATCAGAGGCATTGGTATTGGCACTACCCCTTGTTGGGTAACAAATGTCACACTCACATAGTGAGAAAATTGAACAGCCAGTCCAGGACTCAAACACGAGACCCGGCAAGTGCTCTTCCCACTGAGCTTATCACTACACAATAAGTCCTTCATAGTTACCTAGTCCATACCATCACAGATTTATCTTCATGTCTGTTAAATATTAAATGATTACCATTTTTGCTTTCAATTTACAATAAAGCAGATTTTTTACTAGTGATGAAATGTTATTGTGATTTTTTTGTATTTGGTAACAAGGATACCTTTGCAATTCGAAAAAAATACCCTAACTTTTGGTTATGACAAATGAGACCCTTCACAAAATCCTCTAAAAAAACACAGTTAACAACCACAACTGAATTATTTTTACCAGTAGAACTTGAGCATTCTTGTTAGGCGTAAAAAAAATTGGTTTCAGGTTACCTAACCTACCCTAAAAATGCCTTGACCCAAGAACATTTTATTGAGTTTGTCAGATATTTATTTTTTTGTTTTTTAAGAACTGAATGTTTTTTTATGGTTTAATTAGTGTTTTGTTTTGATAGCATCTACTTGTTAAACTATATTACTGCAGTGTTTTTAATATTCATTCAGTTTTAGAATCTTTAAGTTGACCATTTATTAAATTAAAAAAAACGTACGTACTTACCTACCCTAGTTTGTTTGGTCATGTAACCTGAAACAAAAATATATTTTACGCAGTACTAAAGTATTTTTAAATCATGAGGTATCAACCTGAGATACTTATTTCATCTTTAGAACATTATTTGTTCATATAAATTAACATTGTGCTTCTTTTAACAGAAACAGAACAGATAAAGCAACATTATCACAGTCTTGGTCAGCAGAAGATCATAAAACATGCTTGCTAAGAGAACAACACAACTACAGGTTTGATTTTTATGCTCTGAAAATGAGATATTACCATAATTTTGATTACAGTTGTTTACTCATTTGCTATTGTAGGAATATGCTGTTGATTTTTATAGTATTAAATTATCTTAAGTAAGAAACTATAACAATATCTAAATTGATGTATTGTGATTTCATTCATATAGAGATGTACATGTATATAATTTAAACGCCTCATGTAAGAAACAATGCTGAAACAACAAATTGAAAGTTTAATTTGTGAACCCTTAGTAATACTGGCACACCTTTGTCGAGTAAATAAAGAATAAATGCACATTTTTAAATTACTTAGACTTTCAGTTAGATAAATGTTGTACAAATAGAATAAACCTGATTGTGCAAGATTTTATAGTTATCAGATGTTTAAAATAAATGTTTATTGCAGTGACACGATGAGCATACTGGATGTGGTGAAGTGATAAGAAGAGCAAAAAGATGTCAGAGAAGGAGGCAGTACATTTCCAAGGTTAATTATATTTCAGTCTTTATCAAATAGTCTGAGCTATACTTCTTACCCGTTCGTCAGCGTCGGCGTAATGTTCTAGTTAAGGTGCAACAAGTATATATGTCTGTAACTACTACAGATATTTAATTGAAACTTCACACATGTCTTCGGGGTCATTTTGTCTATAGGGTCTATAACTGTTACCTCAATTTAGCAGAATTATGCCCCTTTGTGTACTTCAACAACTTCAGGTATAAGTTTGCATGTACCAACTCCATATCTACTACAGATATTCAATTAAAACTTCACACACGTGTTCAGGGTCATTATATACGGTGACTGGCCAAGGCCCATAACTGTGACCAGCATTTTAGCAGAATAATACCCCTGTTGTAAGTCAGGTTAAGGTTCGTGTGCATTGTAACTACTACAGATATTCAGCTGAAACTTCACACGTGTCTTCAGGGTAGGTTACTGGCCAAGGCCCATAACTGTGGCCAGCATTTTAGCAGAATTATGCCTCTTTTTGTACTTAGAAATATTCATGTTAAGGTTTGCGTGCGAATATGTATCTCTGTTACTACTACAGATAATCAATTGATACTTCACAAAGGTCTTCGGGGTCATTATGTAAGGTCACTGAGAGAATATATATATTATCAAAGCGGAATGAATTGTTAAGCATGTTGTCCTGAGACAATCCAGTTATTTGCAGACATTTGGTTAACATTATTCAAGTGTACTGGTTAGTTCATTCATGAAACTATGAAATGATTTTATTATGTGAAATAAAATCATTATATATGATGTTCATGGCTTGATTCAAGAGAGCTTTTTCCTGACTAGCTTCATTCATAGATTTGTTCTATTATTCCAAGGTGGCCACTGGAAAGTGTATAAAAAACAAGGAATTTAAAATTGTGAAAAAGCTGAAAATTCAGGAAATTTGACCATAGTCATAGGAAAAAATTCCAAAGACAGATAAAAAGTGAAATATAAAATCTAAGACATAATTCAACACTGTCACCGATATGCACAAAGTAGAATGGCAATTTGACCAAAAATATCAGGAAAAATCACATTCTGGTCAAAAAAAATCAGGAAGACAGGGATTTTTTTCTTCAGAATTTCAGTGACCACCATGTGTACAATGAGTTTATTGCTAAAATAATTTCATGTCTGAAAGCATTGTATGAAACTTCTCAAATAGGAAGTAAACAAGATCTTACTGACATAAATCATATGATTCAGTAGTTATTTTCTTAATTATTTAAAGGTCCATTAAGCAGTGTTAAATCATTTTAATGAACATGAATTTGCTTGTCTTGATGGCAACAAACATTCAGACACTTTAGTCACATAATGTTGATAAATATTTTCCAACAAAGATGTCTTGATTGTTGACAGAATGTACATCAGGCTAACGGATTATGATAAATTATTCATGTGGAGAAATTTTTATAGATTTAAGGTTGTCTTTTTGGAGTATGCATATTTATGTTATTACTGCATGAGAAAATTATGCCTGGTCCATGCTAAGGACTGTATTGGTTGTTAAACTGTATATTTAGCTTAGTCCCTGTTTACATTAAAAAAAAATCTTTCAAATACTTACCTAGTAAATGGCAAACATTGAAGATGTTCATTACAGTGGTGAGGCAACAAAGATCACGATTCAACTTAAATATTATTACTAATACAAGTTAGTTATGTATTTTCCTTCTTGATGATTATTTCAGCACAACAACTGTGCTACAGTAACACCAGTGTCAGAGTATGCAGTGGATGCTTCTACTTCAAAAGTACTGTGCAAACTTGAATGACTTCTGCACCTTAGATGGACATCTTCAACTGACTGGATCCATTAATCAAGACATGATTTGCCTTCGCTACAGCATTTAACACATTTCAATTGGGGCCCCACAAGTTTTTGCGGGTACCCTATAATAATCTACCCTGTCTGTCCGTCCTTCTGTCCACATTTTCATGTTTTTCCTTCATATCTTGAAAAGCACATAAGCTATTAACTTGATATTTTTTGTAAGTGCTGACTGGATTTCAAGGTAATTAATGTTCCATGCATGACCCTCTACAAAATTCCTTCAAATTATTTTGACATGGCGGCCAGGCCTGTAAACATGTTCCTTAAATGGCTATATTGAAAACTTGAAAAACTTCTTGTATTTCAAAATTATTCCACTGAACAGTTTGTTGGGTGACTGTCTACAAAATTCCTTTCAAATAATTTGTATTGCTAAAACCTGGTTGTCAGTGGTCCAACATTTTCCTTTAAACATGTATGAACATGCTTTTAACTTTTTAAAAGGTTAATCGAGTATTATTTATTAAACTCAGGTGAGCGACCGAGGTCCATTAGGCCCAGCCCTCTTCTATAGGTCCTTCTTAATATCAATAACCAATTTTTCCAGCAGTCAATAACTTGTGCAGCAGTAATAATGATAAACTTACAACAGGGTTCACTAAAGAAATTACTTTCACAATGATGAACTACCATTGTCAGAGCATGTTCTTAATATGATGAAATTATTAGAGCTTATGAAGAAGACATACTACGCAATACAATTATGTATAAATGTGCACATGTAATACGAGAGAATATTTTAGAATGAAATTTACTGCATATAAAATATACTTTTTCTAGTTGTAATCCAATCTATTTCTTATACGAGTTCTATTAAATAGAATTTACTTAATTTCTTTTGACGGTTTGTGTTACTTTTGTTTCATATGCAACCTATTTCACCGTGATATTAATAATGTACCAACTTGTAGTTTGTTGTTTAATGTATTTATTACCTTCCATATTGTTTTTGACCAAATATATACAGTTGTCTATGTATTACATTTTTACTTTCATATTAATGAAATGTGTGCACTTCAACTTGTGTACATGTATATATATCGACTATACCATGTATATCAATGAGAATAATGTTGTTATTGTTTTGATTTGTTTTTGATTTGATTGTTTTGATTCAATTTCGATTTAAGACACATTACATTTACAAAAAAATGTAAATTTAAGAAAAAGCAGCTATATAGATATATTGTTCTATGTAGTTCTAAACTAAGTTGTTAACGGGACCTGTTCACAGATTGGCAATGGACATTTTTTTCAACTTTTTATTACAGATTCCAAAAATAAAAGAACAGTGTATATAAGGGAGCGAAATTACACTTTGGACATAAACATATACTGTAAATAGCATTTTGTTTATGAGTAATCATCAGTTGAAATTGATAAAATTATAAAGCGTTTGTAATGCTAAACGATGAATAATTTGGAGTGTTTGTGTTGTTTTCGTTAAAATTGTTGACAACACGTGGGGCACTTACATAAAGTAAATAATTTAGGGATAAATATAGAAATTGGACTGGCCAAGTGGTTACGGCGACAGTCTTTTAATCCAGAGGTCCCGGGTTCAAACCCCGGTGGGACCTTTTTTTCTTTTCTTTAAAAAAAATACTTTTCTTGTTATTGTACTTGAGCTATTTAGTTTCGATGCTTAAATCTGTGAAGTTAAGACATTTAATGGCCTACTTCAAAATATGCAAACATCTGTGAACAAGTATCTTTAAAATCAACATTACCTAGTTACCTCGGGCATATAGAATTGTGAAACTAGCTGCTAGATATTAATGTTGATAAAAAATTAAGTTTATGCTTATTGACCTCAGGAATAGACATTTTGTGAAGGGCATTTATGTCTTTTTTTTCCCCAAAAAACAGTTATTCAATATTTACGTTTATGATCAATTTTGTTCAAATGCTTATGGATTAATTGGCCAAAATCTATTAACCTGCACAGTTTGTTAGAAATTGGAAACAAAGAACTTTAACATAATATACGAATTGTTTCTTCCACCGTTCGGTATCCATTTCAATACAGATCCTAAGAACAATTTTAACTGAAATTAGTAAAATTTAAAATGTATGTTTGAAAATCAGTATTTTCAATTTGAATTGGTACTTTCCTATATAATTTCCTAGTTCCTTACAAAAATAAATTTCATAGCAAAGTTTAATGAAACAGATATAAACTTATGGATTTTAGTGCAGGTTTTAGGAATATAACTCAACTTTAAACTAAGGAGCTTTAGCGATATGGGCCCTGGCACAATTATTACTTGTTAATACTCTGCACACACTTTTAAGTAAATGAACATTCTTATGACAGTTGCCTTATGTCAATAAACATAAACATATCTATTAAGATGTCGTTATTATTAATTATGCTCCCCTTTGCAAATGTCGGTCAGTGTGTCCGTCTGTATGTCAGTAGACAAAACCTTGTCTGAGCGATAACTTCAAAACACTTAGGCCAGGGTTCTTGAAACTTGGTTGCTAGGTTGGTTATGATTAGTCGAGGATCCCTATTTATTTTGGAGTCTGTGGGTCAAACTGACCAAAAGATTAACAAAGAATGCCCAATAATCAGGCAATAACTCCACAACCCTTTGGTCTAGGTTCTTAAAGCTTTGGATCCTTGGGTGAAAGGTCAATGTCAAACTGACTACAGGGCTTCCATTAAGGGAAGTTTGGGAGAAATTTACTCCCAGTTTTTGTCAGAACTTCCAAATTGCAGCCATGGAATTTGCAGAACTTCCAAAATTGCAGCCAAGGAAGTTCCATCATGTAAGGATGAACAAGTTAGAAGACAAATTAAGAAATTTTCCTAAATGTATACCTCTTTCACTGAATAAATTGGCATATAAGCACATTATGAAAAAGAACTGGCCTTAAAAAACCTTGAATTTATACTTAATATACACATTTCTGAAATGCTCAGGAATTCATTACGCAATATTGTCATACCTTCCAAATATTATGAGCAAAACTTCCAAAATTTGAGGCCAGGAAGTTCAAACTTACAGTTTTTAAAAGTTAATGAAAGCCCTGTGACTATAAAATATGATTAAAGACAACGCCCAATAATTCTAAGTTCAATAAAAGCTTGTCCAGACAATAACTTTGTAGCCCTTGGGCCTAGGCTCGTCAAACTTGGTAGTTAGGTTGGTCATGACTATTTAAGGATTCCTGTTAATAATGGAGTCCTTGGGTCAAATTGACCAATAGTTGTAAAACATTGTCCATGGAACCCTTTGGCATGGGTTTGTAAAATTTAGTAGATAGGCGGGTTATGACTACAAGTAGATCCCTATTGATTGTTTTGTCATTTGGTCAAACTGACCAAACGTTGACAAAAAAATTGTTTCATTTTACTTTCATCCTTGCAATTTTATACAGAGGCTGTTTTGGACCCAAAGAGGCATGCCTGTTTTACAAACAGCTCTTGTTTATTATTATCTTGTTTACTGAGCAATTAGTCAAGTTCTCCTAATTATATGATGTGCAAACACCAAGAAACAGTATTCCGAAATAATTTGCAGAGAAAACAATCTGTTACATTCAGCATCTTGACTGCGTAGCATGCACCTTTTATGAGAATTTTTCATGTAAAACAGGGTACGAAACTTTGTTCTCACGAAGCTTTTTTGTGTGGTTGGACACTTGTCATATTTAGGAATTAGTTTGCGCATATTGTGAAGCAACACAGTCGATACTATCCTAATACTTATTAAAGCAATTTTAACCAGAATATCAATAACAATATGATTATAATATCACATTTTCACACAATTGTAAATACTCAAGTTGAACATTATTTGCACATCAGACAAGTAACTAGTCTAAATGTTAAAAGAAATTTAGGAATATTATGCGAAATATGGAGATTAAAATGGATCCACTAATAAGAAACATTACAGAATTGACTCTTAAAATGAATGAATCAAAATAAAATTAACAAAATTATGTTTAGAACAGGCTAAATGTGCTTGAAGGCACACATAAACTTTTAAAATGAAATCCAGGCAATAACTTCATCAGTTTTGTCATAAAGTGAGAGTAATTAAATATGCATGTTCATACACACCAACAAGCTGATTTTGCATGCAATAGTAAAACACACATGTATACATATAGTGCCTCTTTAAAGAAATGCTCTTCAATGTCTAACAATGCTCACAGATGGCTAACAAATCTTCAAAGATAATAATGTGTCCTTGCATGTTTAACCATTCAACAAGAAGATCCATCATCGTGGGTCTGAAAAACACAAAACAAAGTACACAATCAATACTGAACATTTTTATTACATCCGTTATTTTTTTTAATATTTACAACACATGACCTACATTGTATTTCTAGAAATCGCAACAACTGTGTCAGTAATCACAAGTCAATTATTTTTATATGTTGTAGCATATAATTGTTGAAGCATGCTAAAATAAGGCTTAAAGCAAGCTTTGCACTATCAGACTGTTTGCATTTATTAAATACTTTAAATGCTTTAGGTAAAAAGATAAATAATATAAGTTATGATCAGTGTAATCACAGATAAAGTAAAAAGTTACCGGCATGTACCGGTATGTATTTACTTGTCACAGATAATCAAGTAAAATAGAACTGTTTACTAATTTTTTTGCAACAGCAACTACAAATATTTTATTGAAGTGACTAGTATTTAGTTTAAACCTATGTATTTTAGTATGCATTCCTCGAACGCACGAGACTTATTGCGACACTTGCAAATCTTGTTCTTGGAAGAACCAGAACTAATGTCTTTTTGAGAGTCCTAAGTAGAGATCAAACTCATGATCCCTCATCGCAAGGTGGACACCAATACCATTACACTGTTGTGACTCAAGTTGCTAGTATTGAACAATAAACAAGTGTCATCCGTTTGTTTAAAAATGTGAACTTACCTCTTGATTAACCAATAACATGGGAGGAATGTCCATCATCCTCTTACTAATACTGGATCCAAGGTGATATTCCTCTTGCGGCCAAGTGTCATACAGGGCACTTCAACACACAGTCATGCAGGTCCTACAATAAGAACACTCGATGTTTATAAGTGCATAACATCAGAATGTAGTGTTAACATATCAATCTAAACTTACATATAAATTACATTACAACAATCTTCCCAAAAGCCTTTCCAATAACAGGAGTCCACCTTAGGATGATTTGTCTAATCAATTATTGACATACATACCTGGCCATTTTTAAAATCTTCCCAGTAATTGTACATTGCACTTTTGGGCACTTTCAAAATGAATTGTGCACGGTATTTTAAATTACTGGTTTCCTGCTGTACTGTGTTTTCTTTTCTTACGCAACATACAAGTTTGCCTCTTTAACTATGGTTTTGGTCAATAAAGAAATAAAACAAGAGCTGTCTCAGGACAGCGCGCTCGACTATTCAACCACTTTGTCAGAGTTATTGGCCTTTATCACTACAAAAAGGGCATAATTCTGCTAAAATGCTGTCACAGTTATGTGCCTTGGCCAGTGACCTTATATTATGACCTTGAAAACATGTGTGAAGTTTTAATTGAATATCTGTAGCAGAGATATGAAGTTGTTGCATGCAAACTTTAACCTGAAATTTCCAATTTCAAAAAGGGGCATAATTCTACTAAATTGCAAGCCAGAGTTATGGGCCTTGGTCAGTGACCTTCTATAATGACCCTCAGAAGACATGTGTGAAGTTTCAATTTAATATCTGTAGTAGTTATAGGGATATTGAGTTGTTGCTCGCAACTCTAATCTGAAAAAGTACAAAAAAGGGGCATAATTCTGCTAAATTGCAGGTCAGAGTTCAAATGCATTTTGAGATGACCCCTGAAAACTTGTTTGTTTCGTCACAATCAAAATGACCGACCGTGACCTGGTGCAAAGGCTAAAAACAATGATGTGGAATGTATTGTGAATGTTTTTATGTTACCAGGAAAAGTGAATAGGATTGTATTATCATGTTTTCATGAATCTATGTCAACAAACGAGATAACACACTTTCCACCGCTCACTATGTAGCTGAGTACCACTAAAACTGGGTGGACCATCATAACTGTTCTTTGTCCATGAAAGACATGCAATTATGTGCTGTGCACATTGCCATGGCAAGGTGATAACACACATGATGACAGATTAATTAGGGTATCTGAATCACACTGACATTGTTGATACAGCTATATTGTATTGATGATCAGGAGGAAATGCCATCAGTGTCGAAGTCAGTAATTACATTTTTACTAACTGGTAGAGGCTTTGCAGTATGTTTTTATTGCTGTACATTACTGAGCACTCATTATCCTTCTTTCCTTTACTTAATTAGATCAAAATATTACAAAATTTACGTGCTTTCCTACCAAAATGAAGACTGAACCAAATGATAGGAAACATCTGAAAAATTCATGGTTGCTAGGGTGCCTTCCTAGAATTGGACAGTAACCAAGAGAATGGATGATCTATAAATTATCTGGCCTTTATTTTGTAGTAGAGACCTTAAATTTAAAGATAAAAGTCTCACTGGTGTTGAAATTGCATTAATTTAGGATATAAAAGCAATTTAGTTCTTAATTGGCTGAATATATAGGAAAATAAGCATTATGTCTGAAAACTGAGAAAAGGAAGACAAATAATCAAATGAGAAAAAAAACCCATAGGATTCTAAGTTTTCAGACACCAGATTTTCCAAAAAATATTTGTTTCTGTCTTTAAAAGCTTGGACACTGAGATTTTTTTTTTTTTTAAGTGTCTGAAAACAAAGATTAAATATGGTGCATGTATTGGAGTTTTAGGCTGCACAACTGGAAACTGTATTTTGATATTAAAAATAGTCCATTATGCATTTTGTAGCATGTGTTCATATAATACTCAGGGGTGTGGAAATATCAAAATTGTTCACTTGTCCACGGACAAGTTCATTGCAAAACTCTACTTGTCAGCAAGCTAAAGCCACTTGTCAAAGTAAATACAGTTTTTTTTCTCTGGCATTCCTAAGGTATTGTTTCATTAACTTATAGGTAAAACCCAATTTTATACTGATATACAAATATATAATTATAAATATAATAATTAACTCCCAACTTTTATGTCACCACTATTGTTCTTATCTACGGACAAATTGACTGGACAATTTTACTTGTCCAACAGTAAAATTACCTGTGTCGGAAAGTCGGGCATAGGATTTTCACAACCCTAATGCTGTATATGTAATGTATCACTGCAAATATACTGTCAGAATGAGGACCAAGTTTTAGTATAAATAAATAGTATTTATAAATAAAAACTTTATCCTGAGTCATTGTCTGTGTGTTTAAAGTACGAGCTTGACATTATTCAGCCTTTAATTCCTGTGAGGTGACATTATTTAGTAACCAATGTCTCTCTTTTTAATTAAGATCGCCAGTTGTCATGTATAAATGTTAAAATCCATAGAAAGATTTGTATTCTGTTTGAATTTAGAAGGTCACAGTGGTCAGCATATATATGTTTCAAGAAAGTCATTATTAGAATTTAATTTTTTTGTCTTTTAAGCTTTTTTTGTAAAGTTGACACACAATTATGATGATTTATACTTTAAAATAATTAAATTTGTGGTATCCATGTGTGAACTGTTTTTTTTGGTGCTATCTCTTTGATTTTCCCACTTTCAAGGCATTTGAAGTGATTAGCCACCCCACTGTCTTGTCAGCTATTAAGTAGCAGTAACACAAAACCTGTCAGCATGTGCATGTCTGCAAGTTTTTGCAATACCATGGCTTTGCAAAATGGGAAATGCAAATCGTTTCACATTCCAATGACTTGTCTGAAATAAACCTTTCAGTTTAAGAGACCCTTGTCGTGAATCAATAGTGAAAGACTGTGCATTATTATCCTGACCATTTTTTTTTCAAATAACAGTTTCTGAATTTAAAAAAAATGCCTCTCAAAATTCTAAAGACGCAACTGCAGACGACACTTTGTGCCAAAAAATGTGTTGTTGTGTACAAATCTGACCAACTTTAATACCTGGTAATTTCAAATAAATATTTAAGTTTTAGCATGGATTATTTACTTATTTACAAAGCTTAAAAGCCTTATAAAAATAATAACAATCATTACTTTTTTGAGTAAAACCATAGATTGAGTTTTGTATTTGCTTGCTTTTTTATGCCAATTTGGATTTTCAAGAACCATAACTCCATCAGGAATGAAAAGAACGACCACAACTCTGTGTTAACACATGCCTATTTATTTTTGAGTGCATTTGTAGGTAATTTTTTGTGTATTTGTATGAGCATGCAAAATAAACCTAGTATTATAAAACCACACTTTTCCTCTTTAGCTCGTCTGTTTAAAAAAAAAAGGAGAGCAATTGTCATCACTTGATCGTCGTCGACGTTAGCGTTGGCATTGGCTTTTTTGTTAAGGTCCACTTTTCTTGAAAACTATTTTACCTGCAGCTTTCAATCTTTACATACTTATTCAGCATGATCAGATGAGTGAGTAGAACAAGAACCATAACTTTGTCATAAATTTTGATTGAATTTTTGACACTTTAGTTTTTAGACTGTTGGCGCAAGCCAACAGGATTTAGTAGGTGTATTCAGAAATCGGTCTTGAGGGAACTACTTCTTTACTTTGCAGGCTACGAGACAGTAAATCGATAAATTACTGTGTTTCGCTCGCTGAGCAGTGAGGCTTCCTGTTATCGATGCTACTTTCTATGAATAGATGACAAGACATAGATCCGACTTTAAACACTAATAAACAACAATAATAATCCATTTATTCCACATGTACAAGTGAATTCATGTTAGGTCTATTCACTAGGGAAAGATCCACAGCAAAATAGCAGGGTGCTGCACCCTGCTAATTTTTGGTTCCCCCCTGCTGCCCTTCTGGGCTGGTCAACATAATTGCTGAATATCTTTTGAAATTCAACACATTTTTGCAGTTATTTAACTTCAAATGAATATACTGTGCCTTTAAACCTAAATCAGAAGCATTAGACTCATGAAAACCCAGGATTTAGCAAATAATTAGAAAATGTCAACAAACTGGTCCAGCTTTCCACCCTGCTCCTTTTAAGCAGCACGCAGTACCTTTTTAGATCCTAGATCTTTCCCTAATTCACATAGGTATGATAGCGAATTTATTTGTGCTGTTGACTGGTTAACTGTGTATTACATCATATTGCGTAAGTTAAACAACAGTGTATTGAGTCAGTACATACAGCGGAGCGATCATAACCACTCGATTGACGAACGTTATTGTTTTTTTACGTATGCATAAGAATTATGGAAAAGCATTGTATTTCTAAAGAGAGTTTTGAATGTATTTTACTAATTTGACTTTTATTTATTTGAATTGGTATTTAGCGAACATTGCGCTTGTGATTAAAAAAGCACTGAATATTGATTCAAACTTATATTGTTCATCGACTATTTTTACCCATCGTAGATTGACATGTATGCATATAACACTGTTTGATTGTTAAATAGTTTGCACACAAATATTTGCCTCCCACGAATTACATAAAAATAATAATGGGAATGTCCTAGATAAATGGCATTGAATTAGATGCGCGCTATATTAGTTTTAATTTGCAAAAAAACAGTGAGCTGGATCCCCATTTCAATTAGGTCAATTACCAGCTTATACCAATTTCTTTTAAGTAGAGTGTATAGCATACATGCCATAATTTTTTCAGGCCAAAACACGACATTGACAAAAAATGGCCGGGACATTTGACATTTGAGCGGGACACCTATGTATACAATAGCCTGTTTTCACGACATAAAAAAGTTACCGATATTTACTCACAACGACTTTTTTAATTGTTGTCCATATTGTGTAACATAACATATTTTCAACTATTTAGTAATTATAACATCACGTATGCAAATGCGTATAATAAAAGCGAAGTTTGAAACGCCTATCCAAATTTTACTGTTCACACGATGTAACACAAGTTCTATTTACAGTTCAGATGCACATGCATTGCATGTAAACTCTGTGTTCTGCTAGAAAAGTGCGGGAAAATTGTGCCGATATCTACAACTCACGTCATCCGCATGGAAAGCGTGGGTGTATTGACCGCGATATAAAAAAAGTTGTGTAGAACAAATAACAGTGAAATCTTTACTTTTGTATAAAACTTTCGTAGCGCAAAACAACAAAATTGGGTATCAGCACGGTGTATATGGTCACCGTATACTGATGTAATACAACTGCGTTACTTTCATAATGAATGGATGGGCACCGCATACTTATGGACAAAAAAAACATAGTGCAGTGCAAGATAATGTTAATTTCTCCGGGTTTTCATCATTATATGACAATAATTTTTGTTCTACGGAACACAGTGTATATCGCTACTATATATTCTTACAACAAATTTTCCTGAAATTCGTCCCTCATCATAGACGAAGTGAAAAAGTGTCCATGTCTTTTATTCATGAAGTGAATATTCAGATTTCTTTTCCATCTTGGCTATAATTCGTGTGATAGAAGCTCATTTAAGTTACTGTGATCTTATCACTGTGTTTTTGGTGAAAAAATATGTTTGGAACAATAAACTTTATATTGAAACTTAAGGTATATGTATATCATTCAATATAGGTACTTGTTTTTGACCGAGATCTTCACCATGCTAGCACTATTTTACGAAAATTGAACGTTCATATGTGGCTCAAATCATATTTTGTTCCGTGCATCTTGTGGTTGTATCATTAGGTATATGGATTGCTAAATATTTGAATATAAATACACATATATCGTGCCTGTTTAACGACTTTTTCCACGAAGTATACTGTGCATTCCAATTTTATTTCAGCAGTATGCGGTTACCATATGCACCGTGATCAGTAGATCTATCTCGAATGATGGGCAGTACATATTGTTTCTCGGTCTTTGTCACCATAAAGAATTCCTTTACAACGACAAGCAGTTACGCCGTATCGATAATTTTATTGTCATTCAGATAGGTTAGTATTGATTTATGACATACAGTTACTGTAACCGCCCTCCACGTGTAGCACGTTTTTCACGACCCGTAGCTGTAATTCGGCTGGTAATCAGAGCGACAGCCAAGAAAAGACGTTGCCATGGGTAGCACACGCGATATTAGCTGATGACGTCAAACTGTAACACTCTGATGTTGAGCGGGCCGGGTGATTGTTTTTCGCACAATACTGGTGTCAATGACTAGCATTGTAGGCGCGAAAATCCGGACCAAACCTGACAATCATTACTGCTCCTCTTTGACACACGGCTGACGGGTATTGTTGCCATAGGGACCAATTGAGAGATTAACAATGTGAAGTAAATTGTTGGCCTAATAAAGCACACTAACATCGATTTATGTGGTTGACCGGGACAAAATGCATCTGAGCAGGACGCCAGGACAAACCTCACGAAATCGGGACAATGCCGGCGAGACCGGGGCGTATGGCATGTATGGTGTATAGTTATGAGTTTCGAGATGTAGAAATGATATAAAACAGGTGACTTACTTTAATACGTTTTCCTTATGATAAAAATTATCTAATTTGCTCTTAGTTTCTTTTCTCACCAACAGTCTTTCTACGCTGTTAGCATTTTGATTCATTTAGGTGCACTTATCTGAGCATGTATTGTAACAGCCTTCAGACTTATTGCTTATTAATTAATGAATTTAATATTTTTGTAGCCAATGTCGCCTCTTAATCTTAGAATTTTTGACAGTCAAGCGGTAAGCACCCATTGGGCGGTACTCTTGTTATATCTTTTCAGACAGATTCCTTCGTTTTTGTTTTGATTATTTTTGTTTTGATTTTTTGTATTTGAATTGCTACAAATAGTATTGTTGAACAGTCATTGGTTCAATAGATAAGAGTGTGCTGACTCTTAACTTGTCAGGTTGCATCTTTGACAGCAGTTTTAAAGGGATTTTTCACTGATTGTTGTTAATATATCATCTTAAGAAGTCCCAGAATGTAATAACACATTTTTTTTTAAAGCACATAAGAGACAGAACAGAAGTAATTCCTATCCAATATGTTCATGCTACATGTTGTGTTGTATATATATTTTTTTCAATTTTTATTTTGCATTATCATTTTATTTATTATTGTTATCTTTTAGTTACAGCAGTGTTGTTGGTACTGCTTTATGTTATAAAACTGTTAAAAAAATTTAATTAGTGAGAAAAAGCTAGAAAATCATTTTTCTCTGTTGTGAACCAGAATTGTAATTAGATTTTTTTTAAATAACATAATTGCAATAATATTACCAGTACATGGCAAAATACACAATGCATAACTACACATTAAACATGTAAATGTTATTATATAGGTATCAAATGTTAGCTTTCACAAAAATATGTTTACATAAGCAATATTTAAATCTCTCATTACCTCCTATGAATCATAAAGTTTCATTATTATTATTAATACATATATGAAATTCTTACTTATCTTGCGTGTCCGCCATTTCGCTCGTCAAGTCCTGTCCCAGACTGAACTCCGCGTTCTGTGGCAACTCCGGGGAAGGACAGGTCTGCAAAATGTAGATAGCTCCTCCCACATTTTGGATATTTAGTACGCTTCCACTTTTTTTAGAAATCGTCCACCTGTCAGACAGTTCTACCCGATAACTGATCAGTTTTTTTTGTAATTTTAGTTTACCTGACCCAGATAGCTATAAGCTATCATATGTTTTAATCTACCATGGAGAAAAGATACCTTAAGTGTCTTCCTTGTATTTGCCAAATTTTGCATACTTTAAATATTTTTCTTGTAAAAATTACTGTATGTTGCAGTTAGAAGTAATTATTTGCTCATTTGTCAAGTATTAATATCCCTTATACTCATATTTTAACTTGTTTTAACATTCTTCATCGGTATGACTGAATAGCGGAAAGGGCCCCTTTCTGCGAAAAGGGCTTCAGAGTACACAAAAGGCCTCATATATTTTAAAATTTAATATATAAAAAAATAACCACTATTATATAAGACAACCAGGAAAAATATGTACATACTGAATTGTCATTAAGTTTCATCAAGCAATAATGACTTTGTGAAGGATTTACAGGTCCCATGATAGAAAGTTACTGAAAGGGCCGAACACTGCGGAGAGGGCTAGTCGATAATTTGTTATTCTTCATAGGCTTTAGTTTTGTTTCAACCTACAGTTAACTTGTGTAAAAAATCTCTGTCTTGTTCACTCACTACTCTGCCTTGTGGACGGAAACAGCACTTGGTGACTTCGAAAAAGATCCCCACAAATGTTTGCTGTATACATGTAGTGATTGAATTTGTGATCTCACAATTTCATGATGGCTATCATTGCAATTCTGCAATCTGCCACACTGACCTTGATGTCAGCCCCATTTTCCATGAAATCCTGAATGTTTTACAATGTCATACAACTGGGTCTGTGTTTCACAAACATCTTAAGTGAAATCTTATCCTTAGCCTTAAAATTATCATTTTCCTTAAGCATTTTGTTCCATGTATGCTAGAAAATTCTGCAAACTGTTCACTAATTATCAACTTATTATTAACTGCTATTTACTTCACTGTTATTTTAACCATTAATGTATATGTAGTTTTAAAAATATTACCTACAAAAAGTTGGAACTTAAGTGAACATATTTGAAACTTAAGATGATTCTGGAATATTGCCCCTGGGTCCGTATTCACAAAGCTCCTTAGGGGACAACGTACATTTCTTTAATTCATGAAATTTCTCTTAAGTTTTATGAATACTTTAGGTATTTTTTCCATTAAAATGTTTGAAACATGTGAATAGTGCTTGCTTGTTTAGTACTTCACCCTTTTGTAAACAGAAATCAGTGGATTTAACATAGAACATTTGATCTGAAATGTTCACTTAAGTACAGCTTAAGTTAAGATTTCCCTTAGGAGCTTTGTGAATACCGGCCCTGAGGTCTGGTTGCAATGTTGTCAGCCAGGTGAGCCGTGCAGGGCCACCAAGCTTATTTGTTTAGACCGGTTTGTTTGTTTAGTCTTTCTATAAGCCAATATAGTTATTGGAATTTATGTTTCACTTATCTTTTCAATTTTTTGAAATTTTCAGTTTTATTTTAGTTTGCCATTCGTAATTTTTTTCTTTGCATGGTGCAATACCTGTCCCTCTTTGCATGATCTAAATAGTACAGCTTGATGTCCCAGATATATCTTAGGATGATGTTATACATTGCAATATTAAAAGTCTTTAACATTATTCAGTCTTTAGAAGAATTGTTTGACTTGCCCATATGTGCATAAACCATAACATTTCAACTTGCCTGAATCATTTTTGAACTTGTAAGAAATGATTTGTTTTTACAGATTGCAGTACTGGTACTTGGCCAGTGCACATGATAGTTATCATGTAGTGATTGTGTTAGTGTAGTCATATGGACAGAAACTGAGCTCATTTATTATATATTTGAAACAAAATTTCTGGTCATGGATGTAGTTTGGTAAATGCATTTGTTTCCTAAATGGCATCTTTTGTTGTACTTGCCCTTTCAGGCAGATAGGTCAAATTTTAACTTGCCCAGATAGATTTTAGCTTGTTACAGGCTTCCGGCAAGTGGTTTATTTCAAAGACTGATTGATAACTGATGTGGAAATTAAAGGGGCTGTGTCTGTGAAGAGTCTCAAAAAGTGACTGTAATTGGACAGAAACTGAGCCCATTATTAACCAAATTTTTTGAAGAAAAATTTTGCTTATTAAATTGGGGTATGTCGTTGGGCGGGCGGGCGGGGTGGCGGCGTCAACTTTTCAATTCCGCTCTCTAACTCGAGAACGGATTGAGATATTTTAATAAAACTTCATACATACATACCTTATATCGAGACCTCGCTTGGGATTGCATATTGGGCAGGTGGGGTCAAGGTCACCATTACTAAAAATAGACAAATGGTTTCCGCTCAATAACTTAATAACGCATCGAGATATTTTAATGAAACTTCATACATAGATACCTTATATCAAGACCTAGCTTGGAATTGCATATGGGGTGGGTGGGGTCAAGGTCAAGGTCACCATTACTAAAAATAGAAAAACGGTTTCCGCTCAATAACTCGAGAACGGATTGAGATATTTGAATGAAACTTCATACATAAATACCTTATATCTAGACCTCGCTTGATATTGCATATGTGACGGGTGGGGTCAAGGTCAAAGTCACAGTTTTCTGCTCAATAACTTGAGAAGGCATTGAGATATTTTTATGAAAATTTCATACATAGATACCTTATATCGAGACCTCGGTTGGGATTGCACATGGGGTGGGTGGGGTACAGGTCAAGGTCACCGTTACTAAAAATAGAAAAACGGTTTATGCTCAATAACATGAGAATGCATCGAGATATTTTAATGAATTTTTATACATAGATACCTTATATTGAGACCTCGCTTTGTATTGCATATGGGGTGGGTGGGGTCACGGTCAAGGTCACCATTACTAAAAATAGAAAAATGGTTTCAGTACAATAACTTGAGAACGCATTTAGATATTTTAATGAAACTTCATACATATATACCTTATATCAAGACATTGCTTGGGATTGCATATTCAGGTGGGTGGGATAAAGGTCAAGGTCACCATTACTAAAAATAGAAAATGGTTTCTGCTCAATAACTGGAGAAGGCATCGAGATATTTTAATGAAACTTCATACATAGATACCTTATATTGAGACCTCGCTTTGGATTGCATATGGGGTGGGTGGGGTCAAGGTCAAGGTCACCATTACTAAAAATATAAAAACGGTTTCTGCTCAATAACTTTAGAATCCATAAAGATATTTTAATTAAACTCCATACATAAATTCCATATATCGAGACCTCGCTTTTGTGATTGCATATGGGGTGGGTGGGGTCAAGGTCAAGGTCACTGTTAGTAAAAATAGAAAAACGGTTTCAGCTCAATAACTTGAGAACGCATCGAGATATTTTAATGAAACTTCTTACATATATACCTTAAAGTAGCCTTGCTTGAGATTGCATATGGGGTGGGTGTAGTTAAGGTCAAGGTGACAGTTACTAAAAATAGAAAATGGTTTCCGCTTAATAACTTGAGAAAGCATCAAGATATTTTAATGAAACTTTGTACATTGATACCTTATAATGAGACCTCTCTTGGGATTGCATATGTGTTGGGTGGGGTCAAGGTCAAGGTCACTGTTGCTAAAAATATAAAAACGGTTTTCACTCAATAACTTGACAATGCATCGAGATATTTTAATGAAACTTCATACATAGATACCTTATATCGAGACCTTGCTTGGGATTGCATATAGGGTGGGTGGGGTCAAGGTCTCCATTACTAAAAGTAGAAAAATGGTTTCCTCTCAATAACTTTAGAATGTATCAAGACATTTGAATGAAACTTTATACATAGATACCTTGTATCTAGACCACGCTTGGGATTGCATATGGGTCGGGTGAGATCAAGGTCAAGGTCAATTTTACAAAAAATACAAAAACGGTTTCTGCTCAATAATTTGAGAACGCATTGCGATATTTTAATGAAACTTCATACATAGATACCTTATAACGAGACCTTGCTTAGGAATGCATATGGCTCCCAGAACTTTCTTTCATTATTGTGCTGACTTTTATGCATTTCATTCGAAAAATTGGTTTTCGTGGAATTTCCACGTTTCTTGTAATATATATGAAACAATATTTCTGGTCATTGATGTAGTTTGGTAAATGCATTTGTTAGCTCACCTGAGCACGAAGTGCTTGGTAAACTATTGGTATAGGGGACCTCTCCAGCATCGTCCGTTGTCCGTCGTCTGTATGCCGTCAACAGTTTGGCCCGTTATCACGATAAAGACTACATTTTTTATTCAATCTTGACCAAACTAACTCAGTTTGTGTATAACCATAAAATCTTGGACGGGTTCGATAATGGGCCCAATCGGACCAGGAACACCAGAGTTATTGTCCCTTTTTTGGTCCCAAATACATCTATTCCCGAATAACTCACCTGGTAAAGGGAGGTAAATGAAGTATCAGGAAGATAATTGCCAGAAATGTGTTATTTCCCTTTGTAGCTCATTCACAGATATAACTCAGATAGTAGAGTCTGCTTATCAGTAAAATCAATACATCACTCTGAGTCAACATGATACTTCTATTTTAGATCAGCATCATTACACATAGTAATAATTGATAGCCTGCTTCTGACCTATATTTTGGCTATGTGTGCAGCAATAAAATTTTCCACAGTCAGGAAAAGATTTAAACAATAATCAATAGCTAGGATTCATGTCGTAAACAAGGAATCAGAATATAGGATTTAGATCATGTGATCTGGTGCCTGAAAGGGTTAATTATTTTCTGTAGTTTTTGGACTGTTTAGATAGTAACTTATTCACTATCATTTAATCATGCAACTTTTGGACTTTTGGACTTTACATTTGAATTTGGATTTTGGAAACTCAAGTGATTATCTTACATGATTTTGAAGCTGATTTATTATTTCTCCTTAATTGAAAAATTCTTCTACACTGTTTTACATTTTTTCCTTAATTGAGAAATATTTTTACACTATTTAGAGTGCACCAAGCTACTTGCTGCTTGTATGGTATATATAAGTAAGGGCTTGTAGTTTGGGGACTCTTTTTGTAGTTCAACAAAATAAAAGTGACTTTCCGTGCATCACTTTCATTACATTTCATCTCACCTGAGCACTTCATGCTCGATGAGCTATTGGTATAGGGGGACTGTCCTGCGTCGACCGTCGTCCGTAGTGCATCGGAACAATTGGGCATGTGGACGTGATGCAAACTTAACTTTCATTGAATCTTTAACAAACTTGCACAGTTTATGTATGACCATAAAATCTCGGATAGATAATGGGCCAAATCAGACCATGAACACCAGAGTTATTGCCCCTTTTTCATGAGAAAATCTGCTAACTGGACTTTGTGCAACATACAAACTTCATTTTTCCTCTGAATTTGACCAAACTTGCACGGTATGTACATGAACTGAATATTTCAAAATAATCAATAAAATGGCCTAGATTTGGCTACAAACACCAGAGTTATTGCCCCTTGTTTGTGTGAAAAAATGGACAATGTGGAGTATAGAGACTTCATTTATTGCCTAATCTTAACCAACTTGCACTGTTTGTGTTTGACCATAACGTCTCTGTCAATTCCCAATATGGAACAGATCAGACAAGAAAGACCAGAGTTATGACCCCTTGTTTGTGAAAAAAATCCATAATTTGTCAAAAATTGGCTTTCAGTCTCCATAGTGAATTAACTTTTTATTCCTTGTTGACTAAACTTGCACAGTTTGTGTATGACCATAAGATTTCATGGGGCCAGATGGAACCAGGAACACTGGAGTTATTTACCCTTCTTTGTGAGAAACTTTGCAAAAATGGACTTTGTGTGACATAGAAACTTCATTTTTCATCTAATCTTGATAATACTTGCACAGCTTGTGCGTGATCATAAGATCTCATAATAAACCAAGGTTTTGCACTGATTAGGGTATAAAGAACAAAGTTATTAGCACATTTGTTTTTGAAAAATAAGCAAAAAATGGACTACGTTCAGGATAGAGACTTCATTTTTCATTTGGAATGGCAGCAGATAGTATTTCAGCAACCAGTTAATTAGTTTTGGTATTTGAGATGTTAACCAGTGAGCTAAATATAATTTACTAGACCTAAAACACAATTAAAATGGAAATACATCAAATACAATGGTCTGTTTGATTGAATAGTCCTAATCGATGATATACGTAATGCTTACAGTTGTCTTTTATTGATGTCTTTTGTGACCGTTTTAATTATTGTTCTGTTAAAATAAGAACAAAGCACAGTACATGGAATTCAGCTGGATGTTTAAACCTAAAAATGTGCCATTGCAAAGATTGGATGTCAACCTCTGTGTAATGAAAGTATGATTGTGCATGGTAAACATATTATCGTTTGCTTGTGGTTCATCTTGGTCCGAACAGTTTCGACCATAAATGCATCTGTATTGTGCCATTTAATTGCCTGGTAAATAACAGAAGTAGGCCGGGCAGGCATGAGACTATGCCGCCTGTAGATTGCCAGGTTAGCTACAGAAGAAGGCCAGACAGGCATCTGTATTGCACCTGTCGAATTGCCAGATCAGGTTGTCTGATTTGGGTCATTTTGTAGATGATGACATTTAGCTGATCTGTGTCATTGCCAGTACTCAGGTGAGCGCTTTGGGCCATAATGGCCCTCTTGTTTCCTAAATGGCATCTTTTGTTGTACTTTCCCTTTCAGGCAGAAAGGTCAAATTTTAACTTGCCAAGATAGATTTGAGGAGTGTCGTGGGAAAACCGGACTTAATGCATGTGCGTAAAGTGTCGTCCCGGATTAGCCTGTGCAGTCCGCACAGGCTAATCCAGGACGACACTTTATGCTTTTATGGTATTTTTTGTTTCAAGGAAGTCTCTTCTAAACAAAAATCCACTGTAGGCGGAAAGTGTCGTCCCAGATTAGCCTGTGCGGACTGCGCAGGCTAATCCGGGACGACACTACGCACATGCATTAAACCCAATTTTCCCATGACACGCCTCATTTTAGCTTGTTACAGGCTTTGGGCAAATGGTTTATTTCAAAGACTGATTGATAACTGATGTGGAAATTAAAGGGGCTGTGTCTGTGAAGAGTCTCAAAAGGTGACAGTAATTGAAAATATTGTAATCTGAACATAACCGTAACATTATTTTGTATTGAAGAGCAGATTAATGTTATGAATTTAAGTGACAGTGTATATGACTTGAATCAATTCTTAGCTGGTTATGCAGGTGGCAGGCACTTTATTGTAAAAACTTTCATGCATTAGTGAACAGGTCTCCAATGTAAGGGAGACAACAATGCAAATCTCTCCAAGATGTGAATCCTTGTTGTCTCCCTTTAAAAAAGTTTTATTTATTTCTTAAATAAATGTCAATGTTTACGCCATAATATGTGTAATTTGGCACAGTAATACTTAATGTACTATAATGAATATAACTTTTTATTATGTTTTTTTCCACAGTATCCGAGCTATTCTATACTTAGCCGTTTGTCGGTGTTGGCGTATTGCTTTGGTTAAGGTTTGCGTGCAACAAGTTAATATCTCTATATTTACTACAGATATTTCATTAAAACGTCACACATGTCTTCAGTGTCATTATATAAGGTCACTGGCTAAGGCCCATAACTGTAGCAGAATTATGCCCGTTTTGTACTTAGAACATTCAGGTTAAGGTTTGCATGCAATTGAAACTTAACACATGTCTTCGGGGTCATTAAGTAAGGTCACTGGCCAAGGCCCATAACTCTGACCTCAACTCCCATAAGAGGTATGAATAGTCGAGCGCACTGTCCTGAGACCGCTCTTGTTATAATTTGCTTTGAGGGTAAACAAGTTCACCATTGAGTGAAAAGACAAAAAAAAAATAACAGTCAGTAAAGTGCTGACTAACATGAAATAACATATTAGTTACATAATCAAATAGTTTGTATAATAGTAAATTGTAATTACAATAAATGGTTATTGACAATAACAAGGCTGGTTATATGCATTTCACCTTATTTAGTTCCAACTGTAGGGCCTTTGCAGATCATTGTTACAGGCCTTTTATACAATATAGAAGTAACACTTGCTTTTTGTTTAAACAAATAATAATTGTATTCCATTTACATTCTTATTGAACAATTTGAGTTAAATTTCAAAATATTGTGTGTTTTATCCACCAAAAACCGCAACAAGTCACTTAAACGTCTAGGGTGACTGTGTACATGTACATAACGGCCTATTCTTTAATACCTGTAAGTGCCATTGTTGGTGTGCCATTGTTGATACATAATATTTTTACTTTTATTTTCTGTTTGTTTTTTAATGTGCTTATGAAGTAAATTTTGTTTTCTAAAATTTGCAAATACAGAAGTTTAAGACAATATTCTTTAAAATAAGCACATGATATAAAAGCATAAAGGGACTTCAAGAAATTATTGTAGGGTATAAAACTGGTAGTACTAACCTGCCAGTATGGCAGACTGTAGGAGGTTATAAAAGCATGTATTGGAATATGGTATCAATGACCTGTTACCAGATTTTGTGATAAATCTCAACAAACGGTCCCTCCACCTGTAAAAAACATTATCAGATAGCTGCATAGTAGACATGTCTGTGAATTTTGCACTGTCTGTTGTATGCAGTTTTGTAAAAGATTTAATGAAGCATGCAGGTTAAGATTGTTGTGTTTAGTGTCCCAAGGTACTATCTACAGCTTTCTATTAGACAATGTTATTCTTGATTTCATTCTTCAAATTCCATGCTTGAAGGTTTTCACTGTCGTCTGTGTGTGTGCGCGGTACTTTTTTTTATTTTCAGGTTTTCTACTTTAAACGTAATTTGACTGCATTTTTATGCAATGATGATTTGAGGCGTGTCGTGGGAAAACCGGGCTTAATGCATGTGCGTAAAGTGTTGTCCCGGATTAGCCTGTGCGGACTCCAGGATGGCACTTTCTGCCTACAGTGGATTTTTGTTTAGAAGAAACTTCCTTGAAACAGAAAATACCATAAAAGCGGAAAGTGACGTCCTGGATTAGCCTGTGCGGACTGCACAGGCTAATCCGGGACAACACTTTACGCACATGCCTTAAGCCCGGTTTTCCCAGGACATGATTCATTTGAATAGTTTTACCAGCTGTTGTTGTGCCAGTTTCGTTATGTAATATAAAATGGCCTCCTATTATTTCAATGCAATTGGTACTTATGAAATTATTCAAGTACAAGTAAGAAAATTCTTCTAGGTTTAAATTTAGTTGTATACCTATTTATTTTAGCTTGATTGTGTCGAAAACCATTGGCTTATTGAGACACTTTTGAGCCAGTGTCCTTTAGAATGATCCTTCGAATGCTTCCCGAGTAGGGATCGAACTCAAGATTTCTCGATCCATTGAACCACTGCGACCTTACGGTTGCATTAAAGTGTGGACCCGAATAGAGTTTGTCCTTATCCCAACCTTATTAAGGTAGCTTCTCAGTCACATCGAAATCTGGAAAAGCTGGGACATATTTCGAATCAAAGCTACAATTACCAGTTACATTTTTAGACTGCAGTGATAGCCGGAGTCTTTAGTACTGAAAATGGAAAGCAAGTATCGCTTTTGAGACAACAATTGCACAGTGGCCTCCCCTGCTTTATTGCTTTCAATAACGTTGAGCAGGGGAGATCACTGATGACACGGCCATTCAGAACTGCGAAACAAGTATGTTAATGTGTGCTGTGAAATAATGACCACGGCCCTTGATGAATGCATAGAAATTGTTCCAATTAAATTTAAGCTCAGTACATTAAACAGATAGTGGCAAAATTACCACTTTACTTGAAGCAATAAAACAGAGAATAACCACATACTTACACGTTTGTTATATCAACACTTTGTTTCAATGTTTATAAATGACATCGTAGAATTTTAATTCGCATTCTGTTGTTCATTGTATGCATTGCTTTTTTCAGCTCGACTTTTCCAAGAAAAAAAGTCGAGCTGTTGTCATCGCCCTGTAGTCTGCGTCTGCATCAGCATCTGCGTTAGTTTAATTGAAACTCAAGGTTCTTGTTCATAGTGCTGACACCCTTCTGCAGACAAGAGAAGGTAACTCTCTCGATGATTTTGCTTGAGTAACTGCCCTTTTTTCAACTTATAAATTTCGCTTTAGGTCAAATTTCACAATATCTTTAAGTGGTATTGACTTGAGACTGAAGTACTTGATCACAGTAATGAACTTATTTTGTACACAAGAGAAGGTAACTATATCAAGGAGTTTGGTGGAGTTATTGCCCTTTTTTGAACTTAGATTTTTTTGCTTTAGGTCAAATTTCTCAATATCTATAAGAGGTGTAGACTTGAACTGCAAAATACTTTATGACAGTGATAACATTATTCTATAAACAAATCCTAGAGAACTATCAAATATGAGAAAGTCGAGCATCCAGCACCCGTAGGCTGTGATAATGTTTAGATATAATGTTAAATTAGACATAAAATGATAGCACCCATAAAATAATTAATGGATAAACCTCAGTATATAATGGAAACCCAGCAGCCTGGCATGAAGACCACTTACCAAACTGTGCCATGATATAGAATCAAACCTGGATCGCCTCATTGTGATTGAACCTGGATCACCTTGGTTAGATTGAACCCGGATCACCTTTGTTTGATTGAACCTGGATCACCTCGGTTAGATTGAACCTGGAGGGCCTCAGTGTGATTGAACCTGGATCACCTCGGTGAGATTGAACCCAAATCACCTTGGTGTGATTGAACCTGGATCACATGGGTGTGATTGAACCAGGATCACCTCTGTGTGATTGAACCTGGATCTCCTGGGTGAGATTGAACCTGGATCACCTCATATGGGATTGGACCTGGATCACTTCATATGAGATTGAACCTGGATCGCCTTATATGAGATTAACCCTGGATCACCTGGTAGAGATTGAACCTGGATCACCTCAGTGAGATTGAACCCAATCACTGCATTGAGATTGAACCCGGATCACCTCAGTGAGATTGAACCCGGATCACCTCGGTGGAATTGAACCTGGATCACCTCGGTGAGATTGAACCTGGATCACCTCGGTGGAATTGAACCTGGATCATCTCGGTGGAATTGAACCTGGATCACCTCTGTGAGATTGAACCCGGATCACCTAGGTGGAATTGAAACTGGATCACCTCTGTGAGATTGAACCTGGATCACCTCGGTGGAATTGAACCTGGATCGCCTCGGCGGAATTTAACCTGGATCACCTCGGTGGAATTGAACCTGGATCACCTCGATGGAATTGAACCTGAATTACCGCAGTGAGAAGCTAGTGCACCAACAACTGCGCTAGCCAGACGGTCATTCGTGTTTGGCATATTTCAGTATTTGTATAATTCATAGTTTGCTGAACATGATTAGCAGAAACACCAACAAGATTCTGATAAGCCTTATCTGGTTCCTGATAGTTGTATCTGTATAGCTATGGTAGATGTTTACTGTTTCTAGAATTACTATGTTTATTATAGTTATGCTAGATGTTTGCTGTTTCTATAATTACTCTGTTTATTATACCAGTGCATCTGTTAATCAGACTGACTCATTGGGCACCATGTTTGATTAGTGTTGTTTGTGATGATTACCATGTCTTTGCTTGCGAAAGTTATAAAAGGTTGTTGGTGTATAGTTTTAACTGGCTAACAGTGGTTTTCTTGTCTTTTCTTTCAGCATACTGACAGTTTTTGACATTTATTTATTGCAAATTTAGGAGTTGTCTTAACGAATATGCAACTAGTAATGAAAAGGAAGCATTTCACCAACAAACTTGACATTCAGTTTGCCTTTGAGATAATTTACCGGTAATAATGCAGTGCTTTTGAGCAAAACTTGCAGGGACCTGTTCCTATCCAGTCTTTAAATATTATATATTTGAGGCGCGTCATGGGAAAACTGGACTTAATGCATGTGCTTAAAGAGTCATCCAGGATTAGCCTGTGCAGTCCGCACAGGCTAATCCTGGATGGCACGTTCCGCTTTTATGGTATTTTCTCTTTCAAGAAAGTCTCTTCTAGACATAAATCCACTGTATGCGGAAAGTGCCGTCCTGGATTAGCCTGTGCGGACTGCACAGGCTAATCCGGGACGACAATTTATGCACATGCATTAATACCGGTTTTCCCACGACACGCCTCATTTTAATTTGGCAAAGATTAATAATTGATTTTATGATACTCAGTAAATGCCAAAAATGTCATTGCTTGGTATATTAAATAATATATTATGACTTAATATGTTGTATGAAAAATAACATTATTCGTATGTTCAAAATGACCATGTGTGGGCATTAAAATTAATTTCATAATGTTGAAGTTCAAAATATTACGAAAAGCCCTTGAAATATCTAATTAATCTCTGTATTTAAAATATGTTATCTAGCGTGTAATCTGATCTTTATTGCTGATATTTGGTGCGATACTTAACACCTTTTGCTTTGCATGTAACGGCTGATCAGTTTCAAGGCATTTATGAGATTATTTGGTCCGATTTTGTCACCTATCTCCCCCATACACATCATGGTTGATGACTCGAGGGGGGTGGGTTGGTCACAGTGGTTTAATACGCTTTGATCGAAGATATAGTTTATTAGTGGCGAAATATATTATTATTTAATCAAAAATTTAAGGTCAAGCGATAATTATTTGCATTATGTTACAGCCAATATTTTTTTTGTTACATTAAATATATACCAAACTGTAGAAAATGAATCCCGGACATTGGTTCCTACGGACAATGGTTCCTATGCTAATTTTGGCACAGGTGGACATTGGTTCCTATGTTATTTTGACAACCCGGACAATGGTTCCTACGTTATTTTGACAGCCCGGACATTGGTTCCTACATTTTATTGACAGCCCGGACATTGGTTCCAACATTATATTGACACCCCGGACAATGGTTCCATAATTATCAACAACACACCCTAGTGCCCAAGGCGAATTCGGTGGCCAACACTTTGCAGGAACCCCACCATCGACTTGCTGCCATCAACATACTGCTCACACAACATCTTCAATGTCTGCTGGTGGCTCACAGTCTTCTTCCTCATCCGTTTCGTCACCGACTCGCCCGTGCTCAGTCTGTAAACATCTGTTTCAACCATGGCATTGTCTTTCTGGAGGCAGCCGATCAAAACCCACAGCCGACGAGATGCCGGAAACCATTATTCCAGCTTTCGCAGACATTGTTGGTGCGGTCGCCGGAGCTGATAGTCGCTGCGTGGACATTCCACAGTTCTGGCTGGAACCTAGGAGGTGTCCTCCTGAAGCGTATCCGACCGTTGGTACTCACAGTCCGGAATGCACCAGACACGTAGGTAGCGTCAAAATAGTCAAAATATTATTATATTTTTATACAATTAAAGGAATGTTTCGTGAGCATGATAATTAGCATGATAACGTTAAAAATTATTTGAATATATCGACTTACACTGAGATCTGTAATAAGCGAACCCTTGCAGGATTCGGAGTGACTTCTACTGCATTGCCATCGTATTGTAGACTTAGAGGTGTGTTTCTTGGCGTAGGAGTGACCCTCGAAGCATAGCACAGACTGACCGCGTTTGTTCGTTAGAAGTTCCATATTGGAAGTGAATTTGAAGGAGTGTGCCATTACTATATATACATATTGTTTTCACAGTTTGCTAAATTAGCCGTTAAAGAATGGACAAACTGTCAGTTAGTTATTTAATTTGTAAATTAGTTAATTAAAATTACATCGGCTTACTGTTAACAAGTTAGGTAAATTGAATTGTCGGCTAATTATGACGTGATAAACTTTGATCGGCATATACTATGTTGTTAAGTTTGGCATCTAATTGTAGGAACCAATGTCCGGGGTGTCAATATAATGTAGGAACCAATGTCTGGGCTGTCAATAAAATGTAGGAACCAATGTCCGGTTTGTCAAAATAACGTGGGAACCATTGTCCGGGTTGTCAAAAAACGTAGGAACCAATGTCCGCCTGTGTCAAAATAAGCGTAGGAACCATTGTCCGTAGGAACCAATGTCCGGATACCATAGAAAATTAAGTTTTAATGTAAATGCAAATTAGGCTCAAACAAATGGCAAATTTTTGTATTCACATGCAATTAATGCTGTTTGAATGAAAACAACAGCAACATTTGGTTTGGTTGGACCTGATTATTTTGTAACTATATTGGAATGTTATGTATTATAACTCATTTAACCTCAGCCTGGGCTAATCTTTTTAATCCCAAATCAAAGAAGTTTGTTCTTTGCAGATACCCACTGTCTTGCTTTGTGTATGTGTTTGGATTAGAGGATTTATCCAGCAATTACAAATTCTTTAATCAACACTTCAAAGGGTTGAGCAAGGGGATTATTGTAATTGTTGTTATATCAGACCTGCTTATCTGTTAATCTGCCTGTGGTATTGTTACGCTTTGAGTAAATGGTTTCTTTTACTCTTCAAGATTGTTTGTTTTCATAAGTTAACTATTTTTTAGTGTAGAAGTAAATGGTTTCTTTGACACTTCAAGATAGGTTGTTTTCATAAGTAACTATTTTTAATGGAGAGGGCTTCATATTTAGGCGCTAGTCTGTTGGTCAATGCAAACATGTCTTGGTTTTGATTTTAATTTTTTAAGAATAGTAATATTCAGTTGACTAATTGTAAAACAAAACCCTTAATTTAAATGCTAACCCATTGGTTGCAGATACGAAAATTGCCTAGTTTTTAATTTGAATTGTTAAATAATGGTAAAAACTTAAGTTAGGTGCAAGCCGATCTGTGTTGAAACTGCTTGCTTTTCAACTGAAATGTTAAAGAATGACTATTTAATTAAATAACAGTAGCAGAAGAATAATAGTAGAAACAGAAGACTCCCCCAATATACATATAACTAATAATTTACATAGTGGTTAATTGCTTAATGATGATAATTATCACACCTGCAAGTAGCTGTAAACAGGAAAACATTCATATTAATTGGTCACCTGAGGTTATTTTGACAGAGTATACATGTACCTGTGTTGATGAAAATATACTGATACTGGCCAGTCTGCTTTGAACAATACATTCTTATTGCCCTTGGTTATGAGCAACAGCTTATCTGTAATTAATGACCATTTTGCATGATAGTTGACCATCATAATGAACAACACAATTATTTACTTGATGTAGAAGGCCCGATCGAGTCCATTATTGTCAATTATTAGCCTGATGGTATACTGTAGTTAGTTTTCGACGGATTTCTCCAGTCTGTGACATACAATTATGTACTTATTCATTACAAATTGCAGTGTATGGGCGAGACATTTAAGACACTATTAGATCAAGACTTTCTAATACACTGGAAACTTCTGTGGTGTTTGCTTGAAAAACAACAACAACTTTAAAAGAGAGTTTTCAAGATAACCTGGGCAAACATAATGAGAATTTATTGATTATTTATATGTGTTTGTTCCTGATATTACATATTACCTTATAATCTGCATATATTCCAAGCTTGAATGCATGATATCACACTTTTGATAATGTGATGTATAATGTGGCGCATCGTGGGAAACCCGGGCTTAATGCCTGTGCGTAAAGTGTCGTCCCGGATCAGCCTAATCCAGGACAGCAATTTCCGCTTACAGTGGATTTATGTCTGAAAGAGACTTCCTTGAAACAGAAAATACCACAAAAGGGGAAAGTGCAGTCCTGGATTAGCCTGTGCAGTCCGCACAGGGACGAAACTTTACACACATGCATTTAGCCCGTTTTGTTCTTGACACGCCTCAAATATATTTTCAGGTGAGAAGCATAGAAAAGGCCATTATTAACAGCCCTTGCATGCCGCTTACAATGGGTGAGAATCGCCATTTTATTAGTGTGTTTGTAGAAAACTTAGCTTAAGATCATCTTTTTCTTGATGAAGATTTTGTCGACAGCGTGTTTCTCCTGAAATCAGTCTTTGAAATAACACACTGGACCTAAGTCTGAGGACAAGTAAAAATCAATTCGGGAGAGTTAAAATTTTGACCTGTCTGACTGAAATGGTGAGTACAAGAAGGATGCAAAATGAATAAAATTAAAGATCCATTTACCAAAAATACAATAATTATGTTCAGCTGATTTTCTTTCCATATGGCTGACTGCATGAACAACATGGCTATCATTTGAACTGTTTAGGTAATCTTCAGGTTTTATGTTCTAATTTTGAACAAGTTCAGGTGGATTCAAGCAAGTTGAAATTGTACCACTTATGCCTGAATGGGCAAGTCTTTACAAAAGATTATTGTGAAGACTGTGAAATTCTTGTTGATTATTCAATGGAATAGTGGTATGAACATCAAAGTGCTGTAATCAAAGTGTGGCCCCTAGCTATTTCCAAGGTACAAGCAGTTTAAAGCAGCAGTCCAGAAATATGTTAATACAAATAAAACTTTGCAGAAATCATTTCTAACGAACATCTTACTGATCAAAATACAAAACACCGCATTGAAATCGGTAAAATAAGAACGTTTTGGTAACTTTTTATCGTATAGTTTCTGTATGTGACAGCTGGTGATGCCTCTGGAGTAAATCAGCATGCACATTGGTGTTTATTCCGTTCGTACCAAGCGTTTTCGAACATAGACATTATAAAATACCTTCCGTAAATATGAAAAAGGTTTTCAGCCGAATAAACATCATTAAAGTTCATTAGAACTAGTGCCAGTTTTAAGATGTATTGAATTATATTCTGTGGACTGCAGTTTTAAAAATGCCTTGAAAGGATTGTGAACTTGGAGGCATGTGCGCTACGGTATTGAAACCAGTACCCATACTCTAGGAATGGGCCCTGGGAATCAAACTGGTTGACTGAACTTGTATTCACAAAGCTCCTTAAGTAAATTTCTTAAATTCATAAAATTTATTAAGTTTCTAACTCATGTATTGGTTTTTTTTACATTAAAATGTTTTTAACTAGTACACATTGCTTAGATGTTTCATATTTTACCCTTTTGTAAACAGAAGTCATTGGATTTTACATATAAAATTTGATCTGAAATTTTCACTTAAGTACAACTTCAGATAAGATTTTTCATAGGAGCTTAGTGAATACGGGCCTTAGGTGAGAAGTCAGTGTTCCATCTATAGTCCTTGTCAGACAGCCATAGCAGCTTTGCTAAATGTAAAGCACCACCGGTGGGTGGGGTCAAGGTCAAGGTCACCATTACTAAAATAGAAAAACGGTTTCCGCTCAATAACTTGAGAAGGCATTGAGATATTTCAATGAAACTTCATACATATATACCTTATATTGAGACCTTACTTAGGATTGCATATGGGATGGGTGGGGTGAAGGTCAAGGTCACCGTTACTCAAAATTGAAAAAACGGTTTCTGCTCAATAACTTGAGAACCCATCGAGATATTTTCATAAAACTTCATGCATATATACCTTATATCGAAGCCTTGCTTAAGATTGCATATGGGGTGGATGTGGTCAAGGTCAAGTTGACAGTTACTAAAAATAGAAAATGGTTTCCGCTTAATAACTTGAGAATGCATCAAGATATTTTAATGAAACTTCATACATAGATACCTTATATTGAGACCTCTCTTGGGATTGCATATTTGTTAGGTGGGGTCAAGGTCAAGGTCACCATTACTGAAAATAGTAAAATAGTTTTTGCTCAATGACTTGACAATGCATTAAGATATTTTAATGAAACTTCATTCATAGATACCTCATATCATGACCTTGCTTGTGATTGCATATAGGGTTGGTGGGGTCAAGGTCTCCATTACTAAAAATAGAAAAATGGTTTCCGCTCAATAACTTTAAAATGCATCAAGATATTTGAATGTATGTAGACTACGCTTGGGATTGCATAATATGTGAGATCAAGGTCAAGGTCAATGTTACTAAAAATGCAAAAACGGTTTCTGCTTAATAATTGAGTAGACGCATTGCGATATTTCAATGAAAATTCATACAACGAAACCTTATAACGAGACCTCGCTTTGGAATGCGTATGGCACCCAGAACTTTCTTTCATTATTGTGCTTTCTTTTATGCATTTCGTTCAAAAAATTTGGTTTACGTGGAATTTCCATGTTTCTTGTTATTGAGTGCACCGGGATTCTCTTTTATATGACCGTCAGCTCCAGAAGACTCGTTAGTTGGGTTACTGGGGAATAGTGCAAGATACAGGAGACGCACTGTTCCAGAGGTGACCGTGGGTCGTTTAGTGTCCAGTATGAAGCACCTATTACACTGTACCTTAGTTTAATGTCTCTTG
This sequence comes from Congeria kusceri, assembly GCA_027627225.1. NCBI lineage: Eukaryota > Metazoa > Mollusca > Bivalvia > Myida > Dreissenidae > Congeria > Congeria kusceri. Next base: position 47,865,296 of record CM051036.1, on the reverse strand, counting down.
CGAAAGACTAGTTAGTAGGTTAGGGTGTAGCGGGGGCTCAAACCTGCGATCCCTGGGATTTGAAACCAGTGCGTTGCCACGAGACCACGGATCCGCTACATGAGATCTTACTGAGTAGGTGGTGTTATAACTTGAATCAGTGTATTGCCATTTAGAATAGATAAATTGTAAATTTTAGTCAGGAATTAAGTTATTTCTTGATGATAAACATAGAAAGTTAAATTTGAACTTGAATTTGTGGTAGATTAATTGTTATTATTAATTTATATAACATTTGTATAGCCATTTTGGATGAAAAACAAATACGATTTATCTAAGATAACTTAGTTAACTTAATCGCGAATTAAAGTTTTGAGCCAGTTGGTGTATGACATGTACTAACATGTACATCAACTAACAGCAACATATGACATGTACTAACATGTACATCAACTAACAGCAACATATGACATGTACTAACATGTACATCAACTAACAGCAACATATGACATGTACTAACATGTACATCAACTAACAGCAACATATGACATGTACTAACATGTACATCAACTAACAGCAACATATGACATGTACTAACATGTACATCAACTAACAGCAACATATGACATGTACTAACACGACATCAACTAACAGCAACATATGACATGTACTAACATGTACATCAACTAACAGCAACATATGACATGTACTAACATGTACATCAACTAACAGCAACATATGACATGTACTAACATGTACATCAACTAACAGCAACATATGCGCAGAATAATAAAACTGTTGTTACACCATTCACTGATATAAATGTTTTTTTTATGAAAATATTATATGAAAGATTTTTTTCCTTGGCTTAAATATTGTCAGGCCCTTGTTATCTTAGTTTCAAACATTCTGCATTAGATTATGGCTGGGTGGGGGGTGACCTTTATGTCTCTGGCTTTTATCAGACACAAAGGTCAACATCAGCAGGGATGATGACTGTTTTATTGTTTTCTCCAAAATGTATCCAAATATGGAAACCAAACACACACTTGTTTGATAAAACTGTCACGGTCCTTACCAAAAAAAACTTTGTTTTCATTCCCTACATGGACAAAACTTTGTACAGAAGTATTTCCGATAATCATAATGCATAGCCTAATGGAGGGTTATAAAGAAACATTTGTTAAATATGTACTTGAAAAACTGAAGTGCTCTAAGTGATGGTGGTTCTGAACTGTAATGGGGCAACTATGTGTTGTAAATCGGGTTATCCCTCTGTGAGAGATGAGAAATTCTCTTGACCACCAACAACCTATCAGTGCATGGTTTATGTAGGCAGAAAGGCATCTTTCAGTTTGACTCTTTGTTCCCATAAGAGGTGGCCAAAGCCAGAGTGTGTTTGAGTGAAATGCATATGAGGCATGCCATGGGAAATTCCGGCTGAATACATGTGCGTAATGTGTCGTCCAATGTAGGTGGAAAGTGTCTTCCCGAAGCGGACTGCACAGGCAAATCCGGGACGCTTTACGCAGATGCATTAAGCCTTATATAATATTCATTTCAAAATTTGTTGGACAAGAGCACAAAACATTTTCCTATGTGAAATCTTTTGACCCTGCCCCCCCCCCACACACACACATTATTAAATAAATATATTATTAACTAAATTAATATAATTTCTAGCATGAATTATTTTCTATACTTAAACTCAATTTTGCTTGTGCACATGTTTCTTTTGTTTAATACAATTGCTTTATTTTCAGTGAATACCCTTGCATCAATTTAACTGTATTCTAGTACGGTAACTATTATCCATGTGAACAGATTTGTAATGCACCTATCAATGTTTTCCCTCCGGGGGGAGCCGCGGACTTTAGACTGCAAGCAATTCCCGACAGGAGGGAATTTGACACGGCGAAGATTCTGGGTCCCGGGGAAATAGACTGGTTGGATTTTTGATCCCGGTAATATATGCCCCCCCCCGGTACATGTTGATATATAGCATCTCCCACTGAGGGGATTTAGACAAATATGCTTGGCTTTAGGACAGGAATTAGAGCCCCCAAAATAACATTTGTCAAATTCCCCTATGTCTGCTGCCCCCTCCCCCCCCCTGGGGGACAATATTGATAGGTGCATAATATATTCATGCATAAAGGTCAGTTTCAGGCTAAATTGTCCAAGCTATATATTGGTATTTACTGGCATATTACCGATATAGTTTTTGGGGGGTGGGGCGTACAGAGTCCCCTGTGATTTTATCTGCTATCATGGCAGCTATTTTAATGTCTTGCATGTTTAAATGTTTAAATTAATCCCATCTATCTCCTAGCAGCCCTGTTTGAAATACCTTTTTTAACAAACATGTTCATACTTTAAATAATCTCTCTGGTAAATCCACTGGGAGTTATAAATACATCACATATGCTACATAAATATTTATAGCTTGATATGCCTATGATACTTTGTGTACATTGATGGCAAAGGGTTGTTTACCTATGTGGTATATTATGACATTCAACCAATGAGTGGGGTTTGCCAACATAAACATCACTGTTTAATAGGTGTGAATCATATTGAAATTTGATTCCACCGCCTGCATGTGATTAGCATAACTTGTTAACAGTTTAATTTTCTTGTTTTTAGCTCACCTGAGCACAAAGTGCTCATGGTGAGCTTTTGTGATCGCCCTTTGTCCGTTCAAACTTTTCATTCAAACAACATCTCCTCCTAAACTACTTGGCAGATTTTCACCAAACTTCACAGGAATGATCAATAGGTGACCCTCTTTCAAAGTTGTTCAAATCGATACGGTCCGCTGCATATGTAGGTCGCCAGAGCTAAAAATAGATTTAAAAAGTGTAGAGTATAAAGCAAAATGACTTTAAAAATCTTTTCCTCTGAAACCACAAGGCCCAGAGGTTTCATATTTGGTATGTAACATCCTATAGTGGTCCTCTACAAATATTGTTTAAATTATGCCCCTGGGATGAAAACTGGCCACGCCCTGGGGGTCACATGGTTTATATAAACATAAATAGCAAAATGTCCTTTAAAATCTTCTTCTCTGAAACCGCAAGGCCCAGAGGTTCCATATTTGGTATGTAACATCCTGTAGTGGTTTTCTACAAATATTGTTCAAATGATGCCCCTGGGGTCAAAACTGGCCACGCCCCGGGGGGTCACATTATATATATATAGACTTAAATAGCAAAATGACTTTAAAAATCTTCTCCTCAGAAACCGCAAGGCCCAGAGGTTTCTTATTTCGTATGTAACATCATATAGTAGTCCTCTACAAAGATTGTTCAATTATGCCCCTTGGGTCAAACGGGTCACGCCTAGGGGGTCACATGGTTTATATCAACTTTAATAGCAAATTGTCTTTAAAAATCTTCTCCTCTGAAACCACAAGGCCCAGAGGTTTCATATTTGGTATGTAACATCCTCAAGTGGTCCTCTACAAAGATTGTTCAAATTACGCCCCATGGGGTCAAAACTGACCACACCCCAGGGGTTGCATGGTTTATATAGACTTAAATAGGGAAATGACTTTAAAATTCTTCTCCTCTGAAACCGCAAGGCGTAAAGGTTTCATAGTTGGTGTGTAACATCTGTATAGTGGTCCTCTACAAATAATGTTCAAATTATGCCCCTGGGATCAAATTTGCTTACGCCCCGTGGGTCACATTTTTTATACTTTTAAAATCTTCTCCTCTGAAACGGCAAATTCCACAGCTTTCGTATAATTGGTACGTAACATTGCATAGTGGTCCTCTCCAAAGATTGTTAAAATTATGCCCCTGGGGTCAAATCTGGTGGCACCCCGAAGGGTCACATGCTTTATATAGACTTAAATAGCAAAGTTACTTTTAAAATCTGTACCTGAAACCGCAAGGCCCAGAGGTTCATTCAAGATTGTTCATATTATGCCCCGGGCATAAAAATAAGCCACGCCTCGGGAATGCAAATTCCAATTCTGTTACAGGGTCTCAGGTGAGCGTCCTAGGGCCCTTAGGGCGCTCTTGTTGTTAGTTATCAGAATATAATATCAGCCTTTGGATTGGTGATGTGATAAGAAGAATTCAACATAGAGTGATAGTAATACAAGTTACTAGTTGAAGCTGTGGGGACTGTAATTTACAAAAGATAATCTCTTGTAGATTTGTAGTTGTCAACCTAATAGGGACAATATTCGTGTTTGTTTTTCAGTGTTTGAGATCCGCAATACAGTGAAATTCGCAGCAGGAATACACAAGATAGATTGTGGATAACTGTTCTGGAGATGGATTGAATTCAAACCAGTCACAAAATGGTTGTACAACAGGTAAAAAACAGTCTTTTTAAATTAAAAATCTTCCTTTTTTAGTCAAAAGATACACCAATTTATTAATTTAATTAAAACAAAGAAGAAAACAGCTGTTGCTATCATTTTGTAATTCATCTTCTTTTGTTAAATAGATTCACTGAACTGCTAATTCAATGTTTTCATATCAGATTTCAAGTTCCTTTTTGTATATGAATGAATAATGGTGTTCATCACATTGGTTTACAATAAGTGACCCTTTACATTGGTTTACATTTATTTTCGCTCAGATGGTACAAATGCATCACTCGCTTTTGTAATTGTAATTTCCGACAAAAGATGAGGACCAAACTCATTTGAAAGCACTTGCTTTTAATTATCATTTTGCCTTTTTTCATGGAAATGAGATTTTTAATGTATGTGAGACTTTCTGTTAGTTTTATCTCAAAATTGTATTGTTCTTTGGACAGTATTGAGTGTTTTTTATAGAAAATAACATTATTTCTGATGGAATTTATTTTGATTACAAGACCCCAGCATTGTTAATGAAATTAATACAGAATTTCTAACATTCAAATAAATACATGTCTTTTGTACATTGATAGAACTTGAGCCTTATATTCCCCGAGCAAAATAATATGAGGTGCGTCGTGGGAAAACCGGGCCTAATGCATGTGCGTAAAGTGTCATCCCGGATCAGCCTGTGCAGTCTGCACAGGCTAATCCGGGACGTCACTTTCCGTTTTTTTATGGTAGTTTCAAGGAAGTCTCTTCTAAACATAAATGCACTGTAGGCGGAAAGTGCCATCCCGGATTAGCCTGTGCTGACTGCACAGGCTAATCCGGGATGACACTTTAAGCACATGCATTAAGTCCGCTTTTCCCACGACGCGCCTCAAATCTTGTTCTGTTGTTTTCTCCAAAAACCGGACTTAACCCAAGGATATGTATTCCTCCTTGCGAAATATATTGCCATGGGATAGAAAACTTTGTACCCAGGGTTTAACCCTCTGAAAAAAAAGCCTTAAATACTATTTTACACTGTCTGTTACAACTCATCTGTGAATGCATGGATGTAATCATATCCTATGACATGTTACGGACATGGATACCTAAAACTGTTACACAAAAAAAAACACTGACATAATTTTGACACTCTGTACCTAGCTATCTTGTTCACGAGAACTGCAGACTTAATGCATGTGCGTAAAGTGTCGTCTTGGATTAGCCTGTGCAGTCCGCACAGGCTAATCCAGGACAGCACTTTCCGCCTACAGTGGATTTATGTTTAGAAGAGACTTCCTTGAAACAGAAAATACCATAAAAGCGGAAAGTGCTGTCCTGGATTAGCCTGTGCAGACCGCAAAGGCTAATCAGGGACGACACTTTACACACATGCATTAAGACCGGTTTTCCCACAACGCGGCTCATTTAAACAATTTTATCTCTTGTCAAGGGGTGTTTGCTACAGCACCCTGTTATTTTATAGACATGGGGCAAATGTTTAGAAAATGACTATGAGTCCGAGAAACATAATGTCTTTAGTTTGTTAGATTTGTTTGGTTTGGAACAAGCATATCGACATAACCAGTATGTGTGAACCACACAAAAATCGACAGTACGCAATTACAGGGAAATGATCCCAAATTTCCATCTTCTTTTTCTGGGTTGATCAATGTATGGAAATGGAAATTGTGTAACTGTTCGTCTTTATTTATTTAAATACAGGTATGTTATATTAAATAATTGTACCCAGTACTTAAGGGGGAATGACCACTGATGTACAAAATGTACCTTAGTATATCAAAGTGATATCATTTTTATCGGCACTTTTTATGCATTTATATTACGTCTGCTTCAGCAGTTATATGATAACGTCACGATGAATAATGATACCGAAATTGATAGGGTGTATTTGCGAAACCAACCGACAGAGATATGTTTTCTTATTGTAAAGATCTGAATGCGAATGTAACCAATGGGCTGGCATATTCACATTTCAGCTTCTAATATTCTTTACCACCTGACTGTATTGAAACTACTTCTTGTATTATGCTGTACATTTTGTGTTTTTGTGTTGGATGTTGCTTCAAAATGTTATGACCCTGTCAATTTAGTGTATTTAAGAATTAATATTCAATTTGTAGTGTTTTTTTGGGCTAATAAACACCAATTTGAAGTTCTGATGCGTATGAATTAAACCATGCGGGCGTTACCGCATCAAAACGAAAAATTGGTGTTTATTAGCCGAAAAACAACGATAGTGCAAAAATTATTTCGATTCTAACATGACCTAACAACATTTTGTGGAATTACAATGTGAATTTACACTTTCATAACTATTTTTCAGGTTGTTTATTGGTAGTTTAACAACGGTTAATTGTGTTCTTTGTCTTCGCGTGAATCCTGTTAGAATATTTAGTAAAATACTGATGATAACCATTTAGCATTATCATACAAAGAGTGCCTCATTAGCTTCTGGTGCAGGTATTAAAATCTGAGATCTAAAATCTAAATGTTACAACTTGCTGTGAAACATTGACTAGCACTGTATCAGCCTGGAAGATGGGCACATGTCAAATTTAATGGTCTATGAGTATCAGCTGAAGCCTGCAGGGGCTGGGGGCATTTTGTGCAGCATATGGCCTGGCATGTTGTTGATGCTCCAATGTTTATTGCTATTGCTGGTTATGGGTAGGTGTAGGAAATGAGCTGTTTTATACCTATCAGCCTTTTGTCATGTCAGTTGTACTTCATTTTTTGGCTGTGGTTGATTCATCTGTCTTCTATGGTCAGTTGTACTATATGTTTTTGGTTGTGGTTGGTTAATCTGTCATCTATTGTCAGTTGTATTATAATGGTTTTGGTTGTGGTTGATTCATCTGTCATCAATGGTCAGTTGTTCTATATGTTTTTGGTTGTGGTTGGTTAATCTGTCATCTATGGTCAGTTGTACTATATGTTTTTGGTTGTGGTTGGTTAATCTGTCAACTATGGTCAATTGTACTATATGTTTTTGGTTGTGGTTGATTCATCTGTCTTCTATGGTCAATTGTACTATATGTTTTTGGTTGTGGTTGGTGAATCTGTCAACTATGGTCAATTGTACTATATGTTTTTGGTTGTGGTTGATTCATCTGTCTTCTGTTGTGAGTTGTACTATATGTTTTTGGTTGTGGTTGGTTATGGTTGATTCATCTGTCTTCTATTGTGAGTTGTACTATATGTGTTTGGTTGTGGTTGGTTAGTCTGTCAACTATGGTGAATTGTACTATATGTTTTTGGTTGTGGTTGATTCGTCTATCATCTATGGTCAGTTGTACTATATGTTTTTGGTTGTGGTTGATTCATCTGTCTTATATGGTCAATTGTACTATATGTTTTTGGTTGTGGTTGGTTAATCTGTCATCTATGGTCAGTTGTACTACATGTTTTTGGTTGTGGTTGGTTAATCTGTCAACTATGGTCAATTGTACTATGTGGTTTTGGTTGTGGTTGATTCATCTGTCTTCTGTTGTCAATTGTACTATATGTTTTTGGTTGTGGTTGATTCATCTGTCTTCTATTGTCAGTTGTACTATATGTTTGTGGTTGAGGTTGATTCATCTGTCTTATATAGTGAATTGTACTATATGTTTTTCGTTGTGGTTGATTCATCTGTCATCTGTGGTCAGTTGTACTGTATGTTTTTGGTTTGTGGTTGATTCATCTGCCATCTGTGGTCAGTTGCACTATATGTTTGTGTTTGTGGTTGATTCATCTGTGGTCAGTTGTACTATATGTTTTTGGTTGTGGTTGATTCATCTGTCATCTGTGGTCAGTTGTACTATATGTTTTTGGTTGTGGTTGATTCATCTGTCATCTGTGGTCAGTTGTACTATATGTTTTTTGTTGTGGTTGATTCATCTGTCATCTGTGGTCAGTTGTACTATATGTTTTTGTTTGTGGATCATTTATCTGTGGTCAGTTGTACTATATGTTTTTGGTTGTGGTTGATTCATCTGTCATCTGTGGTCAGTTGTACTATATGTTTTTGGTTGTGGTTCATTCATCTGTCATCTGTGGTCAGTTGTATTATAATGATTTTGGTTGTGGTTAATTCATCTGTTTTCTATGGTCAGTTGTACTATAATGTTTTTTGTTGTGGTTGATTCATCTGTCTTTGTCTGTCTTTGGTTTGTGGTTGATTCATCTGTCATCTATGGTCAGTTGTATTATAATGTTTTTGGTTGTGGTTCATTCATCTGTCATCTATGGTCAGTTGTACTATAATGTTTTTTATTGTGGTTGATTCATCTGTTTTCTATGGTCAGTTGTACTATAATGTTTTTTGTTGTGGTTGATTCATCTGTCTTCTATGGTCAATTGTACTGTCTGTCTTTGGTTTGTGGTTGATTCATCTGTCATCTATGGTCAGTTGTATTATAATGTTTTTGGTTGTGGTTGATTCATCTGTCTTCTATGGTCAATTGTATTATATGTTTTTGGTTGGGGTTGATTCATCTATCATCTGTGGTCAGTTGTATTATAATGTTTTTGGTTGTGGTTGATTCATCTGTCTTCTATAGTCAATTGTACTGTATGTTTTTTGTTGTGGTTGATTCATCTGTCTTCTATGGTCAGTTGTACTATTTGTATTTGGTTGTGGTTGATTCATCTGTCTTCAATGGTGAGTTGTACTATATCTTTTTGGTTGTGTTTGGTTAATATGTCATCTATGGTCAGTTGTACTACATGTTTTTGGTTGTGGTTGGTTAATCTGTCAACTATGGTCAATTGTACTACATGTATATGTTTTTGGTTGTGGTTGATTCATCTGTCATCTATGGTCAGTTGTTTTTAGTTGTGGTTGATTAATTTGTCTTTTATGGTCAATTGTACTATATGTTTTTTGTTGTGGTTGATTCATCTGTCTTCTATGGTCAGTTGTACTATATGTATTTGGTTGTGGTTGATTCATCTGTCTTATATGGTCAATTGTACTATATGTTTTTGGTTGTGGTTGATTAATCTGTCTGCCTAGGTCAGATTGCTCTGCCTGTTATGATACTAATAATCCGTGGGTGGCTGGCTTGATGCCCATTTACAAACACATATCTAAACTATCTGAAGTTACATACCATATCTGGGCATTTCCAATGACAAAAAACAAAGATTTTATATTCTATTTAAGTGTTTATTGCGGTGGTATCTGTTTTGTGTCTAATGATTATACCATACATCTCAGTGTCTAAATGGCCTGTATTCACAAAGTTCCTTAGGGGAAACTTAAGTTAATATTTTAAAGTCGTAGAATTTCCTTAAGTCTGTGGTTGCTTCATGTGGAGGTCTTTTTGCTGTAAGATGTTTCAAACTGGTAAATATTGCTTCGATGTTTACTATTTTACCCTTTTGTTACCAAAAATCATTGGATTTTACTGAGAAAATTTGATTTGAAATGTTCACTTAAGTACAACTTAAGTTCAGATTTCCCTTTGGAGCTTTGTGTATACCAGCCCTAGTATTAATACCATAAATTACCCTGCTGTTTTGCATTCTCATTTCTGTCTATAAACATGGGTTTGCAAACCACTTATCTGGGCTGTGTGAACAAATACTGACATTTAATGCATGCCTTTAAAAGTACCCATGTGATGTATTATGCTATAAAAATTATATAGAGTACTTTTATGACCTATTAATAATTACCATTGAAATTGTTTAATTGGGGCCATCAGACTTGCCTTATTGTTGTTCCTTTTGGCAGTTTTATTCATGTGTTATTTTTCTGGTGTCTTTCACCTCAAAGTAGATTGTAAAAAATACACTCGGATCTAGTCTAGATCCTCATAAATTATTTTCTTAAAATGTGTGTCACAATTGTAGCCAAGATAAATATTGTTGCATTAATGGTTGGTTGATGAAGTAGATGACAGGACCATGTGCTCTAATAAACTGCTTAATGACTCAATCACATTTTCTTTGTTGTTGTTTTTTTAATTTATTTTTGTCTTATTGTGTATTCATATGTGTTTATTAGTCAATTTATCAGTTGTTTATGCAATAAATTATGTCTGAAGGGTAAAAAAGACACACACAATAAATAGTATGAATTTACTGTTAAAGTCAAATTTGTTTTCTTGCTTTTAAATTATAACCATGATCTGTTAAGTGTTATGCTTAATAATTTTATATTTATCTTTGATAAACATATTTAGCAATGAATTTTAATAAACATAGCCTTGTCTGAGCTTTATGCTACTTGTTTTGTTAAAAACTTGAGGTAAAATTTTGAAACGTGACCGGCACTGTGATTGTACTTTACACCAATTTTGAAACGTGACCGGCACAGTGATTGTACTTTACACCAATTACAAATGAAACCATTGTAGTCACTTTTGTGTATTTCTGCATCTTTGGGTTCCATGCAGAAATACTTTTGTTCTGTGACAACAGCAAGCATACTTGTCAATATTGAAAAGATAATTGAGGTGTGTTGTGGGAAAGTCGGGCTTAATGCATGTGCGTAAAGTGTCGTCCCGGATTAGCCGGTGCAGTCCGCACAGGTTAATATAGGACAGCTCTTTCTGCTTATATGGTATTTTCTGTTTCAAGGAAGTCTCTTCTAAACATAAATCCACTGTAGGCGGAAAGTGTCGTCCCAGATTAGCCTGTGCGGACTGCACAGGCTAACCAGGGACAACACTTTACGCACATGCATTAAGCCTGGTTTGCCCCATGCCACGCCACGCCACAATTGATCCCCATCATCTTAATTGATATCCAGTGGCCATGTATTGTCCAGATTGTCCGAAAGTGTGAATTTTCATGGAGGCAGGTCAGCCATTGAATATGTGGTTGACAGCAGATGTAGTCCTATACCCCCTAGGTAGATCCTGGACACCTTTATGCTGTTAACAGATTATTTACTGTTGACTTTCTCAAGTTCTTAAATTGGAATGCTTTAACATTTTAACTGCATTTAAAAAGGTTTGGTTTGATAAATTGACATGTTCATTGTTAAATATTGACATATGCAGTTTAGATTTCGAAAAACGGGAATGGGTGCATTTAAGGTGTGGAATCTAGATAGTGTGTATGAAATGTTTGTTTTTCGAAAAGACTGAGTTTTAACAACTACAATACTCATAAATGTCTAAACATTTGATGCCAGGTACCTTTTAATCTCCATTACTAATCCAAATGGTGACTAATAGATTGTAATTAAAAATAGCCAGCTTAAGATTTTAGGTCATTTTGTACGTAAAGCACTTCAAATGTAAATACGCTAATTGTCAGATGTTTTTAATCCCATTTATATTCTTACCGCAGTTAGTAAGTATCATAAGTATTACAACAAATAACAATCCATAATTGATAGTTAATCATTTTGGGACACAGCACATGTGTTTACTTTACATTGTTTTGTTATCATTTTGTTTGTCATTTTGGACTAACGGTCCATGGGAAAAGGATATGAAAACAAATGTCTTTAAGTTCCCACTATTGTGGTATAAGATCTATTTATGATACCTTGTGATTTCCACCAGTATTCTCAACATTCATAAAGTTGTCAACTGTGCTTTTCTTATTTTGATAAACTACTACATTATTATAATACTACAGGCTTATTATACTTAAAGATTGAAGAAATTCTTTGATAATGAAAATCCCTTTAGTGGGATGCTTGAGGAATGAAGACGTCTCTACCATTGATGTTAGTATACCATTGATGTTAGTATACCATTAATGTTAGTATACCATTGATGTTAGTATACCATTGATGTTAGTATACCATTGATGTTAGAATCTTTACCATTGATGTTAGTATACATTATAAAATGCTTTGAAATCAAAGCAGTTATCAACACCGTGTTTGTAAATAAAAATTAAAAAAATCGTCACTATTTGGAGGGACAAATTATTTTGATATTTTAACACGCACACTGTCTTCATGTTGTCGCCCTTATAGTAAAGGTATGTGAGGACTTGTCACTTTGTTTGCATCTCCAGTGTGTTATTTTGAATTCCTTTCTGTTTTGCTTGGGAAAAGATCTGATGTCTGATACCTTCTACAGGTTGTGGTATGTGGAGTTTTTGGTATGCATGTTACTAGGGCAGTGGGATTTCAGTGTAATTCCGTTTTTAGTCTGACACACAAAATCGGCCATATTTGATTTAGGTAGTGGATGTCATTTTGGCAGATTCATACCACAAATCCATGTTAAAACATAAAATTGGATAATTTTAAAAAATAAATCCTGATTTATGCACTTATCAATATATGCCCCGGGGGTCCTGGGGAAATAGACTTTAGGCTGGTATTCCATGTATCCGATTGCGATTGCGTTGGGCGACTGGCGTTATCGCATTCGTTAGCGCTGACGCAAGCACTATTCCATGTACACGTTTTCTGCTTGCGATTGCTCATTTGCTCAATTTGTCACAGCACACCTATCTAATTATAATTATAGAGACTCACGAAAGTTGGGAAGAATTTTGAAACATAGCTGCAATTTCAAGCTTTTTATTCTTACTGAAAAATATATTATTTTGGTGTGGTCTTGTGCTGTGGGGGGAAACCGGGGTACCCGGAGGAAACCCCACCTGTTCGGTATGGTGCCCACCAACCAAACTCGCATGCGCCGGGAACGGGAATTGAACTCGGGTCGGCCTCGTTGAGAAGCGCGTGTCCCAACCACTGCGCTAGCCGGACAGCCTACCAAGTATTATTAAAAATGAGATATTACATTTACGAAAAACGAAAACGATAATGATTTTAAAAGATTCGAGATTAGTTGAAGTGAAAATATAAGCATATAGGATGAAATAAAACGTGTCCAGAAATATACTGCCAAATAAACAAAATGAAAACAACAATGCATGCATTTATCTTAAGTGTAATAAGAACATATCAAACTGCGAACATGTGCTACCTGTAAAGTCTGTTACATCTATTGCTTCGACAATGCTGCGCCATGTATTATTTACTATTTCTGTGTCCTTGTATTCTTTGCAAGAGTGGTCATATAGGAGAGGATGTTTCCTCACGAGTTCAATACATTTTTCGCAAACTGCGGGGTCGTTAAGCCGTATTTGCATTGCGGAGTTTAATCTGCTAATGACATCCGCTGATCCGACTGTCCGCTAAAAATCGCTACATGTAGGGGATTTGAACATAAATGCTTGGCTCTTTGGTGGGGAATTAAACCCCAAACAGTAAAATTAATCAAATTCCCATGGGTCAGCCCCCTGCTACCCCCCCCCCCCCCATGGGGGAAATTATTGCTGGCTGCATTATAAAAGAATGATTATGTACCACTACAAAAGTGAATAAGTTCTGTAGAACATAACTTCTTGAATCAAAGGTTCAGGGAAACAAAAACAATATATTCCAAAGTACCAATAACAATATTTGCAATGAAAATGCCACTTACACCATCATTGCAGATTTCAGAAACAGTACTAGTAAATGTTTGTTTTTCTGATAAATTAACTTCTGTTGTTTGGACAATTAAGAAAGTAAATGGTCACACTTTAATATTAGCATTAAAAACAAAACAAAAATATCAATAAACAAGTGAATACACTTGGCAAACACAATTTGGTGTGTGAAAGAATAATATTTGTGCTCAAAGTTTCTGTTAATTGTAGTATTAGTGGTCTGCAAGTTGACTTACGCCAAAAACTATTTACAACATGAAGTCATTTTTCCAAATTGTAAATAGATCAATTTCCCACCTTTCAGATAGTCTGGTGAATTGTGCAAATATTTTCATTACACAGTATGATTCAATCATTTAAAGTTTATAAACACTCTGGTGTTTATATTTTGGCTGAAACTATGATGTGTTCCAAGTGCAGACACCCATAAGAAACTTTCAGTGGTTTGTTGTTGTAACAATTATTTGACATTTTAATTGTATTTCTGTAGCAATAGTGTAGGCAGAGTGATCATTTAGCAATTCGATAGCAGAAAATTGGCCATGAAAGGGGTGTAATTTATGGTTATTTACCTGTCATTTGTGTTACTGATATGGTATTAGTTTTAAATCAGAAATGTTAAGGTTCTTGCCCTAAAGTGTGTACATTGGTGTCATTATTTGATGTAAAGTGCTTACTTAGTCTAAATGAACATGTGTAATGTAACTGTTATCAGAAAGACCAACAAGTTTAAGTTATGTTTCAACTGACTCATTAGGAAAACTGTTATAATGCGACAGTCACACATTCTCGATTATGGCTCCCGACAGCGTCCCGACAGGCGACAGTCACACATTCTCGATTATGGCTCCCGACAGCGTCCCGACAGTGCTATATTGAAGATACATATAATAAAAAAGTCGGGAATGTCAGGACGCTGTCGGGAGTGCACTCAGGAGAATCGGGATGCTGTCAGGACTGTGACTGTCGGAACATATTCGATCTTTTTATATAAAATTTAATTTTGAGCCCAGAATCTCAGAATAATGTCCCGACTTTTGAAATATTTTATTCAGGACGCTGTTGGCTCAAGGACGGCATCAAAAATATTAAATTCTTTGGTATTCTTTGTAATTTGACAAAAAAACATTTTGCCAAAAAGAAGAAAAGTGTGTCTTAATTTTCAGTGTTCACATATAAATACATGTACATTAGTGAATAAAGATTATACAGTATGTCTGTGCGTTTATGTAAATGTGAAATTTTCACACTACATTACTTCATGAATAGGGCTACTTTGATTTATAGGTATTCGAGTTACATGCATTCAAAACAGATGTGAGGAAATACATAGATTTGATGGAAGACTTCATAATAAAAATATACCATAAATAATGTGAGGCGTGTGATGGGAAAATTTGGCTTAATGCATGTGCATAAAGTGTTGTCCTGGATTAGCCTGTGCAGTCCAACGACACTTTACGACTACAGTGGATCTGTGTTTAGAAGAGACTACCTGGAAACAGAAAATACCATAAAAGCTGAAAGTGTTGTCCTGGATTAGCCTGTGCTAACTCTGGATGACACTTTACGAACATGCATTAAACCCGGTTTTCCCATGACACTCCTCATATTTAGAAACCAGTTGTGGTGTCTGCAGTGTACTATAGCCCCACATTAAATTCAGCGCATCCTTAAAAGTCATCTTGCCATAAACCACAACTGGATGAGCAGTAAGGACATAACATTAATGTAAACCACTGCCTCACTTTATACATTCCCCACATAGTTTGTGGATGAGCAGATGAGGTTAAATGTTTCTTTTCCCTGTTATGTACATATATGTAATACATTGTACCATTAAATGTTTTAAACTTACAGAGGCCCAATGTTAGTATCAGGCTGGCAATTTGAGCAGTATTAACTTTTGCAGTCTTCTGTAAAAAAATAACTTTCCTAAAAGTTTGGAATGTTAAGTCACATGTTTGTTTTGGAACAAAAATATGTTTTCCCCAATTTGCAAGGTTTTATTGCCAAGATGTTCCCATCAGTTTGCAGACCGTGAAAAATTAAAAGCAACAACAATTGTTTCAGTGTTTACATTGGTCAATTGCGATTTGAACAGAGGTATTTCTCTTAGTCAATCATTATGTGTCACAAATGCTGTATATTCTCCTCTTATTCAATCGTTATTTGTCACAAATGCTGTATATTCTCTTATTCAATCGTTATGTGTCACAAACTGTATATTCTCTTATTCAATCGTTATGTGTCACAAATGCTGTATATTCTCTTATTCAATCGTTATGTGTCACAAATGCTGTATATTCTCCTCTTATTCAATCGTTATGTGTCACAAATGCTGTATATTCTCCTCCTCCTTATTCAATCATTATGTGTCACAAATGCTGTATATTCTCCTCCTCCTTATTCAATCATTATGTGTCACAAATGCTGTATATTCTCCTCCTCCTTATTCAATCATTATGTGTCACAAATGCTGTATATTCTCCTCCTCCTTATTCAATCGTTATGTGTCACAAATGCTGTATATTCTCCTCTTATTCAATCGTTATTTGTCACAAATGCTGTATATTCTCCTCCTCCTTATTCAATCGTTATGTGTCACAAATGCTGTATATTCTCCTCTTATTCAATCGTTATGTGTCACAAATGCTGTATATTCTCCTCCTCCTTATTCAATCATTATGTGTCACAAATGCTGTATATTCTCCTCCTCCTTATTCAATCATTATGTGTCACAAATGCTGTATATTCTCCTCCTCCTTATTCAATCGTTATGTGTCACAAATGCTGTATATTCTCCTCCTCCTTATTCAATCGTTATGTGTCACAAATGCTGTATATTCTCCTCTTATTCAATCGTTATTTGTCACAAATGCTGTATATTCTCTTATTCAATCGTTATGTGTCACAAACTGTATATTCTCTTATTCAATCGTTATGTGTCACAAATGCTGTATATTCTCTTATTCAATCGTTATGTGTCACAAATGCTGTATATTCTCCTCTTATTCAATCGTTATGTGTCACAAATGCTGTATATTCTCCTCCTCCTTATTCAATCATTATGTGTCACAAATGCTGTATATTCTCCTCCTCCTTATTCAATCATTATGTGTCACAAATGCTGTATATTCTCCTCCTCCTTATTCAATCATTATGTGTCACAAATGCTGTATATTCTCCTCCTCCTTATTCAATCGTTATGTGTCACAAATGCTGTATATTCTCCTCTTATTCAATCGTTATTTGTCACAAATGCTGTATATTCTCCTCCTCCTTATTCAATCGTTATGTGTCACAAATGCTGTATATTCTCCTCTTATTCAATCGTTATGTGTCACAAATGCTGTATATTCTCCTCCTCCTTATTCAATCATTATGTGTCACAAATGCTGTATATTCTCCTCCTCCTTATTCAATCATTATGTGTCACAAATGCTGTATATTCTCCTCCTCCTTATTCAATCGTTATGTGTCACAAATGCTGTATATTCTCCTCCTCCTTATTCAATCGTTATGTGTCACAAATGCTGTATATTCTCCTCCTCCTTATTCAATCGTTATTTGTCACAAATGCTGTATATTCTCCTCCTCCTTATTCAATCGTTATGTGTCACAAATGCTGTATATTCTCCTCCTCCTTATTCAATCGTTATTTGTCACAAATGCTGTATATTCTCCTCCTCCTTATTCAATCATTATGTGTCACAAATGCTGTATATTCTCCTCCTCCTTATTCAATCGTTATGTGTCACAAATGCTGTATATTCTCCTCCTCCTTATTCAATCGTTATGTGTCACAAATGCTGTATATTCTCCTCCTCCTTGAAATTATGATTTTAATCAATCATAATACCGATACAGTTCCAGTATGTTTCTGTGCCAAGATTGTTGTTTCGCTTCTTTATATGAGCCATGTCGTGGGAAAACCGGACTTAATGCATGTGCATAAATTGTCGTACCGGATTAGCCTGTGGAGTCCTCTTTCCACTTATGGTATATTCTGTTTCAAGGAAGCCTCTTCTATGCATAACTCCACTGTAGGCAGAAAGTACTGTCCGGGACAACACTTTACGCGCATGCATTAAGCCAAGTTTTCCCACGACACGCCTCATGTATACTATTCTTTGCCAATCTGTGAATAAATCTATATGAAGCGATTGTTGAATAATTTCTGCAATTAGAGATGAGTCAGAGACACTTAACGTTAATTAAAAACATACTTCTTTCCTGTGTCAAGTAACAATTCATCTTAAACTAAATATAGTAATATCGTATTGGTGTAATAACCTATATTTGGCCCATATTTGACCACATGAGGTGCAAATGCTGCACCACACAATGCCAAGTAATTGCCAAATAAATATCTTGTGGTTGAAATATTTAGCCATACTTGAAAAGTGTCCATCCTTAAAATTGTACTTGGTGTAATAGGCACAAATTGTAAAGCTGCACTCATTTTGTACATTATTTAGTAGTTAATCATTAAGTGCTAAAGAAAATTCACAAAATAGCATATTGATAAATAATTGTAGAAAAAAGTGTGTAGAAATTAATCCTGTCTCACATATTATATAGTATAAAACTTAAACTTTATTTTATGGTATAATTTTGCAACTCGGCAATATAATCTGGTTGTATCAAACATTTCTGTCTGAATACATTTCAATATGTTTTGTTTTGATAATAACCACTTATAAACATTGTTTAAGGATATTACTGATACGTTTTGAATATTTATTCAGTTTTAGAATCTTTAAGTTGACCATTTACCAAAAAAAAAAAAAAAATCCCGACCTACCTACCCTAATTTTTTTGGGCATGTTACCTGAAACAAACATTTTTTTTTTATGCTGTTTAAAAAAAAAGTTACATTTCTTCATAGAAAAATATTACAGTCCATTACAGAGTTGGATTTTATTATATAGTGTGTTATTGTTTGATACTTAACACTTACTGTAAATGGAATATCATGTTGCAAGTAAAAGCCATATATTATGGGCTTAGTTTAGTTATTTTGACATAGGGCAGGCAAACCCAACGCGGATCTATAATGAATGGCGGATACAGTTGATTGGAAGGAATGAATAGATTTGTTCATTTGTGAAATATGTTGGAAATTGGTCTAAAAGGTCGTTAAAAACACTTAGTACAAGTTTGATTATGTAAATTATAATTATTCTGTTGTAAATGTGATTATATTTTGTTTTGAAGCTGATCTAATGTACCTCCTGCGTTCTGTACATGTGTTCTAAAGTATGCTCCTCACATCGTGTAATTGTTGTAGTGCGACATACGCTTCTGCATCAAATAATTCCCAAACTATATACGAGGTTTCATACAGATACCTGTCAGGTGTTGCAAACTTTTTCATTAGGTATGATAAATATATAATTGGTTGCACATATATTAATTTATATTAAAACAAATACTACTGACACCAGTTTCAGTTTCATACTTTTTATTTTCAGTCAAAAACAACATTTGTTTAGCTGAAAAGTTCTTGCAATTATCTTTACAAATGGTATGGTTTGACTAATGACAAGACTTTCTGATTCTTAACCAGCAGCACTTAATTACGGTAGATAAATCAGCATCAGTCAGTCACATAATTTATCACCATTAACAAAGTGTTTCAGCTGTTGGTGTATATATTATGTGATTTATAACAGTGATTTTCTATCACAAAAGATTGTAGTTAATAAATGTATCAAATGATATAAAAGTAATGCATTAAGAAATGGTTAATTATGAAAGCATTTTGTTTTAGCCTGTATTTCAACTGTTACAGTCAATTCTTGTATGTGTCAATCTGCAAATCTAGTATCAGAAATGTGTGCCACAACAAAAATATCTGCAGTTTTTATATAGAAAGGAATTTCAGAAGATAATTGCATCGTCTAGTTCCAAAATTAGAGGAAGCAATGAAAGATTACTGATAGTGTGCAATTAAATAGCTGAGAAATAAACTTTTTGCCTTTCTTTTCTTATTTTTTGCTTGTGACCAGGTGAATGAAATAGGTTTGCACAATAACTGTGTCATCCTAATTAACTTATGTTTGTATAATATTTATGCGCATTATAACACAAAAGAAAATAAACCATATTGAAATGTATCTAGTAAAATCATATTCACAGAGTTGTTCCTCAAATAGGAACAAAGGAATGCAGTATTTTATTTATCATTTATATATTTTTGGCAACAGCTTTTAATGCATTGTTCACAATTTTAGTTGAAGCCAAAAAAATATATATATTGGTGTCTTGTCAGGTATTGTCATTACTCTTATAGTACATAATTATGGTATGTTTTTGTTCATTGTTTTCACCATATATTTTTTTTCTCTTTCACACAAACTAGATATTCTAACTAGATATTCTAAACTTGTTTAATCTTTCATAAAACTTCGCATGAAATTGTTAAGAATTTATGCACTTCAAACTTTCAATTGATGATGGAGTATTCTGAGGAACATAATTATTACAACAACAATGCTTTGAAGATTTAAGCAGTTGAACAATTTGCAGACTTTCATTAACTTTTTTTCATGCTTAGAAGTTATGTGAAAAGGAAGAAGCTTGTGCTTTTGTTTTATGCGTTTTTAGTTGGATGTTATTATGAAATTCAAAAGCAGTGGGTAATTTATTCGGGTCTTCTGTTTTTTAACTTCAGACATTTCAGATATTGAGTACCAAGTTTTGCAATAACATGTAACATCTATTTGAATGTTTTGGTACAAAAGCTGGCATAATTTCTGGAATCTGACAGACATTCTTTGCATTATGCAGCAAAAATAGTTAAATGCAATGTCTGTCTGACTTTATGCGTTTAATGCAACTTTCAGGTGATGGCTATAAATCAGATTAATTTGAATTTCTTGTTAAATTTTCCAACAGTGTGTTAGTGTATGTATGTCTTGCTTGTTTACATTAACATGATATCAGAATTATTTATAAATCTTAAAAATCTGCAAAATAGGTGGAATTTTCTGGGTAATAGTAATTGCTTTCGCAGCTTGAGAATATGTGTTGCATGTTATGTTTCATGAGGAGAAAATAAAGGCTGTATGTTTTTCAGATGAAATATTACTGACTACTTTATGCAGTTCGGAAGTTTGCAGTTTGGCTTGCTTTGAAACCGTAAATAAGTGCATAATACCTTATAGAAAAGAAACTACTCAAGAAATAGTACAAAAACGAAGCCGAAGGATTTTTTTTGGTTCGTAATATTTAACATAAGAAAATAAATTGGGCAAACATTTAATCTTTTTGAAGGTTATAATGTATATAATGAACCAGGAACTCCAAAATTCAAATATCTCATAATTTTCTTGTTACAAGTAGAACTGAAATGTTCAACTAGTTTTTACATTTCCATTTCCAGCCTTCAACTTTTATTGTTTTCCTGCTTTTTCACAATAGAGCTGCTACAGTTAAAAATCTGCTGGTATATAAAAATAAACTGACTTACATATTTATAAAAATAAACTGACTAACATATTTATTTTTTTTAATTAATTAAATACTCAGATGCAGGATAAAATCTGGAAGGTGAGATAAGGTTGTGACAAACATGTCTGTTGTTAATTAGAAGTCTGGAAGTAATGCCACACTGGGAGGGCATTAATGCCAATTCAATTCACTGATGTGAACATAAATTTCACATGTAGTTGCAGAAACAGACCTGGTAAGGGTCTGCAATCAGACAAGAAATGTTGTGACTGGTTCCTGTGTTGTATCTTTCTGCCAGTCTTTGTCTTCTACATTTATATGCTGATGAGTCTTTTGGATATTTTCAGTCCCAATAAAAGATTTTAT
Organism: Congeria kusceri; assembly: GCA_027627225.1. Taxonomy (NCBI): domain Eukaryota; kingdom Metazoa; phylum Mollusca; class Bivalvia; order Myida; family Dreissenidae; genus Congeria; species Congeria kusceri. The sequence continues at coordinate 47,843,764 of CM051036.1, read as the reverse complement.
GCACATTTTGATACCTTGAGAATTTTCTTTGTGATAATAATCAAAATGCATGTAAATAACATCAATTTTGAAGGGCCAGACAGACTATGCAGATTAAACGGTTAAGCATTGTAGATTAGTCACTTCCTAAAAAGCAAATTTTCTTACATTATCGGCCAATCATGAACAAAAAGTTTAAGTTTCCTTTATCTAGATTTTGAAATGATGAATTAGATTTTGAAATGATTAATTAGTAATGCTTTTCGTATGAAAATTGTTGGAGTAATTGACCATAAAATACAATAGTATTACCAATTTACCAGTAATCAAATCTGCAAGCCAAAAGTTTAAATTGTGGTACCTGTACACTATACCTGTCTGGTTTAATAGCAGGCAACCAATCAGAATGAATCACAAATATAAACAGGCTGTCTACCTAATCTGTGTCACTGAATGTACTGTGGAGCTTCTAGCTGGCCAAGATAGTGGTGAATAACTTTCAACAATTTATATTACAGTCAAGTTTGAACTTTGGATAGCTTGAGGACAAAATCTATTGGACTGGTAATTGACATTGCTTGTCAACATTTCAAATTATAAGGACACGTTTAATCGAAATTGGGGAATACTTTGATAGTGGACAGTGAATTTCAATTGAAATTTAAGAAGTGTTAAATCTGTAGTGAGAAATGAATGAAACATGTTACAGATAAGGAATACCAATTTCGGATGAGAATTTTGCTGTGTAATTGTGTTATTGAAATAATAAAGCCCTAAGTAACTGTCTGGATATGATTAAATTAAAACTTGTGCACAAGGTGCTGACGTTTATGCAATAATTATTCATGGCTGTTCACATATTGATTATTAATTAGTGTTTATTCAATAGACTATTACAATAACAATAGGACTTGTGATTTTATTTGGTCTGCCTCACCATCAGTTATAAAGTTGCTTGAGGCCTGTAATGATCAGATGTCAGGACAGTATTGAAAACACAGGCTAGTGTGATCTGGATGATAGTGGACACCAGTATTGGTTGAGGTACAGTGTGATATTTAGTGGACCATAAATTTGGATTTTAGGGTACAGTGTGAACAATTAACACCTCAGGAGTACAAAAAATATATTAAAAACATCTTCAAATTTGTGTTTATTTTACTTTCCCATGAAGTATTTGTGTGGATGGGGATTCAGTCAGTTATGTTTTGATTGTACACTTTCTTTAGGGCTTTGACCATTCATTCAATCCAAAGTGTGGAAAAGACAGATTTGTGTCTCTCAAGTGTTTTGATTGTGGATTACTACACGTGTTATGTCTTCTTTTTTGTTGGAAGTATGGTGTCAAACTGGTTTAAGTATTTTGTGCATTGTACAGTAATTGCCTGGATTTAAGACACAACCTAAAATGATGGTAGGTATATGTCTGTTGTGTTTTGTTTGAAAAATAAGCCAGTTTATGTATAACATTTTTCGTGATTTGTTTGAAAAATTGGCCAGTTTATATAGAACATTTATGGCAGTTTGTTTGAAAAATAGCCAGTTTATGTATAACATTTTTTAGCATTTTGTTTGAAAAATTAGCCAGTTTATGTATAACATATTTGGAAATAAAAATGTTGCGAACATTTGTTTTTCAAAAAGAAAATTAATAAATAATAATAATAATAAATAAACAAACAAAAAAATGAAAGAAAAATAAAGAATTTACTTAGTGATAAGAAAACAGGCAATTTTCACACAAGACACAATATTTTGAAATGTAATGATATATTATTTAAGTATAATATATTTTATTTGTTAATAGGAAAAGAAAGATACATGCACAGCTGACAACAACTTTTTGTGTGTATATATAATATTATAATTAAGTGTGTATTCTGTGGTATTATAACATTCTAATTTCTCACCTTCTATATCAAAAATTGTTTTCATAAAAAATGTGAAAAACTGCTATGCTTAGTGTTATGCAACGCTCGTATACAAACATTAAGGTAATACTCAGGTGTTCCGGTGTCAGTACCTTGTTATGGTGTGCTGCTGAAAATACATAGCTGTAGTAAAAAAGTGTTGAAGTCTGAGCCCACTAATTTGAACCATTAGCTTCTAGATTGACCATATCATGTTGCCAATGACAAGCTAGTTTATATTTCTTGTACTAGAGCATTTGTTTAAAGTTGTGTTGCTTAAATATGCTGAAATTTGCGATTTTAGAGCTGTAGTCCATAGAATATACTTCAATACATCTTAAATTGGCGTTAGTTCTTATGAAAGATGATGTTTATTTGACTGAAAACTGTTTCTTATTTACGAAAGGCATTTCAATAATGTCCATGTTCGAAAACATGGTACGAACAGAATATATACTAATATACATGCTGATTTACTCCAGAGGCATCACCAGCTATCGCATACAGGTAACTATACGATAAAAAGTTTCCAAAACGTTAATTCTTTTACCAATTTCAATGCGCTGTTTTGTATTTGTCCTTATAATGAATAACTTTATATAACCATCCATGTTAAATGAAAGACTATCAACAAAATGTGTACCCTAGTACCAGTTTGAAAAAAAAAATCATTGAATTACAAGGTGGCATACAGTATTACTGCGGTACATGTAGGTTTTTACATGTATTTTAACTTGACTATGTTCTAGGATATATTTTTACCTGTCTTTTCAGTAGTTTAATTGGGAGCATAACCATATATCACTTTCAATTGAATCTACCTTCTTAAAGAATTTCTATTAACCCTAGCTATAAAAGCTGGACAGCTGTCAAGGTTTTGTTCTCAATATGGCTGTATGCTTATGACCAGGGCATTGTTTGTGACCACTTGTACACATAAATCAATTATGTTTATGCCGACCAAGACAAATAATTGATTGCTTGTAAATTTAACCCAATGGTTAATCAGTTTTGTGTTTATTCTAAATTGGAACACATATTCATTGCTTTGTAATTTATAATGATACATTTAACACTTTGTCTTGTCTTTATGTAACTATGTAGTATAATCATTAGAATTGTAAAAGATACGGCTCCAGGCACATCAGAGGCATAGAAATTGCAAACACCTATTTAATAATTCAATTAGCGGTAATCTTCTGCATTTAAAAGTACATCGCAAGTACAGCTTGAAATAAGGATCCATATTTATACCATCTTTTTATGTCAGTATTGGTTTTGTTAATTATAAATTTGGTATAGTGCCAGTATAGCACTTGCACAGAACATACTTTGCATAATTGCACTATGTTCTAACCCACTAACTATGTTCTCACGCTGTACCTACCAAATTAAAATTTTGCTGAACATTTGGCACTGTGAGGGTTTATCTAGGTGTATGTTTTTTTAAAGAACGTCTTCAATTCCAGTTTTGGCTGCACAAGTTCTCAAGCTTAAACTGATTCTTAATGCAACAGGCAATATTTCATTGGTCATTATTTGAGGCGCGTCGTGGGAAAACCAGTCTTGATGCATGTATGTAAAGTGTCGTCCAGGATGGCACTTACCGCCTACAGTGAATTTATGTTTATAAGAGACTTTTTTGAAACAGAAAATACCATAAAAGCGGAAAGTGCCGTCCCGGATTAGCCTGTGCAGACTGCACAGGCTAATCCGGGACGACACTTTACGCACATGCATTAAGACCGGTTTTCCCACGACACCCTTAATTTTAAGTTGAGTCTGAGTTTGAGATTGAGACCTTTAATAGCCGTGGGTCCAGGCTTATGGAATAGCATTATGTGAGGTCTTGACATGATCCTAATCATTTATCAGTTCTCTATTTGTAGACAGTGTTTGCAGATGATATCTTTGTACATTGGCTTCCATGAAAAAACAAGTGTGTGTGTGCATTGAGAAAGTAGGTCTGTTTGGCAATACAGTGCTATCAGTCATCCCATCTGGACCAACTGTCTTGAGATGGTCTGATAAATCAGCCAGTAATTTCTATTAAATTGGAACAGCTTGTTTAAATATTTGTCAAATAATAGACTGATTTATTGATAATTTTCAAAATCTCAGGATTTTATCATATTTATCTTCGTTGTAATTACTGGGGTTGCATAAATTGGCAATATAATTATCTAAATTGCACTTTGCATTTGGCCTACAATCGACTGCAGTATTTGAAACAAAAATAGAAACATTTATTGATCATACTTAAAAAAGGTTTTGATAAGCTGTGATATCAACTTTTGCCAAACCAGAAACCACTGTTTTCTGCATGTGTAGTTGGTGAGTATTATTTGTTACATGGCTTGTACGCACATTGAATACTGACACCTATGCTGTCAACATTCTTATGTTAATGAATTGTTGTTTTGACGCAATTCATGTTGCTACACGTTTATTTATGAGGGATGTTTCAGCCGTCAAATTGACGTATCCGCATGTTAAAGTTGTAATGTCACCTTCTGGTTGAATTCTTTGTCACACAGGGTTGCATTTCACCCCACCCACCCTTGACTGACAGATATTAATTACCATATGTGTCATGAAACAATTGTATGTGAAGATTGATTGCAAAACAAAAGATGTCATCTGTCACAGGCTTGCACAAAATTTGAAACATGTTAAACACATATAGATTTCCTGGAAAAAAACAACATAATTTAAATTTCCTAGAAATTATTTCTGGAAATAGGAAATCATTTTAGCTGCCAGTATATTGTGTGAAATTTAGTTGTCTGTGAGCTCCCTTAAAATATTGGTTTTAACATTCAAGTATCCATCATTAAACAATATGCAACCAAAAATTTATGTATCAATTAAGTAGCAATAAAAAAGTATGTATGTTAAATCATTAACGTTTTCAACGGATAAGATCATTTATGTTTAATTACTTCAATTAGTTATTTCTTATAAAACCTGCTTCAGTGTATTTGCGTAAAGTGTCGTCCCGGATCAGCCTGAGCAGTCCGTACAGGCTAATCCCGAACGACACTTTCCGCCTACAGTGGATTTCAATTCAGAAGAGACTTCCTTGAAACAGAAATTACCATAAAAGCAGAAAGTGTCATCCTAGATTAGCCTGACTGCATTAAGCCCCGGCTTCCCACAACACGCCTCATATATTTTTAGACAGGTTATGTACCCAAACAGTCCTCCTATTGGTATATAGGATTTTCAAGAGCAGGTTGGTTTCTGGCTCATTTGTAGTTGGTGGGCCCAAAATCTGTTGGTCAGGGTTGAATAGCTGCCTGACTGACATGGGCATGCCTTCCAGCTAGCATGCTTGCCTTGATTAGCTGTCTGACTGACATGGGCACACCTTCCAGCAAGCATGCTTGCCTGTTTACAGGCATCACAATGGTCAGTGATGGTATATTATGATTTGGGTCATTTGCATTGGAATGTACAGTATGTACTAGAAGAAGTTAAACGCTTCTGAATCTATGATTGGCTACTCACAGTCATGGCCATCTTTCAGACCTCAGCATTTTTTTTAAGCTGTAGAAATACACGAAAAAAGTGTAATGCTATAAAGGTACTTTCATTGGGGTTGCTTGGAAATCACCTTCAGGGCTTTTCTGCGGAGGTATGACGATGGGCCGTAAGGTCCTGTTTTGGGAGAAAATAATGACACTAGAAATAATGAGGTATATGTGAGTGGGAAACAAAAATCTAGGTGCAAAGTTAGCTCGAGGTTAAAGTGCGTGATTGCGTTAGCGCTAACAAGGGCAATGTTAATTAAAGGACAACAATCTAGGTGCAAAGTTAGCTTTGAGGTTAAAGTGCGTGATTGTGTTAGCGCTAGCAAGGGCAATGTTAATTAAAGGACAACAATTTAGGTGCAAAGTTAGCTTGAGGTTAAAGTGCGTGATTGTGTTAGCGCTAACAAGGGCAATGTTAATTAAAGGACAACAATCTAGGTGCAAAGTTAGCTTGAGGTTAAAGTGCGTGATTGTGTTAGCGCTAACAAGGGCAATGCTAATTAAAAGGACAACAATCTAGGTGCAAAGTTAGCTTGAGGTTAAAGTGCGTGATTGTGTTAGCGCTAACAAGGGCAATGTTAATTAAAGGACAACAATCTAGGTGCAAAGTTAGCTCGAGGTTAAAGTGCGTGATTGTGTTAGCGCTAACAAGGGCAATGCTAATTAAAAGGACAACAATCTAGGTGCAAAGTTAGCTCGAGGTTAAAGTGCGTGATTGTGTTAGCGCTAACAAGGGCAATGTTAATTAAAGGACAACAATCTAGGTGCAAAGTTAGCTCGAGGTTAAAGTGCGTGATTGTGTTAGCGCTAACAAGGGCAATGCTAATTAAAAGGACAACAATCTAGGTGCAAAGTTAGCTCGAGGTTAAAGTGCGTGATTGTGTTAGCGCTAACAAGGGCAATGTTAATTAAAGGACAACAATCTAGGTGCAAAGTTAGCTCGAGGTTAAAGTGCGTGATTGTGTTAGCGCTAACAAGGGCAATGCTAATTAAAAGGACAACAATCTAGGTGCAAAGTTAGCTTGAGGTTAAAGTGCGTGATTGTGTTAGCGCTAACAAGGGCAATGTTAATTAAAGGACAACAATCTAGGTGCAAAGTTAGCTTGAGGTTAAAGTGCGTGATTGTGTTAGCGCTAACAAGGGCAATGTTAATTAAAGGACAACAATCTAGGTGCAAAGTTAGCTTGAGGTTAAAGTGTGTGATTGTGTTAGCGCTAACAAGGGCAATGTTAATTAAAGGACAACAATCTAGGTGCAAAGTTAGCTTGAGGTTAAAGTGCGTGATTGTGTTAGCGCTAACAAGGGCAATGTTAATTAAAGGACAACAATCTAGGTGCAAAGTTAGCTTTGAGGTTAAAGTGCGTGATTGTGTTAGCGCTAACAAGGGCAATGCTAATTAAAAGGACAACAATCTAGGTGCAAAGTTAGCTTTGAGGTTAAAGTGCGTGATTGTGTTAGCGCTAACAAGGGCAATGTTAATTAAAGGACAACAATCTAGGTGCAAAGTTAGCTTGAGGTTAAAGTGCGTGATTGTGTTAGCGCTAACAAGGGCAATGCTAATTAAAAGGACAACAATCTAGGTGCAAAGTTAGCTCGAGGTTAAAGTGCGTGATTGTGTTAGCGCTAACAAGGGCAATGTTAATTAAAGGACAACAATCTAGGTGCAAAGTTAGCTCGAGGTTAAAGTGCGTGATTGTGTTAGCGCTAACAAGGGCAATGTTAATTAAAAGGACAACAATCTAGGTGCAAAGTTAGCTTTGAGGTTAAAGTGCGTGATTGTGTTAGCGCTAACAAGGGCAATGTTAATTAAAAGGACAACAATCTAGGTGCAAAGTTAGCTCGAGGTTAAAGTGCGTGATTGTGTTAGCGCTAACAAGGGCAATGTTAATTAAAGGACAACAATCTAGGTGCAAAGTTAGCTTTGAGGTTAAAGTGCGTGATTGTGTTAGCGCTAACAAGGGCAATGTTAATTAAAGGACAACAATCTAGGTGCAAAGTTAGCTTGAGGTTAAAGTGCGTGATTGTGTTAGCGCTAACAAGGGCAATGTTAATTAAAGGACAACAATCTAGGTGCAAAGTTAGCTTGAGGTTAAAGTGCGTGATTGTGTTAGCGCTAACAAGGGCAATGCTAATTAAAGGACAACAATCTAGGTGCAAAGTTAGCTTGAGGTTAAAGTGCGTGATTGTGTTAGCGCTAACAAGGGCAATGCTAATTAAAAGGACAACAATCTAGGTGCAAAGTTAGCTTGAGGTTAAAGTGCGTGATTGTGTTAGCGCTAACAAGGGCAATGTTAATTAAAGGACAACAATCTAGGTGCAAAGTTAGCTTGAGGTTAAAGTGTGTGATTGTGTTAGCGCTAACAAGGGCAATGTTAATTAAAGGACAACAATCTAGGTGCAAAGTTAGCTTGAGGTTAAAGTGCGTGATTGTGTTAGCGCTAACAAGGGCAATGTTAATTAAAGGACAACAATCTAGGTGCAAAGTTAGCTTTGAGGTTAAAGTGCGTGATTGTGTTAGCGCTAACAAGGGCAATGCTAATTAAAAGGACAACAATCTAGGTGCAAAGTTAGCTTGAGGTTAAAGTGCGTGATTGTGTTAGCGCTAACAAGGGCAATGTTAATTAAAGGACAACAATCTAGGTGCAAAGTTAGCTTGAGGTTAAAGTGCGTGATTGTGTTAGCGCTAACAAGGGCAATGCTAATTAAAAGGACAACAGTCTAGGTGCAAAGTTAGCTCGAGGTTAATTTAGTGCGTGATTGTGTTAGCGCTAACAAGGGCAATGTTAATTAAAGGACAACAATCTAGGTGCAAAGTTAGCTTGAGGTTAAAGTGCTTGATTGTGTTAGCGCTAACAAGGGCAATGCTAATTAAAAGGACAACAATCTAGGTGCAAAGTTAGCTTGAGGTTAAAGTGCGTGATTGTGTTAGCGCTAACAAGGGCAATGTTAATTAAAGGACAACAATCTAGGTGCAAAGTTAGCTTGAGGTTAAAGTGCGTGATTGTGTTAGCGCTAACAAGGGCAATGCTAATTAAAAGGACAACAATCTAGGTGCAAAGTTAGCTCGAGGTTAATTTAGTGCGTGATTGTGTTAGCGCTAACAAGGGCAAAGTTAATTAAAGGACAACAATCTAGGTGCAAAGTTAGCTTGAGGTTAAAGTGCGTGATTGTGTTAGCGCTAACAAGGGCAATGTTAATTAAAGGACAACAATCTAGGTGCAAAGTTAGCTTGAGGTTAAAGTGTGTGATTGTGTTAGCGCTAACAAGGGCAATGTTAATTAAAGGACAACAATCTAGGTGCAAAGTTAGCTTGAGGTTAAAGTGCGTGATTGTGTTAGCGCTAACAAGGGCAATGTTAATTAAAGGACAACAATCTAGGTGCAAAGTTAGCTCGAGGTTAAAGTGCGTGATTGTGTTAGCGCTAACAAGGGCAATGTTAATTAAAGGACAACAATCTAGGTGCAAAGTTAGCTTTGAGGTTAAAGTGCGTGATTGTGTTAGCGCTAACAAGGGCAATGTTAATTAAAGGACAACAATCCCTGACATGTTCAGCTTTGAAGGGCAATGTTAATTAAAAGGACAACAATCCCTGACATGTTCAGCTTTGAAGTTTTAGTTCAGCTTGATGTTCATGTATATTTTGAGCATTAAACTTTATTCTGTTAAATTTTCAATGTGTCAAAGTTTTTACGACGGTGTTTACAAATAGGTTTTCTATTGAACATTTACCCTTTAAGGTTTCCTCTTTAAATATTTAAATTCTAAGATGTATAAATATTCCATATGCGGGTTATGTTGGCACAGGAAAGGGGGAGTTTACCGTACACGATTCTGCAGACAGTTGTACAAATATAGCAGCACATTCTGCAAGGACAATAGAAGTTATCTGGTCCGGAATTCGATCTCAGCTGATCTGACATTCCTATTGTCAGCTGGTACATGTTACAATGTAAACTAGAGATTTTTTTCTGTATAACTATCTATATCCAATATGGGCAGGACTGTAACTTGTCACAGTGGATCTGATGTGTTAACATTGATTAATCAATGATTGTCTTTTACATTTTTTGCAAGTTCTTGATAAGGAATGCAAAAGCAGTACCATGTATGGGTTATATAACTAATTGAAACGAAACCACCTAGTGATTCAAATAGTTCCTCATGAATCTTTAATAATAATGTATGTTTGACATTTACATTTGCATTGTTTGACATCATTTGGCTTTCGATGACAGAGTAGATCAAGTTCATATTCACAATGCATTTTAAGTTGATTTCCTTCTTTCCTACAATTATAAGGCTGTTATTCAAAGCTTCCTGAAAATGTCCAATATATAACTGTTGTACATAGTAATGCATCAATTTCTATCACTTTGTAAGTAAAAACAACCTATTTTTATGTCATGTTTGTCAGTGAACACCTGAATTTGTAAGAGCAATTGAATGTTATGTTTGTAAATACTGCCCCTAGTTACTTATACTTACATATGAGGCATGGTGTGGGAAAACCGGGCTTAATGCATGTGCGTAAAGTGTCGCCCTGGATTAGCCTGTTCCACAGGCTAATCCGGGACGGCACTTTCAGCCTACAGTGTATTTATGTTTAGAAGAGACTTCCTTGAAACAGAAAATACCGTAAAAGCGGAAAGTGTCGTCCTGGATTAGCCTGTGCGGACTGCACAGGCTAATCCAGGACAACACTTTACACACATGCATTAAGCCCGGTTTTCCCACGATGTGCCTCATATATAAGTTGAAAAAAAAACACTAATATTTGCAATGTATACTTGATGAATATTTGTTTCACATCAGTATAAATGACCAGGCATACTTCAATATTCTCACAGAGACAAGTGCTTTGTGGATGATGTTGATCAAGTAATCCAATGCAGGAAATGTATCAAATTCATTCAAGTGCATGCACTTCGTAGATATGCATATGCGTAGATATGCAGAATTCTAATTGGCGATTGGTTGAACCTCAACTTTGTACTTGAAGAAGGTCAGATTGATTGTTGAAACCAAGTTGGAGAGGTTTTCAATATTAAATACACAAAAAAACATGACTTTGGACTTTGAAAAATGAACCATCTTGGAGCAAACTGTTTAATATTTCGATATGTCAGCAATGTAATAAATGATGATAGATATTAAGGGTCAGTGAACTGAGATTGATAAATAATATTCACAAAATATTAAGAAAATAATGTTTGCACTATATCATCAGGTCAGAATCATGATGATCTAGAATTTCAATTTGTCACTGTGGAGTTTAATTAGTTGCTGCTGTAGATCACTTGCATGAGAATTGCAGCATAGCCTGAAAGTTGCGCAATGTTTTGTTAGGTATTGTAATGCTTACTGAGGTATTTATATGAATGAGTATCATACTAAGACGAGAGGAAACTGTTGTTCCTAACACATTTGTAATGGCAAAGAAGCTATAAAATTGATAATAAGACCACATAAATTGCTTTATTATTGGGTGGGGGTGTAATACAGAATCATCTGTATACACATTCCACCAACTGTTGCCAGGTGACTGTTCATTTACAAGATCAGCGCTACTGCTGGCTATGTAGAATAGGTACACAGAGATGAAATCAAAGAAAAACATGCTTGTTGCATTTTATGATTGCATTTCAGTTTAAATCAGTTGGGCTATAATTTAAAACATTGAATTCATGGATACCTTAGTTCCTTTAATCCACAGTCACAAATTAATATTTAAAAAACACTGTCACGGCAAATAAGAACTGGTGTCTTCATAGGAAAGGTTTTCTTTTTGCTATTCATGCTATCCTGAATATGGTCCCGTTTTTTTTGGACAGGAAAGGTTTACTTTTGCCATTTATGCTATCCTGAATATGGTTCCGTTTTCTTCATAGGATAAGTTCTTTTTGCCATCGCCATGCTAATATGCTCTCGTTTTATTCTTACAGCAAAGGTTGTTAGCAAAAGCCCTATATGACAATGTGGCCGAGTCGCCGGATGAGCTCGACTTCAAACGAGGCGATGTCCTCACAGTCCTTGAGCAGGAGACGAGCGGACTCGAGGGCTGGTGGTTGTGCTCATTGCGCGGGAAACAGGGCATCGCCCCAGGCAACCGACTGAAGATGATGACTGGTCTGATGGCAAATCACGTCCGGTCTCACACCAGTGACTTCCAGACGAACTTGGACAAGACCAAGCAGGAATGGAACAGACGCAGCTGGGACGGCTCCAACCACAAGGTGGGCAGGTTATTTTTCTTGCATTTTGAAAAACATAAACCGTCTGCTGAAAGCCAGAGGGGCCATTATCCTTCTTTGTGAATATGCTGATGAACCCTTTTGTCTTTTATGGGATGAGAAGTGCTGTTGCAACCCAAATTCAACCATATTAGAACTATATTAAAATATTAAAATAGGAACAATGAATTGTTTTGTTGGATAACATTATAATTTGGTCATTCAGCACATAAATTGAATTGTTTTGTGGTTGAGTAACATCTGAAAATCTTGCATTATTTTACATTTAATGATTAAAACAAAACATTAGTCAAATTTTTGATTGATATGATAGCTGTGAGTTAGATGCACATTGCAGCCAAGGGTTGCATGCTTCTGTAATTGTACCCTCTTTCTGGGTTCAACCAGTGTGTTTCATGATTTTCTAGCAGACGGTTGTGTGCGGTTTTGATATTTGCATGATTGTGCAGTTTGTGAGAATGTTGCTTTTTGTCAGGAGACTATTATGAACTTTTTTGTTTTGCAATTCTAATTTCTATCTTTATGTGATGATTGAGACTGAATTCATCTTGATAAACCTTCTGGGCTCTATTGTTTGCTTTATAATCATTCATTTAGGCACAGAAAATGAGTCACAGTTATATCTCATTGTTTACTGTTCTCTTTCTTACAGTTGTCATCATTTGGTCCCCAAGAAATCTTCAATTTTTCACTTCATATGCTTTCTGTGATGACAGACTTTGCTTTGTCCAACGAAATCTCGGTCCATTAATTCAGGCGGTCGTTCACCCCACTTATTTAGATTATTTCAGTATATTTGTAAATAGTTAATTGGGAAATTTCTCAAGTGTACTCCAATGCTTTGTGTGCAATTAGTGTGCCATTGTGGTCTGGCACAGTGTTTTTTTATGGCCATTTTTGGGCCGATATTCGGCCCCATTCCCCAGATTAAAAGGTATCTATTTTTCCCCTATTTTTACCTAAAATTTCCCCTCAGAATGTAAGCTTTATTTTGAAACAAGAATGAACAAAATCTGACAAAAATCGACTAAGACAGAGGATTTTTTGTAATATATCTCAGCAATTTTTCTTCAAACCAAATTACAGAAAAATCTAAGTTATCATTGGTTGCAGCAAAACAATTGATTAATTAATGTTTTATAACAAAGTAGAATATAAACATGTTAATTTACTAATAATGCTTTTCTAAAAAAAATCCCCTTTTGCTGTAAAATTCCCCATCTGAAGGGCCCCGCCGCCTTTCCCTCAAAGACGAAAACAAACACTGTGGCATAATCAACTTTCTGTACATTTATATTCAGAACTTACTGATTGGAAATATTTCAAAGGTGTCTCTGGTGGATAAAAATTGAATGTGTTAGATTGCATTATCCCTCAGTCATAGCGACTGCAAAAAATAATTTCCTGCGCTCAACATGATGTCTTCATTGTCTTGCTTGATTTTGAATATTGTGCCATTCAGTTGGAAGTGTTTATTAAACATGTAGTATTTTGGATGTTGAAACATGTTAAATGATTCGGTTTCACTATTGGGTTTTGGTGTATTAAATTCTGCATCTTTGTCGTGCGGCACGTCTTTGGTTTCCTTCGAATTTTTTCCAACACTTCCTGTTTATTAGTTACGAGAATGACATCTTCTGGTTTAATAACCTTTAGCTATATGATGTTGTCATTGAATATGAAATCGTTGATGGCATCATGCAATAGTGATATCAAATACTTTGGCTCAAGATTTCCATAATCTGTAGTTAGTCATGGGAGGTTTGACTATCGCAAATTATCACTGATTTTATTTGTTGGGTCAGGACATAAGCATACACCAGGTGTTCGAGGGGGGAATCCTTGAAGAATATCAAAATATGGTTGAAAATGTCCACAATGTAATTGGGGAATCCATAAACAAAATTATCATTTAGCTAGCTCAAACAGCTAGCATTGTATTTTGGTATCGTTTGCTTGAACAATCAAACATGTGGTCATACATTGATGAATCTACAAGTAATTCTGAAGCTCAAATTGAGTTTTGTTCAATGCCGAAAAAGTGTGTAAATTGTGCATGAGAGATATTTCACATGTTTGCGTGGTTTATGTCTGCTTATCTCGTGTCCGTTACATGTAGCTTTAGTGTGCTTTAGGACTCATGTTGCAAAAATATGTATTTTAGGCGTGTCGTGGGAAAACCGGGCTTAATGCATGTGGGTAAAGTGTTGTCCCAGATTAGCCTGTGCACATTCCGTCTACAGTGGATTTATGTTTAGAAGAGACATCCTTGAAACAGAAAATACCATAAAAGCGAGAGAGTGTCATCCTGGATTAGCCTGTGTGGACTGCACAGGCTAATCTGGAATAACACTTTACGCACATGCATTAAGAGCGGATTTCCCATGATACTCCTAATTTTATACACTAAATATTTTTATTCTCATTGTTATATATCAGTACCAACATTATTGTCTTCTAATTGGAGTTCCGTGCCTTTCTTTGGTTTTCAAAGTTTTTTGGATGGTTTCTGCTTTAGTGGCTGCGAGTGCCACACACCTACAGAGCCCAGGTATTCAATGATAACAATAATAATAAAAAGGCTTACACACATATTTCTTTTAATTGTTTGAAGAAAAAAAAACAGGAAATAAAAACACATTAAAATTCTCTGTTTAACTCAAGGCGTTTGAAGTTGCTTTGATCCACAAACAAGCAGAATTCCAGCTTTTCATTGACATTTTGTAAAGGCCCAAAAAAAAGTTATGTTTCTGGTCTCCTGCCCCAAAAGATAAGGGTCGGTAGGTAGGGATTTGTTTTTAAATTATTAATTTTTTTAATGATGGGAGAATGGTTTGTGTTGTACCCGGTGACAGTCTTTTTCAGTCTTTATTATTTTTGGACCAAAAATATGTAGGGTCGGCAGCAACAGTAAAGGGTTGGTTGGGAGACCAGAAACGGGACTATTTTTTTGGGGGGGCCTTGTCAGTTTAGTGCTTTATAAGCGTCCATGTTCGCAGTTCATTTACAATTAATAGAATGCCATAAGAGTTAACGAAGCAGTTAACTACTTGTATAGAATTTTTGTTATGAAATCCCCTTAAGGTAGAAATAACACTATTGATGGCTGATGTATATTGCATGATTTAAAGATTTGTTTATTGGCTGAACAGAAAGGACATTGTTAGGCAAATGAAAATTGATAGGCTTCATAAAATTTCAATGTCTTGTACCGCTTTCCAGTGGTTGGCCAGCTTGTTTCAGTGTTAGGGAATTAGGTTATAATAATGGGAAAATAATTGTGTTTTCTACCATAAAGTAAACATTGTGTGGTAAATGGAGAATGTGTTAAAAGGGCATCCAAGTGAAAGAATTCCTTCTGTATATTAATTATATAGTGTGAAATGTCCACTGTCAGTACGAACGATACTGGTATCATAGAGCATTTCCAAAGTACTGATGAAGACTTTGCTTACTTCTCCAGAAAGCTATGTCATGTGTGAAGTGAATACATGTGATAATACAAATATTTTGTATGGAATCAACTAGACTGGTCTTGAAAAAAGGTTAAGTAAATATATACCCAATAAATAGCATAAATTATTGTTCGTATATTAAAAATCATTCGACTATCAGCTGCATATTGGAAGAACTTCTAACACCAATTTTGCAGACATCACTTTGTGTTTACCTATAATAATAAGTTTGCATCTGCCATATTTATGTTGGCTCTGAGATGTGTTTGTGGAGCTATTCTTTGCCTCATCTACTGGGCCAAGGTGTTTATCAAACACATACCTTTCTGTTGATTTTACCACTTGTCTGTCTAAACATAGCCTGCTAGCTGATTGCCTTCATTATAGCTGCATCTGACCCTCTCTTGACCAGTGTCCAGCTAATTAGGACGATGAGTTTGAAATGACCACCTGTCTCGTATTATCTAAACAATTGTTTTTGAGCCATTCAAAATTGTTACATGTATACAGGTATTTTATTTAAGTATTTTGATGTCAGGAAATATGTATTTTTTTGGAATTAAATTCACCGTAGAGGGTGTGAGAGAATACTTGCTGGTTCAATGTTTTGTTTCATATAAGCAGTAGAAGCATTGGTTTAATTTTATAAAGATAAAATATTATTTTATATTTTTACCATCCCCCCCCCCAAAAAAAAAAAAACATGAAATAAATATTGGCCATAAGTTATAAGAAAATCATTATATAAAACAATATGAACATTAACATTTTATTTAAACAAAACTACTGGACATGCAAATAAGTCATGGCCTTGACCTTGACCTCAGGGTTCCTCCTGTTCCAACCCATGAGAAGTGGGGGGGTGGTCCTGATGCAAATCTGCCCTGGCAGCCAGAAACACCACATGTACATACATCCATCTTATTTTTAAACAGTTCTTAAGAACTCATGCTTCATTTATTTATCTTTTATGAGCAGGAAGCTCTAAACTGGGGGATAAATCTGGCTGCTGTTTGGAGCTGGGATGCCTCATTGGCCCTGGAATCTCACAACTGCTCTGGTATGGGTGATGCCAGTGAGGCTGGGCTATGTGAAACATTGTGGCTCCTTGTGAAATGATCTGATAATTATCTAGATCTGAGGTGCTGTTTGAATTATAATGATGATAATAGTAATTTATTATTATGTTAGTAGAAGTAGTAGTGGTTGTAGCAGTTACTTTTTTAGTAGCAACAGCACCAGCTGCATTACTTATAAATATTATATCTACAATAAAACTATATCATTATTCATAACTGTACAGCTTTAGTAATTACACTCATGAAACACAGTTTACTGTATTTTGTGCTTAAACTCTTTTAAAAGCTTAAAAGTTATATTATTTTATAATGTATTATTTAAATGAACAAATGTCACCATTTTGAAAAAGAAAGCAAATTCCAAGACACAGAAATATCTTTAATTTAAAACAGAACCATTTTATAGAAAGATAAAAACTTCCATGTAGGAGCAGCAGTCAATATGTTTTTCGACAAAGACAATAGAACATGCCCGAATTCAATTGTTTTATGTGAACATCATTGTGTTAATTGTTTTTGCAACTGGAAAATATACAAGCAACAGCTAGCACCGTCAGGAACAGCAACAGCTAGCATTGTCAGGAACAGCAACAGCTAGCACCGTCAGGAACAGCAACAGCTAGCTCCGTCAGGAACAGCAACAGCTAGCACCGTCAGGAACAGCAACAGCTAGCACCGTCAGGAACAGCAACAGCTAGCACCGTCAGGAACAGCAACAGCTAGCACAGTTCGACTTAGCTGTTTTCTCACTCAGCATTCTTTATTCTCTTTTAAGAATACTGAGAATTGCTTTGTGAATGCTGTATGCAGTACATACAGGCATGAATAAAACCTTTATTACTAGTTCATAGGCAAAAATAGAGCTGGTTTTACATTTGTGTAATGCTTTATTTTGAAAAGCTGCACATTAAAATACATCAAGTGTTTTCACTAGAAGAGATGCATCAGTAGTAGGTTTGTTCATTATAAGTAATTAATGTTCAGGTAAACTGAGGTAAATTAAAAGTTGAGCAAGATCCATCATTATGTAAGGTAATGCCAGAAGAACTGGCTTTGATTAGAGTCAGCTGCTTTTTTCTCATGGTTGAATAATTAACAGCTGATTTTCGAGATAATGTATGTCAGAGATATTATATTATGATTTTATGAGTTTTGTCATTTCCGGTAGCTTTTCTACAGGTGGATTAAATTCAAACAGGAATCGCGGATGTTTCCACCTTCAGAATGAAGTGTTTCTGGAGATTCTTCATTAATGAGACATTCCAGAATTGAAGATTTTGTGGGTTATCTGATCCCACAGACATGAAGTTTAAAAATAAGTCTTATCTCTATAAATATAATATAGATACCTGGAATGGATCTGGAATAGTGCCCGAGATAAAATCAAGTTTTTTGTTGGATATAGGGAGTGGTATGGCTGATCTGAATAACTGACCTGCGCAGTATACATTATAATAAATTCGGTGAAACAAAGGTGATTATGGGTAAAGGTTCTTTTACTGGCAGATTTGACTGATACCTGATTCTGTTTGTGATCAGCAGCATTTTTTCCAGGAAGGAAAACTATTAAGAGATGAAAAGTGTGGTTGGTGACAAACTCTTTTCTCACATTACATTTCATAGAAATATACATGTACATAATCCATAGAAATATACATGTACACAATTATAGCAGATGATTTCTGTCATGGGTAGTAAAACGCAAAAGAGAACGTTTTTGAGTTCAGATTCTCAGCCCAGAGACTCGAATCCTCCATATTTTGCACCTTAGTCCACCAGTCTAAACTGTCCCATTCTAGACACTTTCCCCACCATGTTTATATCCTTGTTTACCGTGAAAAGCATAAACATAATTGTCACAAGCCGGGCTGTTCTGACCTGTTGATATATGCAGTGTGACTGTTATGGTAAAAATGCATGCCGAAATGTGCAGTGTAATGCTATTGTGGGAATTTATGATGTAATTATTCAGTACATGCAAAGCTGAAGAGAGGCAATAAATTAGTATAAATAAACTGCAACATTTTTTTCCAAAATTAATTGTACTCATGCTTTTGTCAACATTTAATATCATAATGAAATATAATGATGCTTTGGGGGAACCTTTGTGTAACATGTTATTTATCATTTGCAGATTTTATAAAAATTGTATAATAGAACAGTTTAGGTAAATTGAATACAAAAATTCATTAAAAATATAGATGACAAAAATGATTTTCAAAATAACAGAATTTGCTTACTTTGAAGTTGAGCACTTTTATGTATATTGCATAATTATATTGAAATGTTTCTCCAACCATAACTCACAGAATATTTGACCATCTGTTTGTCTAGATAATGGTCTGCCATAGACATGTGATTATTTATTAATGTAACAGCTACCTTGTTTTATGTAACATCACATTTAAGCGTATGGGACACTCCAGAAGAGGTGTTAATTACTGAAACACGCATTATCCCCATGTGCAATGGTTGCACTTTGAAAATGAAATTCTGTTGGTTACCAGGTGCATAAACAAACTTAGATATTATATGGGCTTAAGGTGAGTAATTTGTTTTTGGAGATGGCACGGAAAGTGCCAATGTGGAGTCAGATACTTGAGTGTAACCAGTCACTGTGGCAAGCTTTTCGCTACAACAGACACATTCAGTGCCGAAGTCTTGTATGTAATAGCGTCTATGGAAGCAGTTAGCATGTTGTTGTGCCTAGTAATGTGGCACGTGTGAATCCAAGGTGACAATGTTTGTCATCCGCAGCGCAGAGTTGACAACCCTTCTCGAACCTGGATGATGATTTACACCCCATTGCAGGGTTTCAAATTTACAGATCTGGCTGTTGACCACACATGCCCACTTCTTCCATATTTCCCAATACATTGAATGGAATATCTCACTTGAGATCTCTTTCATTATGGTCACATATCAGTCACATGCCTTTCTTGGATTTCTTGCATGTGATTCCCTCTTCCTTGAAAGGAATTTTTTTAAGTTTTGAGGCATCTCGGAAGTGTCAAGACTTGATTAGAAACTCAGAGAGTTCAAACTATCCACCAAACATTTCCTTTTTCATATTACACATGCCCTTTATATTCCTATATTAATTGTGTACTTCTCATTTTGTTCTTGCTCGGTTTGAATTTATATGGTTTCTTTCTGTTTATGGTGTCTACAAAATTAAATTTCATTAAAATTAATCTTTGCTTTTCCATTTTGGTGATATCTTGTCTCGAAAATCTGTACAAAAAAGTTATTAAGCAAACATTTGAGTTAATCATTCCTGGATAATCTATGGGTATTATCAATTATTAATTGATGTACTGAAAGTAACTGTAGCACATGAATATAAACCAGCATCTAGGTGACTGAAGCTGCTATTATATTTCCCAGTGTTATGATTGCTATATAATTATCTAATCAAATCAGCTGCAGATAATTAGCCTGAACATTGATTAACCATGGTCAGAACAAAGGAATGGGCAGTGTGACATGGTCAGGAGTAATGGTCATACTCACTGACCTATGGTCTCAAGAAGTGGACACTGGTCATTGTTGTGACATGTGCAGGGCTTTAGTTCGTTTGAAAGTGATCCGTACTAGCTGGTGTGGTGGTCAGTGATTTTAGGATGTTATTGACCATCTTGACCATTGGTCAGTGGTCAAGAGTTTTGACAACAGTCTCTGGGAATTGGAACTGTAATTGCTTTTATTAATAACTGGAATTCGATTTGTATAATTTAGCTTATTTACTGCTCAAGCTTGAAATCTGACACAAGTCTTTGTTATTGGCATAAAGTTCGCAGTTTACGGGCAATTGATTCAATCATGTTAATTATAGAGTGGTGGAAAATATGAGAAATTCTCTGAAATTACTTTGGACTGGACAAAATAAAATGCTATCAAACATTTGCCATTTATGTGTGGCTTGAGGAAAATGGAGACTGATTAGTCTACCAAGTTAATGGGGGTCTTTATTAAGGGAAATAAGAAACCATTGTTCAGGATTTTTTTTTGGAAATGGCTAGTCTCTAAATTTGCAATAAATGACAGTTTTTGATTGTTTCCATGATAACAAGGCAATTCACAGTCAAATTCCCAGAATTATTATCTTGTTTCATCCCCTAATGGTAATGTGACCCAAGGCAATTGTCATCACAATCCTAAGAAGCTTCATATTAAATGACATCTGTGTCAGAAAGAGGCTTTGCAAATTTCAGCTGGAATCCATCAAATGAAGATGTCACTAGAGAGGTATTATCAAGGTACAGACAATTTATTTGTCTAACTCTTCTTTAGGATAACTATCAAGCAAATAAATGAATATTTTCAAATAAATCACGATTTATTAAATAGTTAGACACTTGTACTGCTTATGAAATAGATTCTGTTTAGTATTCTCCTGTTTCGGATGTTTCATTTATAGATTCTTTAAACAAAATAAAAATAAGAGTGATCTGATAAAATTTTTGGTAAACAATGCAAGTTAATTCTGAATATCTCTTTGATCTATAAATGACTGTTCACTTTTATTTGGAATTCAAGGCCACAGTCCCACTTCATTTAACTGTATATACAATGAAATAATATATAGGACATCTCTGTGTCTGTTCTGCAATGCTCATTTTGCACAACAAATGGCAGTGTTGCATATGAAGCTTTCATGATGACAGTATGCTGTATACCAGTGTCCTTGGTCACAGTTAAAGGGGCACACTTTACAGATAATGTGGTCTCCATAAACCCTCTTTCTCAACCTTTTGTCTAGTTTTTCACCATATTAATCATTATGAGGGGTCCTTTAGTAAAGGGGTGAACACAAGTAGCTGGTGCAGAATTAATTTGCTACACCTGATGGTTGACATTTGAGAGTCAGATAGTTAATTAAACACCAGTAGATGTAACTGTAGAGAAACTGTTGGTTGCCCCATTAGCCCAATTAAGATCTGATTTCTTGGCAAGAGGAATAAAGTTTAATTTGCCCAAGGTGACTGACATGCAATGATTGATTACTTATGTAATTAATGCTTGCATGTCTGATATTAAATAAACTTTTATCAGATTTCATAAATATTTACGTGCATAATGTAATAATGTACAAATTCGATGGCAACCATTACAGCAATAATGGAGCCGTAAAATGATGTGGCACGATTTAAAATGTCTGTTGTAGAATTGATAATAAGTAAAACCGAATAGTTTGAGAATCCAGTAACTGAAGTCCAGAGCCACCATGACTACGCATTATTTGTGAGTGACTCTTTATTAAACATTTGCTTATGGTCAAACAAATACAATGAACAAAGAGAGCCAAGTTAATTGAAATTTTTGAGTGGTTCATAAAAGAAAGGCAATATTTAAGGAATCAAGATATTTCCAAGCAAACATAGCGGCTGCTTGAGTCTGCCAATAAAGTTCCGTGATTTGATGGACAGCCATTGTTGACCTCAGAGAAAGGACCAGGTCTCCTTGGTGGCACATCCGAGTTTGCTGACCAATTAAGGGTGAAGTGGGCGAGATGAGGACCTGATAGGGGTTCACATTGACAAGGGTCTATTAAGGACACGCGATGGACACTGGATATATTCCCATTTCAGATATGGCAACTGTTGTCAACATTGTGCTTTGCCCCACACGCGACTGAACTATATATGGCTGAAAATGATTTACCCGGATTCTCTTAAGGAAATGATTTTTTCTAGAGCCAGAACAAACAATATAACTCCTGGGCAAGAATAAACAATGTTACTCATAACGGACAGGCATGCAAATGGTTTTAACAGAAACATTTGTTAGGACTTACTAAAAAGCTTAATCTTGTCAGCCCATGAAGAAAGGTTTTTATCTTGTACAAAATGAAATCGTAATTTAGAACTTGTAAACTTGTCCTGAAAGCAATTATGTGTATCAACTTAAGATCTGCTAGCCTTGCACAAGATCACCTTTGCACATTTCCATATTTGCTCCTCAGTATGTACAAGATTGTAATGTTGTTCCCCAAACAAAACCAAAGCCATTTTGAGCTTGTGAAGTTTCTACCATTGCTTTGAAGTCTGGTGTAGCCAGGGTTGACCCCATCTTAGGGACAAGCAATTTATCTTGTAACTTCGTCATCCGCCTCATGTTTTCTCCATATATAGAACACTGTGTCTGGTGTCTTAGCCGTAAACATGTTTACCACTGTGTATGTTATCATAATGTTAACAAATTTAATTACATTGGCAAAGCTTTAAGAAACAAGTCTCTTGTTCTATAATCATTTGAGCTGAATTTAAGGATTTCATGTTGATTTTGACCTGATTGTTATCAAATGGTTTCGGGTAGTTTATTTGATATAAGATAAGCATAGACGGAATGTTAGACAATTGTTCAAATACTGTTAAAAGACTTTTTTTTCCAAAATTCTTTGTGCCCATGTTGCATAACTCATCATTACCAGTTTCTCGTTTTATTAAGTATTCAGGGCAGACAAACAGTTGGTGTCGTCTTGAGCATAGTGGCTTTTTATCAACTAAACATTGTGTTCTAATCACCTTGCAATAATTTGTCCGATTTGAACAAAAATATAGTCCATTTGAACAAAAATATAGTCCGTTAAAAACATGAGTCATTAATAATGATACATGTTAAAATTAAAGAGTGACAGCATGACGTCATAAATTAGCTGGGCTTTCAAATCTGCAAGCAATTACCAACACCCAAAGCAATGAAATGCAGAGTGCACAAGTAGATTAATCACTGGTCTTTAAAGAAATAAAGCTGAATTTTGATCAGTGTTAGTAACTTATGCCCAGATGCCACTGGCATACACTAAGCATGCGATTTGCTCTTGTATTTTGTGTTAAGGTAATTTTGTCCTTGTCTCAGAGCCGTCTACATTTGTTCCCACCAAAAAAAAAAAAAAAAAATCGACCTACCTACCCATCTTGAAAATTCTGGGTCACGTTACCGCAAACAAACTTTTTTTAAGGATAGCCCTATGGGTCCAGTGTTTTTATTGCACTTGAAGCCTTCAAAGTATTGTTACTTTGGATGGGTGTGCTCAATACAACATTCATTGCATCTAATGACAAACTGAAAGGGCATGTACAGAACTAGTTACTTTATCTGATTTTTATTGAATGTATAATGAAAGTTGACTTTGTGGTGACACATTTCCGCTCCATAATGCCTCCATGATATTTAAAACAGAGACATCTGAACGTTTTGCTTGCAGATTATGATAATCAGATTGTGATGGCACGTCTGCCTTATTTATGCAAATTGCACCCTCATATTATGCATACTTATTTTCTAACTTATAACTTACATAACATAACGCATCATCACTTTTATGTGACAAAATACTGAATAATGGCACCAAGCCAAAATGATGAGGCATTAATTTTGTCACAAGTGTCCTAGTTTTACAGTTTTCATCTGTGATTATAAGCCATTTTTATACCCTGCACTGGCTTTTTTTGTATATTGTTGTCAGGACATTTCTATTCTTTTATGACTTCAACTGCTTGTGCTCAATAGACCTATGGATTTCCTTCCCTTGTGATATTTCATCCTAGTCAAAACATTGTTTGCCATCAATTGATTATCATTGTTTCTGATACGGCAACACTAGAAGCGTTGTACAATTAACATTGGTGCTTTGCATTTCAATCATTCGCCGAGCATCAATTGTTCAAACACATTGTATGGCTTTTTACAGCAGAAACACTTGTGACGTCTTTTCTGTTCATTAATCAATTTCTGGACATCACGATTTGTGAAGATGTTGTAAACATGATCTTGCAACTTTGGTCACTGCATTGGTCCTAAATTTATGCCATGATTAAGTCAGTGAGTTGATGAGCTGATTGTGGTAAGTGCCACACGCATTTTAATGATCGCATGCACGTCAAAATGTCTGCAATATTCGTAGAAATGGTTACATACGAATTCCAGATGGTTTTTGGAGGATTTCCGTCTGGTATCAGAGTATAAACAATAAAAAATAAATAAAAATAAATGCTTTCCAACCTTTTGTTAGTAGCCAGAAATGCGTGTTTTGTTATGTAAATATGGGTTGTTTATTGTCTCACATTTGCTGACTACAGATGTATATAGCAGATAAACACTGACAAACTAGGTAAGTGCCACCGATTTGGTGAGTGCCCCTCCCCCCAGGTCATTGCATGGTATCCTTATCAAGAGGTACTGTGGACACACCTGTGCACAAAATCAGAACATGTTACCTATGTTTCAGATGTTATTAGGTTGGGGTGAACATACACCAAATGTTTGCTGAGCAAACCCACTTGTCCTGTGAAGATAGGTTTGAGTAAACAATGGCGGTGATCAGTGTTTTCTTGCGTGTACATATGGATGAATATATGAGGCATGTCTTGGGAAAACCAGGCTTAATGCAAGTGCATAAAGTGTCATCCCAGATCAGCCTGTGCAGTCTGCACAGGCTGATCAGGGACTACACTTTCCACCTGCAGTGGATTTATGTTTAGAAGAGACTGCTTTGAAACAGAAAATACCATAAAGTGGAAAGTGCTGTCCTGGATCAACCTGTGCAGACTACACAGGCTGATCTGGGACGACACTTTATGCACTTCCATTAAGCCAGGTTATCTAAAGAAATGCTTTATATCATTTGAATTGTATAATGGCCTTAAGCTATGTGTACACATCATTATTTGCTCTGTAAGATAGGCAAATAACGTTTTTTTTTATGATAATTTGTTTGGAAGTGATTTTGTTGTTGTATTCATAACTGTATGATCAGTTTTGTGTTTTGCTGAATTTATTTTAGTTTGAAATAAAATTGGGGTGTGTGCGAGAGAGATAAATTTGCTGTGGTTCTGATCATGGTACCATTGTCATAGAGTTTGCATGATAATAAAATTTAAATATTTAACAACAAGCTCCATTCTTATTGAAAGAAGGGAATTTTTCAGCAGATGCCACAATCATTGTAAGCTTATTACAATAAAGCCACGTGCCAATACCTTCTGTCAGTATTAAGGTCCATCGTCACTATGGTAACTATCTTAGAAGCTTCACATTTTAGAAGAGCAAATCTATGACTGTAACTAGGCATTTTGAGCAATTGTTGTTCATTATGGGATCTCTTTAGATTAGAAGATGAGCTTGGCCTGTTCAGGGCATCTGACAGGAGTATGGAGATCAGCATTTGTAAGATATCAGCTGCCAGGGGGAATCAGTATAAGCCTCTTTATATAATTGGATTTAATGGAATTCTACTTAACATTTAAATATCGGTTATGTCAGAATATGACTGCGGCATAATGCAAAGGGTTCCTTAATTCAACTGTCATTTCTTATGAATGATTTTGGAAAAGTGATTTTAAATTTGGAGGTTCTCAGTTCAAATGATAAACTGGGTAATATTGCTCTGTTTACAGGAGAAATTCATTAAATAAATAAAAAAAAGAGTAAAATATGTGATTATTTTTTTCTTGAAATCTTGTGTTGTCTGCTTTATTTACAAGCTAACAAAATGAAATTTATGTCAGAACAGGGTCCCGAATAGTATAATGCATCAAGATCGTAAGCAATTATTTAGCTCAAGGTGAACTGGAGTGAAAGTGTATTCGATACACTGTTGTTGTTGACAAATAAATACTTCTTTAATAGTTAATAGGGATGCAACGGGTAGCAAATTTTTGTCAGGTCGGGTATCTTTCTTCGGGTCGGGCATTTGCGGGTTGGGTCGGGTATTTATATAAGTAAAAGTACAAATCAACTTTGTACCTCTAGAGGGCTGTTCCGATGAGTAAACATTGTTTCTACTTAAAGATTAGAAAATAAATGAAATTATTCTCGTTTGTGACATGTTCACATACAGTTTTGGTGTCAGACTTGTATATTTGAATATATCTGCCCTTCTCTTTGCATATATATTGCTTGACAAAGCGTATTGGGCATCATCCATCAGTTTCTCTGATATCCTTGTTATTAATTGTCATTGTAATACTGCTCACATCTAAAATCGATCAGAATTTAGCTAATTTGCAGCATGATTATATGTTGTGATCGGACATTACGGTAGGTCTGTAATACTGTTGGAAAGGAACTATGAAGTTTGAACTGTACCTGTTTCACTAGACTTTTGTCATCAACTTTGTTGTTTGTAAACGAGAATTCTGGGCCGAATAGGGCCCAATTTCTCCAGCTCTAGAGTATATTCATTTATTTTACCCTAAAATCTCATTTTTTCCTATTAATGACGTATTTTTAACTTACCTGTTGCATCCCTATTAACTATTAAGTCTTTTATGTATTAGTTGAATGATAAGAAAACCAACAAAGTTATCAAGTTAAAACTGGGAAAAATACATGTATACAGATTATTTGCATTACAGGATATTTAAGTTCTAAGAAATAAACCTTGATAGAATCTTTGTTTTCAAAACAAGTATTATCGTTTCCATAAATACAGATTTGTTCGGTTAGTTATTTGCAGAGGGTTTACGGTAATAATTCAGCAGAAAATAATGCACGCGCTTCTTGTGTATGCATATATATTCACGTTATAAAGGTATTGATTCTTCATTCGAGGCGTGAATTTGACAGGGAAAATATATGGCGCCGGAAAAGGAAAGGATGAATACTAAATAACCACACTCCCAAACGTCAACAGTTTTGTTTGCTGTCAAAATTTGATCACTTCTTGTTATTAATAATAAATTTGACATTTACTTAGGTTTGGTCATATAAATAATGAAGCGCTGAGTTTAAATTCAGTCCTGTTAAAAGCCAATGCACTCTGCCACACCTATTTCCGCAACTTGACGGTTTGAAACTCCTTGGCTTAAGACGTACATTACAGCTGTTCAGTGGCGTTCGTTCAGCGATGCACTCCAATATCCAAGAACGCCATCAGAATATTTGCTTTTATTTGTTAAAAAAACTGTCAAATAGAAACACCTATGCTTATTGGGTCTTGGTTTAATTAATTTGTTGAATATGGTTTTAGATTAAAAAGTATTGTAAGAAAGATGAGGATGATCAAAAAGGTCGAGTTTCACTATTATTTTAAGACCCAACCTGACCCGAATTTGTCAATGAGGAACCGAACTTGAGTTAATTTTTTATGGAACTGAGAATGCGGGTTATTTCGGGTATCCGTTGCATCCCTAATAGTTAAAGTGTTGTGAGATGTAATATAACAATACAATAACTGACAATGTATTCAGAAATATTCAAGTTGTTTCATTCCAACTAGACTTTATTGCCTGCTTTTCTAGATCTTTTCTCAATTTAAAAGCTAGAATAAATTTGAAATAAATCTAGTATTTTGCACCTCGGCATCAGGTAGCATGAAATTTGATTTCTGCGTGCTTGAATATCATCACATTATTTTGCCATTTACAGAGGTAGGTGTGTTTTGGGCAGAAATCACTAGCCCTTTGAAGACGCCCAAAATTCCCACATTTATGTCACACTATGGGCTGTTTATTATGTAGGAATCCCACGGGTTCACTAGGTCTTACTTATTAACTTTTTGCTGTAGATGTAAAGATTTGGGGAAATGTAATTTAAATTATTCAATCACCCTTAAATAACTGTATCTTGTTATCAGATAGGTAATGTAATTTTGTGGTAAAACAGTTGAAACATGTATAGTGTGTTCAGGTGTAATGTCTGAAATAAATAATAAACAATGAAAGTCCTCAACTAGTTTATGGACCTATGATAAATTGATATAATAAATTTATTTTGTTAAAACATTGTTGGAATATTAATGTTACCTGACAATTATAGTGAATAGTGGTCGTATTGTTAATACAATTTATACATTATTAAATATAGTATCAATCACCGTTAATTTTATTCAATTCTTATGCACCAGCAACACTGGTTTATTTAGATGTTAGAGTCGTTTTAACATTTACCAAGTTGCATTAGATTTTGAATATACAATGAGACCTTTGGTTAACGACATTAAGTCTTGTTCAGTTTAACAGCTGATTAGTTGTCTCAGATTTCAAGACATGCAATGTGCCAGTTTGTGTAAGTTTGCCCATGATATGAATTAAACACTTGCCCTGCTTGGTTAAATCTCTTCTTAATTACAATATCTTACTTTATAGCAAACTTGTGTGTTTATTCTTGTCCCAAGATTTATGTATGCTATATAAATTTGTCCAAGGTTCGACATGTGTTCAGTATCATAAAGGTTTATTTGGTGTATTTAAATAACAATGACAAAACGTTTATTTGGCGGGTGTGACCAATGAAAATTGACAGTTGCACACAATTTTGGCAGTGAATCCAGACCTATGGTCCAGTTTTTGGATTGAATGTTCTTTGTGTTTAAATTAAGATTTAATAGTATTGGATTGAATCGTTCTTTTATGTATTAGTTTGCCATTGGAAAATAAATGTTTATTAAAAGGAATATCACAATTACAACTCTATTAAACTAGTCTCTGAAATAACGTCATCAACCTGCTTTTTCATTGAGAAACATTACCAAATTAATGTGAAATTTTGTGAGATATACAGGATCTGACACGAGTTGTCATTTCATACCATATTTTATTAAACGAGTTCAGGAAGTTTGTTAGTAAGCGAGCCTTTGGCAAGCTACTAACGAATTTCCTGGACGAGTTTAATGAAATATGGTATGAAATGACAAGGAGTGTCAGATCTTTTTTATCACATGCTTTTAAACGAAATAAAACCCTTCTAATTTTACCAAAATAAGTTGACAATTCATCAAAGTTGTGTACTAACGTGACGTCATTTCATGTCGACGACGTCATTTCACCAAAATAACGTTATGCGATAGGTCAGTCAAAGAATATGTAGCCAATGAAAATGCTCAAAATGTTATCTTACACATGTGTAAGATAAAAATATTCGTAATTGTTGTATTACATGGTAAACAATGTATAGCATGTGATAAATGAATATTCACACTTTACAAAATTTCTAGTGTTTATTTGTGTCCATGCACTATCAAGGTGATAAGACCATAGAAGTCAGACTGCTCCATTGTCTGTCCATCTCCACTGTCTGTCCATCTCCATAACTGACATGTTGCCAACCTGTGAGATAGGTGATGCTGTTATCTGCAACAAGGTCGATGCCCCACATTGTTTATCTGGGCTCCATTCATAAATCAGATGAATCAACCAGATCATAACATCATAAAGTTTTATGAAGATTCCCACTATTTAATGCATTTCAAACCTCTTCTGATCAACAGGTGCCTGGTTCAAGATTCACAGGGATTTCACATCAGATACAGTACCTTTGACTGGTTATCATTTGTGAGTTGCAGCACCCATGTAATGTCAGTTAAGATACATCCAGCTTCAGGCTTCCAAAAATACATCAGGACTGATAAGATGATGTTACCGATAAGATTCTAGGACACTGAGTAATCCTTGGTGGTTGTTAGGAAGTTGTTGAGAGCAGGGTGTCAGTTTGTCAGTGGTTGTTTGGTAATGATTTGAATAAATGAAGTTAAAAGGTAATTTGTTTTTATAAACAGGTAACAGTGTTTGAGTGGTGTTGAACTTTATTACATAGGTGTATGATGTGTCCTATCACGTGTTATATGAATGCATGACCATGTTGTTCTTATACCCCAAAATCTGTACTGGTTGAAGCAGATTTTTCAACTTGTACATTAGTATTAGAAATAATAGTTTCATTTACTTTATTATTCTTATTATGTAGTTTCTAACAAAATCTCAATGGCAGATTATCCGTTTTGTCCTGGTTCAAGGAATTTCAGAACTTTATGCCTCTGGAATTAGGTATATTTTGTCAAGGGTCTTATTCAATGCTCTGAATTATATTTCATATTTTCATTTTAACACATTTTCATTTTAACTATAATCAGTAAGGAATGCTCAGGAAGCTGTTATAAAGGTCATATAATATAATAGAGGTCCAAAAACAATGTGACTTGGCTTAATTTGATAATGTTCAGTCACCCCCCTGGTCGCAGACAGATTTACTGCTGGCTGATTGCCTTGATTGTCTTTAAGCATGTATTTAGCACCATAGTAGCTAATTTCCACTAAATTTCTCACAGAGAGAGGAGGGATGTTGTGGGTGACATTTACTGACCTTTAGCACCACCGGAAATTAGCCAGGATCATCAGTTCCTGTGGTCAAGCAGTCAAGTGTACTTCACAGAGTTTATAGTATAAACGATAATAATATGAGGCAGGTCGTGGGAAAACCGGGCTTAATTCATGTGCGTAGTGTAGTCCCGGATTAGCCTGTTCAGCCCGCACAGTCTAATCCAGGACGGCACTTTCCGCCTACAGTTGATTTTTGTTTAGAAGAGACTTCCTTGAAACAGAAAATACCATACTAGCGGAAAGTGCCGTCCTGGATTAGCCTGTGCAGTCGGCACAGGCTAATCCAGGACGACACTTTACGCACATGCGTTAAGCCTGGTTTTCCCACCACATGCCACAAAGGATCCTAATATACTGCACTTTATATGTTCTTGATGTAAAATCTCATTTTTGGTGTCTGCACATGTGTTGCCTGGCTCTCCAGTTTATAGCTCTAAATGCTGTTGTTTGTGTTGGCCATTTTGCCAGTAGTGAGCGAACATTAAAAAGTTAACTTTAAATACTAAAAGTTTAATTCTACATGTTTTGTGTGATGGCTGATTTAAATCTGGGATATAAAAATCCTAAATTAGAAAGAGCCTTTCTGTAAAAGTAATGAAACTGCTGTATGCCTTATCATATTTGATATGAAAATCTGTATTTGTTGACAGTTGTTGAAATATAATATGTAAATACATGCATCTCTTCAGCTAGATTATGCCTGCAGAAACTCAAACGCAATAACTTCATGCATAAAGTTCAAAACATGTCTAATACATGTTATATACATTCTTCTTCAGACGTTTCTGAACATGTAGTATTCAATGTAATCATAACTAGGATACCAGGTTATGTTACATCTATGTTAGGTATTAAAACATATTACGTTTTGGACCTAGTTATTGATTATGTTGGTCATAGTTGACTTGAAACTAGTGTCAGGGTAGTATTTTAAACACATTTTTGTGGTTAATTACCCGATGATGGTCACAGATATGTCCAGTCCACTGACCATTGCCGGTCACAGATATGTCCAGTCCACTGACCATTGCCGGTCACAGATATGTCCAGTCCACTGACCATTGCCGGTCACAGATATGTCCAGTCCACTGACCATTACAGATATGTCCAGTCCACTGACCATTGCCGGTCACAGATATGTCCAGTCCACTGACCATTACAGATATGTCCAGTCCACTGACCATTGCCGGTCACAGATATGTCCGTCCACTGACCATTACAGATATGTCCAGTCCACTGACCATTACAGATATGTCCAGTCCACTGACCATTACAGATATGTCCAGTCCACTGACCATTACAGATATGTCCAGTCCACTGACCATTACAGATATGTCCAGTCCACTGACCATTACAGATATGTCCAGTCCACTGACCATTGCCCATCTTGCTGTTGTTGACCATTTATCAACAATAAGTAGGAAAACTTGGACAAGTGGGCAGAAAGTGATGTTATCATGCAATGTAATAATTATCACCAGTGTGCAAGGCTGTCAGCAGTGTTTTGTTGGGTGCTTTGGGCACAATAGGCTCACTAAATGACTGATCTGCCCCCACAACTATGGGCAGATGGAATATGCAGTCTTCAGGTGCTAGATTTGGCAGTCAGAAAAATGAAGTGATAATTGTTCTATCAGTTCCTTTCTGTTGTCAGAGATTAGCATCTTCTTGCTGAAAGCATTGTGCTAAATCATCTGGTATTGTTTAAATATAAAATATTGCAATTCATTATTACCTTTTATATACTACAGCCATGTGTGTTATGCCTCATTTTATCTCTGTATGGAAAAATGATGTTAGATTGGGTGCAATATCAATGACATAGTAAATATGAGGCGCGTCGTGGGAAAACCAGGTTTAATGCATGTGCTTAAAGTGTCGTCCCAGATCAGCCTTGCAGTCCGCGCAGCCTGATCTGGGACGGCACTTTACACCTGCAGTGGATTTATGTTTATAATAGACTTCCTTGAAACAGAAAATACCATAAAATCTTAAAGTGCTGTCTTGGATTAGCCTCATATAATATATATTTTTGCTCCACCTGTTCTGAAAGTTAAGCATTTGAGAGCATTTACTTGTCTTTTTCATCTTATCTTAAGTCTCTTGATTTTTGCAGAAAGAAAAGTCCACGATATCACAATATTAATATAACTGTAAGAGATTTTGTTCATCTGGTATTGATTGCGAAAATAACACCATGATGTTTCAGGGATTGATTTGCATGCACGTTTTCTGCATGCCTGATGCATTTTACTGCAGATGGGGCTCTTTTAAAAGTTATTATTGAAAGCAGATGTTGTATTCATCATGTTTTTGCTGAAAAGAGCACTAGCTTGTGAAAGTGATAAACTGCTAATTGTTTTTGCCGACAGTAAATCATATTTTCCCCACTTCAGTTCTGACAATTTAAATGCCATAGAGAAAATCTGGATAATTGTCAAAACCAAGTCTTCAGTAAAATGAATTAAATTATATAAATTTAATTGATTCATGCCATTTGTTATGGTAAATTGATTTTTCTGTAGTCATATGCAGCCTTTTTCAACCAGAAATACTGCATTTCAGTCGGAAATCAACAAAATGAGCAAGAAAGTATACATACAAAACATCATAATTTTTTTGCGGCTAAAGCACATTTTCAATGCTTACTTTGATTGACAGGTACAAATTGCAGGCCTTGTAATTTTATCAGCCATTCTATCATAATCATATCCAATAATTTGCCCATTATCCTTCCAACAAGATTAGTTACGCTGTCAACACATGGTATGGAAATTTGTTCATTTCAAATCTTCAGGAAACACAGTGTAAGGGCACAAACTCTAGCTTTAAATTGTTAACCACAGATTTTATTGAGTTAGGTTTTTGTTTCCATTGCAGTGGGGGAGTGTTAGTCATTCTATACATGTGGCCTGTTGGTAACTTGCAGTAAACAAGGGTGCAGTTACATGCAGCTATTGGACTGAATATAAAGCAAATAATATTAACTAGATTCATGTGAATCAGTTAAAATGTTAAGTTTTATTAAATAATCTTTTAATTCTTTAAAATCAATAAGGTTTTGGATTTTTGAACATGAAGTGTGAGGTATTTATATACATGTGTTGTTGTAATTAGTTGTCATTAGTTGGTATAAGATGAGAAGTAAGGAGCATGATTAATTGATTGTCAACTAATGGAAGTTAATGTGAGCATACTTGTTGGAAGACCTGACATAGAGCCCAGGGGGCTTGTGTTTAATGAAGTGAAGGTGAAATGTTGACAGCAGTTAAACATGGAAAGGGTTTTTAACTACCAAGACTTTGCCTTATAGATGATAAAGCAGTCCATTTGTTTCTGCTAAAAATTAATAATAATAAAAAAAGCTGCCAAAAAATTCAAAAAAAAAAAAAGATAACTCCTTATTTGTTATGTTGTTGTGTTCCATATCATTCTGAAAAGCATTTGGATCAAAATGAGACCGTTTTGAAAATATATACAATATATATCACAATTTTATAAGTTATAAGTTTTATTCATCGTCATGTTTGTATTTTCAGGTGATGACACCCAATCGTCAGGGAGACATGTACACGTATGAGCATCCCAAAGGTGCCCAGCAGCCCGACTATGACGTGCCTCCAACCCGTAACCCAGGCAGCGCCCACTCATCACGTGAGGACCTTCTCAATGGATCCAGCACCAGTTTTGAACAGTCTTTCTATGACACTCCTCCGCAAAGTCGTAGTTTTCGGTCGCCCGAAAACAGCATGTACGACACCCCGGCATCTCAGCTTGGTATAGACAATTATGATACACCTGGGGGATCAGTTCGGACAAGTTTAGCTTCAAAATTCTCGGATGAAACTATGAGCATGTCAAGTGGAATTTCGTCCTACAACAAATCAAACCCTCCTAGTATGTGTGACTCTGCTCGTTCGAGCATGGACATTTCTCCAATGGACCTGTATGATGTACCGCCCTCGCAGCGTGAACGCGATGCAAGGGAAGCCAAGATGGCGTCCTATCCTATACGATCCTCTAAGGATTCTGGGCTGGACATGTATGATTCTCCTCCTAAAATGAAATCTGGAGCATCGATGAACGAGGATTATGATGTTCCAAGATGTAATGCTGCAGACGAGATGGAAACTCATTTTAAGAATGTGCAGATCCCCTGGTCAGAGCCGACAAGTCCTGGTGATATTCGAGAAGATTACGATGTTCCAAAATCGTCACCGTTTGCTCAAAAGTTAGCATCGCATGTTAACAATGTGTCATTTGCTTCTAATGCAGCAGATATGGAAGATTACGATGTGCCAAAACAACCAACTCCAGTCACAGGCAAACCACCGATTGCTGCTAAGTCCAAACGACAAAAATCAAACTCTATTGGTTCCCTGTTAGATGACTATGACACCCCACAGAAGCATGTGTCTGATAAAGTGACACAAGACGATTCATATACAAAATCTGGATCTAAGAAACTTTTTGACCCAGAAGTATCTGACGAGGAAAACAATTACGATGAACCAGACCCAGCTGAGAGTGTAAAACAAGCCCAACTTGCTGGTGCAAAACCGAAGTTACGGAAGCAGGAGCATGCAATAGATGATGTTTATGACTCCCCCAGAAATAATGCGCCAGTTAAAAACATGGCTAAAGAGTTTTCGGCACTGTCTGTGTCCAAAAAACCAGAAGTGCTTGGTGTTTATGACATACCCCCGCAAGTAACAAGGGACTCTGTGATATCGGCAAGGTCAGACTCTTCAGACGAGAAAGATGATGTAAGTTATCGGCTGTCGACCGGTAGCTCAGACTCGCACAGTTCAGACCTCCCGATTTACGACGAACTCCCTCTCGATCTGGATGCAGCCAATGATCTGGTTATTAAACTGCAACAGGACGTTCAGAAGACTGTTAATAGTTTCCACGCGTGTGTACACAGCTCGTGGCGTAAGAAGGAGAATATTGATCAGAAACTGTATGAAATTAAAATGAAATGCACTAATGTAGAGCAAGCTCTTGGAGAGTTTGTTGAGTTTGGGCAAGGCACGCTTGCTAATTCTGCGAAGCTTTCTGAGAGGAAATTGATCAACAAGTTGAGTAAATACTTGATCCCCTTACAGCAGGCATTGCAGCAAATGAGAGTTTGTATCAAGCATTTAGATGATGCCAACTGGCAAATAGCAAAAGTGAACAGCGAGTCTAATAAAAAAGATGATTTGGGAATATTTGCATCGCAAACCAAGGACATTATAAGTGATGTGAAGAAACTAACATCATTTATTCAAGGAAACTCGTCACTTCTTTTCAAACGTGCCAAAGATTTCAACAGAAGCTCAAGATCCACAGAACATTCCACACCATCTGGAGCAGGCAAGATGCCTGCTGGCAAGAAACCTGCGTTGCCCGCCAAGACACTTAACCTGTCCACAACAGTACAAGCACGGCCTTTGCCTGCCCCACCGCCAACGGAGCGCCCTCTGCCTCCGACACCCACGGATAAGAAGGGTCCACAGTTCGGGTTCACATCTGGGGATGTTAAACGTCTCTCAGGTGATTTTGGAAGTAAGAGAAACTCTGGAGAGTTTAAACACTGGTCTGGAGAAATACAGGTGAAACATTTGAGTTCAGATAGCCTTGATAAGGCTTCATTTAATTCTGAGGACTTGATGCAAGATTATGATTATGTAGAATTGGAGGAAGAAGAGAAAGCTAAGCAAAATACACGAGAGAAGACAATTCGGGAAGAAAAACATCTTGATGATGTTAATGATAGTGAGAGACCAGATTGTGATTTTAATTCTACAGACTCGTATGCAAAAGACATGGAAAAAACACTCGATGGAGTGAATGATGTTAATATTTATTCAGACGATTCTGGTGGAACCTTGAAGCGAGAAACAAAATTGCCAACCGAAACAGTTGGTGACAATGACAGTGAGTGTGACACTGGTACATTAAAGAGAAAACCTCACACTGAAGACATTGTTGAGTATGATTCAGGTACTCTGAAGCATAACAATAATAATAACAATGAAGAGCCAGAGAGGGATACGGCAGATTTTGTGAAGACTCCAGTAAACAAAGACTCAGAAACTACTGAAATGCAACCATTTGAACTTGACTCCAAAAACGTTGGTGGTTTACTAGCAGAAGACAAGCAAGTGTTAGTCTTTTATTCAGAACAGCTTGAAACCCACACTACACTTCTGACCAATTCCATCGATGCATTTTTTCAGTGCATTGAGAACAATGAGGCACCAAAAGTGTTCATTTCTCACAGTAAATTTGTTGTAGTATCTGCGCACAAACTTGTATATATCGGTGACACGTTACACAGGAATTTGAAACATGACCAAATGCGGAACCTTATCATTCACAGAGCAAATTATTTGTGTGACTGTCTGAAACGGACGGTGACGTCAACAAAGACTGCTGCGCTCCAGTACCCGTCTGTACCCGCTGTACAGGAAATGGTGGACAGAGTTGTCGACGTATCACATGCCGCAAGAGATCTCAAGCATCTTGTGACAGATGTATCAAACTCATAGTGCTATCAGATTTGTGCTGTTTCTAAAACTTTCTTTTGTGTGTTTTTCATTGTGGTATCAAAGTGGTACATGTGTAAATTGCACCCACTGGAGGTAATACGAATTCTTCCTTGTTTTTCTTATTTGCACAGTCAGCACATATTGCATGTTTATTTCGTTTTGGATGTTTGCGTTTGTGCCATTTCAGTAAATACTGGTGTATTATAGTTGTGTACCACAATATTTATAAATTTAGTCATATGTAATATTTTTATTTCAAAGTTGTACGTATGTTTTATTATGTGTTGCAGCATATGAAGTATTATGAATGTTGTTTATATACTCTAAAAGAGTTATGTGTAACCTATGTGTAACATTTGTTGTCTGTAATCTGGGATGTCATGAATATGTGCCTTTTTGAATAGTCACACAGAGCTATTTATGTAAACATTATGCCTTTACATTGTAAATGGAGCTTCTGGTCTGTTTATCATCAATATAATACTTGGAAATCAGAAAATACCCAAGCATGTCGTGGGAAAACCTGGCTTAATGCATGTGCGTAAAGTGTCTTCCCGGATTAGCCTGTGCAGTCTGCACAGGCTAATCCAGGACGGCACTTTCCGCCTACAGTGGATTTATGTGTAGAAGAGACTTCATTGAAACAGAAAATACCATTAAAGTGGAAAGTGTCATCCTGGATTAGTCTGTGTGGACTGCGCAGGCTAATCCAGGACGACACTTTACGCACATGCACTAAGCCCAGGTTTCCCACAACATGCCTGATATCTCATTATATCTTGCGTGTCAGTCTTGCGATCATTAGATCCTAAGTTTACTCCTTACTCGAGGGAGTTTTCGAACGATGTTTCTCAAAACACACCAAGTACTGGTTCTACCCAGGAAGCAAACTATACATTTTAAGCGTCTCAATGAACCTCAGGCTTTCAATATATTTAAATCCAGCTACAATAAATAGGTTAAAACAAACCAACAAGAGAAATGTTTCATTTCAGTGCGTTGACCTAAAATTTAACAGAGGAATATGTGAAATGTTTTGATTTTTTGTGTGTTCTGAAGTAAAGTAAGAACTTTATACTCATACTATATTGTAATAGTCTATGTTTAATGCTTACTGTTGCTTTGTTGATACCTCGTTAGACACTGGTGGCATCAGTCTGTGAGGCCATTTAAGAAGGCTTTCTTCCTTTAATTTAAAGGGACCTGTTCACAGATTGGCTAATGGACAATTTTGAAATTTTCTGTCATAGATCAAAAAAAGAAAAATACATATATATACAAGCAAAATGAGGCTACTGTCAACAAAATATATTGGAAATAAAGAGTCGTTTATGAAAAATCATCAATTGAAATGGATAAATTTATAAAGTGTTTGTACTGTTTTTCATCGGTAATTTTTAAAACACGTGTATCACTTACATAGCATTAAAAATTCACTACTATGATTGTTAGGCAGAATGCCCGAGTGGTTAGCAGAACAGATTTTCGATCCCGGCGGTCGTAGGTTCCAGTCCCGGCAAAAACAAAATATTTAAGTAATTTGTTTGTTTATATAATATTTGTTTTTGGTTACTCCAACTGCTCAAGTTTTTGCAGTTAAGACATTAAATGAAATTTTTCAAAAATACCAAACTCTGTGAACAAGTCCCGTTAAGTCGAATCTGTGAACAAGTCGCGTTGAGTAGCATTGGATGTACTTGTAGTTACTAATCTGTATTACACATATAATTTGTGGCGCGTCGTGAGGAAACCAGTCTTAATGCATGTGCGTCAAGTGTCGTCCCGTATTAGCACAGGCTAATCCGGGATGACACTTTACGCCTAAAGTGGATTTGTGGTTAGAAGACACTTCATTGAAACAGAAAATACCATTAAAGCGGAAAGTGCCATCCCAGATTAGCCTGTGCGAACTGCACAGGCTTATCCGGGACGACACTTTACGCACATGCATTAAGCCCGGTTTTCCCACGACGCGCCTCATTTAATGCTTCTGTAAAATAATTACCAGTAAACAATGAAATACAAGTAGTCCTGTATTTATTTATTTGCCAGTTAATCATGAAAAACATGTACTTGGTACAAGTATTTTTGTTGTAGCATCCATTGTTGTGTTTATTATTTGGTGTTGTTCCAAAGCAGATGTTGTCAGTGGTTTGTATTTCATAATGAGTAGTTAGACACATTTTGAAAATGGCGATTTAAGTCGATTTAATTTCTCTGTTAAGACCCTGAAGGTGTTTACAGTTTAGTATTTCAAATATAATCAGTTACAATATGAAATTTTCATCGTGCGTCTTATCAACTAGACATCATGCCATGTTATGAATACAGCATAATTGCTTCTAGTGACCTTATTTTGTTGTATGTATTATTGTTTGTTTATTTTGAAATTTAATCAAGGTATATATGCTTGAATGGAAATCAAAGTATTTAAAATAAAATAAATATATTGAAAGAGATCAGTGCTTCGAGTCTTGAAAAAAAGATGTGAAAATGTTGGTGCTATATTATCCTTTAAAGCTGGCATGCTATGAAAGTTTGATACAATCAGTTTCAACTTTGTGAATTTACAAACTAATCTTACTGTCAGACAGTACCATAAGTTGCACATAGAAATTGCAGACATCAATAATTTTAGTGTTCCATGTGAGACATGTCCTAAATACATCAAACATTTCTAGAGTTACTAACACACATTCAGACATGTTCTGCCGGTACCTAGCATAAATAACTCGCAATAAGACAATGTTCTACATGAATTGAACATTTTCTAGTTTTTGTACCTCACATTAAGACATGTTCTGTCTGAACATTAACTAGTGTCCACAGCATACCATAAGAATGTTCTACAAAAATTTGACATTTGCTGGTGTTGGTAACTCTCATTAAGACATGTTCTGTCTGAACATTAACTAGTGTCCACAGCATACCATAAGAATGTTCTACAAAAATTTGACATTTGCTGGTGTTGGTAACTCTCATTAAGACATGTTCTGTCTGAACATTAACTAGTGTCCACAGCATACCATACGACATGTTCTACAAGAATTTGACATTTGCTGGTGTTGGTAACTCTCATTAAGACATGTTCTGTCTGAACATTAACTAGTGTCCACAGCATACCACAAGACATGTTCTACAAGAATTTGACATTTGCTGGTGTTGGTAACTCACATTAAGACATGTTCTGTCTGAACATTAACTTGTGTCCACAGCATACCATAAGACATGTTCTACATGAATTTGACATTTGCTGGTGTTGGTAACTCACATTAAGACATGTTCTGTCTGAACATGAACTAGTGTCCACAACATACCATAAGAATGTTCTACAAGAATTTGACATTTACTGGTGTTGGTAACTCTCATTAAGACATGTTCTGTCTGAACATTAACTAGTGTCCACAACATACCGTAAGAATGTTCTACAAGAATTTGACATTTGCTGGTGTTGGTAACTCACATTAAGACATGTTCTGTCTGAACATTAACTAGTGTCCACAGCATACCATACGACATGTTCTACATGAATTTGACATTTGCTGGTGTTTGTAACTCACATTAAGACATGTTCTGTCTGAACATTAACTAGTGTCCACAGCATACCATAAGAATGTTCTACAAGAATTTGACATTTGCTGGTGTTGGTAACTCACATTAAGACATGTTCTGTCAGAACATTAACTAGTGTCCACAGCATACCATAAGAATGTTCTACATGAATTTGACATTTGCTGGTGTTGGTAACGCTCATTAAGACATGTTCTGCATCAAAATTGACTAATGTCCACAACATAATTATTTACAGACATGTTCTACATGGATTGGACATTTCTAGGTGTTAGTGACTCGCAGTAAGACATGTTCCGTTTGGATCACATATATTATTAACTCTTGTCCATAACAAACACATGTTCTACCCATACTTTCTGGTTAAACAGTATCTAGCAGTTTCAAGTATACAACAGGCTGAGCATGTTTGCTGGTGTTTGTAACTCACATTTAAGATATGTTCTGCTTGAAGAGAACACAAACTTGTGTCCATAACACGCTTTAAGACAATCATGTTCTACTGGTACTGGGATCAGTTGGTAACCTGTATGACAAATGTTGCATAAGACGTGTTTTATTAGGATTGGAAATTTCCTAATGTCAATAAGTCACAATTAGACCCGTTCAACTAGGTTCCAACAGTCTAGAGCGAGACTAATAATAAGAGTTACGTAGCTGCTCACATTCAGCCATGTTTTTCTTTGACTGAACAGTGCCTAGTGTCAACACGTACGCATAAAGATATGTTTTATTTCAGGTCAACATCACCTTGTGTAAAGAACGCACCATGTTCCATTAGAAAAGAACTGGCGAGTGTCAATCTCTGTTGGATTATTCTGGTGTTACTAGGTTCTGTAAACGACAAATTCGGTAAAAGGATTTTATATAATGAAATTAAAGGATTTAGAATGTTTGGTAAATGGATTTTAAATTTTATTATATATGAGGCATGTCGTGGGAAAACTGGGCTTAATGCATGTGCGTAAAGTGTCGTCCCGGGATGACACATTCCGCCTACAGTGGATATATGTTTAGAAGAGACTTCCTTGAAACAGCCTGTGCAGTCCTCACAGGCTGATCCGGGATGACACTTTACGCACGTGGATTAAGCCCGGATTTCCCACGACATGCCATATATATTTTTTTTACTTTTATTGGGTTTTGTAGTAGATGTGACACTGGAGAAGCCGTAACATCCAAAATATATTACCGGTAAACATGATGGCTAACCCTGGCTTATGCATATGGAATTTTATTGGGTCCTCACACAACTGAACTGCCTGTAATAAGTTTTGCCATAATGGGATCTTGAAATAGATCTACCATGTGCCAATAATAGATCTAGATCTGTTTGTTTGTTTGTTTGGATTTTTCGCTGTATTCATTAGTATTTCATTCATATAACGGCGGTCAGTAAAGCTACACACACTTTTTCTGGGTAAGCTGGTTTACCAGTACTAAGTGCACATACTTATTCCAGTAACTGACAACTGCCCTACTTGAATCAGA
This sequence comes from Congeria kusceri, assembly GCA_027627225.1. Classification (NCBI taxonomy): domain Eukaryota; kingdom Metazoa; phylum Mollusca; class Bivalvia; order Myida; family Dreissenidae; genus Congeria; species Congeria kusceri. The sequence goes on along the minus strand of CM051036.1, from coordinate 47,801,858 downwards.
GGTAGGGGGAGAATGGCTGTAGAAATAATTTCATGACCAATCCCCACACAAGTTATGTGGCCGGGCTGGGAATCGAACCCATGATCCTCGGATTTGTAGTCGAGCGCTCTAGCAACTGAGCTAGCCGGCCCGGTATGGGGGTTAGATCTACTTAGTTTCTAGTATATGTTTCAGATTACAATATAAAAAAATCTTAACGCAATAAGATTTCAATATAATAAGATATGAATATATGAAACAACAACAATGACTATATCAATAATTCAGTCAAAAATAATTATTTTAATATATTCTTGAAACTAATATGACTGGAGAGTTAGAGTGGTACATGTAGGATGGTTCAAGGGAAATCACTGCTTTTCATTTTTAGCCACATTAACGTTATGGGTTGTTTCCCGTGGCTCATTTGGAAGGTTAGATACCAGTAAATTAGTGTGTATCCCTCCGTGGTGCATTAAAAAGTAGTGCCTATTACTAAAGAGTTCCTCGTCTCTTCTGGCATAAAAGCCATTTAGCAATCTTAGACATGCCTTTTGTGGTTATTTCTAATATTCTATGCGTGTCTGCAACATTTTGGTGCATTACGTTGGAGGCTTACTTTAAAGGTAAACTTTTGTGGTTTGTTTACTGTGGTATGGGGCTTTTGTCGAAATATGACTGCCGAAACCCTGTTTTATACCGGTATCTGCATTCAAGTGAGATGCATTTTCTTAGAAGTAAAATGATATGTCTTTTTTATTGCAAATTTTGGAAGATGACAGATTGATCTTTAGATTGATATCAGGCTTGCACAATCTGAAATAAAGGAAATGCTAGAAAAATGCTTGCAAAGTTTGCCGTTTTATAATGGGACCCTATGGGAATTGGAATTACTGGTATCTAACCTGGAATCGAGGACGGGCCTCAGCGTTTATATGACGAGTAATAATGTACTGCAACACCGTTTGAACAATCGTCTGTATTTTCAAGCGTTTATTGATGGGATGAAAATCATACTTCACATTAGTTCAGATTGGTGTAAAAATTGAAATGAGCGAATGCAAAGAACAGAAACCGACCATTTCAGAGTGTACTGATGATGACTACAGCAACAAGCGGCAGATCGTCTGTGAACGGTGTTCCTCGGTCGTACTTCGTTCACACCAAGCCAAGTATCACAAAACAGAGGTAGGTGGTGCACATCGAGGCTCGTGTTATGCCTGCCTATGGTTCATTTTGTTTCTGTTTGTACTGTCATGAACAATGAGCACGCGTCTTTATTAGGAATAGAGTCTATATAAGTTTAGAGGCGCTGTGGTTCACACAGTGGCGGTAAACTTGTTTTCAACTAGTTCATCGATAATGGAGGGGCGGAATGAATCGGGCGTTAAAAGGAAAATAATTGTACCTTTGTTTATTTATCTTTATTATCCATCTATGTCAAATTCTTTTGAGGGGTTAAACACACATAAACTAGTATTGAAAACACCTCAACAGTGCAGATAAACAAAGTTTAGAGCTCTTTCTAAAGACTTACTCAGAACTGTTCAAATGTCACCCTCAAAGGGCCAAAAAGGCAACCCTGGAAAGTTGCTGTTTACATAAGGACAAACGTAAGTGTTTGCTTGACTACAATTAAACATCATGCAATTAACATTGTTTGTTTCTTTATCTATTTCTTAAATACTAAGAGAAGTAAGATTATGACATAAAGCTACTCTGCATTTAAACAGGACTGTGGTAGTGGTAGCAGCCAAATCACTTATTACACTAAATAACCATTAAATTTGCCTTGTAATCAACTGTTGTAAGGGAGTCTAAAACAAATCAAAACAAGTCTACATGTATCAGTTTCCTTGTTTGCATGCGAACATCCGAATTCTTAATTTACGCACTATTATCATTTTGACACTTAAAATACAAGGAAAAAAGAAACTGTTAAATTGTCTGACATGTATTTTTATTTCCTGTAAAAATTGTCCATATATTTCTTACAGATGTTCCTTCCCCATATGAAAAAGAAGTCGGAGGCCGCTGATCCATCTGATGGTGAAACTCTGCAGGATTTCTGGCTTGTAGACGACATGTTCACCTTCGAAAATGTTGGATTTTCAAACACAGTGGAGAATATTAAGTATCTTATATGTGCAGACTGTGAAATTGGACCAATAGGCTATCATGATACCAGAAACAAGAAGGAATTTTTGATAGCACATGACCGTATCACATATAAAGGATAGCACTTTTTTAATATCTTTTGCTTTAGACCATAATAATTGTTTCCTTAGTTTTAGTTTTATATCATTTTCACTTTAACGTTATATCAGGTTAACATGATGTTAAATACAGTTTATCATTGTATTTTAACAAAGCATTAAAAGCAAAAGTGAAAGCCATTGGTATATGAATATTTTATTCATATTATTTTACTGATGTGTGTGTAATAAAAACTAAGATGCATACAGATTTGCATATTTTGCCATTGTCATTATATCTTTGTGTGAATTGAACCATTACTAAAACATGTAATTATTTACTATTCTTGTGGAATCAATATTATAAATATCAAAAAACATTCAAAATGTGTGCATTTTACTGTACTATTATTGTTATTTAAAGTGACTGTGTGTGATCAAACTCGCAGGGCTGTTTTCCATTTTCATTAAAGCCTTGTAAAGGTATTTTGACCAAGCAAATTTTTTTTTAAGTCATTCATTGTTACCTTAGTTCTCAACATTTCATTTTAAACCTAGAGTCTAGATTACTGTTTTGATATTTCACCCTATTCTTGGGCTGGGCCTTTTTCCCTAGCTCCCAAATATCACGCTTGTATCTTTGGGAGATTATCATTCAGCTTTTCTGACTACAGGAGTTCCGTAGTAATTTTGTTATATATCGATTTTGTTACATATTGAATTATGCAAAGAACTACTGTTCTTTGAAAGAACAAAGAACTACAAAGAATTACTGTTTTGATATTTCACCCTATTCTTGGGCTGGGCCTTTTTCCCTAGCTCCCAAATATCACGCTTGTATCTTTGGGAGATTATCATTCAGCTTTTCTGACTACAGGAGTTCCGTAGTAATTTTGTTATATATCGATTTTATTACATATTGAATTATGCAAATTGTTATGTATTATCTATATACTGATATTGTTCTTTGGGTGGCTGTTGACAAAATTTGTTGTCACTTTGGTAAACTTAAGTATACTAGTATTTCAGACGCTTTCCATTACTTCACAGCTAACTGTTTAAATATATTGCCACAAAGAGGTAGCTTTTGACTACACACATTGTTAATTCTTAACAGAACATGCCTTTCTAGGGTCTTACATGTATATGTTTTTCGTTAATTGACGTATCACCGTCACAATGCCAATTAATCTCCTTTCAACTTACGTTGCGCAATGTCATTCAACTCTTGTCGGTCACCTTAGAATTCAATGTTTGATAATGACATTGTTCTTTCCTGTATAAACACCTTGTGTAACAATCTTCCTTTCATAAATTGGCATGGTAAGGCTTGGTTAATATAAGCAGGCATACATCCTGGAGAGATTAGGTTGGCTAAAGGGACTATGGCATTGAAAAGGGCCTCAAGGGGGCAATTTCTTTGAAAAATCTTAAATTAAGATGATAATACTGGCATAGTTAATACTGGCACATAATAACGGTTAAAAACAGGGTATATATATAATGGGGAAATACTGTACGCATTCTGAGACAAAAATATTTTATAAGGATCATGTTTGTTTGGCCCATTTCATGTTTACATTTTGACTTCAGAATTGTGTGTATTTTGTTTTTTATCAAATATCTCATTGTTTATTATATAATGTATTAGTTATTTATTGCAAATGTCTTAGTATAGCTAATTTCTACCTCTAAATATTTATAATGCAATAGGAAGCTAATTTTTGTTGTTGACATAGTCCCTTTGAAATGTGATGGTAATGGTATCAGAGACATTTTAATGACATGGAAAGGCAAACTATGAATATTTCTGAGATCAGTTTATTATGTCATTAAGGCAGATATCGGTATACATTTTGATACATCTGCATGTATAGAAAACTATCAAAATATAAGAAATAAAGAAGTTAAATAATACAAAAAATAGAAGACAAATATTTACAAATGATGGATGTATATTAGAAACAACAATAGTAAATGATTATCACAGGTCACAGTGTGTTGGTGTATGTAGTGTATTGAAATGTCATTTATAAATAGGTTATTGCACTTACCAATTCATCACATGAATTATGAGGATAATTAAAAAATGTACAGGTCACTGTTGAACATGATATGTTGATGTTGAAAGTGTAGAAATCACAATTAGCTTACTTGTATAAAAATGTTAATATCCAAAACAGTGTAGTTAAGTTTCATTTAAAATCACATTTGCATGTAAATTATATTTATTTTAACAAATGAAATTAAGCTTATATGACACTGATATGTGCCAGTATATCACAAACAGAACAATATTAAATATAAATATATAACTAAAACATAAATATAGCAACCATTCATGTTGTTTTGCCTCCAATGACTTTCTTTTCACATGCATTTAATGCACACCATAATAAATTTGAGTAAGTCTCAAAATGACAGCAGAACAGAATGCTGCTCACATGAAATGCCTGTATCATTTGCAGCACATCCAGTTCATAGACATGGATTGACAACAAACCAACTGAATTAAATAAATCCAAGAACAAGAATAATTCTGACAGTTTCTATGGCCACTGACAATATGGTCATAACTCTATCCATTGTTTTTCATCAACACTAGAGCTCTACTTTTCTACTTGGTCACAAATTTAAACTTCCTTAATAGTTTGCATTTATTACACAAATTTCAGAAATTTCTTCCCAAACGTGTTTAACATGAGATTCCTTGGGTCAGCTAACATTACTACTATCACATATTAATCAGCTATGTTGCATTGGCAATGATTTCGGAATCTACTCGTCATCGTCTTTCCCCTCAGTGACTACGCCTTCGGCATCTTTCGGCTCGGTCATGTCGATGCGTATACCCACGTAAGTTGGAAACCTGGGGGTCCCGGAGTTGGAATATTCCTGGAACTTGTATGTGATGATTGTCCCTTTCTTTGGGGGATTTCTTCGGTCCTTGTTAGTTAAACTGTAATGAATATACGCACTGTAATATTATTGAAAGCAAATTAAGGACTGGATGTTGGTTACAATGTTGCAATGAAGTTGTATTTCTACTTGTAGATAATTGGTGTTAGTGAATCAAAGTCCTTATATTAAATGCATATTGTATTGTGTGGTAAGATATATTTTGTAGTATCATATACATAATTATGTATTACAAATATTTGCAGCAGACTAGTTGTTAATGTAAAAAAAGAAGAAAATAAAAGTGGCAAATTAAATATTTGAGAAGATTCATGGGTCACTCTCAGTCACTCGTACAGTCATGTAGAAGCATTATAGCACAATGCTTACCCAGATCCGACCTTGAACTGTTTGCCGTTGGCCATCTGTACCCACAATGCACCAGTGAGACCAGGATTTGACTTGCTTGGCTCGTAGCCAATCACAATGGCTTCAGCGTCGTGGAACTTCTTGATCTTGAGCAATGTTGTGGACCTTGTTCTCTCATATTTCGAGCCTGGTTTGCGGATCATGAGTCCCTCTCCACCCAAGTCTATGATTCGCTTCAGTTCCTTGTCCACATGATCCTTCCCCGTGCACTTCACGTGCTCAACAAACTTGGCATACTCTGGTCTGCAATTTAATAAATATCAAAAACTATGAATTTAAGATCATTTAGAGGATTTTTTGTTTTTAGCCACTAAAATCAAGAGCTACAAAATGTCATGAAACCAATGGGCATTAAAACATGTTCATAAACCTGCAACATTACATGTAGTAAAGATGCAGTTATGGTATTATAACATGATGTTGCAAATTATTCCTGTCAACAGACTGGTTGTGCAATGTTTTCCAATGACCATGAATTAAATAACAAAGTAGCAACAGATAGGTAAACATTGATAATTTCTTGAAAATAATGTAGATCTATGGTAGGTTTTTCAATGTGCCTGTAAATGGCCTTGATTTCTAAAACATCCCCCAAAATATGGGTTCAGGATTTGCTTATGCTCAGTACATTTGTATTTTTATAATTCAGTAAAGTATGCATCAATAATACTGTAAAGACATATTATGTTCTGAATGAAATGTATGTGTCAGATAATCACAATAAATAACAATTTATGGTGAAGCATCAATTTAAAAAAAATTATTCATATTGATGAAATGCGAGACTAAAGCCAGTTAGTTTTAAGAAAATGGTAGAAACTGGACCTAGGTACATACTTGACTTTCTCAAACTGGTCTGTAATTGCCTTCATTCTTTTCTCAAAGGGTTCTTTCTCCAGATGAGGGGCATCAAACACACAGTATTTGATCGTGTTCCATTTCGGATGCTCCGGAGTTTTCACAATGCTGACCGTTGACTGAAATTTCTTTCGACCTCCGAATAACTCTCCATCCAGATGCATGTCTTTGGGAAGATTCTGAAAGATTTAGTAAATATTGTTGAATGTTTATTAAGTTATTATTGAGGTCTTGTACAGATGTTACTAAACATATATTATTTTGTAGTCTTATGCTATTTTTGATAATTTAATTATCGGGTATATGACACAACATAAAAGCCACATGGGTACCAGTTGTGTATTAAATTGATTAGTAAACGTAAGGAGCATGGCTTTTCTAATGTACTTAGAAATTTATTTATAATTTTTATAGGTTTCAAATGTTTCAATACTGAATACCTTTAAAATATTTATGATTGACAACCAGAAGATAAACACTACAGAAAGTAAATGCACTTACTTTTGTGAACCATGACGGTGCGTAGAAGGCATTGCCCAGTCGGGAGTAGAAGCACCTGCCGTTCCAGTATGCCCTGACCCCGTCCAGTTTCTCACTCATCCACCAGCCAGTGGGGTTGGTCTCCCTGTAATACAGAAGTATCACAATAATACTGTTTAGTTTTAATTATAAGACTGAAGTCAATGTTTCAGTTAATTAGTACCTGTAGTATGCCAATACATGTATATGACAATAAATAACATACAATTTCTATGATTTAAAACATCAATGATCGACTCAATAGAAAACTATAATATTTTAGATGATATAAATTAAAAACAGTGAGTGCAGGTTGTGTTGTGCATATTTGAAGAATAATTACCCAAAGCTTTAAAGCTTGGTTTAATTTAGTAGAGTTTAAAAGTACTTTGTTTGAACTCTTACTGCAGAGTACAAAAGCATCCCATAAAAAATATCTGTACCAGCACGGAACATCATAAAATATTGATACACTTGTACAATTTCCTATCATGAATACGCACCCATCCTTGTATTTATGTGCCAGGAGCACACTGATCTTGATGTGTTGAGGTGGTCTGGTTTCCTTATTGCCCTTCGCGGAGAGTTCACAGCGGGATCTCTCGTAGTCTTCGCCCAGGTACTGCATCAGATGGGTGCATGTCTTCATGTTCTCAGGCTTGCCGAAGTTGTTTGCCCCTGTGAAGCTGCCACAGCTGTGTAAAGAAAGTTTGTACTTAGTAATCCTCACACAAAAAAGAGACGTGTTGTGGGAAAACAGGGCTTAATGTATGTGCGTAGTGTTGTCCCGGATTAGCCTGTGCGGAATGCACAGGCTAATCCAGGACAACACTTAACGCTTTTATGGTATTTTCTGTTTCAAGACAGTCTTCTAAACATTAATCCACTGTAGGTGGAAAGTGTTGTCCCGGATTAGCCTGTGCGGACTTCACACACATGCATTAAGTCCGGTGTTTCCCACGACACGCCCGCAAATGTCTTTATCTTCAGAAATGATACCAGTTGAGAAGCGTGCCACACATTTTACAAGTTGCTAGTCATTTATTTTAAATAGTATGAAAGAGTGAATTAAGGTTTAGGAATGAATTCATTTCGAACAGGCTGTTGCCAATAATACAATTATAAGTTGATTCTGGTCAATATGGTTTATTTCAGTTGTTATAAATGTGTTTTCTGACTTACTTGCATTCATAGTTGCTGCCTGTACGTTTGAGCGTGAATCCTCCAAACACGACTGCGTCCACACTGTCCATGCGGTGCAGGGGCTTGGGACGGGCGCTGGTTCTCGTTCGGCCTGCCACGCCCTCTTGAATGGCACAAGAAGGAGACATAGCTTATTATTAATGGATTACAAACTGAATTATGCAGTGATAAAGACTGCATCAGTTGATGCAAATAACGGTTACTTCTTATGTTTTCCTCATCCGAACTGTCTAGATATGGCTTATTTATTTGATTTTGTTTGCTCTTGACCAATAGTACTAAATTCACCCCAAAACCGAACACATTACTTTAACAATAAAAATAGAGTAGTTGAAACCATACCCTTATGTGATTTATAATTGAGCAGGCATTTTATAAACAAAATTACTATATTTTGTGCATAATGATTAATCGAAGTTTACAGTGTGCAACATGACCCCTTCCGCTAGTCAAGAATACCTTTCACTGACTGCTTCTCATCCGGGTCACCCGGATGCACGTACAGAGCCTTGTGACCCTTGTCCTTCTGGAAGCACTTGTCCCAGTATTTACACCTCGCCCGTACAGCCCCAGGGGAGGGGGTCTTGCTGGTGGAAGGCGTGGTCTTGCTGGCAGCTCTCGTGGGCGGGGCTTTCTTGACAGGCTCTGTGTCAACATCCATTGGTTCCTCGTTCTTGGCTATTGATGGAACAGTTGAAGTGTTCAGTATTGTCAGACATAATCAGTTTACAAATTATTGTCATTCTTATTTAACTGACTTTTGGCTGCAACTAAATAAGCATGTTTAAAGACATGTTTAAAAAAAAACTTCAAACTTTAACTGGGATAGATCTGAAATATAAGACTAAATAATTCAAATATAACATGACGTGTAGCTTGCATCTTCAAAGGATTTATTTAAGGGAGTTATGAATGGGGCCATGGGTCAGTAGTTCTGACTTGGTACCCATACAGACAAGGTACCCATACAGACAAGAAGCTATCAACATCCATTGCTTGCAGTCCCTGTGACATACCTATTTTCGCGGCTGGTTCTATGGACTCCCCATTCTCCACACTGATCTCGTGTGTTTTACGTTTCCTCATCCCGGGTTTGGTAGGTGGGGCCTTGCTTTCCTCGTCCTCCAGTTCCAGGGTTTTCTCTTTACGCATGGCTGGCTTCACGTCTAAACATATACAAATCGTCAATTACAATTTCTTTTGATTTTGTGGTCTACTATGGTGCATGTGTAGCAGTAATTGTTAGCGGCATGTTGCATAGAAGCTAGTAACACGTAATCTCTAATTGAGGTGCATCGTGGGAAAACCGGACTTAATGCATGTGCGTAAAGTGTCATCCCGGATCAGCCTGTGCAGTCTGCACAGGCTAATCCAGGATGGCACTTTCCGCCTACAGTGGATTTATGTTTAGAAGAGACTTCCTTGAAACAGAAAATACCTTAAGAGCGGAAAGTGCCGTCCTGGATTAGCCTGTGCGGACTGCACAGGCTAATCCGGGACAACACTTTACGCACATGCATTAAGACCGGTTGTCCCACGACACGCCTCAATTATATTTTGTTTGCATTATAGCTTATGTATTGAGGAAAAAGGACACCATCAGGCTTGAGACTTTATGAGATTGTTTAGAAGACTATTTCTTATCACTAATGAAAATAAGGTGGTATTGGCTTAGTTGTCAACAAATTTAGGTGACAGTTTTACTACATCAATTTTTATTTTTGTAACTCGCAATATTATATAATATGATGCGTGTCGTGGGGACAACCGGGCTAAATGCATGTGCGTAGTGTCGTCGCAGATCAGCCTGTGCAGTCTGGAAAGGCTAATCCGAGACGACACTCCGCTTTTATGATATTTTCTGTTTCAAGGAAGTCTCTTGAACATAAATCCACTGTAGGCGGAAAGTGACATCCTGGATTCGCCTGTGCGGACTGCACAGGCTAATCCGGGACGACATTTTACACATATGCATTAAGCCGGGTTTCCCAGAATATGCCTCATATAATATAATGTAAATCCAGTTATTCACAGCACATGTCATACAAGGATTGTACAAATAACTAACCTTCTGCCTTGGAGGCAGTTGCGGCTGCCTTTTCCACCTTGACTGGATGCAGGTATGTGAGTAGGTGGACCTGGTCCTTCCTGTAACATTTCTCCCAGTACTGGCACTTCTCTCTCTTGTCCGACATTCTGCAAAATATGGCTTGGGATGTACAAAACCATTCAGTACAAAATGCATTGTGGTTCCTTTTATTAAATGCGAAATTTGATTTTGCTTTTGTGCAAATTGTATTTCTAGCATATACTTCATATTTGGTGTTTCCACAAAAATTGCAAGCACCAACAGTTTGTTTAATTATAAAGTAATAAAAATAATTAGTTTAATTCCAACTGAATGAATGCCTGGCACCTAATTTATTAGACTATTAATACATTTTGAAAAAAAACAAGATATTGAGCAGCCATTGTGACATTGAAAGTGCCAGAAGAAAATTTGAAATACACGTATCAGAAATATCATTTATTAGTAATAAATCACAAAGTATGGTCTATGGATGCATATATTATAAGTAATATAATTATATTACATACAATACAAATGAAACACAGGAAAATTGCATTCTTACATGTTGCTTTATTGAAGTTCACTGCTCACTAATAGTGTTCAAGTCTGATCTTGGCCCATAAATACACTATCTATACATTGCCATATCATGTTCAGGCTTGTATGTATACAAACACGCCCACTTGTAATGGACAGGTTTGCTAATATTTTCTGTACATAACTGTCATGAATTGTTCTGTTTACTGAAACCAGTCTATGTAAAAGTTATTTATAGACATTGATGTCAGTTTATAAGGAGAAATTCTGTCATTCTATAAATAGAACAACATCGCTGAAGTAAGCTTTATTTGTGTTGTACTCAATTATTAAACAGAAGGGGGACAACTATTGTTGATTTAACTAATGATATGTAAAAGTTGTTTCCCTTAACATTAAACTAACTATCAAGTTTACAGACTGTTACTGATTTTAATCTATTACTATAAGAACTGCTACATATGTTTCGAATAACATAAATAAACATAGAATGCAATGTTTTATCATACCAGTCTTGAAACACTATTAATTCGTTGTTAACTTGAAATGTCCAGAAAGTTTGTGTTATTTTATAGTCTCGTCAATTTACATGATACATTTTTTCTGAAATGTCCAGAAAGTTTGTGTTATTTATAGTCTTGTCAATTTACATGATACATTTTTTTCTGAGTCATGACATAACTTCAGCAAGTTCCGAATGGTTTACGTTTTTCAAAATTACAAACACACAGTTGATACATGTATTCCTTCCAAGAGAGAAAAAGTTGTTAAATCGATCGTATCAAGTAATAATGAATTATTGAATAACATTGTTTTTTTTCCTGTTCATAACTTGTTTTAAAAAAATGGTTTTGTATATACATATTGTTTAATTTATAGCTTACTCTATGCAAATTTGGTGGCTTAAGTGTTAATGTTTTAAAGGGACTGAGGTCCAGATGGTTCACTTCTAAAAACAAAACAAAATTGTCAGAAATACACGATTTTTTTACATAATCGTATATACCACATAAAAAAAATTAGACACGTGTGTTTTTATTTACCTAAAAAACAATGATTTTATATAGTTTTCGTCCTTTTTATCGTTCTAAAATCTATAGCGTCTGCAGACGCTATAACCCATCATGTAATTTTAAAATAGCGCTGTTTGTATTTAGGATAATCACGTGACAGTTAAGTTTTGTCGAGTTGCTCACTTGAATCAGGTGCATGTATTTGGGAAAGCTGCTTATTTTTAAGCAAAGTGCGAGCTACATCAACATCTATTTTTCAATGAAATATACAGATTGTGACACTATGTGATCGTGTTCTATACAAATAGTGATGGTTTTACGCATGTTTTTACCATTTAAACATAACTACAAAAATACGCACATTTCTATGATCATCTGGAGTTCAGTATCTTTAAAGGAAATAATAGTCAAAATTCTTATTTATCATAATGATAATATCCAGTCATAAAGGACTTGTTTAAAATTTAATTTATACCATTGAACACTTGAACAGTGATAGTTTCTTTAATTGAAGGAGGGCATTTGCTTCACACATGGCTATGTGAAATGTCCTTTTGTATCAACACAAATTTTCATAGTGCCAGAAATGTCTGGTCGTTCAAAATAGAGAAAATGAAATAATTTTTTTATTATCACCCAGGACATCTTGTCAGAATTGTACTTTAAGCAGTTATTATGTTTCCCACAAAAATAAATGATGTCTACTATGGACAATGTGCATGAAACATTATGTTGGTGTTGTTTTTACTGTACACCATTCATCCATGCAAAAGTTACATCAACAATTGTCATGGTTATAAAAAGTATATATTTCCAGACCTTTCTGACTAAAACTAAAGGTCACAAGCATATGTAAAATCAAATTTTAAGCATTAAGTATGCCCCTACAAACTCTGAATCCCTGATATTTAATATCACTTCTGCAATAATATTGTCCAATTCCCTAGTGATGTGATAAGGTACATGTACAAAAATAGTTTCCATCCACATCCTGTTTGTTCATAAACAACATTATATTTTAAGTGACAACACATGTCATAAAATTGCTCATGCATACATTATTTAAGGACTACTATCGTTAAGCCGATTATTTTGCTAGGAAATAAAAAGGTGTACATTATTGAATAACATATACTTGTATCCTTTACAATATGATAATTGGTTTAAATATTTTTGTTTTAAATACAGTTTTGATATGGGGTTCATGTCGTCAAAACTTAAATCACCAATTAAGCTGTTACCACCTAATAACTTTCAGAAGTTAATATAATAAGATTACAAAATGTTTAAATAAAAAAGAATTTTTGTAAATTTATAAAAAAAATTTGTGTGGTAAAACCAACAATTCAAATTATGAAAGTTTTATCTGCATACAAAAATACTTCCATATTTTAGCATCTGTTAGCTGAATTGACTCAAAATAATTCAGTAATTTGGTCATGACCTTCATAACAGGCATTTAGATATAGACATTATTTTCAGACTCCATGTCTTGCATACAAATAACCGGTCAGAACAGCTTCATGGCTACATCACTGTCATGTGAACATAACATTGTGTTAATCTCGTTTGATCCAGTTCCTCGTACCTGGCACATTCCCCAGTATATTTGTAGCTGAACTGCATACTATGATATTTCATCTTCTAACTTGTATTGTAAGAGTATATAAATGAGTGTAGTACAAAAGCCCCTTGCCCCAAAGCCCCTTGGTCTCAAAATGCACACATGGACATAAGCACCTTGGTATATTTGACAGAGTGGACATAAGCCCCTTGGAAGATATGACAGAGTGGACATAAGCCCCTTGGAAGATATGACATAGTGGACATAAGCCCCTTGGAAGATATGACATAGTGGACATAAGCCCCTTGGAAGATATGACATAGTGGACATAAGCCCCTTGGAAGATATGACAGAGTGGACATAAGCCCCTTGGAAGATATGACATAGTGGACATAAGCCCCTTGGAAGATATGACAGAGTGGACATAAGCCCCTTGGAAGATATGACATAGTGGACATAAGCCCCTTGGAAGATATGACAGAGTGGACATAAGCCCCTTGGAAGATATGACATAGTGGACAAAAGCCCCTTGGAAGATATGACATAGTGGACATAAGCCCCTTGGAAGATATGACATAGTGGACATAAGCCCCTTGGAAGATATGACAGAGTGGACATAAGCCCCTTGGAAGATATGACATAGTGGACATAAGCCCCTTGGAAGATATGACATAGTGGACATAAGCCCCTTGGAAGATATGACATAGTGGACATAAGCCCCTTGGAAGATATGACATAGTGGACATAAGCCCCTTGGAATATATGACATAGTGGACATAAGCCCCTTGGAATATATGACATAGTGGACATAAGCCCCTTGGAAGATATGACATAGTGGACATAAGCCCCTTGGAAGATATGACATAGTGGACATAAGCCCCTTGGAAGATATGACATAGTTGACATAGCCCCTTGGAAGATATGACTTAGTGGACAAAAGCCCCTTGGAAGATATGACAGAGTGGACATAAGCCTTTTGGAAGATATGACATAGTGGACTAAGCCCCTTGGAAGATATGACATAGTGGACATAAGCCCCTTGGAAGATATGACATAGTGGACATAAGCCCCTTGGAAGATATGACATAGTGGACATAAGCCCCTTGGAAGATATGACATAGTGGACATAAGCCCCTAAGTAAAATATTTTCATTATTGCAATGAACAAATTGATAACTGCATGTAAGTACAACTATACTTCAAACAACTACATTTTATTCCATCTGTTTATTTGAAGATGCCCTTAATATTAATAAATATAAACTTTATATTTCAATTAAAATACAAGGGATGTATGCACAACAAATCATCAAGGGGCTTTTGTCCACTCTGTCATATCTACCAAGGGGCTTATGTCCACTCTGTCAAATATACCAAGGGGCTTATGCGATTGGCCATGTGTGCATTTTTAGACCAAGGGGCTTTTGGGCAAGGGGCTTTTGTCCAGATACCTATATAACTATCACATTGCCGAGTATATAAAATCAAGGGCAGATATTTAGTGATTACAATCAGTATATGGGTGGTTTAAACATATTCTCATGTTCAAATGTAGGCATTAAAAATAAGCTTTTAAAACCTAGACGGTTCTCATGAAATGCTTTGTACTGATATATCACAAACAGCAATGAAATTATCTAAATGTCAGCTTAGATGCTTTATACCACTCTTGTCTGTAGTTTTAAGGATAGCACACTTGAACAGGTCTTTTATGTGAACCATTTTAATATGATGCAATTAATATTATGGCCGTACATTTGAGTGTGATCTCCATCTCATTAATGACGGATTCAACTGGATAAAATTGGATGTACAGGACCAAATATACCGGTATAGAGATATATGGCGCGTCGTGAAAAAAAATATCTTAATGTATGTGCGTAAAGTGTCAACGACGTGCCTCATATGGTGTTACATTTATCATGTATCACATATACGCATGGTAAGTTAGCTAGTATTCCAGAGTTGAACAAGATTAGGTTTTTCTTTCACTGGCAAACTTAGCCAATGTGTAAATCTTTCATAAAACAAGTGCCTGTTTAAGGGAGAGAAAACCATTAGGCTGAAATGAAAGGAAACATTAACCTACTACGTATGTTGACTATTAATTACACAATCGGAACAAACTTCTTATAAAAAAATCTGATTTCTGTGAATTGTAAATTCGGACTCAGTTAAGTGATAATCCAGATGCGTGTGAAACGTCCCAAGCTCACAGATCATTCGTCCATGGACGGGGAATACCGGTACATGGCGTATTATGACGACTTCCTACACGATTGCAAGCCTTTTGATCCTAAGTCAGGTAACTTTCCATGCCATGAAATCGCACAGTTACTTCTGTACCCACCAACATTCATATCGCATGTGACTTCAGCCAAGTTTGTAACAAAGATTAATAGCCAAATTCATTGCTTCATGCATAGTCACATCATAGTTATAATTCAAAATTACAACAACTGTTGACCATGCCAAGCGTGTTCATAAATACCAGTTGTATTCTGTACTTATTATTAACATTCGTATCATGCTTCACAAATGCAAAGCTCTGGATTAGGTTAATAGTCAAATTCTTTGTTTCATATATAGTCACATCATAGTCATAGAACATTGAAGCTGTTGGCCATGCCATTGTTTGTTTGAATATTTTTGCCGTTTTTAACAGTGTTTCAGTCATATCACGGCGGTCAATTCACCTACTCACACTTTTCCTGGGCAAGCTTAGCCTATCTAAGCGGTTTACCAGTACTAAGTGCATATAGTTATGCCAGTAACTGACAACTGCCCTACTTGAATCAGAGGTAGGGGGAGAATGGCCGTAGAAATAATTTCATGACCAATCGCCACACAAGTTATGTGGCCGGGCTTGGGTTCGAACTCATGATCCCCTGATTGACAGTCTAGCGCTCTACCCACTGAGCTAGCATTGCATGACCATGACTGCCAGCCATGCAGATACCTTCTACGCCCATTAAGGCCAGAGTTTTTATATTTCTTGTGTTACAGGATCTCCTCGCCTCAATATCCCAAAATGTTAATAAAATTGGAAATAGCAAATTTATTTTTATTTGTTTGGACGATAGTAGCGGCAATCCATATACAATGTATGAAAATAAATATTAGTGTAATGTAACCCTTTTTCTGCTCACAATAATGAAGTGCATTAAGTGATCTAATCAATCACACAAAAAAAGCTAATGAGATTTAAAAAGTGAGGTGAATTATCCAAGTCCATCAATTTGCTTCATTAAACATTACAAGAAAATGATGACGAAAGAATTTTCATCAAAATCAGTGAATAACAAGTCCAAAATAAAATAAACATATTTTTAAAATACCGGTTAAAAAAATCTTACTTTTCATATTTTATTTATTTATTTTTTCCGAAGCCCATATTTTTTACTATTATTTTAATTGTTCCTCCTGGTGGTCATCTCTTCAAAAATTATCCATAACACCAAAAGCGCTCGACTTTTCAACCGCTTTGTCAGTGTTTGGCCTTTATCACTGCAAAAAGGGGCAAAATTCTCCTAAAAAAAATGGTCACAGTTATGTGCCTTGGCCAGTGACCTTATGACCTGGAAGACATGTGGCAAGTTTTAATTGAATATCTGTAGCAGATATGGAGATGTGAAGTTGTTGCATCCAAACTTTAACCTGAAGTCATGTCATACCTAAATTGCAGGTCAGAGTTATGGGCCTTGGTTAGTGACCTTATATAAGGACCCTGAAGACATGTGTGAAGTTTCAATTGAATACCTGTAGTAGTTATAGAGATATGGAGTTGTTGCACGCAAATTTTAACTTGAATTTCCAAGTACAAAAAGGGGCATAATTCTGCTAAATTGCAGGTTAGAGTCATGGGCCTTGGTCAGTGATCTTACATAATGACCCCGAAGACATGTGTGAAGTTTCAATTGAATATCTGTAGTAGTTACAGAGATAATGCACTTGTTGCACACAAACCTTAACCTGAATTTTCTTCTGCATGCAATCCTTAACCTGACTTCTAAGCACAGAAGCGGACATAATTCTGCTAAAATTCTGGTCACAGTTATTGGTCTTGGCCAGTGACCTTTTATAATGACTCTGAAGGCATGTGTGAAGTTTCAGTTGAATATCTGTAGTAGATATAGAGATATGGAGTTGTTGCACGCAAACTTTAACCTGATTTACCAAGTACAAAAAGAGGCATAATTCTGCTAAATTGCAGGTCAGAGTTATGGGACTTGGTCAGTGACCTCACATAATGACCCTGAATACATGTGTGAAGTTGAATATCAATTGAATATCTGTAGTAGTTACCGAGATATGGACTTGTTGAAGGCCAACCTTAACCAGAGCATTACGCCGACGCCCACGAACGGGCGAGTAGTATAGCTCAAACTATTCAGTGAAAAGTCGAGCTAAAAACTGTGGCCTAACATTCATTACAACACTATACATATTGGTAAGCAAAGCTGCTGTTGAGTCTAAACAAGCCAGTTTTGTGTGTCATCTAAAGTCGAAGTTAATTAGTAAAACAAAACAGTTGACCATACCTGCTTACTCATGAAAAACATTCAGTTATTTTTTGCATTTACATTTTATATTGCACTTTGCATGTAAAAGCAAGCTGCTTTTTAAATGTGACATCTCAAGTCATATCATACCTAAATGGTTGGCTATACTCATTGTCAGCAAAAATGGACAGAGTATGCTGACCTGCATATGTTTTATGACAAGAAGCAATGAGAAAACAAAAAAAATGTCTGAGATACACTTTAAACTATATTAATTGTTTTCCAACTTGTACTCCCTTGTGAGACATTCAGTGGTTTACAACCATAAATATTTCCTAGAAAATGAATATGACTGACATTTACCCATTTGCACTAAACTGTTCCCAACTGTGTACATCCAACCCTTTTAAAAACTGGCAACTTAAATGTCAAACTGAGCAAGAGTACTTATAAACTTCTACAAATGAAAGATATTTATTAAGCACTAATATTAGAGAAATTCTCATACATTGAAAGTGCTGCATAAGCAGAAAAATGCTGGGGATCAGTCTTGTTAATATTAAAATGAAATAAAATAAGATGCAGAATGATAAAGCTCAGACACATTAACGTGACATTGACCTTGTGCATGAATATATTACAAAACCTTTACAATTAATGCCATAATGGAATCCAGTTAAATCGATGAATAAGTATTCAACTGAAAATACAGTTATGGTATCAATAAATACGTGAAACATGTGAATGACCAACAAGGCTTGTCACGGGATGTGACTTATGCCCCGCAGCATATGCTTGTCAGAGGAGGGCAACGCAATGTCAGTAACTTGTTGGCAAAAATGACGCTTCCTACAAAAAGAGTTATGGTCCTTGTACACTGCACTTCCACTCAACATCCGCTATCAATATATGTGGTTTTATTTTAAATCACTTCCACACTAATGGAGTTATGCACTGCACAAGAAAATGAACTGAAGGGCAATAACTCCATAAATATTGAAGAAAGAGTTGTTGTCCTTGTACTCTGCTCTTCCTCTCATTGTCCTCTATCATAATATGAAGTTTCATTTGAATCCCTTCAATACTAATGGAGTTATGCTCCGCACAAGAAAATTAATGCTTAACATAAGAAAATAAAACAAAAGGCAATAACTCCATAAATATTGAAGAAAGACTTGTGGTTCTTGTGCTCTGCACTTCCTCTCATTGTCCTCTATCATATGAAGTTTCATTTGAATCCCTTCAATACTAATGGAGTTATGCTCCGCACAAGAAAATTAAACAAAGGGCAAAAACTCTATAAATATTTTAGAAAAAGTTATGGTCCTTATACTCTGCACTTCCTCTCATTGTCCTCTATCATTATATGAAGTGTCATTTGAATGCCTTTAATACTCATGGAGTGAATGCATAAGAAAATTATTGCTTCACATAAGGAAATAAAAGAAAGGGCAATAACTCCGTAAATATTGAAGAAAGGGTTGTTGTCCTTTTGCTCTGCACTTCTTTTCATTGTCCTCTATCATTATAGGAAGTTTCATTTGAATCCCTTCAAAACAAATGGACATATCCTCTGCACAAAACAATTAAACAAAGGACAGTATTGAAGAAAGAGTTGTGGTCCTTGTGCTCTGCACTTCCTCTCATTGTTTTCAATCATTATATGAAGTTTCATTTGAATCCCTTCAATACTAATGGAGTTATGCTCCGCACAAGAAGCGTGACGGACAGACGAACGGACGATGCGATTACTATATGCCACCCAAGTTCCCTTCGGGGGCATAAAAATGAGCATAAGTAAGGCAATAAATCAAAGAGCATAGTATACTTATTTTAATAGAGATCATGAGTGCCTGGAGAATGTGTCCGATCTATACATGTATATAAAGTGTTTATCCGCATGACCTTGGGGAGCACATCAACATAAATGTCAGTAGTACGCACTGATAGCATTGGATAGGACCAACCAAAATAAACATGGTGGTGAGTGAACTGGTGTAAAGACAAGTACCCATTCATAACCTTATCATGCAAGTGTTCAGTTTTAATGGCTTGCAGTTAAACATCAGCATTCATATTATGGTATTTAATGGTTATCAATGGTTTCAAGTAATAGAGGTTTTCTATGCTGAGCTGTATACAATCCTTGGTGAGGCAACTCTGAAATACAAATAACAGACAACAGACACCAGACACTTCTTAACCTACTAAAAGCCAAACTTGTATTATCTGTCATGAATTCTCCTGCTTTAGTATTGCAAGCAGTTTACAAAAATGTGAAAAGGTGCATGCAATATCAAGAATTAACATGGCATTTTAGTACAATCATTACTATTACAAATCAAGCTATTAAAGTGGGTATATGTGTACATGTAATTATAAACTACAACGCTTTGCAGCAGGTCTGGAATTTGCTCCAATTATAGCAGATCTAGCAGTCCTCCAGTTAAACTGTATAACCATTTTAGCAATGAACAAACATTAAATAAAAAATTAAGTGATAACTACTGACGTGTTGCTAGCTAAGTAAAATTATTGATGATGTGTTACAAGACTGTGTAATTACCTTTAATCATAATGATAAACGAACATGTACAATAGCTGAGAAGTCAGTTGACACGAGATAGAGCAGTAAACCATATGCGATCAAAATATGGGCCCATGACTTTCAAAGTTCCTAATTACGAACTTAGTATTTACTTACAATATTCGCCAATGAAATTCAAAGCTGTTATGAAAAAACGATTTCTATTGGTCAATATTTTAAGTGAAAACAAAGTTTAAGATTTAAGATATTTTGTAGTCGTGGAGGCTCCGAGCCCGATACGTCTTGCAAACATGCTCTAAAATTTAATGTGTGCATGTGTTTTATTTCCAACCAGACAGCATCGGTGCAAACCAATTACCAATGTAATGCACTGTCAGAAATCATTATTCCCCAGGTAAGACACAAATGTACAATTTCCCAAGTGTTTTCATAATAGAAAGTATTGAATGAGTAAGCCTGGCCAATGTAACGAGACTTGTGAATGAACCGTGCTTGGAAACATTAATACCCAGTTCACTGTTGGAATGGTTACCAATAACATTAACAACACTATTGGCGCAGCAGTTTCGCTACATACATGTAGCAGTAATTTTAATGAAATTCTCACTATATGGACCAATAATTACTACATGTAAACACATTTATTTTGTAGTAAATTTAATGGAAAATGATAATGAAATTTCAAATAGAAATCTCATTTAGTACCGAACTACAAACGGTTGTACTAATATTGTCACCGATGGAAACTAAGTAATATATAACTGCGTAATAATAGAATGTTTTTTTCCAATTTGTATTTACTAAATTTGGGTGCTTTTTTAATGTGCTTCAACACATTAAATATATAATATGTAAATCAATTCACTTCTGGTTTATGCTGGTAAAATTTTTTACAATGTCAACACTCAAAAACGAGCTATGGGTAATTACTCTGATCAGGGCATATAACATAGCTGTATGATATCTTGCATCTCATGGTTATATTTATTTCAGCTTGTTAAAAAAAAATCCGGCTGTAGCCATGATTTATATGAACTAAACATTCATGAAGTGTACTGATGTAAGACATGCTAGATAATACATGAGGTGTAGAACTACAGTATTGATACTATATAGTCTTATGTATCTCCAACTATTACTAAGTAAATGCAAAAAAAATCTCTTCATAGAAAACAGACAACACTCATTATTCTCTCTAATCCACTGTATAAACTACTAAATAGTACACTAAAATCATCTTGAAACAAAACAATTTTACTTAAAAATACAATGTAAATGGCTAATATAAAATTGTGACATGAAATCGTCTGTAAAATATAAGCAGTTAAAGGAGTTTTGCACTGAGTCACTGGTAAAGGTCACAGAAAAATTAATATGCAAAACAATACTGCAGACATATGTACCGTTAATTCTAATACAGTTCTCTGAACGTGATACAGGTTCTTGGAATTAAGCATGTCCACAAAAATGACCATTCCACTGACTTGTTCACACAAAAAAACAAGCTCTTAATTCAGTATGACCATAATGCATGACAATGTGACAGTGTGATCTATTCATGGTTATTTTAAAGACATTTTTTGTGCCCGACCAACAAAGTTTTGTATGTAAACAAGCATGTTAATTCTACAACAAGCATGTTAATTCTACAACAAGTGGCTGTCATTTCTAAATAAAAATAACAATACTGTGTTTAGAACAACACGATGAAAACATAATAAACATAAACTCTCTTTTGGTTATTCAGATATAATATTTGTATTTGTATTTGATCAACACTGACATGTAGTTCTAAAGTAAATTTGACAATAACCTTTTAAAGAATAAATACATGTATGGTATATATGGAACACATTTAGACAACTTCTATGACGAAGTCTCCACTCTTTCATACCTAGAAAGTATTTCTGTTCAGAAGTCTTACGGCAAAAGTTGGCAAACAGAATAACTGTAGATGCCATAATTATATGAGGCGCGTTGTTGGAAAACCGGACTTAATGCATGTGCGCAAAGTGCCATCCTGGATTAGCCTGTGCGGACTGCACAGGCTAATCCGGGACGACACTTTACGCATATGCATTAGGCCCCGTTTTCCCACGACGCCATCCTGGATTAGCCTGTGCGGACTGCACAGGCTAATCCGGGACGACACTTTACGCATTAGGCCCCGTTTTCCCACGACGCGCCTCATATCATGAATAGAACTACATGCAGAACATCTAATGTCAATTCAACTATGCATGGAAATAGGTAAAAATGTACTATTTGTACTTCAACTGGTTTTGGTTTTAATTAAATTAGTGATAAATACTAACCCTCATTTTTGTAATTTAATTTCAATCAAACTATGTAAACTCATGTTAATATCCCAAAACATATATTTTCAAACAGTTATTCTATCTACATAACACACTGAAATAGTAAAATGTAAAACGAGAACTATCTTTTTAAAGGGCATAACACTTTCAGAGAAGGTTAAGGTATGTATTTGGTTCCATTTCATTTATCTAACATTTATCACATAATAGTTAACACATTTCTAATCAATGTACAATATTTAATTATTCAATCATTCCGTTGTTTGATATAGTACCAATTGTGGTATGGTACTCTGTACATTTCTTCAAAGCAGGATTGCATGGTAGAGATGTTAAATTCTTGTACGGTATATTTAATATTTCCAACATGTCAGATGGTAAACACTTATTGGCCAATTGTCCAATATTGAAAGGTATTACTATGGTATAATTATTTTACAAAGAAACAATATTGAATAAGATTTGTAGCAATACTAGCATAAACCAGATACACGATCCCTGCAAATATAGTTTGAAAATTCTGATTTACTAGTACAGAACTTTTAAGCAAATGACATCAGATTCAGATTGAGAATAACATGTATTGATGGATTTTAAATTTCTTGTAACATGAAAAACATTAAAATCAGTTCCTGAGTTCCAACAAAATAAATATGTGAGCATGCCCTTCCATCACTCCACTGCCGTTGTGAAGCCTGTTGCTGCACATATGGCCTAAGAAGCAGAATATGGTCACAGTCCACTAGAAAATACCCTATGACCAGCATGGATTGTTGCTCTTTGAAAATTCAGTAAAACATTCAGTATTTGAATTTCCTCGATTGTTTTAAATTCATTCATACAAAACAATACAGATGGACTTTAAAGGACCTATGTCGTAGAAAAATTGGATTTTTATTACACTATAAATTATATTATATGATAGAAATGTGCTTTATAAAGACATGTGCGTGAAATAAATAAAACATAATATAATAAACAATAAGCTATTTGATAAAAACAAATTAGCAACAAAAGTCTGAAAAATTAAACCCCAAGCAGGGATAAAACTCCCGACTTAGGGAGTCATACCATGAAATGACAGCCATCAGTGCTTTAACCAGCTGCGCTATCATGCTTGGTAAGAAGTCGAGTGTAAACTATGGTTATAGAAAATACAATTATGACGTCAAAATGTAAACATGAAAAGGGCCAAACAAACAAGACCCATATTATAAATTGATTTTTATCTCAGAATGTGTGCACTCTTTTTTCATTATATATACCCTATTTTAACCATTATTATATGTCAGTATTAATATCTGAATTTCAGAATTTTAAAAGAAATTTCCCCCCTTGAGGCCCTTTTCGATGACATAGTCCCTTTAATAACTAAAATGGTAAATTGTATGCATGTATTTTAATTTCACAAGGTATTAACAGTGTTCATCACTTTCTGCATATAATATGTTGACGTGGAAGTAGGAAACTTCTGATGTAAATTTCTTCCACATAGGAATGTATAACAAAAGATGTTTGTAAAACATGTATGCCCCCGACTTGCAGCAAAGTTGTGAATATGTGCAGTTGTTCAGAATTTTTTTTAATATGCAATCCCAAGCAAAGTCTCGATATAAGGTATATATGTATGAAGTTTCATTAAAATATCTTGATGCGTTCTCAAGTTATTGAGCGGAAACCGTTTTTCTATTTTTAGTTATGGTGACCTTGATCTTGACCCCACCCACCCCATATGCAAGCCCAAGCGAGGTCTCGATATATGGTATCTACGTATGAAGTTTCATTAAAATATCTTTATGGATTCTAAGGTTATTGAGTGGAAACCGTTTTTCTATTTTTAGTAACAGTGACCCCACCCACCCCATATGCAATCCCGAGCGAGGTGTCAATATAAGGTATATATGTCTGAAGTTTCATTAAAATATCTCAATGCATTCTCAAGTTAATGAGCGGAAACTGTTTTTTATATTTTTAGTAATGGTGACCTGGACCTTGACCCCACCCACCCTATATGCAATCCCAAGCCAGGTCTCAATATGAGGTATCTATGTATGATGTTTCATTAAAATATCTCGATGCGTTCTCAAGTTATTGAGCAGATACCGTTTTTCTATTTTTAGTAATGGTGACCTGGACCTTGACCCCACCCACCCCGTATGCAATCCCAAGCGAGGTGTCAATATAAGGTATCTATGTATGAAGTTTCATTAAAATATCTCTATGCGTTCTCAAGTTATTGAGCGGAAACCTTTTTTCTATTTTTAGTAACAGTGACCTTAACCTTGACCCCACCCACCCCATATGCAATTCCAAGAGAGGTCTCGATATAAGGTATCTATGTGTAAAGTTTCATTAAAATATCTTGATGCGTTCTTAAGTTATTGAGCGGAAACCGTTTTTCTATTTTTAGCAAATGGTGACCTTAACCATTGACCTGTTGACCTCAAAATGTCCCGGACTGGCCGCACAATTTTCTCACCCTGTGTAGCATGAAAGGTAATAAAATTACTGTCAATACAACAAAAACAAAATTTTAACAACCTTTTAATTATCACTATTAGAAAGTGTTAAGTACATGATTAAAAGAAGATATATAAATCTAAACTGATCATAACACCATTGTACACACATGTTCACAGTTTTGGTACTAGTTTTAATGTCTGTTGAAGAATATGGCGAGTCATTGATGGATCAAATACGGTATCCTTATTTGTTTGAATTTGATCACAAAAGCAGAAACTTTGATCCGTTTGATAAACACCTAAAGCTGTCATGACACAAAATGTTGCTGTAAAACCCCATGTGTCCACACATTTACCCTGCACTGTATCCTTAAAATGGTGAATATGGTAAGTAGCCTTGATTGGAGAAAGAAAGTCCTCCACATGCATCCTTTCACTGGACAAGAATCTCTTCAGTGGCAATTCAAATACCAACTCCACCTCCCTTTCATTTGGTCTAGCCCGAAAATGCGACTTCACGATTCCAATCACAGGATACACCAATGAGTTAGGTTTGACAATTCCTGGACTAAGCACTCCAATCACATCCACATCTGCAGGGGGCAGGCCAATCTCTTCCTCTGCCTCTCGGAGCGCTGTATGAATATGGTCTGCATCCGTGTCATCCCTCATACCCCCAGGAAAGGCCACGTATCCTGCATGGTGTGTCAGCTTCTTTGAACGCACTGTCAAAATGACACTGTATTCACCATCCACTATGCGCAGCGGTATTAAGACACTTGCTCGCCGAAAAAGAGATTCCGGGAATTCAATGTCCAGAGATGGGTCATGTCTAATGTCAAAAGCTTTAAACCTGCTCTTCAGTTCTTCAAGGAAGCTACGAGATTGTACATCAGATGAATCGACCATTGCTCTGTCCTGAAAGAATATGAACAGTTCTAATTTTTGACTCTTAGTATCCATAACCAAATACCACCCTTTACGGTCCAAATCTGGTATGCTGTTTGAACAACAACTATTACAATAACACTATCTGTCCGCAGGTACTGCAGTGTTAATAGAGAACATTGTGTTTAAACACCAACAATCATTTCAATTACCAGTATTTATGCAATTTAAAAATGTATCATAATTTATCTTTAAACTTGTTCGATATAAATGGAAATTGGGTCAATAGGACATTTGTTCGTTTCATCATGTCAAAATCACTGGACCATTTTCACATTTACTTGACCGAAAAGATGAATTTGCATTTTTTGTATTGCATACTGTAGTATTTAGTGTTTGTTTGTTTTTGTCAAAAGATCTGCTTGTGTTCAATCATTAAATGCTAAGCTGAATATCCTGAAAATTAACATTACATTATGATTACATTATACAAGATAATAAATCTAAATATTGAAAGATACAGACTTACAGGAATAAAGGCTGATTTAACTGGATATTTGGACAGGCTACCTTAAAATTTCAGTTTTCTATGGATCAAACTGAAAAAAACTTTTTGGAAAGTCCAGTTTTCTAAATTTGCTTCATAACAATGATTTTAAATTTTAATAGTTAAAGCATTATAATTCAAGTGTTTTTTTTCACCTTAAGGAGAAAGGTGGCGGGGCCTTTCAGATGGGGAATTTTACGGCAAAAGGGGATTTTTTTTTGTTTTTTGAAAAGCATTATTACATGTTTATATTCTACTTTGTCATAAAACATTAATCAATTGCTTTGCTACAAATTGATTACTTAGATTATGCACTTACATGGTTTGATGAAAAATTGCTGGGATTGTTTACGAAAATGCCACTATCTTAGTCATTTTTTGTCTGATTTTGGTCAATTTTTGTTCAAAATAAAGGTTGCATTCTGAGGGGATTTTTAATGCAAATATAGGGGAAAAATATATACTTTTTAAGCAGGGGAATGGGGCCAAATTTCGGCCCCAAATTGGCCCTAAAAAAACACTGTAATTAATCACAAGTTTCAAACAAATATCAGAAATTAAACTGAAAGTAGTTGTTATTGTCAGTAAAAGAACTATTCAAAGATTTATACAATTAACCACTTTCTTTAGATAATACAAATGTACACTCTCTCTATCTCTTTTTTACTGTGATCATAAAAAACAGCTTCATTTAACTCTCTGATATATTGAAGAAAGTGGTAAATTCACATCACACTATTACCGAACAAACAGTGATTTTTTTTACAAAATTTCCTAACTTCCTGTGCCTATAAAATGGGGAACTTTATCGCGACAAATTTCAAAATAGGGAAAGTTTGAACAAGTTTATTTTTAAAGATGGAAGTGTGTGGTTATTTTGCTTTTTTAATGATTAATATATTCATTTTTTTTCATTTACTGAACTTCTTTTGTGACAATGGTGCTAATTCAAGGATTGTTTTTCAATTATGCACCCACAGGGCTACCTGTAAAATACAATGAATTACTTTGGGGAAGAAAATGGACAATTTTGTGGGAAAATGGGAGGAAATTTTGTCACGGGAAACTGCCTTTAAACGGCACTAAAATAAGCGCAAAAAATCACTGCAAAACATTTTTAAATTTAGATTACATCGAACCTGAGATGCACCAGACTAGTCCTGATCATATCTGGAGCATTCTGAATTCAATGTTACCTAAATTCAAGGATTTTTTATCAATGCGTAATGCGAAATTAATGATAATTTGAACTTTAGAAATTAATATTAAAAAAAATTATATGGCAATACAATCCGAACATCTTCAATAATTTCACATACAACTATACAAACGATACAGGACACACACAGGCATACAGTTGCAGAATTTGAATTGCAACAGGATATTCTTCATTATATCCTGCACTTCAGATAAATTTTTGTGTCGAGCGTAAATGTACACTCAAACAATAATTTATGGTGGTAAATGTACTCTCAGTCCAAAATTTATTGGGGTAGATGTACTTCATGTAATACAGACAACAGGCAATTGGCTAGCTTAAAAGTGCAAACGAATGCAATACACTGCCGTTAAACAATATAGTTGACATTTCAAGAAAATCATTAAAATGTTGTAAATAAGGAATTTCTACACATCCACATCTTTAACAATCGGACAACATTTATGGGTCTGATTCGTATTTCCATGTGTACCCAACAATTATTTTGTATGTTATTGTAAGGTACAAGCTAGGAACTGAATGGATGGGTAAGTTTTGGGTCCCAGATATTTTCGCAAAGGAATTGCTAGAATACATGACATTGTGTATATGCAAAATACATTTATATCGACCTAATATCTGGATTAAACACCACAAACGATACAGTATCATGTTATATAATAACTTTAAATACCAAGTCTGGGCAGCGGTGGATGGGTCTGAATTATCACTTATCCCACTCAGATCATTTTGCTTGACAGTCTGTTCTGGCGAATGCAGAAACTCAAACAGTAGACGAAAGAAATTTTATTCAAATAAAAATATCAAGTCTGGGCAGTGGTGGTTGGGTCTGAATTATCACCTATTACACTCAGATCATTTTGTTTGACTGTCTGTTCTGTCGAATGCAGAAACTCAAACAGTAGACGAAAAGAATTTTATTCAAATAAAAATATTATGGTTATAATTGGTAATGGCATCAAGTTAGCAGTTAGTTTAATAATTAACAGTTCAGTGGTGACAGACAATGTAAACTATTTAACTTTTAACGCACACTCCTAAAGCACCAATGGCAATGTTCCATGTACAGTGTTGGATTCCCATTGCCTTAGTCTTCCAAAAAATAAGCAAACTTAAATGCTTCATCTTTAAATGGCTATATTATGTAAATGACAAACTATGTGATAGTATCAGTTCATCATCAATGTCAACAATAGGTTTATTATTACCTGGTACCAGTGGGAAATTGGTGACCGAGTACCTGGGGCCAAAATTATTATCATTCCAGTCTTATTAAATTTACTGCATGATTTTATTTTGTGTGGGTATCTGCTATTTTTCGTGCATTAATTACGCCCTATATGGTTGTCAGTCATTGAGCTTCCCAAATTCGACGTTATATCTGTTTCATGATACGAAACGCTTTGCTAAGTGTTGTATTAGACTTTATTACACATTAAAATAATTTAACATACTCATGTAGTCAGGATTAAGCTGCTGGTCCTGGTTCCTAAATTCTATGTCTAAGATAGAAGTTGGAATGGCCGAGTGGTTAAGGCGATAGCCTTTTAAGCTGCAGGTCCCGGGTTCAAACCCCAGTGAGACTAATCTTTTCTATTTTCTTTTTTTTTGTAAATACTTTTTTTGTTATTATACTTGAGCTTTGTAGTTCCGATGCTTCAATCTGTCAAGTTAAGACATTTTATGGCATACTTCAAAAACTGCGAAAATCTGTGAGTGTGAATAAGTCCCTTTAAATTTATGCTCTATTCTTTAGATACCATTCCTCTTAATGACACTAAGAATTCGTATTATAGTACTTAAAATAGGTTTGACCATACTTCTTTTTAAAACATATTAAATATGAACAAAATATCTATCTTTAATGTCAAAATACAAAATCTGTAAAATCTCACTTTATAAACAAATGACAGCACTCAGAACAGGTCAACCATAACAATCTCCCAGAAAAAAACAAGCTGCTTTGGATACCGTTTCTTGTCTTTGTTTGGGTTATGACGTCATCAAAGGTTGGTGCACGCACTATTGTTCTTTACAGACTAATAGAGCAATCTATTTTAATCTCAATTTTAGTGAAATACTTTTCAGTTTAAGTTTGAACAATCTAGTGAATATCGATGGAAAAGGGGTACTAGCACTGCTGTTAAACACAACTTCACAAGACCAGCATATGAAAGTAGAGCATTAAAAGAGAAATTATTTTACCGATTTAACACGATGTTGTGGCTGTATTTACTGAAAGACGATGTCTGCATAAAAGCATGTATTTCCGGTGTGTCAGGATACCGAACACGCTGTTATTCTAGAGTATCTTGTGAAAAAACGGTATCTACAATAGAACGGTATCTGAAGAATAAGGGATAATTCTGTTTTCATTGTTTTTTTATATCATTTTATATGCCATTCAATACTTTCTTTACTCCATTAACGAGTAAACGCGTGCGTATACTATGGATAAAACCGGCAAAATCTATAAGTAAATACGTAATATACAAACCATTGCGCTTTTTTAGAACTTGACAACCTTTGCTCGTCTGCACATTTTGGTTGTCGTTCTTTTCGATTTGTTTACATTTGTTAGAAGGCTTTTCATTGGTTGCAATTTTTGTCTGACACCTTTGTTGATAAAGAAATGTACACAAAACGTGACAGGCATTTGTAAACCCGTCTATCATAAAATCGGTGACCAATGGTAATTGCGTTTACAACAGAATGTTAGGTTAATAATTTTGGGAAAAAATAAAGTGTATTTGTTGACATTTACAAAGTGCAAAATATATGTTTCTTTTCAATAACAGTATTATATCCGTTTCAAAAGGACAAGTAAACTACTTGTACTTTAATCTGTAACGATCGAACAACTGCTTATGTTTGCCTTTTTGACCAAATGGGTAAGATGATTATCTCACAAAAGCAAAGAAAATGGCGGATAGTATTTTGTTACGCATCAATGCACACAAAATATATGCTTATATATGTTATAATCTTTGCACCATAACACTTGCTTTAATTGCAATAATTGATGTAATGTCATGTATTGTATCATGTACTATTTTTGGCACTGATCTTGCAAAATATAAGATGGTATTATAATTAACTGTTTATTAATTGTTGGAATTCTTCAAATCTTATAACTGGTATTTGAGAATTGTTATGAACACATGCAGAAAACCATGCTTAAACAATTACAGCTTTACAATGCCGTATATGTTTGGAGTGAGAATTGTGTACATTTTATATTAAATTCTTTTTTCATTACTTAATGGATTAACACATCATTATGTAAATTCGGATATAGACCACACAAAAAAAAGTCTCATTACCACAGTATATGTTTGGAGTGATAATTCTGAACATTTAATATTAAATCTGTTTTTCAAAACTTAATGGATTAACACATCATTAACCTGGTGTGTCCTTAATTCGACGTCACCAAAATTCAATGATGTGTTGTGATTTGTTAGTACTCCTATATATATGAGGTATACACCGACCTCATATCGGTAAATGCTATTTTCCAGTAGCATCGTTCCGCCATGAATTCATGTCGGAAGATTTACAAGCTGCAATTTCATATTTTACCACTCATTATTCATTTAACAATGATTAAACATTAATTTACCAATTGCAGCTAACAAGTCAACATAAAACTTACTTTAACACTTAATCCTTATCCTTAAACAAATGCCCTGTTCAAATTCTATGTAAAGCCCTCCATATTGCACTGAGTAATGTGAAACTTTCATACTGCTTTTTCATTGTTCAGTAAAAATACGGATCGCATATGGCTATAGAATCAAATCTTTAGACGAAATATTTTACCATGTGCGCAGTAGAAAGCTGTGTCGGCTATTAATAGATTTTGTTTAAAAACGAAATTGGTTTGACCACTTTCATTACAGAAATGTGTAAAGGGGAGTGTAGTTTATTTGAAAACATTACGATGTTTTGTTGATAATTGCTTCATTTATGTGTTTTTTTCTTCTACAATATGGATTAATAACATCATTATATGCATGATACTATTGTTATTTTGAAGTTTAACCAGAAAAATCGAAAGTTCATGTTAAATTGCTTTGCTACAGGAAATTAGGATAAACTATTGAGATGTAGTGTGGATTCTGCCCATACAAAAAATAGCTCAGAATCCACCGATTACGTCTAATTATTTGGACTAATTTGTTAGAAGATTTAATGTAAATTTAATTATGTTAGTTTGTTTCGATTGTTCGCGGTTTTTTACAGTATTTCAGTCGTATCATGGCAGTCAGTTAACCTACTCACACTTTTCCTGGGCAAGCTTTGCAGATCTAAGCAGTTACCAGCAGGGCTTTCATTAACTTTTGAAAACTGGAAGTCTGAACTTCCTGGCCTCTGATTTTGGAAGTTTTGCTCATAATATTTGGAAGTTTTGACAGTATTGAGTATTTCAGAAATGAAATTAAGTAATGTATACAATTCAAGGTGTTTTTAAGGCCAGTTCTTGTTCATCAAGTGTTTATATGCCAATTTATTCAGTGAAAGAGGTTAACATTGAGATAAATTACTTAATTTTTCTTCTAACTTGTTCATCCTTACATGATGGAACTTCCATGGCTGAAATTTGGAAGTTCTGCAACTTCCATGGCGGCAATTTCGGAAGTCCTGTTACAAAAACAGGGAGTAAATTACTCCCAACCTTCCCTTAATGGAAGCCCTGTATTATATATAAAATATATTATTAAAATGTGTTTAACTTATGTTTATTAGCGTACGAGTGATATGTGGGTTCGACACGCTTTATTTGTAAACGATATATCTTAATTGCCCATAGTCTATTTAAGTAATACTTTCTATAATTCTAATGACGCTAACAATACGAAACATTGATGACACACATTAAATTTTCCATGATAAAAACAAGTTTTGCTAGAAATTGACATCATATTCTGCAAGGTTACGGACACCTCATGGGAAACGTGCGTGTATTCACCAGGTGCAGAAAAGCTGCATATACTGTGGAATCACTAATTTTCGCGGTGGTCTAATTTTCGTGCTTTTCATGCTCTCGCCATTGCGCGAATTTCTGACCACCGTGAATATTTACTGATTCCGTAGTGTAGCAACACCTTACATGGAGGTTATACGTTCGTTCAAATGTACGTCAGTAATCGTTGGTAAATATACGAAGATAGGCCAATATGTTAGGATGCGAATGTTTTTAATGAACGTTTTTGAATGTTGTTTTCATCAGCTTCATTCTGATTAATGAATGCACTTTTTTTTCTTTTAAATTGAATTGTGGGCGTTTTCGTAAATTTAAATGCGGTCATACACTGCAGATACGCTATGTCACGGTTTTCGGGGTCCATATATATAAATATACATGTATACACTATAGCCCATTTTCGTGACCTCAAAACATAAACGTAATTAACTTGCCTTTTTCATTGTTGTTAACATCCTTAATGTGTTATATTCATATGTAAAATGTTCCATTTTTATATAAAAATATAGAGATCTGATATTATTCCTTGTAATTAATTTCAAATGGCGTATAATCAATTCGAAATCCGAAACGCATTTCAGAACATTACTTTTGATGTGATGTAAACACAAATTCTATTTTACCATTAAACTGCACGTGTATTCCATGTTAAGCTTTGTTTACAAAAAGCGCGCGAAAATTACGCCGACATGTACAACGTAACGTCTTCCGTACGAAAAGCATGGGTGCATTGATTTCCATAAAAACACTTTGTAGAGCAGAGTACATTGAGATCTTTACTTTCTATAAAAAATCTGTAACGCATAACAGCAAAATTGTATTTCTATAACACAGTTGCGCAAAGGCATGATTTTGAGCACTCGTATTACAATGAGTCAAAGCAACATGTTACTTTTCACAAGTTGACTTTTTGAGTAAAGATTTAGGGCCTGCGATGGGGACCAAAAACAGTACTTTAATATGCACATAAATAACAACAAGGTGTCAGTTTGACATAACATGATATATTGTACCTATTTTCTTGCCTAAATCTGCGACTACTGTTGTCAATTTAGCCTAATCCGGTACTTATATACATGTTTATTGCAACAAACAAGGTGTCACAATAGGACGCTTCATTGTATGGTTGTTCATTTTATTGCATAATTGACAGATATTTTGTGTGAAAACCTATTCTCGTTTTGTTTTGTTTTTTTCAAAATCGTGGTTGCGCGAATTTAAGACCGCACGAATATGTCAGCAATCGCAAGTGCGCGAAATGTTTACCCCGCGAATTCAAGTGATTCCACAGTACATTGATTAATTTGTGCATGGATAGATCCATTGACGAAATGTTGAATCAATAGCCGAGATCAGCAAAATCAGGAAGTGCTTTACTCTGATCAAAGACGAGATAAGTGACGTAATACACACGTACACATGTCGATATTTACAGAGGATTAAATGGTCGCAGCATGTATCCGTTTTGTCCATCGCGTAGTACTTGTACATGTATACAGACATATACATGTATACAGACATATACGGCAATACCGATATTAAAGAGGGCAGGACGGAATCAAAGGCGGCAGGGCGGGGGTCGAGGGCAGCAGGTCGCTGCGCCCTGTCATTTAGGCCTTGCTGGAGCACTGGTAGAACATATGGGGGAAAACAATGGCTGATATGTATTGAAGCAGGTGTGTGAATTTTAATGTTCAATTAGTGGCTCTTCAGTTCTGGTTCAACTTGGTATAATTAGTGCCATTAATCTGACTAACATTCTTGTTAAAGTGACAGGTTTGTCAAAGTGACTGTTTTAGATTGTTGCAGTATTTAAAAAAATATGCAAGAAACAGTCTTCGTGCTAACCACAAGCCCGACAGCCCGGTGCTAGTGAAATGTTATTCAGGCTAGTAGAACTTCAGTAATGTATATAGTCAGGCCTTATAACGGGCCCTACGATAGAAGGAAAAAAGCCCTGAAAGGGGGTGAATTTTAATTAGCAGCACTTTAGTTCTAGTTCAAGTCTGTTTAAATATGTGTCATTAATCTGACTAACATCGTTGACAAACTGTTGAGTTAAGTCAAAGTGACTGTTTTAGATTTTTGCAGTATTAAACAAAATTTGCAAGT
Organism: Congeria kusceri; assembly: GCA_027627225.1. Classification (NCBI taxonomy): domain Eukaryota; kingdom Metazoa; phylum Mollusca; class Bivalvia; order Myida; family Dreissenidae; genus Congeria; species Congeria kusceri. The sequence goes on along the minus strand of CM051036.1, from coordinate 47,767,009 downwards.
AAACATGTTTAAATTAATGCATATAAACTGTTTATGGCATTAACTTATGATATCACATACCTATAATTCTAATGACTCCTCTCCAAGTTCATTCTAAATGATAATGAACATGTTCCCCTTTTTGATCTTGTCACTGTTAGACTTCTTTACATGTATAAGCTAGCTGCAAAGTTTCACATAATGTTAAACATTGAACTAGCCCTGTTAATTTATTTTAAGTTGAAACAAACAATATGGTTCTAAATTTAAAATTTGCAGATAAAAGATCATATTTGAAATAAAACATATAATACACACTTGTAAGTATTTCATACATGTATGTCTTATTGTTTTTCATTTAATAAACACAAAATAACTATTTTTTTGGAAAGCCTCCCTGTTATTATTGATTTGCGTACATGTTATATTTGAAGTTGGTCCACATATATTAAAGTGAGAACTGCAGTCAACATCTGTGAAGCATCGTACATCGATATTTTGAACTTTGATACATGAAAAAACATGTTGCTTACATTGCAGAAATGTCAACTGAGCCAAGCAGCAAACCTTCAGATATTCCCATGGTTCACCCAGTACAGTCCCCACTGACCAAGGGAGTCAACCTTCAGCAGGGTTTGACATTTGGTATGTTACTTACATTGTCATTACACGTCTTGTTGCCTCAGTGAAATGTTAGCATCTCTACAATAGTAACTGTCAGGTCATGCTATTGCTTTTTCATAAGTTTGAAAACATATGAGGCGTGTCATGGGAAACCCGGGCTTAATGCATGTGTGTTGTGTCGTTTCGGATTAGCCTGTGCAGTCCGCACAGGCTAATCCAGGAAGACACTTTCCAGCTACAGTGAATTTATGTTTAGAAAATACTTCCTTGGAACAGAAAATACCTTTAAACCAGTTTTGTTGTCCTGGATTAGCCTGTGCGGACTACACAGGCTAATCCGGGACGACACTACACACATGCATTCAGCCCAGTTTTCCCACGACGCATCATATAAATTATTACTGAATAAAGTCATGTCTGACAAATGGCATGTACAAATATAGCCTTTGCAGCGAAACAGAACATGTGTGGTGATATTACAGATAATAATATTTCATTATCAAGATAAAATTATAAAATTGCAACTGAATGTGTTTCAAATAGCAATTAGCATGTAAAAGAAGTATATCCATCCAACTTGCAGCTAAAGAGAAAGTATTTGGTGCTAATCATTATTAAAATGAAATAATTATATCGCCACTCTTGGGTTATTGTGTACCCAGCATAATAACATGGTTAACATGATATTTGCCACTCACTTTATTATATGTGACCTGTGCTGCAAAAATGGGTCCTATGGATAAAAGATCACATTTTCAGTTTTTTACATTTTCATTTAGAACAATCTTTAAGAAATAAAACACTGAAAAAATTATGCTTCTGTCATTTTTATTTTTTTAGATATTGCCAGAAACGTAAGTCCACCGTTTAATTCAAAATGTCATATTTTGTGCAAAAATAAGAACAAAAAAGTACACTTTATATTACTTATATTGATATACAAACAATACACAATGACAACACTGTTATTAAAGACTATACTACAGTTGTATAAAATAAATAATTATTTTTCATTTTGTCCTCACATTGTTACAAAAAATGTTTCAAAACACAGTTTCCATGGTAACAAAATTAGAAAATAAGTTATTTAGATTAAAATCTGAGTGCACATTACCAATTTCAATTATTTTACCAAAATCTTTGTGAACACATTGTATTTGCATATTAGTATCTTATTTAGAAGCTTATAAAAGTACATTGTGATAATTACATTGAAGAAACCCGATGTGGCATATTATGGTCATACCGTCACGACTTCATGACTGTTGTGGCTGTATAAATAGTACAGTACAAGTACCGGTATTCTTTTGTAAACAATAATCCGTCATGATTTTTTGTAATTATAGGTCATACATTTAAACTTAATATAATATAATGTCATTCATTAACTATCAAGTCCTTAATAGATGCGTTTTTTAATTAAAATGTACATATAGTAGGGATTTTGTATGGCATTCATTATCAGATTAATCTCTCAAGCTCTGTATGGTTTCTGTAATTTGGTGACATGATCATCTAATATCATGTGGAATAATACTCAGTTCATAGTTCATAATACCTGCATGGTTACAGCATCCATATGTCGCGCGATTTGTTTTCCCACAGCCAAAAATGCCAGTCACTTGATAACTTGGTGTGGCCTGCCAGCATCAAGGAGTATTCGATCCCCTAGTGTGTTCCTTCAAAATAAAAATTTAAGATAGCAATTTTAAATTCGAGTATCCAACAAATGAAGATATTCTGTTAAATACATTAGGCTTTGGGTATGTTTTTTAAACAATGTGGAAAATGTGCACATTTTCCATGGTAATAAATTAAATCATCCCAGAGTCAAAGAAAATAACTTGTGAATTGTATATGAATTATGTATAACTATAAGCATTTTAAGGCAGAACTTACCAGTAAATTTTCTCCACACAGCATAGACCAGGGCAGTATTATGTTTATTCTGTCCATCACAGTTGTTGCAGTGGAATTGAGCATACCTCTCACTAAGACCATAGTATTTAAGGTATTCAACCCATAATACTCAATGTCTGGAACAATACAAATCTTATTATTTTTATAATGTACATACATATCTGGACTTTTTTGGAAAATTTTAATAGCTTTTACAGTTTTGATAGTCAGATATTGTCTGTTAATTACCATACCCCCTATTCTGCTAAAAACGTCAAGAAATGAAAAGGTATTAACACATTTACAAGTCAAATACTTTATTAACATATCATAAAGTATACATAAATATATATTTCTGGATAGAATATTCCACACAGATCATGAAAACAATAACAAAAACATTCAGCAATACATGTTTTGGTAGAGGTAGGTACTAATATTGATGTACATCTTTGTCGTCAATGATAATTTTCCTGTAATTAATTTTTAAGCCGTACACAAATTGTGCTCTGACAGGTTTATGGATGCATGGCCTGAATTAAAAACTTTATGAAATTTATTCCTGGAATATATACAACAAAATGAGGGCAAAATAAAAACACTACCACAAAAAACTTGAAAACTGTAGACATTTTATAACCCTACCCCTTAAAAATTTATGCAGATTTTTTGCTAAAAAAAAATAAAAATATAAAATTCTCAATACTTAACAAGGATGCTACTATAAACTTTCAGGCATAATAGATACAGACATAAGTAACATATATCAAGTTACATAACCTAAAATTACATGTAATATTCAAGTAGAAGCCCTTCACAACATTAGAATTCCGTGACAAAATGTTTCCGACAGGACACAAAGAGATTATCACATAACTGTGATCAATATATATCAAAGCCTGTACTATTAAACATTGCATCATAGCTAAAATATTCATTTAGGGACAGATCCAGAGTGAAAGAGCCGTGCTCCACTATGCTCCTTTTTAGTCCACCCTCTTTACCCCAGCGGTAAAGCTGGGCTGGTCAACAAAAAATAAGTTGCTTTTTTTTTTTAATTCAGTGTATTATTGCAATTGACCTGTTGCAAAATCATAGATCGCTCCACCTTTCTGTTTGTCTAAGGTTGTTTGTCCAAGGATTTAACGTACATTGATTGGATTATGCAACCATGTACTATTATTTACCATTGAAATATAAACCCATAATTGGTCAACTCAATTCTTGATTGACAAGTCGCAACTGGTCAATTGTTCAAAGACAAATGCACAGACCTTAAAAACCTTAATAAAAAGCATCAGACTGATAAATACATCGGATTTACTCAATTATTAGAATTAGGCTTTCAGATTTTCTTGCAAACTATTTGTGTTACCTTGGTTTTTTGCAAATGTATACTTAACACATTTCTGAATATGAATTATCACACTTTTGGACAGTTTTTTGTTCTTTGACTGAAGGGCGTAAAGGTTGTTCCCAATGTTTTTTACTATATGATTACGATCAAATCTTTTCTTCACTGATAATTTCAGTTCATTCTTCAGATGAGTAATCATTGCATTGTCTCCATCGCCTTCCAGATAATCTACAGGTGTGCCTACTTGTACTAGCTCCCTAACCTCTCTAACCCCACTAGCACTTTCCATGGAAGGTGCACTTCCACTGTGATTGAAAACACATCTGTGCTTTCTCACCTTGAATGGGCGATGCTTTTTCCACCACTTGCAGGTCCCACATGTTCTATGTGACACTACTGTCTTCACCACTTTCTTGCCGTACACAGATTTGCTCATGAAGAAGGTATGCGCTGTTAAATACATGTATGTGAAATTGTGTGAGATTTTTACAATTACAAATGTACAAATAAAAATGGGGCAAGATGTCAACTAAATAATCAAACAAAGATAAATGTTGCGTTTCAGCTAACTAAAGTGCTCAACAATACTTTATTAAGCACATTAAAACATGAATGTTGAGAATCAAAATGTAGTTGCAAAACTGAGCTGACAAAACTGATGTAATAAAAAACAGGTTGAAAACGTAGAAAGATATTATGTTGCCTCCATCCATACAAGTATAGGTGATAACACTAGTGTACTTACAAGTGAGACTGTCGAAGCCCCGTATAGGTGATAACACTAGTGTACTTACAAGTGAGACTGTCGAAGCCCCGTATAGGTGATAACACTAGTGTACTTACAAGTGAGACTGTCGAAGCCCCATATAGGTGATAACACTAGTGTACTTACAAGTGAGACTATCGAAGCCCCGTATAGGTGATAACACTAGTGTACTTACAAGTGAGACTATCGAAGCCCCGTATAGGTGATAACACTAGTGTACTTACAAGTGAGACTGTCGAAGCCCCATATAGGTGATAACACTAGTGTACTTACAAGTGAGACTATCGAAGCCCCGTATAGGTGATAACACTAGTGTACTTACAAGTGAGACTGTTGAAGCCCCGTATAGGTGATAACACTAGTGTACTTACAAGTGAGACTATCGAAGCCCCGTATAGGTGATAACACTAGTGTACTTACAAGTGAGACTGTTGAAGCCCCGTATAGGTGATAACACTAGTGTACTTACAAGTGAGACTATCGAAGCCCCGTATAGGTGATAACACTAGTGTACTTACAAGTGAGACTATCGAAGCCCCGTATAGGTGATAACACTAGTGTACTTACAAGTGAGACTATCGAAGCCCCGTATAGGTGATAACACTAGTGTACTTACAAGTGAGACTGTTGAAGCCCCATATAGGTGATAACACTAGTGTACTTACAAGTGAGACTATCGAAGCCCCGTATAGGTGATAACACTAGTGTACTTACAAGTGAGACTATCGAAGCCCCGTATAGGTGATAACACTAGTGTACTTACAAGTGAGACTGTCGAAGCCCCGTATAGGTGATAACACTAGTGTACTTACAAGTGAGACTGTCGAAGCCCCGTATAGGTGATAACACTAGTGTACTTACAAGTGAGACTATCGAAGCCCCATATAGGTGATAACACTAGTGTACTTACAAGTGAGACTATCGAAGCCCCGTATAGGTGATAACACTAGTGTACTTACAAGTGAGACTATCGAAGCCCCGTATAGGTGATAACACTAGTGTACTTACAAGTGAGACTATCGAAGCCCCGTATAGGTGATAACACTAGTGTACTTACAAGTGAGACTATCGAAGCCCCGTATAGGTGATAACACTAGTGTACTTACAAGTGAGACTATCGAAGCCCCGTATAGGTGATAACACTAGTGTACTTACAAGTGAGACAATCGAAGCCCCGTATAGGTGATAACACTAGTGTACTTACAAGTGAGACTATCGAAGCCCCGTTTATGCCAGGCTGTGTCAACAGCACATGACATCCCAGCTCTTGTCATGCATGGAAACCTGGAGGAGAGTTTAACACGCGTCGAAGCTTTTCTAAAGACTGGATCAACTGTATGATGTGTAGCCTCTACAGGTCTGGTAATCTTGGGTACAGCCCTTGACAGGTTTTGTGGTGTAGTCAGACTAATAAAAATATGACAATCAAATGGAAACAGTTATTTTAGTAATTGCAGTTACCAATACTAAAATATCGAATAGAGCAACAAATAGAAGTGTCAACTTTTACATGGTTTATTGCTTTTTTAGTGTTGTGTAACGATAAAACAACTGTGAGTCAACCTATATACATGTATTGGAGTTTCTAGCTGTACAGCAGAAAAAAAGTTTGTGATTAAAAAGTAGCTAAGACTGTTTTACAATTTTAGACTTAATTTATGTCAATATATCCATTGTTACATCCATTCCTACATACACTTGTTGATTTATTCAGTAGTTTCATTATATAAACGGAGCTTGGGTGGATAATGCACGAACAAGACACAAACCTGCCTCCTTGAACATTTTCAAGACGCGGCGCTTGAAGACTTAATTCTGCATCATCTATATCGGTACATTCATCCTCTGACAAGCCTTCGACGTTTCGGAGCTGAATCAATGACTGCCTGCAGAAATTAACCAATACATTATATTTATATTGGAAAGAAATACAATAATGTGTATATACTGTATATGAATGAAAAAGAAATGACCAGAACGTCATCCCACAATTTATGGGTTTGAGCAACAGTGTAACAGTCTCTCACAGCAATTTGTATTCCTTTTATATAAGCATTCAAGTCTTGAACTGTATATAAACATTCAACAAGAATAGCGAAAAGCTCATTGACACTTGCTTTATGCTAACACATTTTCAATTGTGTGTATAGACCAACAATAAAATCCTTTATATATTTAACATATAAAACTAACCTCAATGAAGGCGATGCATCTGGATGCACACTGACACCTAGATCCTCGTCCAGCATGTGCCCCATGACGCTAGATGCATGCTCACTTCCTCAGCAGCAATGTCGCTGAAACGTTTTAATTGCATGGAGTAAAAAAAAATTCCATTGACAGATAGAAATTGGGGTTTTACAAAAAATATGAAGTAGACCTGTTGTTAAAGTACCGGTTGTATCCCTTTTTAATACAGATTTCATCTCAATCCTCCATTTACAGATGTATTCACATAGGCAAACTAGTAAGTGAGCACTGTACATTGTACACAAACAATGTTAACTCGCTTTTAATTTTTAAATATAAATCTGATATTCACTTGTTGTAAATCACTTTTGATAAAATTATTTTTTATTGAACTATGTCAAAATATATTGCAATAAACTATTGCAATTTATTTTGACATAGTTCAATAAAATATAGTATTAATTACTTGAATCCTGTCTTACTTCATTTCCATAGTGAATGCTTCTGTTGCAGCACATTTTGTAGATCTGTCAGCAACTAATTCCACATGTTTGCCAGCCCGTCGCTCCATAACCTTCAGATTTTTGTTACTTATGGGTTTAATGTTCAGTGTTGACAGAAAGTTGTTCACTCTGTCAGGCCCACCGACACTGTCAATCATTGCTGTAAGTATTGTTCAATATGGCATTGATTTGAAATCAGCAAATGTTGACATGTTATTGACATGTATGATTATTACTTATAACTATAAGTTATCATGTGTTTAAAATATGTGTACAGCAGAACTGGGACCAAGTAATAATCTCTTATAATGACACCAAGAAAATGTGTTGGCAATTAAATATAGCACTCTTATAATTAAATAATATTATCGTCATCATTTTCATGTCAAAACATATATTTTCGATAATGTTTAATAACTGGCAATAGTACACTGTTAAAATAACTTATTACCAAGAGTACATGTACATGCATTTACAATTAATTCATGAACTGATACTAACCTGTACCAGCTTGGTGTTAACCACAAAATTAGGCATACCCTTTGCCTTTGATTCCTTATGCGTTTTTCCATATGGAACAATGTTGATTTCAGCATAATCAATGTTGCTACAACTAACATACAGATAACCACTGAGACCCTACATACAGATAACCACTGAGACCCTTCTGCAACTCGCCAACCACGCTGTCGTATGTCAGCGGAACAGGTCCTAGGCGGCAAAACTTACAATATCTTAACCCCGAAAGCAGAATGTCAAATTCAACAATACGCCTGCCTTCTTTCCATCCCTTGCACTTTACATTTTTACCTAGATTTAACCGATGTCGTACCGAGCACTGTGGAAAGGAACAGTCTCCATCCAAACACAAGTGTGTGACCGTATAATTATGGTCTATTACGATCCTGGAGGGCGTTAATTTCTTTCGTTTTGGACACTTTTCTCTCGAAAATCTACCTTTTACATCGCGTCGTGCCATATTTATCAATCAACGTAATAAAAACGCTTGAATCTGTATACAAAATGCTTTAAGCGTTTTAATGATCATGAATTTCCAAGGGAACAAACTCCTATCCAACTTTCGTTTTGATTTCAGTTGAGACATTTTAATGTTAATTTTTAGCTGTGGTAGCTTTTCAAAGCAATAATTATAAAATCTAAAATAAATGCTACAGTGTAGAATTAATAATTTATAATTTGATGAGATATTTGCGATCTATTCCGAACGCGAACGGTAAGGTACGGACGGCTACGGACTTTGTAGAGATTACACGGAAATTAACGATCTAATTATGGGTCGTATACCTTAAGGTAATGGTGGAGGAAGCTTATAGCTGGGTGGGCCCATTTTCCTGGCGCCAAGCCTTCATATGCAAGATAAAAACACTAGCTTCTCTAAAAAACAAATGAAACAAATATAGTTTTTGCTGTTGCATCATAGACACCTTCTTTCTGGTGGATTCAGCCAACCTAACAGTTTTCTGAACATTTCATTAACCTCATTTCTAAACACGGCACATATCAAAATTTTGTACAAATTCCACCAGAAGTTTTGACAAATATATTTGATAACAAAATTGCAACAAAACAAATATTAACAAGTTCAATTTTATTTAAAAAAAAAGTTTCTGTACTCATGTTGTGATTAAATACTATTTCAAGTAGTAAAAACTCCTGCATACATGTGCATTGTTTGATATTTTGGATGGTGAATTGACCTTACAGTTACAAAGCAATGAGGCGGGTCAATCAGGCCATGCCTTAAATTCATTCAATGCTCTTAAAAAACAATCGGCCTATGATATAAGAAACAGTGCAACTGTCTGGGCTTCTTAGGGTACCTGCTATGAGCCAGCCAATCAGAATTCACAAACCATAAGTAACATTGAGAAGAATACGTCAGTTTGCTTTTTGTAAAGTTTGTTTATGCAGTAAAGTTTCTTTACCAGTTGTTATTGTTAATACTAATAATAAGAAATGTTTATTGGTTTCAATGACAATTTTAAAAATTATTCATGCAAAAACATAAATTTTAAGTGCAATCAATGCGCAGGCATGAGTTAGTCTATATGAAAAAAATGCAATACACATTAATAATGTCTTGAAGACTTCCATTAACATTTAGTGGCATATTTATGTTCGCATTTTAGAAATATGAAGTAAAGCCTTTGCAAAATTTTCTTATAAAAACTAGTACACTTATAATATGTGAGTTTTTAACGTTATTTTATTAAGAAATTACAATTTGAAATTGCCGCCACTTGAATATATTGTCTGACAAAATTACTTCCGTGTCAAACTCTGCTGATAATTTTTACATGGAAAAGGCAAATAATTCAATAGATAAACAATGACAACAACAGAAAATGCCATACGTACCTGTTGAAATTGGTTTTCCATGTATAAAGTCCAAAAATACAGCTTTTATGTTACAATTAACCGAAAAAACAAGGCCATTTCCGATATCAAAACGACATTGTTTACACAAATGGCGACCAGCGACACCATCCGCTGGGGGGAAATTACCCTAATAAACTGGTTACAAAACAGTAACATTTATTGATTTCACAATATTTAAGGGATGAAGAGATTAAGTTTGTTACTTATGACATTTTCTATCGAAATCACTGCATATTAATGACATGCACGCTTAATTAAACAAGGAAATAATTGGAGAAATTGGTGTAGAATTTTTAATCTAGTTTTTTCTTGATAACGTCGTTACCGCCACAGGACTCATTTTCGCCGACCGCGTCACATTTATTTTTAAGTGAAAATGACCTCAAATGCTACTTTTCCCCAAATAAGCTTTGATTGGCGAACTATGCTTGTTATAATTGAATAGTTCTCTGCAGTGCAAGGACACTAAGTCTTGATATTTACTGCAATGTTAAATCAGGAAAATAAAAGTACTGGATATTTACATTTTAACACATGTTTAGCTCACCTGAGCGCACTGTGCTCATGGTGAGCTTTTGTGATCATCTGTCATGCGTCAACATCTCCTCCTAAACCGCTGGGTAGATTTTCACCAAACTTCACAGGAATAATTCTTGGGTGACCCTCTTTCAAAATTGTTGAAATCATTTTGGTCCGCTGCATATGTAGGTCACCAGAGATAAAAATATATTTAAAAAGTGAAAACTTTAAAAATCTTCTCTGAAGAAACTGCATGGCTGAGAGCTTTCATATTTGGTATGTGGCATCTTCTAGTGGTCCTCTACAAAGATTGTTCAAATGATGCCTCTGGGGTCAAAACTGGCCACGCCCCGGGGGTCACATTGTTTATATAGACTTATATAGCAAAATGACTTTTAAAATCTTCTCCTCTGAAACGGCAAGGCCCAGAGGTTTCATATTGGTATGTAACATAAAGGTCCTCTACAAAGATTGTTCAAGTGATGCCCCTGGGGTCAAAACTGGCCACGCCCCAGGGGTCACATGGTTTAAATAGACAAATAGCTAAATGACTTTAAAAATCTTCTTCTCTGAAACCGCAAGGCCCAGAGGTTTGGTATTTGGTTGGTTACATTGTATAGCAAAATTACTGCAAAAATCGTCTCCTCTGAAACCGCAAGGCCCAGAGGTTTCATATTTGGTATGTAACATTGCATAGTGGTCCTCTACAAAGATTGTTCAAATGATGCCCCTGGGGTCACATGGTTTATATAGACTTAAGTAGCTAAATGACTTTGAAAATGTTCTTCTCTGAAACCGCAAGGCCCAGAGGTTTGTAATTTGGTTGGAAACATTGTATACGGGTCCTTTACAAAGATTGTTCAAATGATGCCCTGGGGTCAAAACTGGCCACGCCCCGGGGGTCACATTGTTTGTATAGTCTTAAATAGCAAAATTACTTTAAGAATCTTCTCTGAAACCGCAAGGCCCAGTGGTTTCATATTTGGTATGTAACATTGCATACCAGTCTTCTACAAAGATTGTTCAGATGATGCCCCTGGGGTCAAAATTGGGATGCCTGAAACTCAGGTGAGCGACCTAGGGCCATCGTGGCCCTCTTGTTTTATTGTTTGGTACATGGTCAACTTTAAGATTCTAAAACTAAATGAATATTCAAAACATATCGGTAATATCCTTAAAAATTATTTTGAGGTGGATGCTATCAAAACAAAACACTTATTTTTGTGATCAATACATTTTGTTCAGGAAATATAAAAAGTTACTGCAATTTACCATTCAGAGATCATCAAATTGTAAGAATTATGAAATGGATCTTTTGAAATGATCAAGACATTATGCACATATTTAGTTCATAAAAAATAATGCTTAAAGAACAAATAAATATCAAAGCACACATTTTGTGTTGTTGGAAATACAATATTTCTTAAGGAATAAATGCTATGCTTGCATTGTAATGTTCATTTTTCCCAAAGTTGTGTTCAACTTCACATTAGTAACATCTTCCTTTGTCACACAATTTAAGATCATGCCCACACTGGCAGAATTGTTATTGACACTAATCATGTGTGTGACATCACTGCCTTGTATCACATCTTGGTTTCCTCAACCTCAAAATATCTGTACATGTACATGGGTATGTGTTGAAGTTTTCAAGTACCTTACTGAACTCACTTTGACACGGATAAACATAATTGATGTGCGTCGTTGAACAACCGGTCTTAATGCATTTGCGTAAATTGTCGTCCCGGATTAGCCTGTGCAGTCCACACAGGCTAATCCAGGACGGCACTTTCCGCTTTTATAGTATTTTCTGTTTCAATGAAGTCTCTTCTAAACATAAATCCACTGTAGGCGGAAAGTGCCGTCCTGGATTAGCCTGTGCGGACTACACAGGCTAATCCAGGACGACACTTTACGCACATGCATTAAGTCTGGCTTTCCCACGACGTGCCTCAATTATATTATGTAGCCTATGCCGGTAATTTAGCTAACTTTTTGTATGTTGAATCCTGCCCTTCTTGTGTATGTCATTGGGTTTTATGAAGAAACTTTGTAAACACATGTAAGCTAGTTTCTAAACTTTTCGTTTCCACTCTATAAATTATGAACGGATAGTAAAACGGTTTCCGCTCAATAACTTGAGAACGCATTGAGATATTTTAATGAAACTTTATACATACATACCTTATATCGAGACCTCGCTTGGGATTGCATATAGGGTGGGTGGGGTCAAGGTCACTGTTACTAAAAATAGAAAAACAGTTTCTGCTCAATAACTTGAGAACACATTGAGATATTTTAATGAAACTTTATACATACATACCTTATATCGAGACCTCGCTTGGGATTGCATATGGGATGGATGGGGTCAAGGTCACTGTTAGTAAAAATAGGAAAACAGTTTCCGCTCAATAACTTGAGAACACATTGAGATTAATGAACTGAATACATACATACCTTATATCGAGACCTCTCTTGGGATTGCATATAGGGTCAAGGTCACTGTTACTAAATGGAAAAAGGGTTCCTGCTCAGTAACTTGAGAATGAATTAAGATATTTTAATGAAATCAAGACCTCACTTGGGATTGCGTATGGGGTGGGTGGGGTCAAGGTCACTGTTACTAAAAATAGAAAAACGGTTTCCGCTCAATAACTTGAGATGCATTGAAATATTTTAATGAAACTTTATAAATAGATACCTTATATCGAGACCTCGTTTGAGATTGCATGTGGGGTGGGTGGGGTTAAGGTCACTTTTACTAAAAAAATTTATTGATGTGCTGACTTTTCATTACCAAAATTTGGTTTTCGTGGAATTTCCACATTTTTTGTTTAGAAAAGAAATGCCAGTAACTCGGACAAGCACAAGAAAAGTCTTGCGCGCTGTCCTTCGACAGCTCTTGTTAGCTGTGTTGTTGCCAACATTACCATTCATCCCAATTGACTTTAGTATTAGTATTACAATCATAGAACTCAATGTTTCAATGCTTTGTGTTTTCAGATTTCAAGGGAACCTCTGCCGCTGAACTGTTGAAGAACATTGTCACCGCGTCCCAAGCCACTCAGCAAAACTCAAAGAGTAGGTTACAATGACACTATCTAGGTTGGCGCTAAGGAAAAAAAAGTAGTAGTCAAATTTTGGCATATGTAGTGGCGTACTATAAGCATCTATATGTATATATATTTACATAAAATAGATACTTATGATTGTGTTTTTATGTGAATGTCTGTGTGTGTGCTTGTGTGTGACTCACAAAGATTGAACAACAACATAATTATTATCATTAATTTATTCTGATCAACAAGCATTATATGTCACATATAAAAATTTTAAAAAGTTTAAGTTCGAAGTTTATTGGCGATATGCAAAAACAAATATGCCTTCAGCCATTTACAAAATAAATAAATTACCACAAGGAATCAATACATATTTTCAATAGTTTATCAGGTCGTTTCAACTACATATTCATACACATGCCTATATATAGTTATAGGATGCAAACTATAGTATACATGAGAACAGAAGATGCCTAAATGTTACATTCAAGTAACAAGAGCCAGTTGTTAAATATGTTTAACTTCGTTTGGTTAATTAATATAATTTATTGGTTTATGGAAAACCCTGTAAGTATAATAATTATTATGTTCTATTTAATCTAAATCTCCACTCCGTGTTACATTTCTTTAATATGAATAAAAACTTTTAAATATGAACAACGTTCTGTTAAAATATTTATTTATGGTAAAATGAATAAAACGAGACATCAAATTAAATGTATACTGTACCTCATCATCACGCTTTTGCTTCTTATTAGATTGAAAAAAGCTAATCAATGACTGTTGACGAGAATTATACTCAATTTTACGTTTATTTGAACTTTTTACTGACATTTTGAGTGATCGGCATTGAATGCTGACATGTAGCAAATAAATTCGGGAAACACATAATATATATTGATATTGATGCAAAAAATTGTACAACTTACTCGTCATAGGTAATTAATTTCTCACCGATTGCAATTAACTTCTCGTCATTATCAATTAACTATAGAAAATAACAGTGTGATCACGCTACCCGAAAATGTCTTTTGTTTACCTGTTTTGTAATACGCAGATGTGACAACTGTAATTTATTCTAAAAGCAAACTGTAAAACTCTGCTATAAGCATTAACTTCATGACCAACGTCAATCAAAATATTCTTTGCCTATTGCCATGTTACTCCTCCTGTAACCCAAGCCTTCGTTTTTATTCCATTATTTGATTTCCCATGATAAAACTGTGTCAGTGTACATGTCATGATGTTTAATTAATTGATGTCGATTGAATATTCGGTTTGCGCGTCATGTTATCAGTGGATTATCTATTACCCCTATGGCGTTTATGGCGATTACAGGTTAAAGTATGTACCGAGGGCTCTTTTTAAAAAGAAAATATTGATAAACTTATAGAGTAGTACGCATTTTTTGACAATCGCCATTTAACATTTTGATTTTGATCGCCAGCTTTAAGTTTCAATCGCCAATGGCGATTTTGGCGATCGGAAACGCTAGCATAGACTATAGGTTTCTATTTATCAAGCAACCAAACTTTGGTATGACTCTACCAGCAAAATGATGTCTTAAAATCGACCCAAAAGCAACTATTTGAATTTCAATTTGACTTTCGACACTTGCAGATTTAAACTTTTACACTGGCATTAGTTCAGACTGTAGCTAAGTTAATATTTCTAAATGTATGCCAAAATATAATGGCATTTGCTTTCAAGCAATGTATTACATATGTAAGAGTCTCTATTGTAGCTTATTTAGGCATTAGTCATGTACCTGAGTATGTTTCCTAGGTAGAACCTGTACTTGAGTCTCTATTGTAGCTTATTTAGGCATCAGTCATGTACCTGAGTATGTTTCCTAGTTAGAACCAGTACTTGAGTCTCTATTGTAGCATATTTAGGCATTAGTCATGTACCTGAGTATGTTTCCTGGGTAGAACCAGTGCTTGAGTCTCTATTGTAGCTTATTTAGGCATCAGTCATGTACCTGAGTATGTTTCCTGGGTAGAACCAGTACTTGAGTCTCTATTGTAGCTTATTTAGGCATTAGTCATGTACCTGAGTATGTTTCCTAGGTAGAACCAGTGCTTGAGTCTCTATTGTAGCTTATTTAGGCACACAGTCATGTACCTGAGTATGTTTCCTGGGTAGAACCAGTATTTGAGTCTCTATTGTAGCTTATTTAGGCACACAGTCATGTACCTCAGTATGTTTCCTGGGTAGAACCAGTACTTGAATCTCTGTTGTAGCTTATTTAGGCATACAGTCATGTACCTCAGTATGTTTCCTGGGTAGAACCAGTACTTGATGTCTTTGAGAAGGTTCACTCTGTTTTTCTGTGTTCATGACTGTATGTTTTGAACACTGCCCCTGCCAGCATGCACCTGTTCTGTGTTATATCAGGGCCCTCTTTCTGTTTTAGGGGAAGCCACCTGCTGCCCTTGGTAGGGAGAATTTTTACGTCATTTTCTAACAATGAGGAAATTTTAAATAACATAGAAATACTTATAATAGTCAATAAACCATTATAGATCTATTAGACGCAACAACATTGTAAAGAAAATGCAGTCACTCTAATTATAAGTCTTAATTTAGAGATAAAACAATGGATTATGTTAGTTTTTGTTTGAAATGTTAACTTCTGGGGGATTTCTTACCTTTAAAGGGGAAAATAACTCTGTTTTTGCTGGGGGAAGCAGCCTTATTTCGGCTGTAAAAATGACAGATTAAGGGCCTTGTATATTCGTTAAATTATAGCTTTTTGCCGAAATTGCACTTTTCCGATATATACTCCCAACATGCAAGAGAGACCAGCAGCAGTATGTTGGCAGTTACTAAATATTTCCGCCTCCGCTTACTGAAAATCCTGTATCTGCGCCTGGCATGTACATTGCCCCACTGTGGCTGCTGAACTACAGTTGTGTGTGGTGGTAGATCTAAATGAATGAGTTTACTAGAAATGAAACAATTAATTTGTTAATTACGTACTTATAAATTGTGTAGTATTTATTAAGGTTTGTACCTCCATGCTGTGTGAAACATTTAACATGATGTCCATGGCATGCTATTAAAAAAGTTGCCCATGACAGCACTATATAGTACTTGGTTTTGTTTTAAAATTAACTCCCATGGTAATATTCAATGCACAGTATCTAACATATTTTAAGTCGTTGAATGAGAAACATGGTTCACTTAGCAGGTACTGGTAGTTGTTTTTATTGGTCACATTTTACTTAAGATTTCTTATTGCAAATGATATAAAAAAAAAAGAAAAATCATTCTCATACATGCCATATAGTGAATCTGTGAGGTGTTTAGTATGCTGTTCTCATCACACATCTTTCTTTCTTTAGTACGGTATAAAATATTACGCGTGTCGTGGGAAAACTGGGTTTAATGCATTTGCGTAGTGTCATCCCGGATCAGCCTGTGCAGTCTGCACAGGCTAATCCGAGACAACACTTTCCGCCTACTCTGGGTTTATGTTAAGAAGAGACTTCTTGAGACTTAATTGCGAACTGCTAAGAAAAAAGCACTTCCCTTCATAAGTGGGTATAATTTTACAGATATCATGTTAGACTTTTATTGATTAAAGCAGTAATTTTTTTGTATTTGATTATTATGCAATTTGATAAGTATATTACATCTGTCTGTAAGCAGAAATCATCTGAACTGGGCATATGTAGACACAATACAAAAACATCCCCCTTATACTAGGTTAATAAAATGAGGCATGTCGTGGGAAAACCAGGCTTAATGCATGTGCGTCAAGTGTCATCACCGATTAGCCTGTGCGAATGGCACTTTCTGCCTACAGTGGATTTATGTTTAGAAGAGACTTCCTTGCAACAGAAAATACTATAAAAGCACACATGCATTAAGCCCTGGTTTCCGATGACAAGTATCAACTGTTTTCCCCATATATACCTCAATTTGAAATATCTTACTTTTAGTAGCCATTGGCTATTTTGGTTACTGATAGCGTTTAATAGTTGTATAGCGCCTGCCATTACCCAGTCCACCAATATGAACATACTATGTTATCCATATTTTTTAACAACAAATTTTCAGAGATGAAGGACGAGCCATTTAGCCTCCTGGCCATGGTAAACAATGGCGGAACAGCATTGACGTTCACTAGTATTGCCGCAGGGGAACGACAGGGTCTGCTCGATCCGCAACAGAACTTCACAGACCAAGGGGGTGGGAGTGACGCTTGTGCAATCAACGGTCTAAGGACTAGTCTGAGCACCAGCCTCAGTGTCAATGTAAACAACTCGGAAAATGGGATGGTGAAAGCGGATGGTACACAGGCTACGAGCCCATTCTCGCATGTGAACAACAACATGCAGACATTTGAAGGGCATGCTGCCCTGGCACAGATGTCGCTGGAAATGAACGCTGATAAGAGCCACATCTTGCAGCAGCTGTTGCAACAGACTCTAGACTGTCCTCAGCAGCAGGGATCATTCTCTGTGTCCAGCCCTGATTGTCCCAGATACCAGTCCTCATCGAGTCCATTTACGGATTCAAACCTGAGTCCATACGATGCTTCGCAGCATAACTTGATGGAAACGGAAAGAAGTCAGTTGCAGGCACGACATTTAGGTGAAATAGCAGTTCACACAGAAACTTTGATAAGCTGTACTGACCGCTTGAGATTAGATTCATTCAATGTGGAAAACAACGCGGAAAATGACGTTAAGCCTAAGCTGGAATGGACAAGTGATGAGTTCGAGAACAAGACTGGGAAAGTGGCGAGACTAAATTCTGACCGTGATGCATCGACGGCCCTATCTCCCTCTGTCGACCGGATATTCAACCCAGATTCGGCCAATCAGGAAGTGCCCAGTGATTTCACGTTCACCAAGTTTGGAATGAAGGGTGATGAAGTGAACATGCTGGCGTTTTCTAATGAAAATGATGACAGGTAATTGTTTATTTATGATATTCCTGTGATGGCATTATGTTAAGAGTATTTTTCAATACCACAAACAAGCTTTAATTAGGCTTGTCTGGGGTGGCGAAATCAATTGTCCGGGTCGTCCCAGAGCATGAATGGACAAGTGAAAATTTGACAGAATTTACTATATAATTGCTTAACAGACAAGTTGCAAACAGCATTTTCAAAAATGGACAAGTAAGGCAATATGAGATTTCGCCACCCCTGCTTGTCAATGGCAGATTGGTTGTCATTTTGTATCTGATCCTGGTAAGTTTTGTACTGTGTTGAACCATTCAATTCCATTTTCTTGAGATTCAAAATAATACATTCTGAAATAAAAAAAGATTTATTTGATATTCAATGGCCATGTTCTACCAAGGCCCCCCCAAAATATAAACTGTCTCCAAAAAAGTTTGGTAGCGTCGGGATTGAGACACATTTCATTAAAAAAAAATATTTGAAAATTATCTTAAATTCTGACGAATACGGATTTCACTGGAAACATTTGTCGCTAAAAACTTTAGAGTTTTTTTTTTTTTGCTAGGTAGAGTCGGGTTGCCCGAACCACAAACATTTTTTTTCTAGCCCAACATGCTTGTTACAGATGTTTGCAGTTGTTTTCATTCATTGCATCAGATCAGAGAAACATTATCTTTTTTTTTTCTGAAACAATGCTTGCCATTATTAATGAAATGTCATGAAATTTTACAAGGAGAATCAAATTAAGTTCTTATGCTATCATTACGAAAGTGTTAGTCGTCATAAAAGCAAGGTTAAGTTCGGTTTTGCAGCATAATTGCTCTTATCGTACTTGAGCTATGCCCCCTTTAAAAAAAAACAATAACTTCAGAATCTCTTTTGCAATAATTATGAAACTCTTGGGAAGTGTAAGTAGGCATAAAAAGGTTAAGTTCGGTTTTCGGCATAATTGCTCTTATGGTACTTGAGTTATGCCCCGACAGGTAACACCTCCGACTCGCGGAGTTCTAGTTTTTCTCACATCTGTCATGGTCAAATGGTCTTCATTTCCAGAGTTGATAATTTTGGGCTAATAGGCTGCTTGGTATCATGTTAAAATATCTTCCTGTACTTGTATGGAATCTCAAATAACGTAGAGCCAACTTATTTCATCACATTGAAACTCAAAAAAAGCTGCCCTGTGATACTTGACCACACTGAAATTGTTAGATAGACAATAATGATTTCATCTTCTTGTAAATGAATTTTAGCATGCATCTTCTATGGGCAAATTATTGTACAGGTTAGTTATAATCATGTTTTCTCAATGTCAGGAGGGGCCTCTTTCCCAAAACATTGGGAAGGCCACCAGTCAGTATTTTTAAATGAACATTGTAAAGATTTACTACCAGTTACAATTTTAGATTGGTCAATATATTATCTACCTTGCAGTACTTAACTAAATATTTTAAATGCATAAATATTTTAAAAATGAACACATGATAAAGATTTACTGCAAGTTTATATTCTAATTCTTAGAATCACGATAACTAGGTAATGTTAGGCAAAATTGGCTTATGGTTGCATGCTTAACTGTTTGTTTTCAGTGAACCTCAAGTTATACACAGAATTGTTGACAATGGATCTTTCAAGACCCCATCCCTGGTGCACGTAAGTCTGTGCCCAACAGGCCCATATATCTTATTTCTGCCTATAAAAAGTAAATACATAGTCACAGTATTAAACAATACTGGTAAATAAAAAAAATCAAAGATATAATTGAATTGTGCCAAAAAAAATCAAAGAGATAATTGAATTGTGCCAAAAAAAATCAAAGAGATAATTGAATTGTGCAAAAAAAAATCAAAGAGATAATTGAATTGTGCATACATTTTGCAAATGAATAATTTGTCATCTAAATGCTTCTATTAATCATACAAAATTTTTATTTGGTTTGAAGTTTTTACAGAAAACATCATCTGTTTGTCAATCTAATGAATTTTTGTCATTGTTCATTTACTTTTAAACGCTGGCAAACAGACAAGTCTTTGTAATACCTGATTCTGTTGCCTTTATACGTGGCTGAAAGTTTTCAGTATTAATATTGATTTCAGTATCTTTTAAAAGTTTTTGTTAAACATAAACTATAGGCATTATAACAAGATATTAAGTATTAATTTTATAAAACCTGATTTCAGTATTTTGAGTCTTCTGTACTTGCACACATGTAGTATAAAATTAATTATTCATATGACATTCCCACTAGTTACAATTACAGGAAAAGAAACGTGGCGAGTTCCGTCGTCTCAAGGAGCCAATCCTGTGTCAGACATTCCCGCCGAAGGCGCACGGCTGTGAACTACGGATTGTGGAGCAGCCAGAGGAACAGCATCGAGCGCGCTACCTTACGGAGGGGAGTCGTGGGGCCGTGAAAAGTAGGAGCGGGTCTGGCTTTCCTGTTGTCAAGGTAGTGGTTTGTCAAGAAAAGGATGATTGTCGTTTACAGAAGTGTGATTCTCCCCTCTTTCAGCTAAATTCCTCCTGTTGAGTGTTGACTGCTAGGACTCTCATTTGTCTGAATTTCCCTTTGCTAGGGCCCCGGGCAATAGGGCTCTCATTTTACTGAATTCCCCTTTGTCAGGGCCCAGGGCAATAGGGCTCTCATTTTACTGAATTCCCCTTTGCCAGGGCAATAGGGCTCTCATTTTACTGAATTCCCCTTTGCCAGGGCCCAGGCAATAGGGCTCTCATTTTACTGAATTCCCCTTTGCTAGGGCCCCAGGCAATAGGGCTGTCATTTTACTGAATTCCCCTTTTCCAGGGCCCAGGGCAATAAGGCTATCATTTTACTGAATTCCCCTTTGCCAGGGCCCCGGCCCCATTCCCCTATGGTGGAGTGAGAGTCCTGACTGCTAGATTTTGTGTGCAAATAGTGCTTAAAATATGTTGGTGAACCCTTTAAGAGGGATATGCTAGTTTCCGACCTTGAAACTGGTTAGGAAACGTTTGTTAATAAATAAATAAAAGAAATAGATCTTTGCAGGTCCTTTGATGGATATAAGGAAAAGAAGTAAAATTGTTTAGAGTCTGAAGTTTATTATGAATGATTTCCAAAGTTTTGTCACAGATTGCAAAATAAAAAATACATTTTATAAAGAAACGAAATGACACAGAAATAAAAAAAATAATTGTTTGTATATGAATAAAATCAACTCAAATAAATTGTAAAGCGTTTGTTTCACTTTGCATTGATACTTTTGAACACCATGTATGTTTTACATGTAAGTCATGGTTGGTGAGAATGACAAGGGACTTGTTTACATACATGAACGAAATTGAGTCAAGACTCGAATTGTCATTTTGCAAGACTTTATTATTTGAAATTCCCAATGTGATAAATATTGGACTTGTTCCCAAAAATGAACATAATGCTATCGTGCAATTGTGATTACCCATTCTAAGATAGATACGAGTATTGAACACGTGTGATTCACTCTTATTAAATGCATGTTTTTCTGTTTTCATTTTGTAATTCTCTCGTTAAATAATGGTTTTGCTCTTGATGTTTCAGTTATTTGGCTATACGGGACAGGCCATTCTCCAGATTTTCATTGGCAATGACAGCGGGAAAGTGCGACCCCACGGTTTCTATCAGGCGTGCAAAGTCAGTGGCAAAAACTCTACACAGTGTGCTGAGAAAGAAATTGACGGGACTAATGTTATTGAGATAGACTTATCACCAAGTACTGATATGTCAGCAACGTAAGTACATTAATGTCGTGTTAAAGAAACTGAACATATTTTAAATATCCATTTATTATGACCAGTGGCCAAAATTTTATATTTCAATGTTTTTATTGTTTCATTTTTATCTCAGAATGTAGCATTGTATACCCACACCGAAGAAATTTTTTACTATGTTTACATTTGTGCTAGGTATACTGGGACATTAAGCTACTTTCAAATTCGAACCCTACGGGAAGGGAAAATGGTAAATATGATGCAATATGTAAAAATAATAAAAATTGCAAAATACTGCATTGCATTAGAACCATAACACCAGGGAATGTTTGCTTGATGAAGAGCTAAAATCAGATTTAATAGTATGTTTATGTCCTATTTTCAGAACTCATTTTGGACTCTTTCCCACCTTGTATGTAGAAAAAGATTTCAAGTGGCCTGCATTGGACAGACTAAAGCGTCATTTATGTGTCATTTACATGAGCGCTATTTATAGAATGGACACTGCACTTTTTGTGACTTCATTGGTGTCCTTTGCAGTGTGGACTGTGTTGGAATCCTGAAGCTACGCAACGCCGATGTGGAGCAGCGTATCGGTCAGGCAAAGGCGAAGAAGAAGAGCACCAAAGCACGCATGATCTTTCGAGTTACGTTCCAGAAGTCGAGAGGAAATGCGCAGATACTACAGGTTGCCTCACACAACATTCTGTGCAGTAAGTTTACCTCATTATTTGTGTGTATTGCTGACCAAAAGTTTAAAAGTAGATAATAAATGTGATATGGACAGAGCTCCAGATAAGGTTTACATTCAAAAGTTTTGTAATTTCAAAACTACATAAGTTATTCACTTGAAACTTGGAACTAACCTTTGTCATCAACTCCAGTGTCAGGGGCAACATTCCCCATTACTCAGTTTTGTATTTGACAGATGTATGCCCCTTTTTCACTTAGATTTTCCGGTTAAAGTTTATATTAAAAAGTTTTGTAACTTCAAAACTACATTTTATACAAGTTATTCTTTTGAAACTTGGAACTAACCTTTGTCATCAACTCCAGTATCAAGGGCAACATTCCCCATAAATCTGTTTTGTATTTGACAGAGTTATGTCCCTTTTTCGCTTAGATTTTCTGCGTAAAGTTTATATTCAAAAGTTTGGTAACTTCAAAACTACATAAGTTATTCACTTGAAACTTGGAACTAAACTTTGTCATCAACTCCAGTATCAGGGGCAACATTACCCATAACTATGTTTTGTATTTTGACAGAGTTATGCCCCTTTTTCACATAGATTTTCTGGTTAAAGTTTATATTCAAAAGTTTTGTTACTTCAAAATTACATGTTATTCACTTGAACTTGGAACTAACCGTTGTCATCAACTCTAGTATCAGGGGCAACATTCGCCATAACTCTGTTTTGTATTTTGACAGAGTTAGCCCACTTTTTACATAGACTTTGCTCCAAAAATTTATAAACTATACAAGGCTTCACTTAAAAATATTGTATTTTAACATATGAATGCACCTTTCACTATCCAAAATATGTACCAACTGAAATACTTCGAATAGTCGAGTGCGCTGTCCTCTGACAGCTCTTGTTTATTCAATCTTGACCTAACTTGCACAGTTTATGTATTACCATAAAATCTTGGATGGGATTGTTTTTGGGTCAGATCACACCAGTAACCCCAGAGTTATTGCCCCTTTTTCATGCAAAAAAAGTGCAAAAATGCTCTTTTCCAATGTATAGACTTTATTTTCCATCCAATCTTAACCAAACTTTCTCAGTTTGTGTATGACCATCAGATCTCAGCAGATGCCAAAAATGGGCCAGATCTTGTTTCAAACACCACAGTTATTGCCCTTTGTTTATTAAAAAATATACAAAAATGGACATTATTCAGGGAAGAGACTTCATTTTTCATCCAATCTTCACCAATCTTGCACAGTTTGTCTATTACCATGAGATTACAGTTGAAGTCAATATATGCAAGATCGGACCAGAAACACCAGAGTTATTGCCCTTTGTTTGTGAACAAAAATATGCAAAAACGGACATTAATCAGGATAGGGACTTCATTTTTCATCCAATCTTCACCAGTCTTGCATAGTTTGTCTATGACCATTAGATAAAAGGTGAAGTTGAATATAAGCAAGATCGGACCAGAAACACCAGAGTTATTGCCCTTTGTTTGTGAAAAAAATATAAAATGGACATTATTCAGGACATTATTCAGGATAGAGACTTCATTTTTCATCCAATCTTCACCAATCGTGTACAGTTTGTCTATGAACGTAAGACTACAGGTGAAGTCGAATAAAAGCATGATCAGGCCAGAAACACCAGAGTTATTGCCCCTTGTGTTTGGAAAAAAACATAAACAAGTTATCAGTGATTGGCTGGCACACACGATTTTTGATTCAATGTTGACCAAACTTACACAGTTTGCGCTTTTTGATTCAATGTTGACCAAACTTACACGCTTTGCGCATGACCATAAAAATTGATTGATAAAATTTGATTTCCAACAGTTGCAGGACGTGCATGCAGTTATTTGTACATGCAACATTGATGTCTTCAGAGCCTGCATTAACCATCATTTATCATCATTGGACAGAAAATTATCAAAGAAAAAGCAAAACTTTACCTTATAGCACAGCCATCGCAATTATCGCATTGCAACTAGTTCTCCAAAACTGTTTGCGAAAATCACACAAAAAATCTACTGTTTCTGCATTTTCCAGAATTGTAAATGACTTCATGAAAAAGGGTCAGGTAAGAATATCGAGAAAAATGATTTGAGAACCACTATTAAAAAAAAACGCACATCCACTACCCAACTTGTACTTTAGTTAGCCCATTGCTCTAACCGATGTTTTAAATCAAAATTGATCCTATCCCCGTCTGTATATTGTTACGAAATACCTCAAAACTCGTAACAACAGTATGGTCTTCATCTGTACCAGTTCTCAGGTGAGCTCTTCGGGCCATCATGGCCCTATTGTTGTAATGTAATCTATGCTTGATACTTGCAAACAATCAAAACCTCATTATTTGTGTATTTTGTGAAGTAAGAAATGTTAAAAAAATTAGATGTGTATTATTTTTAATGTGAGTAGGCATTTTAAGCAAGTAAGTATTTGACCCTTGTTAGTTGCATACATAAATGCTTAAGAAATAGACAGCATACTAAAGGGAAGTAATCCTACGTGTTATCATATTAAATCTTCCTGACAACAAAATCTCTTTCCCTCAAATAAGTATCAGATAAATGTTAATTGGATACATACATTGTAGTTGGTTAAGAAACAAAATGCATATTAAAGGGAAGTAATCCAAATATTTAAGTTTTGTTATATTTAACCTTCCAGTCTGCCAAGTCTGTTTACGTTGATAAGAAAATGTCTTAATTGCTCATTTGTTCCAGCTTATGGTCAGACGAAGATTTGCAATAAAACATTTGAGGCGTGTCATGGGAAAACCAGACTTAATGCAAGAGTGTAAAGTGTCGTCGCGGATTAGCCTGTGCAGTCCGCACAGGCTAATCCAGGACGGCACTTTCCGCCTACAGTGGATATATGTTTAGAAGAGACTTCCTTGAAACATAAAATACCATAATAGCGAAAAGTGTCATCCCAGATTAGCCAGTGCAGACTGCACAGGCTAATCTTGGATGACACTTTACGCACATGCATTAAGCCCAATTTTCCCATGACATGCCTCATTTATAGTCACAGGGTGTGTGTACTCTTAGTAAAAACTGATTTAATTGATAACAAATTGTAATGTTTGCCTGTAAAAACCAGTATATGGGACAGCCTGAGATTTGTAAAAACTGATTTAATTGATAAGAATATGTAATGTTTGCCTGTAAAGAGCAGTATTTGGGTATTGGGACAGCCTGAGATTTGTACAAACTGATTTCATTGATAAGAAAATGTAATATTTGCTCGTTCAGCCCAGCCTATTGGTCAGCCGGAGATTTGCAAGATGAGTCTGAAGTCGTGCCATGTTTCTGGCGGGGAGGATTGTTACATCATCGGCAAGAACTTCCTGCGAGGCACGCAGGCCTTCTTCCAGCTCGTGGACGACAAGTCTGACGTGTTGTGGAGCGAAGAGGGCACCATTGACAAGGACTACTTTCAGGCTGTAAGTCTTGTTGCGTTTCATTGGTGTTTGGTTGTGTATTTTGACTCGCAATTTGGCACAGGGGGCACTATAGATTTTAACTCGCTTCAGTGTTGTATAATGGAAGGAAATATGTAAGGAAGTATAAAATGCACAGTTAAATATTATAATATGTCGAAATAATTGAACATTATGAATGAAGTGCAGTTTCTTAACAGTTTTGTTAACAGTTTAACTAACTACAGCCACCATCTGTTCCAGACTCATTTGATAGTCACCGTGCCTTGCTGCGATATTGACCTTGCGTCTGTGAACGAAGCCCATTTTCAGGTAGTCGTTAACAGCGCTGGTAAGGTTAGCGAACCAGCAATGTTCGACTATACAACAGGTACTCCTTCAGACTTTATTCTCACGCCATTGGTTCATAAAGCCTACCCAAAACTCTCTCATCCTGTGAGTGATGTACGAATTCTTCATTTCTATTGGTTGGAATTTTGTAATGATCGAGTTGCATAACCTAGGTGTTCAAATTTTCAGTGACATTGAACATGAGTGTTGGTCATTTGTTCTAAGGATGATCCTAAGTATGGATGGAGGGGCATACAATTTCCATTCTGTTCCTATTCATTCAGAAAATATTTGGTAGTATCAAATTTATGAGTTTGATTTAGATGTTAGAACATCTGCTCAGCATTGTCAATTTGTTGTGAAAATTTTAGTTATTGATTTAAGAGAATCTGTGTAGTTAAATATATAAACTAAAGTAAAGAATATTTTTATAACAATCATGTCTGCATATTAGATGGCTGAAAATTGTTCAGCCATTCTGTGTGCAGATGCCATAGTGTATAGATGCCCCTTTTGTGAAAATATGTTGTTTTTTTTGGCAAAATATGCTTCGGCATGCCCTTGTATTGTTATAGGCCACTATATGATGTTAGACCAATGTCTGGGTGGTGTTCTAATGCCGACATGAATGTTATTGAAACTTTGAGATGGTGATATTTGATGATTGCATTCACAGTATTAGAGAGTAAAACAGTCAATGCTGGCACTCATTCAATATTCAATCTGGGAGAAATGAAAAAAAAACAACATTTTGACACAAAAAATGTGTGTTGTTTCTAACCGTTTCAGAAAAGTACTGCTGTACATCTTCTTAAGAAAAGGGCTCTGCATTTTGTTTTCAAAAGACTACATTAATAAAAGAAAAAAATTAATTGAGTCTAGTATCTTGACTGGGCAGGTTGCATTCAAAACTGCCTCAAACAAACAACTGATCTCATATTTCGTGTGAATAGTACCTTCACTTTATGTCTGGTGGTTAACTGTTTAACAACATTGGTTGATTATTGTTTTGCAATTTATTTATGAATGTTAGCCTCTTCTCAAACCATTGTTTATGTGTGTTACAACAGGGTGTTCTTAGTAGATCGATTTTTTATTCCCATTGAACATGCTTGGAAAAATCAGAAAGGACTTTTTGTGCACATTTATGGACAGAAATGACATGGAATAAACATAACAAAATATTTCTTTGGTAACATTTTTAGCTTGACTATTCGAAGAATAGGTGAGCTTTCCTACTATCCCCAGCGTCCGCGTTCGCATCCGCGTCTGAATTTGGTTAAAGTTTTTATTCAAAAGTCTTGTAACTTCAAAACTACATAAGTTATTCACTTGAAACTTGAAATATACCTTTGTCATCAACTCGAGTGTCAGGGGCAACATTCCTCATAACTCTGTTTTGTATTTTGACATAGTTATGCACCTTTTTCACTTAGATTTTCTGGTTAAAGTTTATATTCAAAAGTTTTGTAAGTTTAAAACTACATAAGGTATTCACTTGAAACTTGTAACTAACCTTTGTCATCAACTCCAGTATCAAGGGCAACATTCTGTATAACTCTGTTTTGTATTTTGACAGAGTTATGCCCCTTTTTCACATATATTTTCTTGTTAAAGTTTATATTCAAAAGTTTTGTAACTTCAAAACTACACAAGTTATTCACTTGAAACTTGGAACTAACCTTTGTCATCAACTCCAGTGTCAGGGGCAACATTCCCCGTAACTCTGTTTTGTATTTTGACAGAGTTATGCCCCTTTTTCACTTAGATTTTCTGTTAAAGTTTATATTCAAAAGTTTTGTAACTTCAATGCTGCAAAAACTATTCACTTGAAATTTGGAATATACCTTTGTCATCAACTCCAGTATCAGGAGCAACATTCCCCATAACTCTGTTTTGTATTTTGATAGAGTTATGTCCTTTTTTCACATAGATTTTCTTGTTAAAGTTTATATTCAAAAGTTGTGTAACTTCAAAACTACATAAGTTATTCACTTGAAACTTGGAATGTACCTTTGTCATCAACTCCAGTATCAAGGGCAACATTCCCCATGACTCTGTTTTGTATTTGACAGAGTTATGCCCCTTTTTCACATAGATTTTCTGGTTAAAGTTTATATTCAAAAGTTTTGTAACTTCAATGCTACAAAAGCTATTCACTTGAAACTTGGAATATACCTTTGTCATCAACTCCAGTATCAGGATTAACATTCCCCATAACTCTATTTTGTATTTTGATAGAGTTATGTCCCTTTTTCATATATATTTTCTGTTTAAAGTTTATGTTCAAAAGTTTTGTAACTTCAAAACTACATAAGTTATTCACTTGAAACTTGAAACTAACCTTTGTCATCAACTCCAGTGTCAGAGGCAACATTCCTCATAACTCTGTTTTGTATTTTGACAGATTTATGCCCCTTTTTTAGTTAGATTATTCAAAAGTTTGTAACTTCAAAACTACATAAGTTATAAACTTGAAACTTGGAACTTACCTTTATAATCAACTCTAGTACCAGGGGCAACATAATCCATAACTCTATTTTGTATTTTGACAGAGTTATGCCCCCTTTTCACTTAGATTTTCTTTTTAAAGTTTATATTCAAAAGTTTGGTAACTTCAAAACTACATAAGTTATTCACTTGAAACTTGGAATATACCTTTGTCATCAACTCTAGTATCAGGGGCAACATTACCCATAACTCTGTTTTGTATTTTGACAGAGTTAGCCCACTTTTTACATATACCTTGTGGTTTCATTATCCAAAATATGTACCAACTGAAATACTTCGAATTTGGTGAAAATTATCCATGTTTGTTTCAATCAGTAATGACTGTTCATATCTACATGTTTCAATGTTTCTTTGGCATCCATTTTAGTACTGAAATGAACTTGAATTTCAGGTCTTGCATGGCTTGGTTTCACACTTGCCTTTATTAAAAAATTGTACGTCTTTTCGGTGTGCTATTATGTATTTCAAATCTGCATTTTGTTTTCATTCAAAAGAGATACCATCACATTGCATTAACCAAACTACAGTGCCAATTAACAGAGGCAGAAACGTGTAATGGAGACTTGACATCCACTAGGATTTCACTGGTTGTGGTCTTGTTGTGATAGTGTGTCTGTACAGACCAAAGTGCTTGTTTTGGGTTTGCAATCTTGCGGTGTCTTGTCTGTTATTTCATGAACTTGTAACAACTGTTGAATCAGCCAAAACATTCTCTAACTCTATGGAATTTATTGTTTTGTTTAATTCTGATTCTTCTACATAAAAAAGGTATAGGATTCATAATGCTTCTTGCATAATTTGTAGTTTTGTTGGACATGCGATATACATTGGCATGAATATTGCTAAGGCACCTACATGAAGCAAGGTCAAGTGACCAGTGGAGTTAGCAGTGGATGTTTAATAAAATAATTCAGAAGCTTCTTTCAAGCTGTGTTAAATATTGGCAAGTGTAAAATTGAGAAACTAATGGATGCCTTCAAAGTCGTATTTCAACTTTATGTAACAAATTCAAATAAGCTTTCCTTTGCGTCGATTGTATTGAGTTGATATGTGGCTGTCAGCTCCAGCATTTTAAGCATAGTTTTGGCCAGGTGCGTTGATTGTACGATGGAGGTATTGTAAAACAAACCTAGTTTTTTGTTTACTTTTATATCCACATCATAAGACTGAGGATACACAGTGCATTGAAAATGTTGCAATCTATGTATGAGGCGTGTCATGAAAAACCTGGGCTTAATGCATGTGCGTAAAGTGTCATCCCGGATTAGCCTGTGCAGTCCACATAGGCTAATCCGGGATGAAATTTACGCTTTTATGGTATTTTCTGTTTCAAGGAAGTCTCCTCTAAACATAAATCCACTGTAGGCAGAAAGTGTCCTCCCTGACAGCACAGGCTGATGGGGGAGGACACTTTACGCACATGCATTAAGCTATTTTTTCCACGACACGAGTTTTATATCGGCAGTCCCATGTACTATAACAGTTCTCAAGCTTAATCCGGGTATGTTTGTTAAATATCAGTCAATGAAATCGAAGAATGATGTGTTAGAACCATTTCCAATGGGCAATATTTAAGGTTAAAACTATGTTAAAGATAAGTGCGAGAACTATTTTAGCAATGAGGCTTGTGGTGTTGTTGGACATTTCAAGAACATTTAATACACACATTTGAAATGGCTCAATCGTGAATGTTGTGTTCACTTTAAAGATAAGTGCGAGAACTATTGTAGCAATGAGGCTTGTGGTGTTGTTTGACATTTCAAGAACATTTAATACACACATTTGAAATGGCTCAATCGTGAATGTTGTGTTCACTTTAAAGATAAGTGCGAGAACTATTGTAGCAATGAGGCTTGTGGTGTTGTTTGACATTTCAAGAACATTTAATACACACATTTGAAATGGCTCAATCGTGAATGTTGTGTTCACTTTAAAGATAAGTGCGAGAACTATTGTAGCAATGAGGCTTGTGGTGTTGTTGGACATTTCAAGAACATTTAATACACACATTTGAAATGGCTCAATCGTGAATGTTGTGTTCACTTTAAAGATAAGTGCGAGAACTATTTTAGCAATGAGGCTTGTTGTGTTGTTTGACATTTCAAGAACATTTAATACACACATTTGAAATGGCTCAATCGTGAATGTTGTGTTCACTTTAAAGATAAGTGCGAGAACTATTGTAGCAATGAGGCTTGTTGTGTTGTTGGACATTTCAAGAACATTTAATACACACATTTGAAATGGCTCAATCGTGAATGTTGTGTTCACTTTAAAGATAAGTGCGAGAACTATTGTAGCAATGAGGCTTGTGGTGTTGTTTGACATTTCAAGAACATTTAATACACACATTTGAAATGGCTCAATCGTGAATGTTGTGTTCACTTTAAAGATAAGTGCGAGAACTATTGTAGCAATGAGGCTTGTTGTGTTGTTTGACATTTCAAGAACATTTAATACACACATTTGAAATGGCTCAATCGTGAATGTTGTGTTCACTTTAAAGATAAGTGCGAGAACTATTGTAGCAATGAGGCTTGTTGTGTTGTTTGACATTTCAAGAACATTTAATACACACATTTGAAATGGCTCAATCGTGAATGTTGTGTTCACTTTAAAGATAAGTGCGAGAACTATTGTAGCAATGAGGCTTGTGGTGTTGTTGGACATTTCAAGAACATTTAATACACACATTTGAAATGGCTCAATCGTGAATGTTGTGTTCACTTTAAAGATAAGTGCGAGAACTATTTTAGCAATGAGGCTTGTGGTGTTGTTTGACATTTCAAGAACATTTAATACACACATTTGAAATGGCTCAATCGTGAATGTTGTGTTCACTTTAAAGATAAGTGCGAGAACTATTGTAGCAATGAGGCTTGTGGTGTTGTTTGACATTTCAAGAACATTTAATACACACATTTGAAATGGCTCAATCATGAATGTTGTGTTCACTTTAAAGATAAGTGCGAGAACTATTGTAGCAATGAGGCTTGTGGTGTTGTTGGACATTTCAAGAACATTTAATACACACATTTGAAATGGCTCAATCGTGAATGTTGTGTTCACTTTAAAGATAAGTGCGAGAACTATTGTAGCAATGAGGCTTGTGGTGTTGTTTGACATTTCAAGAACATTTAATACACACATTTGAAATGGCTCAATCGTGAATGTTGTGTTCACTTTAAAGATAAGTGTGAGAACTATTGTAGCAATGAGGCTTGTGGTGTTGTTGGACATTTCAAGAACATTTAATACACAAATTTGAAATGGCTCAATCGTGAATGTTATGTTCACTTTAAAAGTGGTTCATTGATAATATATATTAAGTGAAAAGATCACATGTAAAACTATCAGAGAATTCTTTTATGTAGGCATTGCAACAGTAATGCAGTGTGTATTGTCATTATACATTTGCAAAGTCTTTATCGTAATTTATCAAGGTCGGTGGGGAATTCCTTCTAATGATTGTGTCATTTACCAGTAGAGCTCATACATGGATGCTGTCTGTCTGCAATGTAGCAGTGACCTTGACCTCGAAAGGTCATTGGGAAAAGTCATCATGAGTGTAACCTAGGGTACTGACCTTGACAGGTGGTTTGATACTTTATGTCAATAGAGGTAATTTAAAAGATTTTCATAGAGATAATTTAAAAGATTTTCATATTGAAAATCACATTGCTATTTATTCCAAGATTAACAATACTATAATTTTATTAATTAGTTGAATTCATATTGGCCTTGTTATTGGGCTGAAGACAGCCGTATACGGCTGTATGAAGCCCATTAACAAGGCCAATATGAATTCAACTAATTAATGACAATTTTATTAATTAACTTTTTAATGTTATGCAGCATCTTTCTGTTTTAATAGTACAAGTATCAAAACAGATGGTAAAATGTTCGCGTCAAAACTTTGATGTCTGCTAACTCAATTTCTGGCTCATAATATATGCTAATCATGATAGTCGCAAAAGGTTACAAACTACCAATCGATATGCACTGTCATCCTGACCGCATCTCGGCAAACTTGGGAGTGCAACATATGCTTAGAGTTTTCAAAATGGCGTACAAAACTTGCCAAAACCTTATCTCGTATAAGCCCGAGCTAATCCTGAATTCTGATTTGCGGAATCTCGTATTAGCCGCGGTTTTCAATATTGGCCGTGATTTTCATGTATTGGCCGAGTTTTGAAATGTATTGGCGAGGTTTACATTGTATCAATCGAACAAATTGACCAAAGTCTCGTTTAATGTTATAAAGTTAATTAATAAATTGTAGTATATATTTTAATTCTATGGCACCAATATATGTTTTGTTGCTGCATGATAAGTATTGGTTGATAATATGATTGTCGCATAAGTTTTTTCATCACAGATCATTGCTGCAGATAAATAATTTTAAGCTGATTTTCAAAACTTGCCACTGTCATTTTATTTAAAAATTTCAATCTGGTTGATCCCATTTGTAGTCCGTTCAATTGTTTTAAGATATAATAAATGGCTGTCTTGTATAATACATTTAAACTTGCAATAATTAGGTACCATGCAAATAATTAGGTACCATGCACCATATTTCAGACAGTATTCACTTCCATATAAGATATATTGTTACTAGGATTTAATCATAAAATATAACAGCACTGTTAACATGTAGCCCTCATGAATTCTATCTGTATACAGAAATGAAAGTATGGAGTTTTGTAACTTTTCATTTTGTTGTCTGCAAGGACATGCAAGAATGTACGTGTTCTTTCCAGAATGGTAAAAACACATGCTTTATACAACCACCCCCACCCCTGTATCATCTGTTAATTTAGAAATAATTTTCGATTTATTGTTGTTTACCGACCAATAAACTACTATTTGGAGTTCTGATGCGTAGGAATTAAACAACGAGGGCATTACCCCAAATTGTTTAATAGCTACGCATCAGAGCGACAAAGAGTTGTTCATTGGTTGATAAACAATGATAATTCAAAAATTATTTTGATTCTAACATGATTTGACATGTATTTTTGCAATTGTAATTAAAACTACTTTTAACTGTGCTCCGCTCAGAATCGGGACTTCTGTTTTGCGTCGTTATTTGTAGTTTAACAACGATAATTTTGTTCTTTGTCTGTAGAAAAATTAATGAGTGTCATGTCAGAATAGCATATTTGTCACAGGGACAACACCGCACATACTTAACTACAAAACATTTTACAATGTTGTTTACGTGGTATAAAGTTTGTTGTGATTATGATATTTACAAATTATTAACCCTTGTACTTTCTTAAAATATTCAAACCATTTTTAAACAATGCTTAGTGTAACCATTTATATTTGCATATGTGGCGCGTCATGAGAAAACCAGTCTTAATGCATTTGCGTAGTGTCGTCCCGGATTAGCCTGTGCAGGCACTTTCCGTTTGAATGGTATTTTCTGTTTCAAGGAAGTCTCTTCTTAACATAAATCCACTGTAGGCGGAAAGTGCCGTCCTGGATTAGCCTGTGCAGACTGCACAGGCTAATCCGGGACGACACTTTACGCACATGCATTAAGACCGGTTTTCTCACGACGCGCCACATATGTTTTTAGTCTTAATATTTCTTGTAAGTATTGATCCAAAAATGCATGCCAAACATTGTATAAATGAATTGTAAATTACACTTTTGCCGATGTTAATGAAGTAAAAAAAGTTTGATCAGAAACCAGCTACTACTTTCATAATGTTTCGATGCCAACCACCTTGACAGCTGTAGTTAAGTTAACATGCTATAAAAAAGACTTTCTGAGGAGAACAAAGAAACAGAATCTAGAGTTTACAATTACTCCACAGACAGAACAAATTCCAACCAGGCTGGAAGGGTATACTGGGGTAGTTAGTAAACTGGATATAGTGTTATTCACTCAAACATTAAATGAGGCGCGTCGTGGGAAAACCGGGCTTAATGCATGTGCCTAA
This sequence comes from Congeria kusceri, assembly GCA_027627225.1. Lineage (NCBI taxonomy): Eukaryota > Metazoa > Mollusca > Bivalvia > Myida > Dreissenidae > Congeria > Congeria kusceri. The sequence goes on along the minus strand of CM051036.1, from coordinate 47,732,138 downwards.
AGTGTCATCTCGGATTAGCCTGTGCAGTCCGCACAGGCTAATCCGGTCTACACTTTCAACTTTTATGGTATTTTCTGTTTAAAGAAGGTCTCTTCTAACCATAAATCCAATTTAGGCGGAAAGTGTCGTCCCGGTCTGCACAGGCTAATCCGGGATGACACTTTACGCACATGCATTAAGTCCGGTTTTCCCACAACGCGCCTAAAATATTTTTCTTTGCTTCAATTAGCATTCATAAATGTTGTCTCTGAATGACCAAGAATTTTACGACTTGAAATCGTTACAGCTTCCAGTGCTACAGATTTAAAGCCACCCATGCCGTCTGACCGTGGATGGCACAAACCTTTGAAGAAGCAACATCTGTTATCTCCATGTTTGGGTTCTGCCCAGAAAGACGAGTTGAGAAAGCGTGACCTAAGTAATTAAAAAGTGTTTGTGCTCAAAAACGTAACATTTGACAAAATGTCTGATGTTTTGTTATAGAAGAATGTGGAACACAGATTTTATAACTATTTTTAGCCATTTCCATATTGAGGAGAAATGCTTCATTCATGGGCTGAAAATGCATTATACACTTAAATTTACCAGTAATCAGTATAGATCAACATACAACATCAATTTTGTTAACAGTGCTGCACAATTGATAAACAGTTTATTTTTGCAGTTGTTTTTTTATGCCCCCAGCATCTTGATGTGGGAGGCATATAGTGATTGTCCTGTCCGTCCTTCTGTCCGTCCTTCCTTCCGTGACAAGGTTAAGTAGATTTTACCGTTTCGTCTAGTACCAACACCACTTACTACAACACTTGGATACTTACACAGCTGTTGCTTATGACCGTTCTCTATCCACCCATATCAACCAACCCCACTTTGACCTTGACCTAATTTGGACTTATAATAATTCAAAAGTGCCATTTCTTGGTTAACTTTACCGTTTCGTCTAGCACCAACACAGCTTACTACAACACTTGGATATTTACACAGTTTTTACTTATGACTGTTGCAAATCCACCCATATCACCCAACCCCACTTTGACCTTGACCTTGACCTAATTTGCTCTTAGAATAATTCAAATGGGCTTTAACTTGGTTAACTAGATTTTACCATTTCATCTAGCACCAACACTGCTTGCGACAACACTTGGATACTTGCACAGTTGTTGCTTATGACCATCCCCAAGCCACCCATATCACCCAACCACACTTTGACCTTGACCTTGAACTAATTTGGACTAAGAAATGGGCTACCCAGCACCAACCGGGGGCATGTGTGTTTATCAAACACAGAACCTTGTTTTCAGCAAATTTCTATAGCTTATACGCTAACTGCCTTGGTGGCATGGTTGGGTTTCTCATTTTCCATAAAAAAAAGCTTGAAATGCTGTAATTTTGGGGTTTAAAAAGCCTATTTCGCCTTGTTTTCTTCTCGTGTGGTCAAGTGGTTGGTAGTTGGAAAACTTCCGAGTGTGTTTCGAATAGGAGATCAATGCATCATTCGAGAGATTGGCTCTTATTTGCATTGCATTGAGTTTTTGTTGTTACTTTTATAGATTGTTTTTGAAATGTTTGGTATGCATATTTGTGATCAGGACACAATGTGTTGTGTTGGCATCTTCTGTGCCACATATTCAGCCTGTATAAATATAACATAAGTTTAGTTCAAAAACTCACATATCCGGCTAGTAAAAAATATGATGTCAGTTGAGTCCAGCAAAAGACTTTTGTAAAAAATTGGTTATTAAAATCTTAAAAAATCTAAAAATTACTGTGTTTCTGCTTTTAGCTTACCATCTGTTGCATACTGTTGTTCTGATTTGAATTCTTTGACAGAGATTTCACAGAATAAATCAGAGTCTTACAAATGTGATGTGAATGTTTGACTGTCGTGGTATTGAAATGACAATGGAAATATCAACTAGTTGTTGCTGATGATAATGTGGCACTAGCTAACACATGTACATATTTTCTTGCAGATGAGTGCCCCTTAACTAGATATGTGGAAAATGTGTCTTCAAACACTGAGGAGAATGCAAGGAAAAGAAACTACCCCTTTGTTGCCCCAGGTTTGTTAGTGTTGTATCACTTTTCTATGCATTTTTACAAGTTACAAACTCGATTGATAGTAAGTTGTACATGTATTTTTTATGCACCCCAAGAGAACTTCTGGGGCGCATAGTAATCGCATTCTCCGTCTGTCTGTCCGTCCGTCGGTCACGCTTCTTGTGCAGAGCATAACTACCTTAGTATTGAAGGGATTCAAATGAAACTTCATATAATGATAGAGGACAATGAGAGGAAGTGCAGAGTACAAGAACCACAACTCTTTCTTCAATATTTACAGAGGTATTGTCCTTTGTTTTATTTCCTTATGTGAGGCATTAATTTTCTTGTGCGGAGTATAACTCCAGTAGTATTGAAGGGATTTTAAAACATCATATAATGAGAGGAAGTACAGAGCACAAGGACCATAAATCTTTCTTCAGTATTTACAGAGTTATTGCCCTTTATTTTAATTTTCTTGTGTGGATCATAATTTCATTAGTATTGAAGGGATGCAAATGAAACTTCATATAATGATAGAGGACAATGAGAGGAAGTGTAGAGCACAAGGACCACAACTCTTTAGTCAATATTTATGGAGTTATTGCCCATTGTTTAATTTTTTTGTGCGGCGCATAACTCCATTAGTATTGACGGGATTCAAATAAAACTTAATATAATGATAGAGGACAATGAGAGGAAGTGCAGAATATAATGATAGAGGACAATGAGAGGAAGTGCAGAGTACAAGAATGACAACTCTTTCTTCAATATTTACAGAGTTATTGCCCTTTGTTAATCCCCCGCCACGAAGTGGGCGGGGGATTATAGGAATGCCCTTCATCCATCTGTCCATCTGTCCGTAATATTTTCGTGTCCGCTCCATAGCTCCTATACCCTTTGAAGGATTTTCATGAAACTTGGCTCAATGTTTAGTTCATTGAGATGATTTGCAGAAGGCATGAGTCAGTCACGCCGGCTCAAGGTCAAGGTCACACTTGAAGGTCAAATATTCAAGCCTCTATTCGTGTCCGCTCCATATCTCCTATGCCTTTGAAGGATTTTCATGAAACTTGGCTTAAATGTTTAGGTCATTGAGACGATGTGCAGAAGGCATAAGCCAGTCACACCAACTCAAGGTCAAGGTCACACTTGAAGGGTGAATGTTTGAGCCCTTTATTTTCATGTCCGTTCTATATTTCCTGTGCCCTGTAAAGGATTTTCATGAAACTTGCCTCAAATGTTTATAACATTGAGGCAATGTGCAGAAGGCATGAGGCAATCATGCCATCTCAAGGTCACACTTGAAGGTTAAATTTTTTAGCCTCTATTTTCGTGGCCGTTTTTCGTGTCCGCTCCGTATCCCCTATACCCTTCGAAGGATTTTCATGAAACTTGGCTCAAATGTTTTGCTCTTTGAGACCATGTGCAACTCAAGGCAATGTGCAGAAGGCATGAGGCAGTCACGCCACCTCAAGGTCAAGGTCACACTTGAAGGTCAAATGTTTGAGCCTCCATTTTTGTGTCTGCTCCATATTTCCTATGACCTTGAAGGATTTTCATAAAACTTGGCTCAAATGTGTATCACATTGAGGCGATGTGCAGGAGGCATGGAGCAGTCTTGCCACCTCAAGGTCAAGGTCACACTTGAAGGTCAAATGTTTGAGCCTCCATTTTTGTGTCTGCTCCATATCTCCTATGCCCTTTAAGGAATTTTCATGAAACTGATTAAGGTCAGTGTGATACTTCAAAGGCATCTTGAAAATCTAAAGAAGGATCATGGCGGGGGATATAGCTGTCCTTTGGACTGCCTTGTTTAATTTTCTTGTGCGGAGCATATCGCCATTTGTATTGAAGAGATTCAAATGAAGCTTCATATAATGATAGAGGACAATGAGAGGAAGTGCAGAGCGTAAGGACCTCAACTCTTTCTTCAAGAATTACAGAGTTATTGCCCTTTGTTTATTTCCTTATGTGAGGCATTAATTTTCTTGTGCGGAGTATAACTCCATTAGTATTGAAGGGATGCAAATGAAACTTCATATAATGATAAAGGACAATGAGAGGAAATGCAGAGCACAATGACCATAACTCTTTCTTCAATATTAACACTGTTATTGCCCTTTGTTTTATTTTTTTGTGCAGAGCATAACTCCATTAGTATTACAGGGATTCAAATGAAACTTCATATAATGATAGAGGATGTTGAGAGGAAGGATGTTGAGAGGCAGTGCAGAGTGCAAGGACAATAACTCTTTTTGTAGGAAGCATCATTCTTGCCAACATGTAATTGACACTGTGTTGCCTTCCTCTTAAAATCATATGCTTCAGGGGCATACGTCACATCCTGTGACAAGCCTTGTTTAAAAGTATTCTGTTGATCTGTTTGCGGAGTTTGTAATGAAACATTATGGATAGGAATGTTTATGGATAAGAATCCTAAAAAGCATGGTTATTGCAATCTGTTCCCAAGTCTTTTAATAATTGTCTTCAGCATTGCAATGGGATCCGAGAATAACTCATAGTTCACAAGGTAGGCTGTAAATGTGGACACACAAAATCTGTGTATGCCTGCTTGATGTTTATTCCAATACCTTAAAGGAATGTCTATGTAAATATTTCAGCCGCCCGAAAGCAAATGAACGGGTATTTCAGATATTTCATGCATACATGCACTTGACGTTTGTTGTTTGTACAATTTCCAAGTAGCCTCCTATAGCTCATGCATTAGTTTTTCAAATGCTGCATGTGGTTTCAGAAGCCCTTGAGTTGAACGCTCAGATCCAGCAGACGCCTGCCAGCAGTGGGGCCGAGACCATGTTCCAGCTGCCCCCGGGAATCATATCGGAGGTGATCACATCTACACACGAAAATCGCCCATACACCCCTATGGAAGAGTCGCCCCCATCTGCCGCAACGGGGAATCAGACGTTAACGCAGTCTGCATCGCAGGAAAGCTTTCAGTCAATCAATACAAGCTTCTCAGTGAATCAGTTGAATGACGACAGCTTGAACCTTATTCAATCAAACTCTATTGCGGATCCAATCACGTCTTGGGATTCTAAAGACAACAGCTTGTTGCAGAAGTGTGGAAGCAATGACAGTCTCAGTTTTACTGGTTTAGACTTCCACACGCATGATGTTTTCTCCAGCCATCCAATGGATATAACTGATAACAGCATCAAAATAAGCTCGGCTACAAGTGGTGGATTTTTATCTGAACCTTTAGGAATTCAGAGCCCACCGGTGCAGTCAGTCGCGAACAACAGTATTGTGTCCCAGTTCCTGCAGAACATCTCCATGGCATTGAAATCGTCTGATCCCATGTTGAGTCAGCACCAGATGGTCATGTCAAGTAAGACCATAAACTTTAATAATACCATAATGACCCCATCTAACAACAAGCTTGTCATGACGACTGATGCTCATAGCGCGCCAGTTACGACTCAGTGTAACTCCATCCTGAAAGAAGTGCTTACGTGCTCCCCAGCAAGTCTTAGCAATCTAACCTTTCCAAGCAGTAGTGGGCTACACACTACCGGACTCGGAACTATGTCATTGAGGGAAGAAATAGACATGGATATGGAATCAGCATTAAAAACATTGTTGGCGAGTGACGCTCAATCTTATGCTGAGTCCACCAGTTCTCTTAGTTTCAGTGGATCAAAGGCAAATACTTTAGACTTAACACAGTCAAACCCTAGCAGCCCACTACACACTATGCCATTTACGCCTGATCCGACATTTCCTAGTTTGCATTCTGAGATGCCGTTCTCCCCTTCAGATGTGCTGACATCTGTAAGCCAGGTGTGTTGGTCTTTTCACATACAAATATCCTAACCCTATCAATAACCTTAACTCTGTAAAATAGCTTTCAGATTTATGCATGCCACTTGTATGTATTTGTGGCGACTGTCATTATTCAAATGTCCAGGCGTATTTAAAGTTTCTGCTGTGGAGGACATGGTCGATCTGGTTGTTTTCAAGCCTGTTCTGTGTAGTAAATTATTATTATAAAATGTCAATTCTACCACGGCACGCTGCTAGTGGTGCATAGATAAAGAAGGAAAATAACTGTGGGTTATTCTGCAACAAACAATGGGCGGAGCCTAATGTTTTGAAAATAGATCCGGAAATTCGAAGAAATTGTTTCGTAAAATGCATGTGCTCAAACGCGCGATAGCAAATTGTGACAAACAAATCATTTTCTGCATTATGTAGCACAATAAAACCATACTTGTAATACACATTTTATAAGTTCACAGAACGTTAATATGCTTTTTGTTTGCGCTTTTTAGCATAATATTTTCACTGTATTATATCGATAAGTATGACGTCATTCGCTCAATGTTTATCAATAAAGCTGACATCATTTTGAATTGTTATGATTTATTGACGTCACTGAAACGCACTTGTGAATTCTCTTCTCAGAAAATGGGCGGAGTATAGATAAATATAGTTCTCATTCATAACCTTAAAAAATACGAATTTTTATATAAGATCGTGTTAGAATCGAAATAATTAACGGGTAACAGTTGGTTATTGTGGTAATAACCAACGGTTTGTCGTCCCGATGCTTGTTATCAAACCACTTGGGCTACCGCCCTCGTGGTTTAATTCATACGCATCGGAACTCCAAACAGTGGGTTATTACCGCAATAACCAACAGTTACCAGTCAATTATTTCTTAAATAACTGGTCCTTCTTGTACATGTAATTTGTACATGGGAATTTCATGAAACAAATTGCATTATATATAGACAGACGATCATATAAATTTGGGGGTTTTGATTGTCAGTGCTTCGTAGCCTGCAAAGCTAAAATAGGTCACGCGTTTCTCCAAACCACTAAGTCTAAAAATACTGTTCTTTTCATTCAGTACAGTAATCCTTTTATATGTCTTGATGTTTTTAAGGTGAATAAGCCAAACCTGTTTCCGATGTCATAAAAATGCTGTTTTTTATCTCAGTCAATACAATAATATTCATAATCATGTTAATACTTTTCAGACTGACATGCCAATGGTAGTTCCGATGTTTTAAAAATGCTGTTTCTATCTTGGTCAATACAGTGATCCTTATAAATGTCCTGATGTTTTCCAGCCTGATATGCCAAAGCTGGTTTCGATGTCACACTTTGCAAATCTGCCTACCAGCATGGATGTGAAACAGTCGCAGTCCTATGCCTCCCCGATGCCCACGCTGCAGTGTAGCTCCTCCCACTCCAGCCAGGGGTCCGCTATGCAGACCCAGACCAGCTCGGACACTGTACTACCACATATCCTGCAAATGATAGCCTCTCAGAGATTCTCCCAGGTACTACCACATATCCTGCAAATGATAGCCTCTCGGGGATTCTCCCAGGTACTACCACATATCCTGCAAATGATAGCCTCACTGGGATTCTCCCAGGTACTACCACATATCCTGCAAATGATAGCCCCTCAGAGATTCTCCCAGGTACTGCCACATATCCTGCAAATGATAGCCTCTCTGGGATTCTCCCAGGTACTACCACATATCCTGCAAATGATAGCCTCTCAGGGATTCTCCCAGGTACTACCACATATCCTGCAAATGATAGCCCCTCAGAGATTCTCCCAGGTACTACCACATATCCTGCAAATGATAGCCTCTCAGAGATTCTCCCAGGTACTACCACATATCCTGCAGATGATAGCCTCTCAGGGATTCTCCTAGGTACTACCACATATCCTGCAAATGATAGCCTCTCAGGGATTCTCCTAGGTACTACCACATATTTAGCAAATGATAGCCTCTCTGGGATTCTCCCAGGTACTACCACATATCCTGCAAATGATAGCCTCTCAGAGATTCTCCCAGGTACTACCACATATCCTGCAAATGATAGCCTCTCAGGGATTCTCCCAGGTACTACCACATATCCTGCAAATGAAAGCCTCTCAGAGATTCTCCCAGGTACTACCACATATCCTGCACATGATAGCCTCTCTGGGATTCTGCCAGGTACTACCACATATCCCGCAAATGAAAGCCCCTCAGAGATTCTCCCAGGTACTGCCACATATCCTGCAAATGATAGCCTCTCAGGGATTCTCCTAGGTACTACCACATATCCTGCAAATGATAGCCTCTCTGGGATTCTCCCAGGTACTACCACATGTCCCGCAAATGATAGCCTCTTAAGGATTCTCCCAGGTACTACCACATATCCTGCAAATGATAGCCTCTCAGGGATTCTCCCAGGTACTACCACATATCCTGCAAATGATAGCCTCTCAGGGATTATCCTAGGTACTACCACATATCCTGCAAATGATAGCCTCTCTGGGGTTCTCCCAGTTATGGGTCATGGCTGGTATTCACAAAGCTCCTAAGGACATTTTTTACTTAACTTTTATTTAACTGAGCATTTCTTATGGAATCAATGTAAAATACAAAGCTTTCTATTCAAAAAAGGGTTTAATAAGAAACATCTGTCCATAATTCACAAGTTGTATGCATTTTAATGTAAATGTACATATACATGAACAGCTATAGACTTAAACTTTTGGTGGTTTAAAGAAATTTACTTTTACTAAGTAGCATTGTGAATATTGCCTCTGGAGATTCTCTGAGAATTTTTGTGGACCTTTGGAAACTGCCTGGAATCAAAAATCTTCATTTTTCTCATATTGTACTAATTTTAATGTTAAAAAAAGCAAACCACTACATTGTTCTAACTACATGCTTTAATATACCTCATTATAAATGAGCACAATTTTAATCAAGTAAGATACAAGTGGCTGAAGAAGTTTTTTAGCTTGGATTTGATGTATGTGATTTTCTTGTAAAATCATCCATATATGTGTACATTAAATGTAGCGATATGCCATTGATTTATTGGTGTAATATGGCAACATCTCTATTTTAAGGACCAACAAAAAAAGGTTCAACAAGAACTTGAAAGCCAAAGAATGGACCAGGAAGGCACGAGGAACTCACACAGAGAGCTGATAGAGCAGTTGATGCAGCAGCATCTTCAGCAGCAGCAGTCTGCAGGCATGGAGCAGCAGGCAGGGGCCAGCGGGACCTCTCAGCAGGAGAACAACATCATGTCCCCGCACTCCGACCTGTCCCAACAGGCTATGACCCCCCATCAGCACCGTATCATGCCCCCTCACCCTCAGCAGGCGGCCTCACCCTCTCAGCTACAGCAGCAGTACATTGACGATATTATGACGTCCCAGAACCAGCAGGCGCCAGGTCAGATGCAGCACACCCCCACACCATCTCCAATGATGCAAATGCCATCACCGGGGACACCACAGTACCACGACAACACTCCGTACCAACATCACGTGTCTACCCTATCTCCCATGGCACCTACGCCAACACCAGCACCGCATTACCATGACAACGGTCAGTATCAACAGCAACAACAGACACCAGTGCCATCACCAATGGCACCAGCTCCCTCCCCAGGTCTGCAGTACCATAGTACCACACAGTATCAACAACAGCAGCAGCAACAGAATTCTGTCCAAATGGTTGACCAACAGTGCTACACCCAGCAGTCGACAGGCTTCCCCAACCAGTTAACATCTCAGGCTGACATCTCGCAGCTGTTTGCAGCAATTGCTGGTGGTCCCCAAGGCCACTCGACAACTATGTCTCAACCAAATAATTCACTTGGTAGGTTTAATAACTCTTATTTAGCAAGTAGGATAGATCTTGCATACAATTTGATATGTCGGAATTTAGAGTCACATAATTGGTTCACAACTGTTTACAATCAGGGTTTCCTGCAGGCCAGTGTCACTTGTCGGGCCCAGCATGCCAAATTTCAAAGAAAAATAATCCTTAAAACCAGGAGAAAATAGAAAATGTGTTTTCATCCTTCTGCTCCTGACCCGGTGTTTTAGTTTTAATAACAACATAAGCATCCATTTTTATAAAATTCTAAATATAGATTTATTAATCACAAACGGTCATTTATGCAAGCTAACGTAAATAGACAATCAATTTGAATGTTCATAATTAACATAAGTGCCTGAGAAACAAATCATTAACTTTTTTTAGCCTTACTATTGGTAAATACATTTCCAGTAAATGCACCTTCAGTTAACATTTCACAACCATTCTCTTTATTTTACTGTCGTTTGGATATATTTCATCTGATAAAAAGCGAAGTCCACAATCACTAGAACACATTGTTTCCCTCTCTTAAATACAAAATTTCTCGAACATCGAGTGAATATTTACAATAACAATATTATGACAAAAATGTATTCAAATTTGCAATATTCTTTCTTCCAGATCATATGATTTACTGATTTGAATAGCAGCCAGTTAAGTGTGGACCGTCTTTCTATTAGGGTCTCCTTAATATATTTAGAAAAACAACAACTCTTATCTAGGGGTGCAGTACATATTTCTCTCTATTTTTGCAAACCTATCAGTCTCATTGTATACCATTTTTATAAACCAAATTTTTCGAAGAAAAATTTCGCTTATTAGATTAGGGTATGTCGGGTAGGCAAGATGGCGGTGCCAACTTTTCGTTTCCGCTCCCTAGCTCGAGAACGGATTGAGCTATTGTAATAAAACTTCATACATAGATACCTTATATCGAGACCTCGCTTGGGATTGCATATGGGTTGGGTAGGGTCAAGGTCAGGTTCACTGTTACTAAAAATAGAAAAACGGTTTCCACTCAATAACTTGGGAACACATCGAGATATTTTAATGCAACTTCATACACAGATACCTTATATCGAGACCTCGCGTGGGATTGCATATGGGATAGGTGGGTTCAAGGTCACCCTTACTAAAAATAGAAAAATGGTTTTTGCTCAATAACTTCGAGATAGTTTAATGAAACTTCATACATAGATACCTTATATCGAGACCTCGCTTGGGATTGCATATCGGGGTGTGTGGGGTCAAGGTCACCGTTACTAAAAATAGAAAAAGGGTTTTGGCTCAATAACTTAAGAATGCATCGAGGTATTTTAATGAAACTTCATACATAGATATCTTATATTGAGACCTTGCTTGAGATTGCATATGGGGTGGGTGGGGTCCAGGTCACCGTTACTAAAAATAGAAAAACAGTTTCCGCTCAATAACTTGAGAATGCATTGAGATAGTTTAATGAAACTTCATACCTAGGTACCTTATATCGAGACCTCGCTTGGGATTGCATATGGGGTGGGTGGGTCAAGGTCACCATTACTAAAAATAGACGAACAGTTTCCGCTCAATACGTAGAGAACGAATTGAGATATTTTAATGAAACTTTATTTATACCTTATATCTAGACCTCGCTTGCAATTGCATATGGGGTGGGTGGGGTCAAGGTCACCATTACTAAAAATAAAAAACGGTTTCCACTCCGTAACTTGAGAAAGAATTTAGATTTTTAATGAAACTTCATATGTAGATATTGAGACCTCGCATTGGATTGCAAGATCAAGGTCACTATTTCCTAGCCAAAGGTGTATGACCTTCACCTTGCACCCAGAACTTTCTTTCATTATTGTGCTGACTTCTATGCATTTCGTTTGAAAATTTGGTTTTTGTGGAATTTCCACGTTTCTTGTTCCCCATTCCAGCCAAAAGTAACCCGCCCGCACAAACCCCCACCCCGGTCCTCCCAGCCGTCGGACCGCAGATAATCATATGTAACAACCCAGGTCAGACCGGCTTGACCACATCCGGGACCCAGGGTCAGTTTGGTGCTCAGCCGAGCATCGTTATCGTGCCAGGCCAAGGGGGAGATAATAGCCAGAGTAAGAAACATCCGCATGAAGTTATTTACTATAATCCCTGCATATACTTTAGCCTCAGTCACACATTCCTGATTATGGCTCCCGATAGCGTTCCGACAGCGGAACGATACAAATAATAAAAAAATCGGGAATGTGGGGACGGTGTCTGGAGGTGTCGGTACTCTTTCCTAAGAATCTGGAATTATCGGGACAATATCGGCGTGATCCCTTAACATTTGGGAGACTCAGCCGAATTTGTATAGTCAAGACTCTGTCGGGATAGATTCGGCTGTTCGGGATGGTGTCGGGACGTTATCGGTACAATATCCTGTGGAACGGGATTGATAATGCATTATAATTATATAGAAATGCCAATTATGGCTCCCGACAGCGTCCCGATAGCGCAACGATGCAAATAATAAAACAGTCAGGAATGTCGTAACGCTGCCGGGACACTGTCGGGAAACTGTCGAATCGCATTCGGGAGAATTGAGATGCTGTCGAAACGCTGTCTGGAGATATTCAATCTTATGATCAATAATTGAATTTCAAGCCCCAATTCTCATAATATTGTCCCGACTTTTGACATATTTGATTCGGGACGCTATCGGCTTAATAACGGCAGTAAAAATCGGGAATGTGTGACTGAGGCATTAAAGGGACTATGTCATCGAAAAGGGCCTCAAAGGGTCAATGTCTTAAAATATTCTGAAATTAAGATATTAATACTGGCATATAATAACAGTCAAAACAGGGTATATATAGCGGGAAATGAGTGTACGCATTCTGAGATAAAAATCAATTTATAATAAGGGTCGTGTTTGTTTGGCCCTTTTCATGTTTACATTTTGATTTTTGTTTGTTTGTTTGGATTTTTTGCCGTTTTTAACAGTATCTCAGTCATATCACGGCGGTCAGTTAACCTACTCACACTTTTCCTGGGAAGCTTAGCCGATCTAAGCGGTTTACCAGTACTAAGTGCACATAAATTATATATGCCAGTAACTGACAACTGCCCTACTTGAATCAGAGGTAGGGGGAGAATGGCCGTAGAAATAAGTTGTGTGGCCGGACGTCAGAATTGTGGGCATTTTGTATAACCATAGTTTACACGCTATTCTTTATCAAGCAGAATAGCACAGTCGGTTAAAGTGCTGTCTACTGTCATTTCTTCGTGTGGCTACTTAGGCGTAAAAAAAATATATGTTTGTTTCAGGTAACCCGACCTACCCAAAAAAAATGCCCCGACCCTAGAACATTTTATTGGGTTTGTCAGATTTATTTTGGGTTTATGTACCTTTTTCAATAATTAAATGTGTTTTGGGATAAATAAGTGTTATGTTTTGATAGTATCCACTTATAAACAATGTTTAAGGATATTACTGATACGTTTGGAATATTTATTCTGTTTTAGAATCTTCAAGTTGACCATTTACCCCCCAAAAAAAAAAAAAAAAAACCTACCTACCCTAATTTTTTTGGGCATGTTACCTCAAACAAACATATTTTTTTTTTACACCTTACTCGTGAGTTTGATAGCCACTTCGACTTTTATTTTTTTCAAACGTTTTTGCTTTGTTTTTTTTATCAAATATTTCATTGTCTGTTATAATATATATTATTTATTTAATGCAAATGTCTTAGTATAGCTTATTTCTATCATATATTATAATTTATAGGCAAAAGGAAGCTAATTTATTCGTTGACATAGACCCCTTAAGTTATTTCAGCCATCGAAACTAGCAGTTTTTGTCAAGCCAGTCAGAATTCTTATCTACTTGAGAGCTAGAAAATGTAACAAGATTGCCTTTATATATTAATTTTTTTTAGTTACCTTTTTAGCTCACCTGAGCACGAAGTGCTTGGGGAGCTGTTGGTATAGGGGACCTCTCCGGCGTCATCCGTGTGCCATCAACAATTGGGTTTGTATTTATGCTAGAGACTTCACTTTTTATCCAATCTAAGCCAAACTTGCACAGTTTGTGTATGACCATAAAATCTCTGATGGGATTGTTATTGGGTCAGATCACACAAGTAACACTAGAGTTATTGCCCCTTTTTCATGCAAAAAAGTGCAAAAATGCCTTTTTCCAATGTGTAGACTTTATTTTCCATCCAATCTCAACCAAACGTTCACAGTTATTGTATGACCGTCAGATCTCAGCAGACGCCAAAAATGGGCCAGATCGTGAGTTAGTGCCCTTTGTTTATTAAAAATATATACACAAATGGACATTATTCAGGATAGAGACTTCATTTCTCATCCAATCTTCACCAATCTTGCACAGTTTGTCTATTACCTTGAGAAAACAGTTGAAGTCGAATATAATCAAGATCAAACCAGAAACACTGGAGTTATTGCCCTTTGTTTGTGAACAAATATGCAAAAATGGACATTATTCAGGATAGAGACTTCATTTTTCATCCAATCTTCACCAATCTTGCACAGTTTGTCTATGACCATAAGATTAAAAGTGAAGTCAAATATAAGCAAAATCGGGCAAGAAACAGCAGATTTATTGCCCTTTCTTTGTGGAAAAAAAAAGAGGACATTATTGAGGATAGAGACTTCATTTTTAGCTCGACTATTCAAAGAATAGGTGAGCTATCCTACTACCCCCGGCGTCCGCGTCCTCGTTTGTGTCTGAATTTGGTTAAAGTTTTTATTCAAACGTCTTGTAACTTCAAAACTACATAAGTTATTCACTTGAAACTTGAAATATACCTTTGTCATCAACTCCAGTGTCAGGGGCAACATTCCCCATAACTGTGTTTTGTATTTTGACAGAGTTATGCCCCTTTTTCACATAGATTTTCTGGTTAAAGTTCATATTCAAAAGTTTTGTAACTTCAAAACTGCATAAGTTATTCACTTGAAACTTGTAACTAACCTTTGTCATCAACTCCAGTATCAAGGGCAACATTCCGTATAACTCTGTTTTGTATTTTGACAGAGTTATGCCCCTTTTTCAAATAGATTTTCTGGTTCAAGTTTATATTCAAAAGTTTTTTAACTTCACAACTAAATAAGTTATTTACTTGAAACTTGTAACTAACCTTTGTCATCAACTCCAGTGTCAGGGGCAATATTCCCCATAATTCTGTTTTGTATTTTGACAGATTAATGCCCCTTTTTTACTTAGATTTTCTGGTTAAATTTTATATTCAAAAGTTTTGTAACTTCAAAATTACACAAGTTATTCACTTGAAACTTGGAACTAACCTTTTGTCATTAACTCCAGTATCAAGGGCAACATTCCCCATAACTCTGTTTTGTATTTGACAGAGTTATGCCCCTTTTTCACATAGATTTTCTGGTTAAAGTTAATATTCAAAAGTTTTGTAACCAATACTACAAAAGCTATTCACTTGAAACTTGGAATATACCTTTGTCATCAACTCCAGTATCAGGGTGAACATTCCCCATAACTCTGTTTTGTATTTTGATAGAGTTATGCCCCCTTTTCACTTTTCTGTTTAAAGTTTATATTCAACAGTTTGGTAACTTCAAAACTACGTAAGTTATTCACTTGAAACTTGGAACTAACCTTTGTCATCAACTCTAGTATCAGGGGCAACATTACCCATAACTATGTTTTGTATTTTGACAGAGTTATGCCCCTTTTTCACATAGATTTTCTGGTTAAAGTTTATATTCAAAAGTTTTGTAACTTCAAAACTACATAAGTTATTCACTTGAAACTTGGAACTTACCTTTTTCATCAGTATCAGGGGCAACATTACCCATTACCCATAACTCTGTTTTGTATTTTGACAGAGTTAGCCCACTTTTTACATAGACTTTGTGGTTAAAGTTTTTGTTCCAAAAATTTATAAACTATACAAGGCTTCACTTAAAAATATTGTATTTTTAAAAATGTATATCTTTTTCACTTTCCAAAATATGTACCAACTGAAATACTTCGAATAGTCGAGCGTGCTGTCTTCTGACAGCTCTTGTTCATGCAATCGTCACCAATCTTGTACAGTTTGTCTATGAACATAAGACTACAGGTGAAGTGGAATAAAAGCATGAACGAGCCAGAAACACCAGAGTTATTGCCCCTTGTGTTTTTAAAAAAACATCAACAAGTTATCAATTATTGGCTTGCACCTACAATTTTTTATTCAATGTTGACTAAACTTACACAGTTTGCGTATGACCATAAAAATTGATTGATAAAATTTGATTTCCAACTGTTGCAAGACTTGCATGCAGTTATTTGAACATGCAACATCAATCAGATGGCTTCAGAGTCTGCATTAACATTATTTATCATCATTGGACAGAAAATTATCCAAAAAAAAGCAATACTTTACCTTATAGCACAGCCATTGCAATTATCGCATTGCAACTAGTTATCCAAAACTGTCTGTGGAAAAGACATCAAAATCTACAGTTTCTTCACTTTCCAGAATTGTCACTGATTTAATGAAAAAGGGTCAGGTAAGAATATAGCGAAAAATGATTTGAGAATCATTAGCAAAAAAAACGCACATCCACTACCCAACTCATACTTTAGTTAGCCTTGCACTAACCGATGTTTTAAATCAAAATTGATCCTGTCCCTCTCTGCGTATTGTTCAGATACCTTAATTTTTAAACCTGTCACAACAGTATGGTCTTCATCTGTACCGTTCTCAGGTGAGCGCTTTGGGCCATCATGGCTCTCTTGTTCTTTTTGCTTTATTTATGATAAATTGAACTAACTTTGAGGATCGTGCATATGGATGATGGAATTACAAATTAATGGTCACAAGCTGACAACAGATTTTATTTTAAACCACGTTTTTACTAACATTTGACTAATACTTATGTAGATCAGTGCTACAGATTATTTTTAAGGCAAACAGTTTTTCACTTCCAAATTTTGTAATCAAATCGTTTTTTACTGACCTCCTTCAAGACTAAATAGTTTTTATCAATTTTTAAATAGTTTTCAGTCTAGTTTGCAGCAGACAAGGTACTATGGTTGACCTATATGTTTACGTACCTTGTGCTACATTTCAGTGGAAAACTTGCTGCTGTCAATTCTTGGTAGCATGATGCAGCCACAGCAACAACAACAGCAGCCCCCGCAGTGATCTGGATCAGCCTTGAAAAACTGGATAACTAAATGCTTGATGAGATGATTAAGGTCTTTTGACAATAATCTGAATCACAAAATGCTTGATGTCTTTGACAATAATCTGAATCACAAAATGCTTGATGTCTTTTGACAATAATCTGAATCACAAAATGCTTGATTAGTTTTGACAATATTCTGAGTCACTAAATGCTTAAAGGGACTATGTCAATGAAAAATTGACGTTCTTTTGCACTAAAAATGATATTGTTTGATAGAAATGAGACATATTAAGACATTTGCATTAAATAAATAATAAAATCATGGTACACAATGAGATATTTGATAAAAAAGAAATAGAAAACACGTTTGAAAAAATTAAAACCCCAAGTGGGTATCGAACTCACGACTTAGGAGCCGCATGAAGAAACAACAATAGACAGCGCTTTAACCAACTGCGCTATTCTGCTTGGTAATGAATCATGTGTCAACTATGGTTATACATAAAACGATTCTGACGTAAAAATGTAAACATAACAAGGGCCAAACAAACATTCCCCTTATTATAAATTGATTTTTATCTCGAATGCGTACACGCTTTTCCCATTATACATACTCAGTTGTAACTGTCATTATGTGCAAGTATTGATATCTTAATTTCAGATTTTTTGAAGAAAGTAATCCCTTGGGGTCCTTTAACATGCCATAGTCCCTTTAATGAGATAATGAATGGTCTTTAGACAGTAATCTGAGTCACGAAATGATTAATGAGATAATGAAGTGTCTGTAGACAGTAATCTGAGTCACTAAATGCTTAATGAGATAATGAAGTGTCTGTAGACAGTAATCTGAGTCACTAAATGCTTAATGAGATAATGAAGTGTCTGTAGACAGTAATCTGAGTCACTAAATGCTTAATGAGATAATGAATTGTCTTTAGACAGTAATCTGAGTCACTAAATGCTTGCTTAGATGATGCAGGCCTTTTGACAATTCCATGGGGCCACAGTGTACTATGTGGAGTGATATGAAAGCTACTTGGAAGTAACAGCTTTGCCTGAAATACTTTTGTGTGATATTTATTTTTGTTCAAGTATTACTACTGAAGCAAAACTTAATGTGTTACTATGTGTTAGTGTCAAAACAATGTTAAGATGTGTCTACAGTAGTTTATCATTTTTGCTTATTACTGTGCAATGTAGTAATGGCTCTTAAGGTTGTAACATTTTTGTCTGCGGTGGATGAAAATTAACAGATGTCTTGACTGTTAGAGACGTTTTAATGGCAGCTATTTTAGCGTGAACTAGGTGCATAACTGTCTATCAATCTTTTCTATCCTTTCCTTTCTTGGTATGCTTCTGTATTATAATGTGTGAAATTGTGTTTGAAAATTTACTGTACATAGTGATAGAATAGATTTAGGTATTGTTTTGTTTTCAACAATAAATTGCTGTTCTCCATTCTTGTATGTTACCCCCATCAACACAAAATGGAACGACAGACAAAGTAGAAAAAGTGTAAAAGTGCAATAAGGCGTAAAAAAAAATATGTTTCAGGTAACATGCCCAAAAAAAATAGGGTAGGTAGGTGGGGATTTTTTTTTTTTGTAAATGGTCAACTTCAAGATTCTAAACTGAATAATTATTTAAAACGTATCAGTAATATCCTTAAACATTGTTTATAAGTGTAAGTGGATACTATCAAAACAAAACACTTATTTATCCAAAAACACATTTAATTATTTAAAAAGGTAAATAAACCAAAAATCAATTGGCAAACCCAATAAAATGTTCTAGGGTCAGGGCATTTTTTTAGGGTAGGTCGGGTTACCTGAAACAAACATATTTTTTTTTACGCGTACTTGAAAGATACATTTTTAAAACACTTATATGATTTGATCATTGGTTGAAGCTTTAAGATTGTTTCTATGTTGTGTTTAGTTGTGCATATTTGAATTTCCAAAAGTAGATGTATGCTAGCCATATAGTGTCATAAATGGAATACAATTTAAGCACTAATCTCATTACTAGTATCTTGTAATAACATGTGAAGACTGTTTTCAATAGATGCATTGTGAATGTTTATACATTTTATAACAAGCGGTGTTTATATGTATGACAACAGTAATGAGTAGGGTCAGTCCAGGTAAGTGTGGACCATTTTACCATTTCAGACCTATACATTAGTAAAGCAAAGTTTCTGTTTTCATAAACCTTGTAAATATAAACATCCAACCCTGCCCTAACTTTCCCAATTTTGGGTGACATCTCTCATTCAATCTTGAATTCTGTTTTGTTACGCAGTTTAATGTATTTAAACAATGGTATAATCCAAAAAAGACAGTAAACATCTCGCTTCCTGTTTAGGGTTGATAAAACAGGTACTGGTTGATGCCATTGACTGTCTGTGGGTTGGCAGGTAGACGTTTCAAAAACTGTCCCTACATCCTGGATTGACCCTTTGTACTATTTTGATGAATTCTGTAGATTTGTCAGTTTATTGGTAAGTCCTATTTTTACGCATTGCTGTTTGTTAAATTTGAATATACATTTGATTTTTTTACCAAGACATTTTGTGGTTTTATTGAATGAGACAACAAGTATGTGTTAAATTCAATGCTTTGTCACAGAATCATAAAGTCAAGATGGGTTTGCAAATAAGCATCCATATGTATAAATATTACTGTAATTGATGAAATCTACCGAAGTTTAAACAAAACTCGATCCCATATGAGACGTGTCGTGGGAAAACCAGGCTTAATGCATGGCTTAAAGATACTTCCTTGAAACAGAAAATACCATAAAAGCGGAAATTGTCATCCTGGATCAGCCTGTGCGGACTGCACAAGCTGATCTGGGACAACACTTTAGGCACATGCATTAAGCCCAGTTTTCAAACGACATGCCTCATATCCGCATTTTCAGCTTTTGTTTGGGTCTAGTACCCATTTAAGTGGGAACTATTGAGTCTTTATTACCTTGAAGATTGGGGAAAAAAACACAATCGAGTCTTTAAGTTTGTTAAATAGAAACAATTGCATTTAGTAGTTACATATTGTACAAACTTGAATTTTTGCAGTGAAAGATGTAACATTTTTAACTATTTTGACTCTTTTTGGAAGGAAATGCAGAGTTCTAAGTGAAGCATCATATTGTAAAATATGAAATTAAAAATATTGAAAAAATATATATGAGGCGCGTCGTGGGAAAACCGGACTTAATGCATGTGCGTAAAGTGTCGTCCCAGGATTAGCCTGTGCAGTCCGCACAGGCTAATCCAGGATGTACTGCACAGGCTAATCCAGGAGGGCACTTTCCGCTTTTATGGTATTTTCTGTTTCAATGAAGTCTCTTCTAAACATAAATCCACTGTAGGCGGATAGTGCCATCCTGGATTAGCCTGTGCGGGACAACACTTTACGCACATGCATTACGTCCGGTTTTCCCACGACACGTCTGATATATATATATATATCTACTTGTTGAATAGCAACTTACAAACTGTTAAAGATGATAATGTTCTATCTTCTACCTTTAGCAGGTGTGGTGTGATAAATTATTTCCAGTTTGAAGTCTACAATTTCAGCAATAAGTGCTTCTACATGTGACATATTTTACATGTATGCCATTTAATGCTATATTTTGCCATTTTATTTAAAAAATGTTATCTGAAATAATTTTAAACAGATTATTATTTTATATATGCACTGCGATGAGGCTTACAAATGAGGCTTCTTTTTTGGGCCCTCCCCCTCCCCCCCCCCCCCCTGCTGCCCCTCTGGGCTGGTCAACACACACGTTTTATGGCTTCTGAAAATCAATATATTTTTGCAAATATTTAATGACAAATGAATAGACTATGCCTAAAAACCTTAATTAAAAGCATTAAACTCGTGAAAACCCTGGATCTAGCAAATTGTTACAAAATGTCAACAAATTGGTCCAGCTACCCACCCTGCTTCTTTTTTGCAGCACCCTGTACCTTTTTTGATCCTAGATCTTTCCCTACCATATTGTTAACAACTGCTATTTGTGCTTTTGTGCTATTGTTCCATCTTTTTGATGCAATCTTTTAGAAACCAACATATTTAAACGTGGGGATATCACTGATGAGTTTATTAGGAACATGTTGATTACTTACAATTAAATATATTTATTTTGTTTAATCTTGTGATTACAAATACATTGAAAAAGATTTCAGATTTGTTAAAAATATTTTAACAGCATCCGATCTATATCTTTGTTAAAACAGTTGCAGGTCCGCACATTGTTAGGGATGTACATTGTTACTGTAGTTTCGCATTAAAGACACAGCCCCAGTAAAAAAATCCCATTCTTTTCGGTAATGCAAACATTGTATAGAATGTGGATTTGAAAAAAAAAACAATTGTAACACATTAACAAGTTTGAAGTACAATATAGTTGTTAAATAGCATTTTGTGTCATTGTTTTCAGTTTGTGAAAATCACAAAAACTGTAGTTAGTGTACTCGCATTGAGTGAAATTACATATTTTTGTTTTACATAACGCATATACAAGAAATTATTGTTTTGTTATAATTCAATTTTATCACATGTGTTTGAAATTAAATCTTTCAAAAAACATCAGTACAAAATGTTTTTATTTTTTTGCAGTGTGAAGCATTCCAATAAAATATTACCCAAATTCAGCCACTAACTGAATGGTTACTATCGCAAGACAACCAAGTATGTGGCTCAATAAATTAACTATAGATACTTGGTTTGGATTTTACCCATCAAATATTTTGTGTTACCTAAGAAGGGGAAAAATCCATATACTTGTACTCTTTGAATTCTATTAAAGGGACCTGTTCACAGATTGGCAAATTGACCATTTTTAGCTCACCTGAGCATTCAAATCATTAACAATTGTATTTAATTGTAAGTGAATCAGCTGCCACCTATTACTTCCAATATGAAGGTGATTAACAGAAAGTAATGACAGCTTGTGTGCACATCACATTCAAGACATCCTGGCTTTCTTTGAGCAGGTTAATGACTCTAATTGACATTATATTAAAAAGAACTTGTTTCCATGTTGTATGTAACATAACATTAATTAAACAGATGACTTATATATAGCGTCTGAATTTGTTGAAGTTTTTATTAACAAAACTACATAAGTTATTCACTTGAAACTTGGAACTCACCTATGTCATCAATTCTAGTATCAGGGGCAAGATTACCCATAACTGTGTTTTGTATCTTGACAGAGTTATACCCCTTTTTCACATAGATTTTCTGGTTAAAGTTTATATTCCAAAGTTTTGTAACTTAAAAACTACATAAGTTATTCACTTGAAACTTGGAACTAACCTTTGTCACCAACTCTAGTATCAGGGGCAACATTACCCGTAACTCTGTTTTGTATTTTGACAGAGTTATGCACACTTTACATAGATTTTGTGGTTAAAGTTTTTGTTCCAAAAATGTATAAACTATACAAGGCTTCACTTCAAAGTTTTGTATTTTAACAAATTTATGCCCCTTTCACTATCCAAAAAAAGTACCAACTGAAATACTTAGAATTATATTCGAGAGCGCTGTCCTCTGACAGCTCTTGTTCTTTATGAAGGCAGAATACAAATTTCTTATCTAAATGAAAGAGTGGTTGAAATTTTTACAATGTTGACAAAGTGTGCTTGAGTAGCTCAAAGAAGAGTTTAACAGAATATTGCTTGTTCAGTGTTTTTTCTTGACACGTATACATTTTAACCCACTAAATTTTATGATGATCTTTCCTAGTTCCGTATTCACTCTCAATACTCGAGGTTAGAGCATTGCTACAAAGTACTTTAGAGTTTCTATGAACTCCATCATGAATAAAAATACTTCCTTATCAGCTGAACAACTTCATTTTAAGTAGTTATGTGTCTTTTCTCCGAAAATGATGTATGGCATGATTAAGTGGAATTTATTTTTAAGTCATTGATATTCCATTTTATCCCCTCTAATCACTCCCCACCCACCGAAGTTTAATACATCGGCGTTCCACCCCCTCGTCACCTTTTTTCTTGGAACAGCCCTTAACAATTTGTGTTAAATTTATAAATGTTGATCAGGAATACCAGTTCCAATTCCAGATTGCTTCAAATTATCCTATGACTTGAGCTCCACATTTTCTCAAAGAGATCATTGATCCTCGTACTAAATTTATCGAAAATGGAATGATTTCCGTGTCTGAGTAACTCAGTTAAATATGTTAAGCAGAAAATAAACGCACTAAAAATATCTGCTAGCTTATAATGGCTGCTGCATCATTTGTGTTGGTATGGAGTCCGAAATAAATGTTGGCATTTAAAAGAGAAAAGTATTTAGAAAAAAAACAGAAAAGAAAAAAAGTGGTCCCACCGGGGTTGGAACCCAGGAACTCAGGATTAAAAGGCTATCGCCATAACCACTCGGCCATGCCGACTTGTGTTTATCACCCTGCATTATTTACTTTATGTAAGTGTTCCTAGTGATGTCAACAGTTTCAACGAAAACAACAGAAACACTCCGAATTATTCCATCGTTTAGCTTTACAAACGCTTTATAATTTTATCAATTTCGACTGATGATCACTTATAAACGAAACGGTTTTTGACAGTTTATTTCTAGGTCCGTAGTGCTATTTTGCTCCCTTGTATACACTGTTCTTTTATTTTGGGAATCTGTGACAAAAAGTTGAAAAATTGTCAATTCGTCAATCTGTGAACAGGTCCCTTTAAAGAAAATGTATTCAGAAATAGTCTTTTTTTTTTGTCTTGAATTAAAGTCACTGTTCTGTAATGTAAAAATGTCCACTATGCTCAGTTATTTGCGATACTAGCATCTAGTCATCAGTCCTGAACTACTGTTACCCTTGACAGCAACACGTTTACATTTAAATCCAGTAAATATGTGGCGCGTCATGGGAAAACCGGACATAATGCATGTGCGTAAAGTGTTGTCCCGGATTAGCCTGTGCAGTCTGCACAGGCTAATCCAGGACGGCAATTTCCGCTTTAAAGGGACTTGTTCACAGATTGTCAAAATGACATTTTCCCAACTTTTTGTCACAGATTCAAAAAATAAAAGAACACTGTACGCCAGGGAGCGAAATGACACTAATGGCGTAGACTCATTATGAAAATACAGTTTCGTTTATGAATAGTGATCATTTGAAATTGATAAAATTATAAAGCGTTACAAACGCCAAACGATTGAATAATTTGGAATGTTTCTGTTGTTTCCGTTAAATTTTGTAACAACACGTGGATCACTTATATCAAGTATTAAACGCAGGCTTCTTATAACAGTCCGGATGGCTGAGTGGTTACGGCGATAACCTTTTAATCCAAAGGGCACTGGTTCGAGCCCCGATAGGGACAAACTTTTTTCTTTTAATTTCTCTTTTTTAATTCTATTCTTGTTATTATAATGGAGCTCTAGAGTTCCGATGTTTAAATCTAACAATTTAAGGCATTTAATGACACACTTCAAAAAATGTCCCAATCTGTGAACAAGTCCCTTTAATGGTATTTTCTGTTTCAAGAAAGTCTCTTCTAAACGTAAATCTACTGTAGCGAAAAGTGCCGTCCTGGATTAATGGGGGACGACACTTTACGCACATGCATTAAGTCCGGTTTCCCCACGACGCGCCTCATGTATTTTGCAAAAAAATCAAAGTGTTTAATTAAATGTTTACATTTTATTACAATTGTTAATTATTTATGTATTTAATAAGTAATGAACTAAAGTTCAAATGGAAATGCAATACATTTTAAGCATAAAATGTGCTATTACAAGCTTCCTACACAAGTCATTTTAAACACTATTACATGTCTTATTATAACAAGTTTATGCACGCTACAACAATTTTCCTGCTATTTTAGATAATTAATAGATAAATAAAAATCCAGTGCAAAGTAATTTCCAGGTTATTAATATTGTTCTACATTTTACTGTAAAGATATAATAGTTCAGTTCAGAAAGTCATTGGCTTTAGTGACAAAGTGAATTAGTAAAACTACTTAGTCTGTTTGCATCAGTGGTATTGTCATTCCGTTAGAAGACTTAAATTACTATTTGTTTTTAAGTAAACACCAATTGAGGCGCGTCGTGGGCAAACCGGACTTAATGCATGTGCGTAAAGTGTCATCCCGGATTAGCCTGTGCAGTCCGCACAGACTAATCCAGGACGTCACTTTCCGCCTACAGTGGATTTATGTTCAGAAGAGACTTCTTGAAACAGAAAATACCATAAAAGCGGAAAGTGCCGTCCGGGACAACACTTTACGCACATGCATTAAGTCCGGTTTTCCAACGACGCGCCTCAATTATTTAAAGAGGTTTCACCAGGGTGCCTTGTACCAAATGTAGTTCAGTATTAATTTAAGAGTATAGCATTACATATGGCCCGTACAACTGGAAAGCTATATACTGATGATCATCCTAATATATTTTGATTTAATCAGGCTTATTCCTATATTTTGAAAAGAAATCCAATATTTTGAAAGCCTATATTTTCTTATATTTAAGAATTTTTCCTATATTATTTGCGAAATCTGGTCATTCACGCGTCTGAAATTGGTCCGTGAACAGTATATCAAGAACCTATACGTTGATTTTTTTCTGGCTCTTTTCGCTCGCATCAAACTTAAATAATCCGATTATTGTTAGGTCATAGCATGCATGTCTCAGTTGCCAATTGATTAGCATGAACATGTCTAGCAAATGTTTTGTTCAGGCGTAACAAAAAAATGTTTGTTTCAGGTAACATGCCCAAAAAAATTAAGGTAGGTAGGTAGTGATTTTTTTTTTTTTTTTTGGCGGGCGGGGAAATGGTCCTTGGTGGATTCTTCCTTGTTTATTTCTGAATTGCTTGTATGCGTTTATTTATGACATGCAGACATTTATATAATGGTGGGAATACAAAACAAGTCCAACATTAATTTAATTGTTCTGTTCGAAGGGCACTTGACTCTGATAACAGTATGTTGGGTTTTGTGCAACATATACTCGTTATTCTTTTCATTATATAAAATTTCAAGTCAAGTTGCAAAAATTGACACACTGGCAGGGGCGTTAACTACGCATATTCTTATACACATGTGCGTGTAAATTGGAATTACACATAGCAGTAGTATGTCGCACAGTGAAAACATGTGAGGGTAAACATTAATCAAAACGCTGACAGCGTAGAAAGACTGTTGGCGACAAAGAAACTAAAAGCACGTGAATTATGGGTGCATTTTTGCTAAAAGGAAACATTTGTTTGAATGAAGTTCAATTTCCCACGGTTAAACCTTATAATTTGGCTACGAATTATTATGAATAAAGGTATACAACATCATAATGAAAACTAATTTGTAAGTCACGAAAAAATATTTTGTTCGAGCTAATTGTAAGTGCTTCTTAGCCAAAGATCTATAAATGAACATGTTTATTTATAGATCTTTGTTTGTGGCCTACTGAGTCAATATAGATCATACGATGCAAGCTCTCGAATGTCCATAGTACAGTTTAAAATTAATAAATTGCACTGATATGTTGTCAAAATATTCAGAATGAGAATTGGGAACAGGAAAAAACACTTTTTTAACGAGTCAATGATAACCGATGTAGCACCTTAATTTGGTGGCCTTATTCCAGGACATTCCGGTACATATTTCGGTTACATACAAGTTAATAGCAAAAGTAGTGGTGCCATTAGCTAAAAGTTACTTTTTTAGCTCACCTGAGCACAAAGTGCTCATGGTGAGCTTGTGTGATCGCCCGTTGTCCGTCGTCCGTACGTGCGTGCGTCTGTCCGTCGTCAACTTATCATTCAAACGACATCTCCTCCTAAACCACTTGGCAGACTTTTACCAAACTTCACAGGAATGATCATTGGGTGACCCTCTTTCAAAGTTGTTCAAATCGTTACCGTCCGCTGAATATGTAGGTCACCAGAGCTAAAAATAGATTTTAAAAGTGTAAACTTAAAAAATCTTCTCTGAAACCCCAAGGCCCAGAGGTTTCATATTTGGTATGTAACATCATATAGTGGTCCTCTACAAAGATTGTTCAAATTATGCCTTTGGGGTCAAACCTGGCCACTTCCAGGGGGTCACATGGTTTATATAGAATATATAGCAAAAGGACTTTAAAATCTTCTCCTCTGAAACCACAAGGCCCAGAGGTTTCATATTTGGTATGTAACATGCTATAGTGGTCCTCTTCAAAGATTGTTCAAATTATGCCCCTGGGGTCAAAATGGGCCATGCCCTGGGGGTCACATGGTTTATATAGAATATATAGCAAAATGACTTTAAAAATCTTCTCCTGTGAAACCGCAAGGCCCAGAGGTTTCATTATTTGGTTTGTAACATCCTTTAGTGCTCATTTACAAAGTTTGTTCAAATTATGCTCCTGGGGTCAAAACGGGCCGCGCCCGGAGGTCACATGGTTTATATAGAATATATAGCAATATGACCTTAAAAATCTTTTCATCTGAAACCACAAGGCCCAGAGGTTTCATATTTGGTATGTAACATCCTATTGTGGTCCTCTACAAAGATTGTTCAAATAATGCCCCTGGGATCAAAACTGGCCACGCCCTGGGGTCACATGGTTTATATAGACATAAATAGCGAAATGTCTTTAAAAATCTTCTCTGAAACTGCAAGGCCCAGAGGTTTCATATTTGGTATGTAACATCCTTTAGTGGTCCTCTGCAAATGTTATTCAATTTATGCCCCTAGGGTCAAAACTGGCCACACCCCGGGGGTCACATGATTTATATATACTTAAATAGCAAAATGACTTTAAAAATCTCCTCAGAAACCGCAAGGCCCAGAGGTTTCTTATTTGGTATGTAACATCGTATAGTGGTCCTCTACAAAGATTGTTCATATTATGCCTCATGGATCAAAACTGACCACACCCCAGGGGTCACATGGTTTATGTAAACTTATATAGCAAAATGACTTTAAAATTTTAATCCTCTGAACCTCAAGGCCTGGAGGTTTCATATTTGGTATGTATATGTGGTTCTCTACAAATATTGTTCAAATTATGCCCCTGGGGCCAAAACTGGTCACGCCCAGGTGGTCACATGGTTTATATAGACTTAAATAGCAAAATGACTTTAAAAATCCTCTCCTCTGAAACGAAAAGGCCCACAGCTTTCCTATATGTAGTACGTAACATTGCATAGTGGTCCTCTCCAAAGATTGTTCAAATTATGCCCCTGGGGTCAAATATGGTCACACTCCAAGGGGTCACATGGTTTATTTAGACTTAAATAGCAGAATGACTTTAAATAGCTTTACCTGAAACCATAAGGCCCAGAGGTTTGTTAAGATTGTTCAAATTATGCCCCTGGGATAAAAATAAGCCACACCTCGGAGATGCAAATTCTAATTGGGTTACAAGGTCTCAGGTGAGCGTCCTAGGGCCCTCTTGCTTTATAAATTGACCTTTTAGCAAACTGTAATTCTAATAAATTACATGATATACACATTATAATACATATTACATACCTTATCTTAATAATTAAAATGTAAGAAAACGGGTGTGCAATTTCGCTGTTTTGAAGAAGGACCCTTTCTGGTTTCAATTTACTGACGAATAGCCTGCAAAGAAAAGAAGTAGTTTTCCGCGATACCTGTTTTGGAAGAACGTTGGCTTCCGCAAACAGTCTAAAAATCTAGTTCAAATTGAGATAGGCATGCAATCGTAACTAACTAATTAACAACCTTGTATCCTTTATCTGAAGGAAATGAACGTTACTAGATCTGAAACACACGTTTCATTAAGCTTATCCAATATCTGTTATAGAATTATTACAGAAAATGACACCATAAAGTTGAACATTTTACTGTGCGTATACTCAAAACTATGTACGCCCTTGACTGGTAAACACAA
Source organism: Congeria kusceri (assembly GCA_027627225.1). NCBI lineage: Eukaryota > Metazoa > Mollusca > Bivalvia > Myida > Dreissenidae > Congeria > Congeria kusceri. The sequence goes on along the minus strand of CM051036.1, from coordinate 47,703,409 downwards.
ACAAAGTAATAATTACGAAGTTCCCATCGGCTGCTTCATAAATGTTTTACTTCCGGGATTACGCCCTCTATGTGGTCTGCCTCGGTAATCAAGCCACTCACAAAGAACAGTACGAGCGACTCGCGTATACCTCTTAAGTATCGCGGAATTAGCATCCTTCCGGCAATGAGCAAAATATTCGCGAATGTATTAAACAACCGTTTAACGAAATATCTTGACATAACGAAATAATCGTCGATGAGCAAAATGGCTTCCGAAACCTTAGATCTTGCACCGACCATCTATTTACATAGTGTTCGATTATTCGAAACAGAAAGGCACAGGGACTACCAACATATGCATGTTTTATTGATATGATGAACGCGTTTGATAGGGTGGACAAGGACTGTTTGCTAGCAAAGTTGCTAGCAATAGGTGTAAATGGACATTTCTATAACATTCTGCGTCACCTATACTGGCGCAGTGCCTAAATCCGCCACATTTTGGGGTATTTTTACGATATTTTCAAAAGTTGTTAACCGATTGACATAAAAAAAAATCACATAAATCAAGTTAGCTTTAATGTGCATTTACTGGCGTGTTTCGGTTCAATTTCAAATACTTGGCAAATGAAAAATATTTATTGAGATTGAAGGCCTAAACAGTGTAAAAAATGAGCGTGGTAGTACCTAAATCCGCCACCCCTCTTTAAAATGTTTAAATTGCTCTAAACTAATATTATTTTATGAATTATGTTTTCAAAGCAACTTGTTTTGACTTCTTTTGACAAAACTTCCACTTTTGTTTATTGAAGGTTCACTTTCTAGTGTTTAAAATAAACACAGTGACCCGAAGTTGCTTGGTGAAAGTCGCAGGTCAGGAACCGTGACATGCTTATTCCACATTTGACTATTGTTCTTATTTAATTTTCCATATTAAGCAGCTCGTTATCTGTTGTTAATACAATGCTTCAATTTCTTCAAATTCTCATTTGTATTTCTAAAACTAGCTCTGAAACTGAGGCAACGTGGGACGATAATGAGGGTTTTGAGTAGCGAGACATTTGCGCTCTTAATAAGCAGATTTTTCTGCATTTTATAGTATGTAATGCCAATGAATAATGGTTATTTTTATGCTGCGCATGCTCACATGGACATAATATTAAAACACGATAATTTAATTTTATCATGGACACCATGCGGTGCCTCAAAATTGCGCATGCGCAGTATGAAATAGATTCCCCGCATGCAGCTTGTTTGCATTTAGGGGTTAGGTACAAAATAATTGGATAAAATATTCACTTATGCACGAATCAAGGTGAAAACTCGTCAGCGTTGTTAAGAGTAAGTATCGGATTGATCGAGAACAACAAAATAGAAATCGCCGGTAAAAAAACGCTTATTCGGATGGGGTGGCGGATTTAGGCAAGTGGCGGATTTAGGCACTGCGCCAGTATAGCTCTTCACGAGCGAGGGTAAATATTATTAATAATTTTACCGACTACTTCGACATCGAATGCTCTGTAGAACAGGGAAACATCAGTTCACCGACATTATTATTCGGACTTTATATAAATTATTTAGCTCTTGAACTAAAGTTAATGAACTGTGGGATAATGATTAACGGTGAAAATATCTGTATCCTACTTAACGCGGACGATATTGTGATTTTGAGCGAAAACGAACACAATCTCCAAAAGATGTTGGATAAAGTCGAAGGCTGGTGTAAAAGTTGGCGCATGAAAATAAACCCTTCCAAAACGAACATTATGCACTTCCGAAAACAACGCCAAACATAGTGTACCTTTAATATTCCAGAGCACGCTATAAGCTTAACGAGCAATTATAAATATATCGGGTGCATTTTAACCGATACGCTTGACTTCTCTGTCACCGTCAATACGCTAGCGGACTCGGCGGGCAGAGCTCTTGGCGGGATTTTAAATAAAGCCAAAGCAATCAAGGGACTTACATGTACCGTGTACACCAAACTTTACAACAGCAACAGCAGTGTTGTTCCTGTCATGGACTATAAGCTCAGGTGTGTGGGGATACGAAACATACTCAAAATGTGATACTATTCAACATAGAGCGATTCGAGCTTTCCTCGGGGTTCACAAGCACGCGTAAAATATTGCAATCACCGGCGACGTCGGGTGGCAGACTCCTACCAAGAGACACCACATAGCGATGCTGCGGTTGTGGGATCGCCGTTAAAATGCCAGACGATAGGTTAACGAAGAAGATATTCACTTGGGATTACTCTCACAATAAGGGATGGAACTCAGACATCGAACATATTTTTGACGATTTGAACCTCCAAGACTTATTTACATCCAGGTCGATGTGCAACCTCTCACTAGATAGCCTACTCAGTCGGGCAAAAGAACAGTATAACAACAGTGATATCAACAAATGGATGCAGGGCCTCGAAACTTAACCTAAACTCCGAACGTACAGGCAGATAAAACAGCTATATGGATGTCAAAATTATGTGGCAATGTGCCTTCCGAAACATCTCAGGTCGTTTATCGCTCAAATCAGAACTGGAACATTGCCGCTACGTATTGAACCGGGCGATTCCGACAACTGAAGGTCGACGAGAGACTTTGTTTGTTGTGCAATGAACCGAACAAAATCGAATCAGAATATCATTTCTTATTTGAATGTTCCTGCTATGTGAATTTAAGACTTTCTATTTACAATAAAATCACAACGATAACACCAGATGTGATTCACATGGACTATAGCGACAGACTTAAACGCCTGATGACAGATAAAAAATTGATTCATAAATTTGCTGTATTTATTAAGGACTGTTTCTTAAAACGAGAAAGCATACTGTGTGCGACGAGATAACGTAATTATGCTCATTCTGCAACATTGTACACTATTGACATTAATATTGTAACTTTGAACTCCAACCAAATTATTTAAAATATTTAGCGAAAGTTTCTTTTTTGGTTCAGTATAAATATGTTACATTCCTCAATAAACGTGGCAAACATGGCAAACACAGAGGGCAAGTCAAGAAATGTTCATGATCATAAATACTGTATATGGCATACATTTCTGTGGTACTGGCAGATAATTTGAGCAATATAAAGCACATGAAAATAAGGAAAGTTAATATTTGTTGACATTCAACAAATAGCAGAACGTATTGCATTGACATTTAAATATATTAGAAACATACGATAATCAACGTACCATTAATTTAGTTACTTAGAATACAACCCAATATTTTATGCACAAAAATAGTACCTTTAAATTTCGATTTAAGTCGATGAACATATTTTTTGAGCACGACATTGCTACTGTTTCTTCTTGCTACATACAATTTCAAGATTATGATAACTTTTGCATATATTTCCATTTACCTCACTTGTTTCTTAACACTTGAATTGCTTCAGTGTTCTTGTCATAAATTACGGCTTTGGGTCCATCATATATTTTTCATTTTTTGGTGTTTTGTGTCTAAATGCTGTTGTTGTTTTTTTAAACATTTTAAAGCTATATTTCTGCTTTTAAAATGCCGTTTAAGTTCATTTGCGTCTCCAAAGTAGATACAATTTTTTCAGTATTGTTATATTGTTATGTTCTCTGATGGGGTAATAATAATAATAATAATAATAATAACTTTATTTCATGAAGAATTCACATTAAAAACAATATTTCTTTTTTACAATGTGGTCTTCAATAAACAAACACAAGTGAAACCATGCATACTAAAAACATGCGCGCAAATTAACAACAATAACTCAACTATAATAATAATAATAATAATAATAATAATGTTGATAATAACGATGATGATGATGATGATGATGGTGATGATTATTATGATGATGATGATGATAATAATGGTGATGATTATGCTTATGATGGCGATGGTGATGATGATAATAGTGATGATGATGATGATGCTGCTAATGATGATGATGATGATGATGTTGATGATGAATTACAAAATTATTACACTCTCGCAAACACACAACAGACACGTCACAAAGCAATAGTAACAAGAAATGTCTTTAAAAAAGACAATCGGCGTTGATATTAATATACCGAGATATAATATTTACCATAAACATATGATACAAGAGGGCCAAGATGATCGGTTACGTGGCTTCTCGGATCCCAGATTTTTCGGCACCTATATATGGAGACTTCTCGGAGCCCAGATTTTTCTGACACAAGAAGAAAACTTCTCGGATCCCAAAATTAATTTGTTATTAATTCAATAATTATTAATATTTGTACCGTAAATAACCGATCATACCGCCCCATGGTTTCACCAGTGATACATGAATAACCCAAATAATGTACGTAAACATCACTATTATATAAATTTGTCAGCTAAATTTAACAAATTAACAATGTACGAAAATAATTGCGGGAATGAATGAATTTTTTGTTTTCAGACACGTATAGTTATTCTTAAGTAATATACCCTACCTTCATCTTGGAAGTAATCTATGCATGATACATACACATTTCGAAGTCATTTAATCAATTATTGGCTAAAAAAAAGTTAATGATTTGTTTCTCAGGCAGCGCCGCAACGTATTTTAATGGCCCGCCACGAAATTGATTTAATGCCAAACAATAATTATTTACTAGTTTTTGACGATCGCGCCCGGGTTTTAAAGGAGCAGTCCAGAAATATGTTAATAAAAATAAAGCTTTGTAGAAAGTGTTTCTAATGGGCATGGTACCGGACAAAATACAAAAACTACGCATTTGAAATCCGTGAATTATTAACATTTTGGTAACTTGCTGTCGTCTGTTTTCTTTTTGCGATAACTGGTGCTGACTCTGTCCATAGTAAACCAGTAAGTATGTACATTATATAGTATTTCGTTCGTACCAAGCGCGTTTGAACAATGCCTTTCGTAAATAAGAAACATATTTCGGACGAATAAACACCATAAACGTTCGTAAAAACTATTACTAAAATTAGTAATGTATTGAATAAGATCCCATTTACAGCGGCTTAAAATTAAACGAATCCGCGTTTTAACATAGCGGAAGAATAGTAACCCGGTAGATATTTCGATATTTCCAGTAACTTTCTTCCTGTCTGAAATACTGTGTAAATAAAATAAAAAAAGTCATATTCGATTGGGAACCTTTATAAATATCGTCTATTTGTTGATTCAAACTTTTGTTTCGTAGATGCTTTTGCTTGTATAATATTTCATATTTCATTCCATATTTTTTTTAGAAAATCTATAAGTCCTATGGAAACAATCGAAAATGCCAGCTGCATTGACAAGTATTGATTTTCCTTTCCAAAAATTATTGGTGATTTACTGCAAAAATAATTACTATTTTTGACAGTTATAAAAAAATTGAATTAGTAACAGTTAAATTCTATCAAAAGAAGTATTTTAATGCTGATGGTGTATCAATTTGAAGGCACTTATGTTAATTATGAACATTCGAATTGATTGCCTTTTTACATCAGCTTGCATAAAAGACGGTTTGTGATTAATGAATCTATATTTAGAATTTTATAAAAAAGGAATGCTTATGTTGTTTTTTAAACTTAAAATTTTCTTTAATCTGTACTTAATTACTTGTTTTACTAAGCCATTACATAGTGCCAATAGAAAAAAAGTAGGAGAACAAAAAATACTTCAATAAAAAAAATATCCCCCTCTATCCTGATTTTTTTGAAAAAGTGCCTGAGAAGCAATTCATCATTTTTTAGCGTTATACCGTGTTGCACCTATCAGTATTCCCCCACCCCCCTGGGGGGGGGGAGCGGCGGACATATACGGGACTTTAGACTGAAAGCAATTCCCGACATTCGGGAATTTGACACGCCGAATGATTCCGGGTTCCGGGAAAAAGACTTCGTTTAGATTTTAGATCCCGGTTATATTGGCCCGTGGGACATTTGATAGACCAATTAAGCATCCCCAATTGTGGGGATTTAGACAAAAATGCTTGGCTCTAGGGTGGGGAATTAGACACCCAAAAATACAATTAGTCAAATTCCCATGGGTTTGCCCGCCGCTCCACAACTGGGGGAAATTATTGATAGGTGCATGTATCCTAATGAAAAGCAATCTTCAGAGAACATTCAGCGCATTTGAAATAATGATGACTTCCATTTTCATAGCACAAACATAAAATTTCATAAGACTATGGCGATTGAAAATTATATTCGGCAGGAATATGATGTATCAAGGGTTTCTGTGTATAATTGGTATTGTACATCATGTATTAATGCTACGCAAATGAAGTAATAGTAACATAAATAACATTTCGAAGTATTCAGAGACTTATTTCACCACATTTTATTTATTAAAATATATTTTTTAAGTTGATTAACATCGACTGGAGAAGTTGATAGAAATGTGCAATTGTAATTAATTATTAACAGAACGCAACCGCAATTCAATTTCAAATTAACGTGCACAGTCAGGTTAATAACATAAATTCCCCGTTTATTGAAATTGCTGCTCTTACGATTCTCTGGACGCTAATTGATGCATGTATATTATAACAGCTATACACCGGCAGCTAAACGCGGGCTATTTTTAGAATGATAGTGTGTTGAACTCGCTAGAATCAATTGTTATTTATAGAGCGTACCGCTAGGCTAAACAAAATAGTGTATTAATTCTGTGAATTAACATAATATTCTGTTCATTACATACAATGAGAAAATATGTTCATACTTATGCTCAGTTCTAGAGTGTCTGTCAATAATATGTTTATAACTTTACTTTAACCGCTTATGTAACATTTTAATCCCAAACCGTATGCAACAGTTGTTGGTATACGTTAAACCATTTTTGTAAGTTCGCATTGCCTAAAATTAGAAATGTTGCCCAATTCTATTGGCAATCAATTTGCCCGCTGCATAATTATCGCAAGAAACCTAGGTCAAAAGTGATCATAGACAGCTACGCCGAAAAAATGTAGTAAAACAAGCAATCTGTTAACATAAATCACTGATTTGTTATTAGGTATTGTTTGAAGTTCTTTTTGAATGTAGTTATGGAAGATGCCCGTCTTATATTAATCGGAATAAACTTCGCTACATTTTTTGCACAGTAAGAGAACGCTCGTTTTCCATATTTGGTTTTAAACGGAACAGATGATATATCGTTGTGGGTGGTGGATCTGTGAGCGTATGCATTGTTATTGGAGAAGTTTATTACATGATTAAAATAAGAGGGCATTGAGCCGAGAAAAATTCCAATGAGGCAAGTACACCAGGCCCAGTGTTCACAAAGGATTAACTAAAAGATCAAGATCAGTCTTAGCTGATCTTGATCTTCCAGCTTAAATGAGCGGGATCTCAAAATATTAAAGTTTTCAAAAAAACTTTTCTTCCAGACAAAATAACATGATATTTTCATATCAGATAGTAAATCTACGCTGAGAAGATTTTAAATATATTTAAAATATATTTTTTATCAATAGTTAAATTTGATCAAAATTTTTCATGAATGCCAATTTGGAGCCTGATCCTGAAATTTCAGGATCAGACTAAACTTAAACCTTAAAATCAAGCTCAACTTGTTTTGTGAACACGGGGCCTGTTGTCAACTTGTTTTGTGAACACGGGGCCTGTTGTCAACTTGTTTTGTGAACGCGGGGCCTGTTGTCAACTTGTTTTGTGAACACGGGGCCTGTTGTCAACTTGTTTTGTGAACACGGGGCCTGTTGTCAACTTGTTTTGTGAACACGGGGCCTGTTGTCAACTTGTTTTGTGAACGCGGGGCCTGTGGTCAACTTGTTTTGTGAACACGGGGCCTGTTGTCAACTTGTTTTGTGAACACGGGGCCTGTTGTCAAATGACAGCCAACATAGTTCATTGAATAAAGGAGCTGATGGAGTTGAAAACGGCTTATTCAGAATTATTTTAGCGGCTCGTTTTTGTATGGCAGATACTTTCCGCAAGTTTGATTGTGTTGCTGAACACCATAATGCGCAACAATAGTTAATATATGTTAATAACTTAATATGTATGAGTTGTAAAATAATTTCCGTGTTTCATAGTTAATGAAGCGGTTAATTCGTTTTAATAAGGCAAGTTTAGAATTGAGTTCACGACAGACGTTATCTATGTTCGGTTGCCAAGTGAGATGCTTGTCGATAATTATTCCGAGTAAATTGAAATCATTTATTTGCTCAAGACCAATGTTATTAACATGAAGTGTAAGATTGTTTGTAGAACTATTAGCTTTTGATATGTATTTAGTTTTTTTCGGATGTATGGACATGTTGTTGAAAGCACACCAAGAAGTTACAATGTCTAAATCGTTTTGCAATAAAGATTGTATATTTAGAATGTTATAGTCCGAGACGTGTATTGTGGAATCATCCGCATAAAGATCAATTGTTGAGTTTTGAAGAAAGTATGGGATGTCGTTAATATATATCAGAAATAGAAGAGGTCCAAGAATAGATCCGTGAAGTATACCAGCATTGATATTTTGAAATGAAGATTTAGTGGAGCCCACTTTAATGCATTGTCTTCTATTAGACAGATACGATTTCATCAATGTTAAAATTACATATTAGGGTTGTCGTGGGAAATCCGGACTTAATGCATGTGCGTAAAGTGTCGTCCCGGATTAGCATGTGCAGTCACGATTAATTACGATTAAACTCGAGAAAGGCAACGATTGCCTCTACGATGGCTGTAAGAATAAGCCAGATTGAGATACGATGGCACTAGTAGTGAAGCTTAAAACCCCGGTCACACTGTCAAGATTTTGGCTACGTTTGCCCAAGATTTACAAAATCTTGGTGAAGCGTGGTAAAGCCTGAACATATACTTACTTACTGGCATCTGTGGCAATCTTGAAGAATCTTTGGGGATCCTTATCGATCGGGAAGCGCTCCGACAGTTTTGAACATGTTCAAAACATCCGCGGCTTATCGAAGCGCCGCCACGATATTTTCCAAAACGTAGGACAATCCTACCGCCATCGTATCTCAATCTGGCTTATTCTTACAGCCATCGTAGAGGCATTCGTAGATTTTCGTTTTTAATCGTGATTAATCGTGACCGATTTTATGAAATATATATTACAATCTTGTAATATACAATACTGTTTTTTTCGTTCAGGCAGCCGAAAACCTACCAGCCCAAGGACGCTAAACATAGAATCGAATTGTTATGGCCTTATGCACGAGGCATCGGGATGTCCAAATCGCCTTGAAGCGTAGTGAAGCGTGACAATTATTGGCTGCTCGTAGGTTCATCGTGATGAATCTTATTACAATCTTAGGAGAAACGTTTACAATCGCCTGTCTTTGATATTCATAGTCTCGTCCTACAACAACCGTAGGTATACGTAGGAAGACACAATCGGGACACCGTGCATCCCGACTCATCACGATTAACACGTTCACGATCAATCGTGGGTTATCGTAACCAAAATCGTGACAGTGTGACCTGGGCTTTATTCTTACAGCCATCGTAGAGGCATTCGTGGCCTTTCGTGTTTACTCTTGATTAATCCTTACCGTTCTTATGACATATATATTACACGACTGTAGTACGTTATTGTACGTTTTGTTACGTAAATAGTACGGATTTCTACGCTTGCCCTACGGTTACGATTTCAGTAGGGTCTTTAGCGACAACTATAATGACTACTCACGAATATACACGATGCACCACGACAACGCGACGATTGGGTCACGTTGCCTGTACGGTTTACCGCGATGTTACTACGCACACCCTATGTTTGCTTACGTTGGTGTCACGATTATGCACGAGGCATCGTGTTGTCCAAATCGCCCTGAAACGTATTGAAGCGTGAGAATTGTTGGCTGCTCGTAGGTTTATCATGATGAATCTTATTACAATCTTAGGAGAAACGTTTACAATCGCCTGTAATCGTCTGTTACCGTAGCGTATACCTGACGCTAGCGTAAATTACAACCGTAATAGATCGCATAATATCTTGGTAAAACCGTGGTGAATCGGTTGCAGACACCTACATGTGTCGTTGATTTCCATAGACTCGTCCTACAACAACCGTCGGTATACGTAGGAAGACACAATCGGGACACTGTGCATCCCGACTCATCAGGATTAATACGTCCACGATCAATCGTGGATTATCGTAGCCAAAATCGTGACAGTTTGACCTGGGCTTTACCCGTCAATAGGGATCACAGCCGGTGCATTGAACGAGTTGCACGTCCCATCGAAAAATATATTCCACATATGTATCTGATTTATTAATAATTATTTAAAGGTCGTAAACTGCATTTAATCACATGCGGGTACCCGACACGATATTCATAAACTCAAGCAGTTTAAATAACGACTTGCAACACCAAACCCCAAATTTACAAATGCGCAAAACTTTCTTTGAAACATCGAGCGCCTATATGGAATTTTGCGCCATCGTTGTTCCTCTTTAAGTCGGGAACTTTTCTTTACTTTTTTGGTACCAGACGCGTGCGTGATGCGGCATAAAAGAATGAGGAAGTGCCTGTATTGAATGATCCTCTCGACTTCTGAAATTTCAAATATTGGTTAAGCCTAGCGCATAATACTGTCACAAAATAACCGAAGTTTTAAATGAGGAAGTTTACGAAACATTCAAAATGGGGTGTACACAATGCAACGGCTTGGTTAAGCTAATTTCTTCCCACAATAAGTGTGCGCTCCACGATCATTGACGACTAATAAGTGAATAGATCTGTATTTAGTAAATTAAAAACATATCGTAGTTAGCGCGTATAGCGATCATATACAAATTGAGCAATACAGCTATACGAAACGTTTCGCGCGATTAGGAAGGAGGGGCTTTCAATGACACACTATAATACGTAAGGTGTCAATCAATTGGTGGTAATGAGGACTATATCTACCCGATGAAAGGTAATCATTACTGAATTTGAGAGGTGAACTGTTTCATTGATTGTCTGATACGATTAATGGTAAAGCTATTTTATAATTTTAACATTACTTATTTTTGGGGTATCGGTTGTGACAACATCTAAAGTAACGTAATTTGACCGGAGACTAAGTTGGGCTTTAGAGTGACATTTTGCTTATCAGTGAAAACAGTAACTTTTATGATAGTTTCTATGCATGTTAATTGGCGCGTGATTGGAATCAAATTATTTTTATTAATTTATATTTGTTAGTAAATCATAGTTTGAGTGACTACGCTGTAAATAAACAAATATAAATATTACAGAATTTTTGTTTAATACTCCGTCCTGATCTATCATATCAAATATAAAAAAACAGACACGATATACTTAATTGTTTTTATTCTTCAATTTAATTTTGTAAAATAATTTTTCGAGTTTGTTTATTGTTTGCATACATAAACACCACAATTATGATTATAATTATGACTGATGATAAAAACCTGTCAAATATCGTAAAATTAAAAGAATAACATAAGGAATACGAAATTTTAGGATGCAGTTTAACTAATTGTGGAGCAACGTTTTAAAAATCGAACATGAGCACCATCTGGACAACAGAGCACCACAACCGCCTCGCCGACCCGGGACATGGTGACCCCCCTGGTACCCTGTACACAGCGGAACCGGCTGGACAGTATGTGGGGAGCGCAGCACCGTCTCAGCACTCATGGCACTCGAGGGAATATCAGCTGTCGAGGTAAGATGATTGGAAGCCAATTTTCAATTTACACAAATAAATAAATTAGGGTATAGCTCGGACATATTAGCCTGACACTGATCTTTATGCATGAATATATTAACCATCCATTTTGAATATTAGTCTCCATATTGTAATCCGTTTAAATGGACGTAGGAGTGTTCCACTGAAAACACCGTTATGGCATCACAAAATATGCGACACACGTGCACGAACAAAACTGAGCATAAATATAGGACATAATTCGAGCGTGCAGTAATGCTAATAGCCCGAGCTTTAATTGATACCTTATTAAAAATATTGGACATGTAAATACTAAAAGGATTCATTCATTTTCAGTATAGAACTCCAACAATCCCCAGAATATGCACAAGCGCCTTTAAATTGAGCGTACCGTGACATAGACGTGACATGTGAGAACGATAATTTATCTCGTGGCCACGAGTTATTAGTCGTGGTCACGACTTAGTATCCATGGCCACGAATTACGTATCTCGTGTCCACCAATCAGAAATCCAGTTATTTGGCTTTACTTTATATTGTGGCTCGGATAGGAATGATCTGGGATCAAGATATTTCCTCGAGGGGCTTATGTATCTAGTGAATTTGTTCAGACTAATAATGAAAGTCGTGGCCACGAGCTATTAAGTCGTGGCCACGAGATATTAAATCGTGGCCACGACTTAATAGCTCGTGGCCACGAGATTAATTATTTTTCATACATGTCACGTCTATGTCACCGTAGGCGCCTTGTTTTTTTTTTTGTTCAGGATAGTTTCTTCTTTTTGTTTCTCGTTATTTAACCCTTTTACCGCGCAATAAGGAAGATATTTACGATATTATATTGCTTCAACCTCGAATGCGTACACATATTAAGTAATTCGAGCTGCCACTGTAAACACTACCCTTTCACGAACACCTCATTCACCTTTGGAATATGACATGTATAGTGATCCATTTGCCATCCACATTCCTGTTTTCCGTTATTGTCCATCGAAATGTTGTTTGAAATATTTTCTCTGATTAAATTTATATGAACAAGAAATATCTTTTATAAATATACTCGGCATTTGTGGCCATTGTTAATGAAGAATGTAAACTGAACATCCTAGATAAATATTTAAAACTGATAAATGTGCAAATGTGGTGGTTTAATAACGAAAATGCCCATATCGGTTTTCTTTCTGTGTAGATCTGGCATATGGCACTCAAACTTCTTCACAGATTTTCGTATTTAAACAAAATGATGAAATGGGCTTTCATATTAAAGCAATCCATGGTAATAGAAAAGCTTCTAAAATAATTTAGTGAACAACTGTTCACCTTAAAATTGTGAAATATTCTATGTTGAAACACATTTTCAGACCAAATTATGCATTAATAATGAATGAATACGTTGACAAGCTGTTAACAATAAATTCACATGGTAAGTCAATATTGTGAAAACCAGTACCAAACCATATAATATCACGTGAATACCTGTTTCTAAAGATTACTTACCAATAATTTAAATGTCTTTTTGGGCTTAATATTAGATATATTTGTTTTAAACAATAAATAATCGAACAGACAGCAACATGTATGCAACCTAACGCAGTAATAATACATTTAATTCAAATTGTATACCAATTTGTCATTTTAATCATGGAATAATTAAATGGCAACACATTCGTCAATAGCAACACGCGGTTATGTTTTAGTCCTATTTATAACCTAATATGCTAACGAGAATCGGGTTTCTAACAAAACAGTGCGCTGTTGTATTTATGAGGTTTAGTTTTAGTTTAAGCCTATCTATTTGACCTCGAGTGTGTCGAAAGCCTGAGGCTTATTGCTTCTTTTTCGAGTTCGCTTCCAGTATTTCACCCGATCCTGTAACATGTTTATTATAGTAGCGCAGACTTATTGGTGTTCGTAGTATTTGGTCGTTTTGGGAAAGATCATTCTAACTGAGTAGTGATCGAACTCACGATCTCCCGATCAGTTTGATCACCACTGCGACTCAGGGTTAAATGACATAATATTTAGCTATTTAATGATAACAAAATTGGTTTGTATTTATAACTTATAAAAACAACACCAACACTGTTCACTAATACTAGCGAAATAATAGTGAACTAGTCACATTTTGAAGTAAACAATGAAATTGAAAGTCTTAAGCCGTGTAAATAGTGATCTAAGAAGAGCAGTGTTTTGTTTCGCTATTTTGGGAATATGACCTGTAGCCACGAACTTCAATTATTGAGAATTTACCGTCGAATCACCTAAAAACTGGAACAATTATAATGGTTTGATAAATAAAATTTGAATAATTATAGATAAACTACATAAAATAGAATGTTCTGAACAAAAAAAAAACAACAACAGTAGAACAGTTATACAACTTCAGTAGTCTTTATTTCTACAGTAAACAACTTTTATTTCCAAACATCTGAAAGTCAAACCATTATTTGGGAATTTAGGGACTGGATTTGGGATTTTTTTGCCATTGGGAATATGACCCAATAACTGCTATACAATTGGCCAAAAAGCCCTGAAGAGAATCTCTCAGGCGTGGGAAACCTTCATGCAACCTGCTGCATAATACCGTCGATATCCCTTTTAATGTGTGTGCATAAATACGAACACGACACTAAGCCCCGTAGATGTTGGCGAAGTTTTGGTATTACATGGGCGCGTGTTTTACCGCCTGTTTGTTTCTCTTACAGCAAACCCACTTCTAAAGGACCGCCTCGTCAAAAACGACTTATCTGGATGGTAGGGGTCGCGATATTGGTACGTGCGCATGTTTGTACCAAGATTATGTTTTAATTAATTTGAGTAGGAATCAATATATACGTATTAAAAATGTACGTAATGACGTCAAAAAGATATAAACTTAATGTGTAGAACGGTCAGCCTAATTAAAAGTATGTTGTTCCTTTTTTCAGATATCTTACAAATCATATACCGGTAGTTAGTTAAACAGCTAAGTAGGCCTACTTAGTCAATGCTATGTTAATGAGGAGAAAAATATGTTTACCTAGTGATTTTATATTGGTTTGTGACATTCTCTCTATTTTTCTCATTGTATATTTGTAAATTATCTGTGCCATAATACTTTATCTTTGTATCGATTGTTATATATGAATATTTACGTCTTGTTGATCAATTTACATTCGTAGGTGACTTATAGGCCCATGTGGCCGGGTATTTCATTGTAAAATATTATGTTATATAAACATTTTGCTGTTCCATGTAAAACATGCCAATATAATAAAATATTTACTTAATTATATAGTAATCGGTTATTTTTACAACATATGTATAAGGTCATCTGGCTTCGAATTTAATTTTTATATTGAAAATTGCATGGTATGTAGTTTCTTCCTGCTGGAAAATACAAAATAATGTACATTAATTGGAATAATGCAGATATTCGCCATTATTCGGCAAACCCTAGTCCAGATACCCGAGACTTAACTGCACAATTATGTTTACTACTGGTAAACGCATGTAATAAAAGAGAAGCATACAGACAAATGCATACATTATTCTTTAATTAACGTGGCTTCTTAAAATCTCATAGTGAATAAGTTATTTTTATTCCATGGTATTGCTCGGAAAAAAGAAGCAGGCACTTACCTTTATGCTTATATACATATGTATTTACAAATCTATTTGCGACACATGTATATGTGTATTAATTTCTGGTATATTTTTGCAAGATACACAGTAATAATTCATATCAATATTAATCACTTCGTAACAAGTCATCTGACCATGCTTTACGCACCGAGAAAAAATATAGGACATAAATCAAGCACTAAAATACCACTTGTTATCTTGTGACTTTGATGAGTGTTAAAAAGTCTCAGCATAACGCATGAATTAGGTGGCCGATATGTTTGTTAAAATTAAATTCTAACATGTTACTTGCTAATTTCTCTAAAGACAAAGAACAAAATTATCGTTGATAATCTACTCAATAAACAACGCAAAACGTAGTCCATATTCGGAGCGGAGCATATATAGTACTTAAAATGTAGTTCTCATTAAAATTGCAAAAATAGTTGTCAAATCATGTAAGAATCTAAATAATTTTCGCATTAACGTTGTTAATCAGCCAATAAACAGCTCTTTGTCGTTATGATGCGTGGCTATTAAAAAACTCGGGCAAACGCCCTCGTGGTTTAATTTATACGCACCAGAACTCCAAATCGTTGTTTATTGGCCGATAAACAACGATAAATCGAAAATTATGTCGTAATCAAAATGTACTAAGTAAAATAAGTTTTGCAACAAAAAATAAATAAAACTTGATATATTTCACAGAGTTATCGTAAATTAAATAGCATTTCATTTGATCTTAAAGTACTGGTCCTTCCCTTTAAAGACAGTTAACTATAGTCAATATCAACTTCATGCTTGGTATAATTTCACAATGTTATAGTAAAATATGACCAATAAACATTTTATGTTTTCACTTTAAGATGCATTTTATATTTGCTAACATCCTAAGTGTAACTAAACTTATTTTACTTAGTATATAAGAATATTTTTGTGTCCTGTATTTAACATTTTTGTAGAGAATATATTAATACACATAATTTGAAACATACAAAAATGAAAATACATGGTGCATTTACAGCAAAAGAAAGGAACATTGTCACATATTAATTAGTTTAAGGCCTAATATATTAAGACGGATAAATCTTCCCTGACATGTAAGAGTAATAGTTATCAGAAATACTACATGTTAAATTTTACAATTCGTATGTTGCTAACAACTTAAAGCATTATAACACGTCAATTGTTGATATCCCAATAACCAAATGTAAAGTACACACACATAAGGTAAGAAAACTATACATGCAGAAGGCAAGTCTACTCTGAATTTAAAAGTTTAAAGTAATTAATATGTGACAATTTTTCAGTTTTTTTTCATTGACAGTATATATTATATTTGTATGATGTGATAATATATATGTGTAATATATCTGAACTAAGGCTCTTACCTTAACACTTGTCTTTTCAGATCGTTCTTCTCGTATGTGCTGTTGCTATAGCAACCTGGCTGGCACTCGCCGAGAGCGATGACGTCTTTAGTGACGCAGAACGTTTGAAGAATTACCGCACAGAAGTTGAGGCTAGTGTCGAACAATGGAAACTTGATCTTTATACGGCTAAGACTGGTAAGAATACAAACAATACTATTGCACCATTTGTTTACCTGTATAATATGTTAAAATATTATACCTATATGCATAAAATAACGTTATGCTGTTTAACTCATGAGTGGTATGAGCAAAATACCACGTTATGCTGTTTAACTCGTGAGTAGTATGGGCTAACTACCACATTATGCTGTTTAACTCATGAGTGGTATGAGCAAACTACTACATTATGCTGTTTAACTCATGAGTGATATGGGCAAACTACCACAGTATGCTGTTTAACTCCTGAGTGGTATGGGCAAACTACAACATTATGCTGTTTAACTCATGAGTGGTATGGGCAAACTACAACATTATGCTGTTAAACTCCTGAGTGGTATGGGCAAACTACAATATTATGCTGTTTAACTCATGAGTGGTATGGGCAAACTACCACATTATGCTGTTTAACTCAGGAGTGGTATGGGCTAACTTGGCGGAGTTCTAGTGTTCGTTTGCAAATATGCTTGGTACCGATGTTGCTAATGTCATAATAAATCGTTCTAAACAGAATGATGTAATTTGAGTTGGTGAATACCATGTAAGATTCAAATTTACAGCGTTCTTAGAACAAAACAGTTTAAAGAATATTTTTATTTTTAGTCCTACGTCTAAGAATCGGTTGGTGAATATGGGCCCAGAAGTTAGTGTCTATATATATATATATATACTGAAAAGTACAAACACGTTACATGGGATTATAAATATATATTAACAATATAGCCAACGCGTTTCGACAAAGCTCGTCCAGAATCTAGCTTTTCCTCTCAAGAACCTAAAGTAACCAAATGCAATGACCCTAGATGTGCCCTCTGTTACTATATTATTGAAGGAAATTCATTTAATTTTAACGGTAAACTGTTTAATATATAAACTAATATGTCGTTTGATGTTAAAAATGTTATTTATGTATAAGTATGCAATGGATGCAAGAAAATTTATATTGGACAAACTGGCGATAAACTTAGACATTGAAGATCTGTTCATGAACAACAAGTGCGAGACCCTGGATGAGTGTTCTTCATCTGAACCGAAATGTCAAATTTTTCCTTTTTATAAACTATTTTCGGACAGTGTTTCAGCTAGGTTAGCGAAAGAGCAATATTTTATTCATATATTTAAACCACATTTAAATTTTATATAATAATTGTTGACGTTATGACGTCATAATTGAAATGACGTTATCTCTATGACATTTTGACGTTATGATATATTGTATTATGCCCTGATGAGCTTTGTCGAAACGTGTTGGCTATATTGTTAATATATATTTATAATCCCATGTAACGTGTTTGTACTTTTCATTATATAAATTTCAAAATCTGGACTATTGACATTTCATGTATATATATAGATCTATATTGAAAAAAAAAATATATAAATATATATATATATATAATGAAAAAAAAATATATATATAATACATAGTGTTACTAAAAATAGTAACATTTTGACATCGATTACGGGCCGTTACGCGGCTCCGCTGAGCCGATATAATTATAATTGGCCGCGGCCGATTTTTCGATAATCGAAGAGAATCCGATCGCGCGACGTCAACGACCACGAATGGCGTATTTAGTCACAATTAAACGGTTATATCCGAAAATGCAAATACTGAATATTAACGAAAGTTTGTAGTTAAATTGATTAAATATATATACGATCTATAGCCTATGCATCTTTTAGTTTGAGAAAAAGAATCACTGAACAAAATTGAACAGATCGGAAACTTTTACTGTACCTCAATTTCAATCCATTGCTTCCAACAATAAAAATCCAACAATACTGTAAGCACTTCAATTCCATTGTCTTGTATCCATAAGCCTTAATTTGTAACAATCATGATATTAATTTCATGTTAACCATTCTGACCAGAAACACGATTTACGAAATCGCAATGACTGGTCAGAACGTTTGATTTTATTCGATTCAAAGTCTCAGAATATATTATTTATCCAACTGACACATTTATCATTCAGAATTCGTCCATGAATGATTTATTAAACTAATAGTAATGTATTTTACTAAAAATAAAAGCAAACACGACATAACATTGTCACAACAAAACTGCGAGTCCAGCGAAAACTGGTTTGGTTCGTCACTGTTTTTCTGTTTATAAATTACGTCATTCGTTAGAGTTGCGTCACGTATTGCGTAATTAGTTGAATGTTAAATACAAGTACGGAAAGTTTGTTTGGTGTTTTTCTTAACATTTTGTGTAATAAAGAAAGTAACATGATTCTTTTCTTGTGACAGGATAATATGTATTATAAACGATAATATACGGCAGAGCTGGGCCGGGCGTCTATACTCGGCCCTAGCCGTATAACGGCCCTCGGGCCGTTATATCGGCAGCGGGCCGATTATAGATGCCCGGCCCAGCTCTGCCGTATATTATTGTCTAAATATACGAGTATGAGGCAAGTCGTGGAAAAACCGGGCTAAATGCACGTGCGTTAAGTGTCGTCCCGGATCCGTCTGTGCGGACTGCACAGGCTGATCCGGGAGCAAACTTTCCGTCTACAGTGGATTTATGTTTAGAAGAGACTTCATTGAAACAGAAAATACCATAAAAGCGGAAAGTATCGTCCCGGATCAGTCCGTGCGGTTTCCGACGACTATAAACTCAGAGCATCGTTATTTATATGACCAAATCTAAGTAAATGTCAAATTTATTGTTATTAATGAAAAGAAGTGATGAAATCTTTACAGCGAACGAAACTGTTGACGGTTGCGAGTGTGCTTCTTCAGTATTCATCCTTATCTTTGCCTGCGACGAAACGCCTAATATTATATAGACGTTTTCAATCAATTTCAATTCGCTCATTCAAGTGTTCGTTGTAATAAAACTGTATTTCTTTCGAACACCAAACACTGTTGGCAGGAACCTCGCCGGTATCCTCGATGCCCTCGGATGTGCTGACGTCACGACTAGAAAGGGGATTCCTCATGCAGGCGGTGGCGAAGAAAATGTCTACCCTGTACGTATGACCCATGCACCCACAGTATAGTGAAAAAATGTTGTCTATAATATATAATAGTGCCATATGTATATATGAGGCTTGTCGTGGGAAACCCGGGTTTAATGCATTTTCGCAGTTCGCACAGGCTAATCCGGGACAACACTTTTCGCATACAGTGGATTTATGTTTAGAAGAGACTTCCTTGAAACAGAAAATACCATAAAAGCAGAAAGTGTCGTCCTGGATTAGCCTGTGCGGACTGCACAGGCTGATCCGGGACGACACTTTACGCAGATGCCTTAAGCCCGGGTTTCCCACGACACGCCTCATATGTGGAATAATTATCTCGTCATTTTTTAGTATTTGATTTGGTTTCTTGATACGATTTTACAACGTATTTTATAGTTGGTAATGAAAAGAAATAACAACATCTGATATATACGAAGTTTCAATAATTATGATAATATCAGTAATATTTTAAGTAGTATGTGTGAATTTATGCACAATATAATAATTAATATATCATTACAAATAAAGAATTAAGAATTGCATAAATTAAGAAAAGCTAGATCAACATTTATAGCTCTGTGTAAGCTATAAAACAAATCTACTGAACAAAGGCGGTTTTAGATGGGGGCGGAAGCGGCGTGCGCCCCCATCCCCCGTAAAATTATTATAAAGTCATTTTTCAAACTTCACAATAACTTAGGAAATCTCCTCAGCATGGACTGTTATAAGATTATCAGCTTTTTTATCACGTTAAAGTTGAGAGAAGCTAAACTATGGAATTATTTTGCTAAATTTATCCTATGTACAAGTTTAGTTTGAATGTTCTACCCCACTCTAACTCCAAATACTGTAACAGCGCCTGCGTCAGACGCTTATCAAAAAGGAAATTCTTGATTATAAAGTTTTATTAAAATTCAAATCCATTAATATATCAAATCATGTACTATATATGAGTGGGTGCGCGTCTTTCTTCTTTTCTGTTAGTCATCGCAATTGAAATTACCAGGACTAACATTTTGCGGATAGTTCTCATATTTTGATAAATCATTATTTCACACCTTCGAATAAAATACACTTATTTAAATGTTACAAATCTCAAATATTTCAGAATCCTCAGACCAAGGAAAAATTTCAACCACATTCCGGACACAGTTAATAAAACACTAACCTACAAACCTTAATACTCGTAAAACATTACTAAGCCACTAAATTACTCGCCTATACCCCATGCCCGCTCTGTCGCCGTGTTACGCGATTAAAATTCAATCCTGGCGTAATCTTGGTGATCAGTGAGTAATGGCCGCGGGTCAGTGTTTCGTATGTTACCATATGACACAGGCGTCTTGATAAATATCGTTTTGTTTGAAGCTTATTCATTTAATAATGTAATTTGTTCATTGGGCGAAGTATTTCATAATAATGACTGGTATTTTTAGTTCGCGTTTGTTCTGGCTATATCTAAAATGTTAAGTAGTTAAAGGCACTTGTTCACAAATATTCGCATTTTTTATTAAGTTTGCCATTTAATAAATGTCTTAACTTGAAAGATTTAAGCATTGGAACAAAAGAGCTCGAGGATAATAACAAGAAATAGATTTAAAAAAAAAAAAAGTTTCTCCCACCGGGGTTCGACCCTCCGACCTCCGGAACAAAAGGCATTCGCCTTAACCACTCGCCCATTCCCATTTATTTAATCCTGATTATTTTTTTTACTTTATGTAATGATCCACGTGTTGCCATTTTATCACCGATTTTAACGAAAACAACAGAAACACTCCAAATTATTTTATCGTTTAGCGTTACAAACGCTTTATAATTTTATCAATTTCAACTGATGATAACTCATTAACGAAACGATATTTACAGTACATTTCTATGTCCGTAATGTTATTTTTCTCCATTATATACATTATTGATTTATTTTTGAAATCTCTGACAAAAAATGGAAAATTGTCAAATCGTCAACCTGTGAACAGATCGCTTTAAAATGAGCGTCAAGTTTAATTGTTTAATCAGAACTAACTGGTTGCTTTTAAGTTAAACCCGGCTGACACCAGCATTATTTTTCTGTCTAGAAAGTGCCGGATTTAGTTAGTTGGTTTAATGTTTATATTTAATGTTAAATTGACATTTAATTTCATTTCGATACATTAGCGTTCTTTTTTTGACGTGGTACACTATTGTGCCATCTTGATTCAACCATCCGAAGTATAGTTTACTTCGACATCAAACGTAGCCTCTACACCTGCAAGTTCGTGGGTGTTAAGCATTAGACATTACGCTTACGCATAACACCCCACTTGTTAAAATATTTACAAATCACACTAAATCGATCTGAATGTAAACTAACTATTTCATAAGTAAAAATTGCTAATATTTAATCGGAAATCCGCAATCTTACTTCAAAATAAACATGATTAAACAACGACTTTAATATTTTTTCAACTTTCTGTAAGTTCGTGGGCAATTTTTGAATACGCATAGGCATAGACCATTCCACTGATTTTCGTGTTTTGATATAAAAAAGACAATTTGTTAATGTCCTCGTTTATTTCCTTCGATTTTTGTTGGTTTTAATAAAATTAATACTTATAAAATGTTTATTAACAATAGGAGGGGTTGATTATTTAAAACAAAAGAAGAAGTTTAAAACACAAATAACTGCAATAAACTTAACTAACATGGTATAGTTATCTGTCTATGTATTTTTACGCACATTTATGCTTTCATGAAGTCAGGTTGTTCTTCGGCTCACGTCATAATTTCATCCACGAACCTACCGGAGGCCACGAACTTGCCAGATTAGATGCTTATTAGCGTTTTTGAAAATGACTTTATCGCTGACTTCGGATGCGAGTAATGCTGTTTTTTTTTTGTTTTTTTTGGGGGGGGGGGGGGGGGGGGTTACTACTGCGGCATAGAGGGGACATGAGAAATATTTTATTTAACACGTGCGCACGTGATGATCAACACGTGCGCACGTGATGATTAACACCTACAATATTGATCATGTCCCCTCTATGCCGCCGTAGATTAATGATTCAGAGTATAAAATGACTAAATGTCCGGTGATACAGAGGTGACATGCACTACTTTTTTTCTCGTTCTAAAGAGATATTAACTCGAGGGAACGAGATACTAGCTCGTGGGAACGAGTTGCTAACTCATGGGAACGAAATAACTATGTCGAGGGAACGAATTACTGTTTCCTGTGAACGAGATACTAACTCGAGCGCATGACTTAGTACCATCGGCATCTTACAACATGATCGTTTTTGTTGGCCATGGTTATTATAAAAACATAAAGACAGAAACATTTGATTGATTCTCTAACTGGTGGGAACGAAATGCTAACTCGTGTGAACGAGATACTAACTAGTTCCCTCGATTTAGTATCTCGTTCCCTCGACATAGTATCTCGTACCCACGAGTTAGCATCTCCTTCCCACGAGTTAGCATCTCGTTCCCACGAGTTAGCATCCCGTTCCATCGACTTAGTATCTCGTGGGAACGAGATAAACAATTTATAGAGAATGTCACCTTTGTGCCACCGTACTAATGGACAGGTGCTTAAAACAAACATACTTCATGCGCTTACAAGATTTGGAATTAGAAGGGAGGACAAGTCAGTACATAAAATTCTATAATAGTATAAATTATATATTTTGTTGTCGTTGTCTATTAGCTTCGGTGCAACATACTTTATCACAAGAAATCTAATGAACTTATTTCATTCTTCGCTGATGAGAATGTCTGAGCTGTGTGTAAAGTTGGAAAAAAAGCGAACGTTTGACAGTTTTTTTTTGTGGGGGGGGGGGGGCCGTACGCCGCTACCGCACCCTCTAAAGCCTCCTACTGTGTACATGACTATGTGGTAAATGTCGCATAGCAGAAAGGGGAGAGCACCAACTATAAGCAGTTATTGCCCCGGAGTGCGGGGTTAGTGAAAACATAATATATTATAGCTGTACGGTAAATTTTACCACGCTATTATAAGAGCAGACTTAAAAGGCATTCACACACATCTGGATCAAATTAAACTGGTGATCAAATACATTTTGCCCCTTAAATTAATTCTAGAGTATAGACCAATACATCATTACGGTAGGTATGCATCCGATGTTAAAATCCAGCTGTTTTTCAGTATTCCAATCATTTGCGACAGAAGACTTACCCTAAGCCTACAGTAAATGCTGAACACGTGGCGTAAAAAACTACTAACACACGCAATAGATTTACTATTGCCTGCATGTCAGATATTGGTTTCCAAATCGTCAGATTGTGGATATCGCGAAAAAATTAGATCACCCAATTTGATCGTGATCGTGTAGTAGTATTTGTAAAAGTATTTCTATCTGTATTATAAGTTATTACTTTCAGGCAAAATAAAACCATTGACGAACTTCTTAAAAGCGACGAAGCCAACAGCCTTTTCCGCTCAACCGTCTCAGATCTTTGCGACGTAGCAGTCACGTGCTCTAACGACGTGCTGACGTCACCATATCGAACTATCGACGGCACGTGTAACAACGTACAGCACCCGAGCTGGGGAATGACGTGGGGTCCACAGAGGAGGATTATGCCGAGCGAATACGATGATGGTATGGGACATAACATTATTTATTTGTGTTGTTGTATTATATATTTGAGGCTTGTCGTGGGAAAACCGGGCTTAATGCATGTGCGTTAAGTGTCGTCGCGGGGATTTGCCTGTGCTCTCCGTACAGGTTAATCCGGGACGACACTTTTCGCTTTTATCGTATTTTCTAATTCAATGAAGTCACTTATAAACATAAATCCACTGTAGGCGGAAAGTGTCGTCCCGGATTAGCCGTGCGAACTGCACAGGCTAATCCGGGACGACACTTTACGCTGATGCATTAAGCCCGGGCTTCCCACGACATGCCTCATTTAGTTTGTTATGTCGAATTATTGATTTATTTAAAGTTCAATGGAGACGGAGCGTTATCTCTAACCTGGCTTTATTTTTCTTCCTCGATGGCAACTTATAATTAGTATAATTAGTATAACCAGTATGTACCACCATAAATTGTAATCTTACAATTACAAAATGAACGTTTTTTTACACCAAGTAAGGTTCAAACAAGCCCAAAAGATGTGCCAAATTGCATTTATCTTGTTATAATAAAATATGTAGACCTTAAGTGAATTTTGTGCACGAATGATGAGTGATATGAAGCATCGTCTGACGTATGGTAACCATGGCTTCCACGTTCAGGACTAGGTGTTCCGCGCATGCGCAGTGTGGCAACCGGGAGAGGGACGCTCCCAAGCCCGCGAGCAGTCAGCAACGTCGTACATACGACCGGCGCGGACAGACGGACGGACGATCACACAACAGTCATGGTGATGGCGTTCGGCCAATTTCTGTCTCACGACACCTCATTTACACCTGAAATAAAAGGTATTTATTCACGTGTATTTAGGTATCAACCAATTATCGTTTATGAGAAATTCTTTTCAAATCCTGAAAGCAGCTGAATCTTGAATATATATCTTGCACTGAAAAAACGTGGTGAACAAATCTCAACGACCAAAATTGTGTTTCTTTCTAATTTACTTGTATTGCGATAAGAAATATTCATGACGAAATTGGCCATTTATTTAAGAGATCATTTCTAAAGTTTGTTTCATCATTTGCTTTATCAAATGTTTCCTTAATGTATGGATTTAATACTTATTAACCAGATCTCTTTGATATCAACTATAATAATGATGAACCTTGGCTATTGTAGTAACAAATGCCGCCGCTATGGACTGTTGTAAACGAGGTCACAGGGACCCGGCATCCGGCCATTTGTAAGTCCACAGGTGTCTGGTACACTGGGACATGCGTAGCTTCCTTTAAGCACTATAGGCACATGCCTATACATTTTCTAGACAAACAAAATATATAAATACGCTAAAAAATGCAATAAAGCATCAGGTGGAGCAGGTGATGAGAGCAGTCTTTGTCGGTTGTGTTAATCAATAGGTAACGATTACATCCATATTAAATACATGATATCAATAGTAATGCACGCTTATTTAATTATTTTTTTTTTAAATCGGGGTTTAGCTAAAATAAGTCGTTTGTAACAATAGATAAACGCCCCTGTTATTTAAAGACAGTTACATGCATAATGTGCCTATACATTTGTATACCTAAGCTACGCCACTGCCGGCCTCACATGCTTGTCGCGTATCTTTGGATAAACCGGTATCTGACCAGCCAATTACCCTATTTAATTCAGTAAAGCCAGGCGATTTTCAGTATAAATTTATGCATTTTAGGTTGTCAAAAACGCTTCATGCATTCATAATATATATTTACCTATATTTTAATCAGAATCACGGGTTTTCGAAATGATGATAACGGTGATGATGATTGTGATTAATATGAACATTACTTTGTCCAAGTATGAACCAATCGATGTGTAGTCATGATTTCTAAATCATATAAAGAATAAAAAAACGAAAGATATAACATATATATAATTGATTAGGAAATTAAGCAGGTTTTGTTTTTATTTGGAAGAAGTATAATTATGTATTAATAATATTATTTTCCAAGCGAGTCCTGCCATACGATTAACGTACCAGCAGACGACAGTTACTTCCGACCTAGCTCGTGCATGGAGTTCGTCCGGACGGCGCCGGCAGCCTGTCGGGATTGCAAGTTATGTACGTTCGTTCTATCAGACTTGTTACCGCAAAAAAATTAATGTATATGATCACTATAAGTTTACCAGGGGCTTGCCCAGGCATATACGTACGTGCGTACCCTTGGATTAAGCTTGCCCAGGCATATACGTGCGTGCGTACCCTTGGATTAAAACAAATAAAAAAATTTACAACTTCCCAAAACGCCTTTCAAATAAATCACCACCAGGGTACAATCTTATAAAAAATAAAAAGTGTATTGTTAATGTGTAATATCGTGATGGAAATGGGGCACTATATTACCAGATATAATAAGATTTTATGTAATTTTTATCGTAAACCCATATTTTACTGTTTTCCTAACTGTAAATGGACACATTTAAAAATAGTCCCGGCCTCTTCATTGTAACTTCGCCATTCTAGAAAAAAAAACATTATCAGTACCAGTATGCCCCTATCAATGGGTATCTCAGATTCAACCTCAGTCGCTGGGAACAACTGGTGTTATGTTTTACAACGAAACATGGGCGTTACTTTTGTTACTAATGAAAAGTGAAAAAAACAACATGATTGTGAAATTGTCAGCATAGTTTCGCAATGATTACAGCGTAAGAGAAGTGACAACAACTATTAAATTATCTGATACATACAGCACAGTTAGAAACGATCAGCCATATAGGACCAGTATTTTCGAAATTAAAGATAGATACATACATTTAAAGGGGATTTAATGCTTATGAGAAATGCATCCATTCCACTCTAGGTTTTTCTTCTATTATTTTCTATTCTTGGTTCTTTGTTATATGTTCTATTTCCCTATTCCCTTTGACAGGTAGGCGTGAGCAGTTGAATGGTATGACGTCATACATTGACGCCAGCCAAGTGTACGGTGCGACGTCAGACGTCGCGGACAGTTTACGCAGTTTTAACAAAGGTCAGCACAAGCATGACTTCTAACACGTGGGCCATCATCTGATTCGGACTGTTCAATTTAGTTACATACTTCCCATTTGCAATTGTTTTATTTCATACACAAAAATTAACTAGACATATACTATAAACATTAATAGTACATACAATCAAAACTGATACACGTGACTTGAAGTTAAACATTATAATATGTCATACTCTTATATGTGTTTGTTTTATTGTCATTTCTTAGCCCAACTGTTTATATGCTCAGTGATCCAATAAATGGTATCCTTTTTACCAATTGTATACTATACTAGTATTCGATTGAAACTGCTATACCAGTTTAAAACACTTATAGAGTATATTATAATTATAATGTACGTATCAAGTCAAGTCCCACCAATGTAATCATGTAATAATATTGTTAGTTATTGTAATCATCATTTTCATTTGATTGTTGAAGGTCATTTGAAGGTCACGGATCGGGACGATCTACTTCCGGCGGCCAGCAATGACACGTGTCGACTCACCGTTCAAACACAGCACTGTTTCGCAGCAGGCACGTGCCTAGCACATGACATTTTATTTCGACAGAAATGTTCTTTTATTAATTTATTTATGTTATTACCTATCACTATTTCTTTGGTTTAACAGTATTTATTAAGATAATTTGACATATTTTTTAAATTATAATAAATTACAATAGCCAATCAACAGATACTATGTGTGTAAAGCAAAGTACATTACTAAGTTAAATACATCCACTGTAAATAAAAGACCTTCATGCCAAAAAAACAGATATAATTACAAACTCTATCGTTTACCGCAAAAGAAAGACAACTCTTGAATATGATATAATGTCATTTTCCGTGTCTTTCACAGGCGACAACAGAGTAAACGTTGTACCAAATTTGTCCTCCCACCACGTGGCTTTTGTCCGTTACCACAATTTAATTGCCAACAAATTAGCAGGCGAGAATCCAGGCTGGGCAGACGAGAAGCTCTTTCAAGAAGCGCGAAAAATTGTCATCGCCGTTATGCAAAATATTGTGTATTCCGAGTACCTTCCCGTCGTCCTTGGAAACGTTACCATGGCAAGGTATGGTCTCCAAGTAGAGGTCGGAGGTCACGTGGATGTATATGACCCTAAAGTCGACGCTACCGTGTCCAACGCATTCTCTACTGCAGCGTTTCGGTTCGGACACACCACCATTCCGAATCACCAGGTCAGTTTTGTTGTGTAAAGTGTTTGTTTATTATAGTGTCACCCCCCGCGATTAAGGGCCAGCCAGTTTTGACTTATGAGACACCTTTACTGATGGACATCTTTACTCCCGATTCCTATCCTATATGCCGGGCGCTTGGCAGAAAGGCAATCGGTACCCTTTGATTTAACTAGCTGCTGGGTAGGCAACCGGCCATATCAGAACTCGCCCTGTGTAGGACTCGAACCTTCGACCTTCCGCTCCGTAGGCGAACGCCCTAACCACTAGGCCACGGAGACGGTTCAGTTTTGTTGTGTTTTGTTAATTTGACCTGATAAATTATTGTCACCAGAGCTGTTTTGCAAATTACTGTCTCTAGAAACGTCTTTGCCTGTAAGAGAAACATCAAATTAGTAGTTTCAATCGAATTACTCTTGTAACAAATAAAATAACAAAAACAAAAACAAGAACAGACAAACATAACGTGTGAAACAAATAAACTTCCAGGTAAATCATATATCTTCAATATGTAATTTCGCATATGCATTTAGTTTCGGATATCATATGCAAAAGGATCGGATTGGAATACATTATAATGCTTGGCGATTTAAGCAAACTATAACTGAGGCTTAATGCACGTTCTTAAAGTGTCGTCCCGTGCAGTCCGCACAGGGTAATCCGGGACGACACTTGCCGCCTACAGTGGATTTATATTTAGAAGGGACTACCTCGAAACAGAAAATACCATAAAAGCGGAAAGTGTCGTCCTGGATTAGCCTGTGCAGACTGCACAGACTGATCCGAGACGACTCTTTACGCACGTACATTAAGCCAGGGTTTCCACGACACGTCTAAATAATATAATTTTGCTAGAAAGTTCATCAGGAACACTTACTTGAAACATAAACACAATTACACCAATAACCAATCGTCTGCCACGCGCAGGTGTCACTGAGCACGAATTACACGCAGCAGACGACCCGGGACCTCGCGACGACCTTCCACAACCCGAACATGACCTACCACCACTGTGACGGCGTCGCCAGGTGGCTGGTGCACGACACGGGCGTCGCCTCCGACGGGTAAATCTAACCGTTATTTAGCGTAAACGTGACGTCAACCGTTCCCGCATGCTGCTGGATTCGGATTTTTCAGTTTTGGAGTCGGCGTACGTTGGAGTCTCTGCATATTTTTTTTATTCCTCAATATTTTGCCGATAAATGCATGAAAAAATAATGTTTGTGAAAATTCGGATAATCCTTCAATGCACATGATTACATTAATTATTAATAATGCTATAGCCCGCCACAATCATAATACATTATTAAAGTGTTAGTGTCGTCTATTCAATAAATACAGTATTTGTTTCGGACGCAGATGATGTGTTAATTTTAAGTATTTATCATAAAGTTTTATTTTTAGACTGTTGGCGATCTTTTGAGAGGGTAATTTCCAATACAGGTATCGCGGAAACTACTTCTTTTCTGTGCAGGCTATTAGTCAGTAAATCGAAACCAGAAAGTGTCCATCTTCGAAACAGCAACATTTTAAACCCTTTTTCTTACATTTTAATTATTTAAGATAATGTATCTAATATGTATAATAATGTGTATATCTTGTGATTTATTACAATTTTACTGTTTGTAAAAATGTCAATTTATAAAATAAATAACTTTAAATTAATGACACCCCTACTTTTGCTCTTTACTTGTATGTAACTGAAATATTCACCTGAGTGTCCTGTAATAAGACCACCAAATTAATGCGCTTCATCTGTTATTTTTGACTCGTTGCGAAAGTGAATATTTTTTTTTGGGGGGGTGGGGGGTGGTTACCAATTCTCATTCTGAATATTTTGACAATTAATTACTGCAATTAAGCAATTTTAAACTGTACTATGGACAATAGAGAGCTTGCATCGTATGATCTATATTGACTCAGTAGGCTACTAACAAAGATCTATAAATAAACATGTTTATTTATAGATCTTCGGCTACGAATCACTAACAACTTCGAAGCCTACCTACTTCGCTTCATCGGTTATTCTGGCCATGCA
Source organism: Congeria kusceri (assembly GCA_027627225.1). Lineage (NCBI taxonomy): Eukaryota > Metazoa > Mollusca > Bivalvia > Myida > Dreissenidae > Congeria > Congeria kusceri. Next base: position 47,672,802 of record CM051036.1, on the reverse strand, counting down.
GGTTGACTTGTTAACTGGCATGTATGTAACTCCGTTTGCGTAAGAAAATATTTTTTCGTGACTTAGACATTAGTTTCCATTATGATGTCGTATACTATTGAATAAGAAGCCAAATTATAAAGTTTAAAGGTGGAAATTGAACTTCATTCAAACAAATGTTTCCTTTAAGCAAAAATACACTCATAATTCACATGCTTTTAGTTTCTTTTGTCGCCAACTATCTTTCTACGCTAACAGCGTTTTGAATCATGTTTGTTATTGATTAATTAAATCACGTTTTGGCACCATAACGAAAGCCAGTGGTATGCTGGTAAGCACTCCTTTTTGGTGCAATGTCCAGGGGTCGTATTCCAGTAACATCTTCAGTAAAATCGTATCCTTAACCTTACATTCGTCATTTTTCGTCAGCATTTTATTCCTTGTGTACATTAAATTCTGCTTAGTGTTCACTAAATATCAACTTATTATTGACAACTGCGTACTCGAACTGTTATTGGATGCACTATTTTTCATATAGTTTTAAAAAATTTCCTTTCACAAATCGCAAGTGAAAATATTTTAAAGGAGCAGTTCCACAGTTTTTTGCTGTGAAAAGTAATTTTATACAACTGATTTTTGTTCTGTTTTATATAATACATTTATTATTCATATTTCAAGGTTTGAAAAGCACATTGCTTGTGCAAAGTTAAACTTTTGACGAATATCTGTGGGGTTTTTTTAACGAAAATATTGCTACCTGGTAGACATACCTCAGTATTTTTTACAACTGGTAGACATGCCTTAGTAATTTTTTTTACACAAAAAGGCATAATTATTATCCAAATAATTGTTTTGCAACCAAAACAGCATAACAGACAAAATGTTTCGATATATTCAACAAATTCCTGGTTTTAAAATTTCATTTTAGAGATATGTTTTTGCAACCCCAAACTGTAAAATGTCCCTTTCAGGATAAGTTAAGATGTCTCTGGAATACGGTCCCAGTAGTCGCTGTTACGTTTGATTGCAGGGTTTTTGTGGACGGCGTGCGCAACCTGTTGTTTAGGGACTCCAAGAACACGAGCACCGACCTTCCGGCCAGGAACATCCAGCGGGGACGCGACCACGCACTTCCGGCGTACAACAAGTGGCGCCTATACTGTCAACTTCCGGTTATATCTCAGGAACAGTTTGCCAAGCCGGGGACACCAATGGGAGATTTCAACGTGGAAACCTCTGACAAATTTAGAAACATATACGCGTAAGCTATTCCACCAATAATTCCTTTAATAAACTGCCTAGATTTTCAAGACTGATAATCTCACTAACAAGATCTTCTTTTTTTCAAAAAGTGGTGTGATGAAATCGATCTAAGAACTTCTTAGTACTCGTACAGAACATGATTTATTAAATAAATTTCAGTTATTGGCGATAATTTCGACGAAAGTTATAAATGTACTGCGCCGGTATTTTAACAAAAATTTACCATAAACTAATAAATACATTTATCACAAGCTATAACTTGTCTCCAGTGTAATACAACCATTTCAAATATTTCTATCTTACACATGTGTAAGATAACATTTTGAGCGTTTTCATTGGCTACATACTTTTTGACTGACCAATCGCTTGACGTTATTTTTTGTGAAATGACGTCGTCAACATGAAATGACGTCATGCCAATACACAACTTGTAGGATTTATAAACGTGTTTTGGTAAAATTATACGTTTTTTTCGTTTAAAAGCATGTGATAAAAAAGATCTGACTCGAGTTGTCATTTCATACCATATTATATTAAACTTGTCCAGGAAATTTGTTAGTAAGCTCGCCAAAGGCTCACTTACTAACAAAATTCCTGAACTCGTTTATTAAAATATGGTATGAAATGACAAATGATCCTATATTACTTGTATACATTGTAAGTAATTTACTATCATATTTATACTATTCAAATTTATTGAGCTCCTTAAATGTACTAACTGTACTATTTATAGAAACCTAGCTTTTTTTGTAAAGAAATCTTTTGACCTTAGAAATATGTATTATAATTATTACCAATAAATCCTGTACGCCTGTCACGGCTTAAGTATCGTTATTGGCGATAATTTCGACGAAAGTTATAAATTTACTGCGCCGGTATTTTAACAAAAATGTACCATAAACTAATAAATACATTTATCACAAGCTATAACTTGTCTCCCGTGTAATACATAATACATACTGATTATGCTAGTCAGTTGTTCCAAGAGTATGTATTAGTCGAGTGGCTTGTGTGATGACGTTTCACACGAGAGGCGGAGCCTCGAGTGTGATAGGAAATAACGCAAGCCACAAGACTAATACATACTCTTGGAACAATTGACTAGCGTAATATTCCTTTTATTATATACCACGATAAACTTCAAATGTGCATTTACCTTATTTTATTTCATTAAAAACTACAATAATGACTAATCATTGTAGGTATAGATTATATTTGTTTACATAACTCTATGATGACGTCATTAAAAAAGTAGTCCGGCTAGTATGATGATACGGGATCGTCAAAAAAAGGCGAGTAGCATAATACGGGATTTTGTTTCTGATGACATGCATTTCACCGATTGATACAGCATGTATTTTGTTTAAGATTTTTTACACGTATATAATTAAACCATTTCAAATATTTTTATCTTACACATGTGTAAGATAACATTTTGAGCGTTTTCATTGGCTGCATATTTTTCGACTGACCAATCGCTTGACGTTATGTTTTGTGAAATGACGTCGTCAACATGAAATGACGTCATGCTAATACACAACTTTTAGGATTTATAAACATGTTTTGGTAAAGTTATACGTTTTTTTCGTTTAAAAGCATGTGATAAAAAAGATCTGATACTAGTTGTCATTTCATACCATATTTTATTAAACTCGTCCAGGAAATTCGTTAGTAAGCTCGCCAAAGGCTCGCTTACTATCCAAATTCCTGAACTCGTTTAATAAAATATGGTATGAAATGACAAATGATCCTATATTACTTGTATACATTGTAAGTAATTTACTATCATATTTATACTATTCAAATTTATTGAGCTCTTAAATGTACTAACTGTACTAACTGTAATATTTATAGAACCCTAGCTTTTTTTTGTAAAGAAATCTTTTGACCTTAGAAATATGTATTATGTTTATTACCAATAAATCCTGTACGCCTCTCACGGCTTAAATATCATATGTTATATACCGATACATATGAAATCATATGACACTTTGGTTTGAAAGGGTGTATATCTTTGCTGCTATATTATTATACCAACATATATGAGCGATGTGTATTAATACCATTCCCTTGTATGATGCACTAACCTGACATATAATATATTACTGTTTACTTAACTTGTGTTCATCAACATGTGCTTTTTGAATATTATATTTGTACTTCATGTGTACTCATGGTCATTATTGCCTCGATGTATGTTGAAAATAAACCCTAAACACTCTATTTCAATAATGTTCGGGTTATATTTCATAAATAAGAATATCTTCAGTCATGCAGACGACATCGACCTTTATTCCGGAGCTATTAAGGAACCCTCACTTCCGGGAGCCCAAGTCGGTCCGCTGTTCTCGTGTCTTCTCGCTGAAGAGTTCCGGCGTCTGAAGACGGGCGACCGCTTTTATTTTGAGAACCCGTCTCCTCAACGAGGACCGGCAACTGGGTTTGCAATTGGTAAGAATTAGATATAATTCATAATTACGTAGTCATTTGTGACGATGTCTTAGTTTAGTTCAACGAACATGAAATCAAACATTTGCCTTTCCATGAGTAATAATATGTACGAGTAAGCTATAACTTATAGACGTTTGAATATTTAACCATGAAATACATAGTACAAGTTTATACAAATGTTGTAAATGTACACAGAATTGTCCAGTTGTTGCCACGTACGTGTTAAAATTCCTACCCATTGTGAACGGAATAGCTTCCGAAGCGCTTCACAGGCTTTACCACGTGGTTATATGTATAAACTAGGTTAATGGTTAAAAGAGAATATCCAAGTGCAATGATTGCGGTTAAACGTGGGATATTCAAGTTCAATGATTGCAGTTAAACGTGGGATATCCCAGCGCAATGATTGCGATTAAACGTGGGATTTCAAGTGCAATGATTGCTGTTAAACGTGGGATATCCAATTGCTGTGATTGCGGTTAAACGTGGGATATCCAAGTGCATTGATTGCGGTTAAACGTGGGATATCCGAGTGCATTGATTGCGGTTAAACTTGGGACATCCACGTGCAATGATTGCGTTAAACGTAGGACATGCAAGTGCAATGATTGCGGTTAAACGTGCGGGATCCAAGTACAATGATTGCAGTTAAACGTGGGATATCAAAGTGCAATCATTGCGGTTAAACGTGGGATATCCTAGTGCAATGATTGGGGTTAAACATAGGATATCCTAATGCAATGATTGCGGTTTAACGTGGAATATCATTGTGCATTGATTGCGGTTAAACGTGGGATATCCAAGTGCATTGATTGCGGTTAAACGTGGGACATCCAAGTGCAATGATTGCATATAACGTACGACATCCAAGTGCAATGATTGCGGTTAAACGTGGGGTATCGAGTGCAATGATTGCGGTTAATCGTGGGATATCCAAGTGCAATGATTGCGGTTAAACGTGGGATATCCAAGCGCAAATATATGATAACCACTAGATTTGCATATCATCGACCTCTTGTTCCATTTTTATATAATACTGGTGTTCTTAATACCTTTGATAGGTATAAATGTCGTACACAATAATTGTATGAGGCATGTCTAGTGAAACCCGGGCTTGATACATCTGCGTAAAGTGTCGTCCCGGATTAGTTTGTGCAGTCCGCACAGGTTAATCCGGGGCGACATTTTCCGCCTACAGTGGATTTATGTTTAGAAGAGACTTCCTTGAAACAAAAAATACCATAAAAGCGAAAGTGTCGTCCTGGATTAGTCTGTCCGCACAGGCTAAGCCGGGACGACACTTTACGCAGATGCATTAAGCCCGGGTTTCCCACGACAGGCCTCATATTATATATATAGCATATTTTCTTTCCATATTTCTTGGTTGGCTGGTTTCTAACTTCTTAGGTACGTCGACGTGGAGAAGTAGTGTGAGTGTGTCATTTCAGATCAGCTGACGTCACTGAGGTCCATTCGATTGTCCAAAGTCCTGTGCCTGACCGTGAATGTGCCATCAATTCAAGCAGAAGCATTCCAGCCGACCAGCACAACGTATGTCAAAACATGTGGCCCCATGACTACCACCATTCTGAAACTGAATCTAAGTATTAAAGTGACCTGTTCACGGATTGACGAATTGAAAATTTTCAAAATTGTTGTTACAGAATGCAAACATATAAGAAAAATGTATTATAAAGAAGCGAAATAGCTCTACTGGCATATAAATATATTGAAAATAACGTTTCGTTGATGAGTAATCATCTGTTAAAATGGAAAAAATATATTTAGCGTATGTAACGCGAAACGATTGAATGTCAGTTTTAAGTACTTACTTCTGTTGTTTTCGTTGAATTATTTGGAAACACGTGAATCACTTACATAAAGTAACAGTAACACGGACATACATATAAATCAGATTGGCCGAGCGGTTTTCGCACCATGCTTTAGATCCTGAGATCGCAGGTTCGATCCCCGCTGGCCGTACTTTTTTTTCCTTTTTTATGCTTTTCTTGCGTTATTTAGTACAGGTGTTTTAGTTTTTTTTCCAATTTAGACATTTAATGGCATAAAAAAAACAACAACATTACCGCATTGACGTATTACCGAAATTACAGTTTGTTTTATATTTTAAAGTTAAGTCATTATTCCATTTATTTCAGCAACCCGAGAGTCACGTGCGAATCCTTGCCGGGTATAGACTTCTCCAAGTGGAGATCGTCTGCGTAGCGCACTGATCACGCGACTGCATGACGTTACTGGCGTGAAATACATATATGTGCAACGTACATTATCCAGTTTAACCTGTTTATTTGTAATCAAAATTATGTTCGTTTCTTGATCTATAAACCTCAACGATATCTTAAAAATCAAAAACAGGATTTTATAAAGGGGTTGCCACAGTCTATATTCTTTGTTCAACTTCCCCTTAAAATAAAAATAAAATTTAGAATTATTATTTTTTAACTGACGAATAATTACCAATACCACATAAAATACAATACATGCTCACAATTTTCTGAAAATGGCGGAAAGTAATATCACATTTAAAATTGCTAAGCATCACAATTGTCCATGTTATGTTATAAACATTGCAAAACAAGCGATGGTCGAATACATAAGGCCATACCAAATTGATTCTATGTTTAGCGTCCTCGGGCTGGTAGGTTTTTTGATGTCTGAACGAAAAAAAAGCACAATTTTGACAATTACAAAAATCAAGCATATAGAAATTGGAAAAAAAATGACTTTTAGATGTTTTTACCAATGTTTGTAAAAAATAGTGTGCCACTAGTAAATTTACACAGTTAAAATACTGCGTTTAAGTAGGCTCCCAATATGAAGATGATATGTTACAGTTTTGCAGGTAAACATTTGCTTTAGCCTGTACCCCTGCCATGAATAAGTTGCGAAAGTAAAATGCTTTTTTTTATGGACTCATTGTTTGTTTTTTCCTGCCTTGTTGGTAGCTTTCACAAATCATGGGGACGCTAAACATAGAATCAAATTTGTATGGCCTAAAAAGACGCCAATCACATATTCGCATGGGGAAAATCTTAAGTCGTAATTTATATGTTGTAGCCACTTTGTATGTATGTGATGTTACACTAATGCAATATATATCGTGTGCTCAATTGAATGATCGAACTGTAATGTTGTGAGATGCTTTTTTTGCACGCAGTTGTCACCTAAATATAATTGAGGCGTGTCGTGGGAAAACCAGACTTAGTGCATGTGCGTAAAGTGTCATCCTGGACTAGGACGTCACTTTACGCTTTTTATGGTTTTTCCTCTGTTTTAAGGAAGTCTCTTGTAAACATAGATCAACTGCAGGCGGAAAGTGCCGTCGTCACTTAACGCACATGCATTAAGCCGGTTTTCCCAAGACACGCCTAAATTATGTTTGTGTATAAGTCCCGTTATGTAATATACTGGTAGCAACAAAATCGTGACACGTCACATTATGAAATATACTGGTTGTAATTTAAAACCGCGAATTAGCTGCAGTCTATTGACACTCTGATGAAAAAAAAAATTGTTTATTTTTCGGCGTAGCTGTCTAAGATCACTTTTGACCTAGATTTCTTGCGATAATTATGCAGCGGGAAAATTGAATGCCAATAGAATTGGGCAAATTTTCTAAATTTAGGGAATGCAAACTTACAATAATGGTTTAATGTATACCAACAACTGTTGCATACTTTTGGGGATTAAAATGTACATAATTGTTTACATAAGCGGTTAAAATAAAGTTATAAACATATTATCGATATACACTCTAGAACTGAGCATAAGTATGAACATATTTTCTCAGTGTATGTCATGAATAGAATATTATATTAATTCCCAGAATTAATCCGCTATTTTGTTTTGTTTAGCCTAGCTCTTTTAATGACAATTGATTCTAGATAGCGAGTTCAAAACGCGATCATTCTAACAATAGCGCGCGTTGACCTGCCGGTGTATAGCTGTTATAATATACATGCATCAAATAGCGTACAGAGAATCATAAGAGCGAATATTTCAATAAATGGGGGAATTTATGTTATAAACATACCGTGCATGTTAATTTGAAATTGAATTGCGGTTGTGTTCTATAAAGAAACAATTAGAATTGCACATTTCTATCAACTTCTCCAGTAGATGTTAATGAATCTATAAAAAGATATATTTTAATAAATAACATGCTGTGAAATAAGTCTCGCCCGGAATACGTCGAAATGATATTCATGTTGCTTTTACTTCATTTCTGTAGCATTAATACATTATTTGCAATACCATTTATACACAGCAACCATTGATACATCATATTCCTACCGAATATTATTTGTAATCGCCATAGTCTGTATAGTCTAATGTAATATTTGTGTTATCAACCATGGAAGTCATCATTATTTCAAATGCGCTGAATGTTTTATGAAGATTGCTTTTCCTTAGGATACACAGTATAAATGGTTAATTGATTTCGAAATGTGTATGTATTATGCGTAGATAACTTCCAAGATGGGCATATTACTTAAGAATAACTATACGCGTCTGACACAAAATAATGTTCATTCATTCCCGGAATTATTTTCGTACATTGTTAATTTGTTATATTTGGCTGACAAATTTATGTAATAATGATGTTAACGTAAATTATTTAGGTTATTCATGTATCACTGGTGAAAACATGGGGTGGTATGATCGGTTTATTCACGGTACAAATATTAATAATTTATTGAATGAATCACACATTAATTTTGTGATCCGAGAAGTTTTCTTGTGATATCCGAAATAGCTGGAGTCCTCTGATATAGGTGGGGACCGAACAATCTGGGGTCCGAGAAGCCACGTAACGGATCATCTTGGCCCACTTGTATTATGTTTAGGGTAAAAATGATATCTCAATATTTATGTCAACGCCGATTGTCTTTTTTAAAGACATTTCTTGTTTTACCTTCTGTCATTTATCTACCAAAAGCATTGCCATATCATTCTGATGTTGTACATCGCCACCCTATTTATTACAACATAGTATAGTCACGTTGTATGCCGCCTCATCACCTTCTATACGCTTTACTTTCATTTTATACATGAGTAAATCTAGGGAAAGATCTCGAACATGTACAGGGTGCTGCTCAAAAGGAGCAGGGTGGAAAGCTGGACCAGTTCTTTGACACGTTCTAATAATTTAGTAAATTCAAGGTTTTTATCAGTTAAATGTGCCTAATCAATGTGTTTAAACATAGCCTTTTCATGTGTCATTGAATATTTGCTAAACTATATTAAATTTCAAAAGGTATTCCACATTTCTGTGTTGACAAACCCTGAGGGGCTGCAGTGGGTGTGTGTGTGTGTGTGGGGGGGGGGGGGGGGGGGCGGCTAAAACGGAGCAGGGTGCATCACCCTGCTATTTCGCTCTGGATCTTCCTCTCGAATCCATTTAATGCCATATGTTGTGTACTGTTTAATGCTATATGTTGTGTAATGTTTAATGCTATATGTTGTGTATTGTTTTAAAATTCCATTAGTTTGAAACCATTGTCATTGACATATGAGCAACTACGTGATGTAACAACGTAACAGGACTTGAAAGGTATATGTTTCCGTTTATAATAAAATAATCTTAAATAAACTTAAATGAAGCGTGTCGTGGGAAAAACGAGTTTAATGTATGTGCATAAAGTGTGGTTTTGGAATTTTTGGGATTCTAAATCCCCGGGAGTCGTTATAGGCCTGTTTAATTGTTACTTATTGAAGCGCTTGATAATTGATAATGTCATTATTTGTGTATGTTATTCGCATCTGGTTCAAGTCTAATAAAATAAATGAAAAATTAACGTAGTTGTTTGTTATTTTAAATAGTGGTGTTTCATCGAAATGTCCCATTCAGTTAACAACTTTTCATATCATATTAGTTTTATGCACATGTTTTCGGTATTTGTTTTTCCCCAATATTATAACATCATAGTCATTATCGACACTGACTTTTACGTGTGTTACGTTTTGCATTATCAATAAACCCGCATTTCAGTCATTTATTTGACGTGCGCCGGTAAACCGCGCATGATGTATTTAAACTTAATAGAATTTGCAATAAATACGGATTTTCTCTTTCAAATTCAAAATATTTTATTTAAAAAAATCTTGATGGTTTCCGATTATATACTTACTTTTGATACAGCGACGTTACAAATGCGTAACTCAGAGATGTCCACAACGCTCTGGACACACCTCGTACACAACGGATATGGAACCGAAGTTAAAATATATGAGTTCATATTGATAATATATGTTACGAATGCATCAATATATGCAATCAAATAAAAATATGTGAATTGATCTGTCCTTATTTGGAACAGAAGTAGCTCTAGCACAATATGTTTTCACAATATGTTTTGACAATACACTACTGTAGTAATATTTGAAGTCGTCTATGATAACGAAATAGATTGCCGTTTATGATAACGAAATAGATAATCCTCAGTCTATATGTTAACTAGTCCGTATACCTAAATAAAACGGCCCCAAAGAGCTTCCATAATTATGAAAACTGTATGGTGTTACACTACGGTGCAATCCTGTACGGTTTGGTAGAGTATTGAACTGGATGACGTAATTTATGACGTCACTGAAGTTCTCAAGATGGGGTTAATGTGTTTGTAAACAATTACACTGCCTGTTAAAAGCTAAGATTTTATTCGTAAACTATGCAGAAAAATTGGCATTCATTGCGACTGACCACGTAGAACAATGGTAAAACGATCCTTAATTTGAACAATGTGTAGCACAATACATTTTGATAATAATCTATTTGAAAAGTAGCATAGGTCTGCCTGATCTTGGGTTGAACTTGAAACATGCCAGACCCAAAGAACGATTTGAATAGACTGGAGCAAATACGTGCTAGAACGAGAGCCACTACTAGAAACACAAAACCTCCCGAAATTAAAGCGAACTTTGTGAATGAACCAACGAAGAATCTCAGCAGGGAAGACAAACTAAAACACCTTGCACAACATAGGAAAGGCAATTCAAATTATGCATCTGTGCAAAAGAGATTAATAACAACAAAGAAAATGAAAGGTAGCTACTTTTTATTAGATAATTGAATGAAGACAGTTTCTGACAATCTGTATATGTCTGGTATATTATTGATTATGTTTTCATGTCCAACTTTCATTATGGTCTCTAAGGGAAATAACTCGCACAACCTGAATCCTTAAAAGAATAAAGCACGGATGGCCGAACTCGCGTTACATTCAAATGAACGTTTTAATAAAGACAATTCTGGTTTTTGAAAAAATAAGTAATAAAAATAAATAAATAAATTAATTAATAATACCACTGAAACTTCTACAATATTTTTTTCCATTGCTGTGCAAGTGTGTGGATAATGAAACAGCTTAGGAGCTATATATACAGCCCCTATGCCACAAAGCATCTTTAGTACCTTAAGTGCAAAATTTGATTTTACTTTATTTATGTACTAAATAAAGATATACATTTGTTGTTGATATTCCTAAAATTACAATGTAATGCTGGAGTTATTTTAAAATATAACACTGTTCTTAACTGCTTCAATACGGGATGATGCTGAAATTTCGAGATTTAAGGATAAGGATCAAATTTAACTTAAGATGCTTTGTGAATACTACCCCAGGAACAAATTAAGTTAGTCGAATCTTATCCTTTCATTAAAATCATGTTCGTTAGCATTTAACTCAAAGTGTAAATTACACACAGTGCTTAGTGTTTATTACTTATCAACTTATTATTAACTTTTGTTCACAGTTACTGGAGTGTAAAGGATTCATACATTATATGTTGTTTTAAAATATTAAGACCATAGTGGAACTTAAGTGGAAATATGTAAAGGTGAACTTAGGGTGTCTCTGGAATACAGCCTCAGAATAATATTTTCTTAATTGTGATATCAGAGGGGAAATGCCGGCAATTTTTACAAGGCTTTTGAGACAGGTACCAATAGACGAGTTTCACATTCCCTTTTTTAGCGATTATCACGACACCGTAATGTATCGGCGAATCGGAAACGAGGCTCGCGATGTATTTAGGTTACAATATACTAATTCCAATCCTTACGTAATTTAATGTAAAAGCGATAACTTTGACCAAAAATAAATGCAACATTTTGCACATAGGGACCCTCATAACCATACCTTTTCTTAAAGAGCATTCTAAGCTGAATTGATTTAAGCAATAAAAAGGGTATGTCATTTGTTAGGTAAGAAAGAACTCGACGCTAAACAAAGTTGACTGTTTTATCAACATCTTTTTAGCGGCTACTTTCTAGTTGAATGTAACCCGCCTCAGCGCAAGTGTCATACTGTAGTCTCCAATCTTAAAACATATCAGTGATTTATGTGTGCATACCAATGCTTACCCTACGAACATCTTCAAAAAAGAATATCAAAGCAAGTGTCTACACTTTAAAACATGTCTTCGAGTTAAACTTTTTGATTTATTTAGAGAGTAGAGCCCTACATCTCTTATTTATTTAGTGTTTTGTGACCTTTAATAGTGGTTGCATGGTGGTCATTTAAAGTTTATTACTAATAAAATGTTATCAATATTCACTAAGTTTTCTTAATAACAAACAGTAATGACATGATACATAATGTAATTATGATATACGATAAGGAAGTTTCATTTTAATAAGTATTATCGTTGATAGAAATGAAACTAATGCAATTAATACTGAGGTACTTTCTCTGAGACTGACAGAAATCTGACTGTCCAAACCTGGTCTAATAACATAATTGTTAGATCAAAGTCTTGTATAAACACATGATCATAAGATTGTAACCAAAATGTGCATATCTGGTCCTAATCTTAAAATAGCATGTGGCACAATCACTTAATCATGCCTACATGTCCAATTAGTGAAGTAATAAACGTGTCATTGTCTCGGCAGCTATGCCATTCACTTTAGGAATGTACTTCATAACGGCTGTCAGGTGAAATAACAGTATTATTTAAAATAACTAACTAACTTTATTTAAGACAAAAATATATAATTTTATTGGCAGTAATCCTGATCGTTGCTTGAACTCATGATAGTTTATAAATGGAATGTATATGTTTTGTACACAAAGTTTAAAGCCATGTAACGATAATTAACACTGCTTTTGGAAGTTGTTTTATTAAACAATGCTGAGAATACAAAGATAAAACGTATTTAGGTATTTTTTGATAACTTCTGGCTAACTCGGTAGAAGTTGTTTAACTGAGATGAACAGAAAAGCATAATCCGTGTAATCTCTTTTTCGCTCATACTGCATAATAATAATAATAATAATAATAATAATAATAATAATAATAATAATCACGTACACATATGAAAAAACAATATTTTATTAGTTTATTCAAGATTTTCTCCGCTGAACATCATATAGGCCTTTCTCAAAACTAGGTGATCTCCCTTGGAAATTACCTCCCGTTATTGACAATTACAGCCAATACATCGTCAGCCTCGTTCTCGATTCACTTTATCAAGGGATACAACTCCTTCAGTACTCTATAACGGGAATGTGAAAAGGGTCTATTGAAGGGGCCATCATTGAACAACTGTGTATTCGAAATTCTTACTTGTCGTTAAAATATAAATGAGGCGTGTCGTGGGAAACCCGGGCTTAATGCATCAACGTAAAGAGCCGTCCCGGGTCACCATGTGCAGTATACATTAAATTATTTTTTTCTCTATTTATTGCCGTGCCATGCCATTGTCGGTATCTAAGTTGCTTATTTCAATGTTGTTTTTCTTCTATAAAGCGGAACATATGTAAGTTTAAAACTATTTTCTTTCATTTTAATACACAAACTGTAATAGCAATAACATTACGGACCTCGAACCGGGCCCGGCTAGCTCAGTTGGTAGAGCGCTGGACTGTCAATCTGGGGATCGCGAGTCCGGCCACATAGCTTGTGTGGGGATTGGTCATAAAATTATTTCTACGGCCATTCTCCACCTACCTCTGACTGGCATAAGTATGTGCACTTAGTACTGGCAAACCGCTTAGATCGGCTAAGCTTGCCCAGGAAAAGTGTGAGTAGGTTAACTGACCGCCGTGATATGACTAAAATACTGTTAAAAAACGGCGAAAAATCCAAACAAACAAACAATCAACATAATGGACCTTTATTCACAGATTGGCAATTTCGCATTTCGTAGACATATGTATATGTATCACTTACATAGCTCTTAAATTGAACAGCTTAAGAGCCCCTGTAGCCCAGTGGTTAGCGTGTCAGACATTTGATTTTGAGTTAGTGGTTTCTAGCCCCAACAAGGGCATACTTTTTCTCTTTTTAAATTCCTTATTCTTTCATTGAGAAAAGAATATATAAGTTTTATTAGTCTATATGCAGTGGTATTTGCAGTTGAAAGATGCTACATTTTACAATTCGCAATCTTGTAGTGAATAAATATTATTTAGAAATATGTATTCAACATGTTTAATAACATCCTATAAATCAACTAAAATTCAGGATACAGGATAAAGATGCAAACTGTAGGATGTTTAAACGTTTTTACTTATGGCATTATTTCCAAAAGCAATATAGTACAGTACGATGTTACGCATCTTTGTCGCAGACTGCCTGCTGTCTTGGTTTGGCGGCATCTGCAAGTTCTTCACGGCCGAGGCCAACAAGTACCGGACGTGGAAGATGTTCCTGGGCTTCCCATTTGGCGCCCTCATGGGTTTCGGTAATGTGGAACGTTGCTGAGGGAGGGTGAACTTTTTTTTTTCATGAAATGCTACGCCTTTGCGTCAATCTGTAGATGTATACTAACTATTATTTTAAGGTATATCGTACGTTACCATAGATGTTGAATCATTGCCATTGTTGACACAGTTTTGAACGTGTACATGCGTGGCGTATCGTGGGAAAACATGGTTTAATGCATGTGCGCAAGTCCGCACAGGCTACTCCGGGACGACACTTTCCGCCTACAGCGGATTTATCTTTATAAGAGACTTCATTGAAACCGAAAATGCCATAAAAGCGGAAAGTGTCGACCGGGATTAGCCTGAGCGAACTGCGCAGGCTAATCCAGGACGACACTACGCACATGCATTTAGCCCGGGTTCCCAACGTCACGCCACATACGCAGAACGTTCAAACGCACTTGTGTATCTTTAAAGGTACTAACGAAACTCATACGAATGAAAAAGTATCTTTGTGCTAACGAAAAACGTACAAATGTAAGTCGATATTTGCACTAACGAAAATCGTACGAACGATACCTTATATTTGTTCTTACAAAGAAGGTACAGATGTAAGTGTATCTTTGTACTTACGAATAAATACTTACCGTTATGTGTATATTATGCGTATGCTATATGTATGTTAGTCGTTTTCATTGCTCACCATTTTCTCTCCCTAGGTCTGTACCGTCTGGTTGTCTCTCCCATGGCATTACCGGAAGTGACGCGTCAGTTCCTGGGTGCCATTATGATTTTCGGCATCGCTGCAGGCTTCGCTCTGTCCGTCGGCGCCCGTTGCGTCTGCTTCCTGCTGATTCCCACGTTTATGGGCCAGGCCGGGCGCTCGTACATCGGGACGTTCGCGATCGCCTTCTTGATAGCAGGTAAGGAACGGGGCAGAGGCAATCAGGCATATTGGAAATTGTTGCCATGGTAATTTTTTCATTGGTCGCGATATTTTGTGTTACCGCAGTCTACATTATTTTTCTTATAAGGTATGTATATACAAGATAAATCTCTCACAGATATAGTAACTTACAAAAATCCATTTGTCTTTAATTTTCCCAAAACAACATCTGCTTATGATTAATGGCAAATACTGTTGCGTATACCGGCTTTTCAAACAAGAAATGGTTTCTCTATGCAACGATTGAATACTTTAAGATACGCGTGTGGCACAATTAGGTGCATATGTAAATTGCGTAAATTATCAATATTGAAACTTTTAGTCATTTAACATTAATTCATTCAATAATATTATAATCACGTTTATCAAACTACGCACATGTACCACCCGACTGTTTACACGATTGAAATCAAGTTTTAAATACAACTACTGCAGAATTATCAGTACCATCCTAAAATTCCCCTACGTCCATGCTATAACCGCGCGGTTCCCCCACCCCCAGGTCCCATTGAGAACATCGTGGACAACACGCAGGACATCACGCGCTCCCTGGTCTGCTCCGCCGAGCTGTTCGCCAACCACACGAAGACCAAGTGGCAGTTCAGACTCCAGCCCATCGGCAACGTGTTCAAGGACATGCAGGTTACCTTTGATCATATTGGTCCGACGAATCGACCGATCGACGATATTTCAAGGGGCGTGTCGACAATAACATTTGCAAAAACAAAGTTCATGTACAGATAATTTATATTACAGCACTGTTAAATTAAACGGTTCTGTTTCTATAAACATTTGGCAAGGATATATTATATTATTATATAAACATAAACAGTGGTCATCGGTGACACTTTCACGGGCGCGCGAACATTTGTAGTAGTAGTGAACTGAATGAAGAACTATGTCTCCCAAAATTATTTATTGTCTTTGTATGTAAGTTTTTCTTAACGATTCCATCAATATATTGTCATGAATTAAACCGTATATCCGAGAAAAAGTATATTGTCCAGTTTTAATAATGCAATTGTAATTATATATGCATGTAATATACCGTCGATATGTCCCTTTAGGTGGCAATGCCCGTAGTCATTCAGACTGTCCGGATTTCAGTGTTGGACGTAGATATCTTGTAAAACACATTCGTATCCTGTAAATTATGTTTGTAGGAAATTAACCTAAGTAGGCATGGCTATAAAATATAAATTAAATAGGTATCTGCCAATGGATTTAAAATTTGGCAAATTCCTTTATGTATAATTTGACGCTTGCATCATTTTACTGTATTTAACTTCGGGTTAACTAAAATAATTTTGCGCTGTATTTATTCGTCATAATCAGTAAAAACGGTTTCAAGCAATTTGCAACGAAGAAGATATGTGCTGATGTTTTCGTAACCATTTTTAGCTCCACTGGCAATGGACCAGCGAGCTTATGCAATGGCGGTTCGTCCGTCGTGTGTGCGAAAACTTTTTCTTAAAACGACATTTCCTCTGAAACTGTAAGGCCTACATGGATGAAACTTCACAGACTGTTCCTTGAAATGTCCACCAAAGATATATGTAGACAAATCTTTAAACGACATCTCCTCCTAAACCCCTTGCAGATTTTCAAATAATTTCACAGAAATGTTCCTTGGGTGGTTCTCTACCGCCGATGTTGCTCAAATGGTTCCCATCCGTTGAAAAACATTGCCGCCAGAGGGGGCTGGGGGGGGGGGCTTTTATTGTATGGCTATATTAAAAACTCTGAAAATCTTCTTGTCAGAAACTACGGGTTGGATTTCAAAATAAAAGGCCGCCAGGGGTAGAGGCATTTTCCGTATATGGCTATATTGAAAACTTTGAAAAATCTTTGAAAATCTTCTTTTCAGAAACCACTTGTTGGATCTTTTTACAGAAATGTTCATTGGATGTCTACCAAAGTTATTTTGATTAGGTAAAAACATGGCCACCAGTGGGTGGGGCCTGTTTTCCTTATATGGCTTATCAGGGTCCATTCCCTTCTGACACGCCTTACGTAATTAGACAGTGAAGCGATACAGATACTGTGTGCCTCTTGTTATATTCACGCATAGTGCAATTTTTCTTTTGTGGTTCTCAACATTGAGTAGCTCTTACATCTAGAGGACGCGTATCGACAATTTTAATAATAAATAAAATGATGATTCATTTAAGGCGGAGGGTTTCATGTTGAAGGATATCGGCAATCGAGTGAACAGAGCGTTTGGACCTGTCAAGTTCGAGGTAAGGCATAATAATAATAATAATAATAATAATAATAATAATAATATCAACACCATCATCATCATCATAATAATCATCAGCAGCAGCTGCATAAGCAGCAGCATCATAATCATTATCATCATTAGTAGTATAAGTGATAATTGTATTCTGTTTTTTTTTTTTGCAATTTTGTGTGTGACCAAAGCTCATTACCACAACCATTTCGGTTTATAATCACCCCATTACATGCACAATACATTTAATTTGATCTTACTCTTTTAGTAATAGTCTCGCATCCGAAAACGCGTTAGTGCGGATTTAAATTGAAAACAAACAAAAATGTACGTAAATGAATTGTTAATTGACTATTGTGAGAAGTCCTGAATCGGAATCCATCATCTTAAAATGTAATTTTAGTCCGTGTGACCCTGTAAGCAAATGAGCCCATTGTTTAACTCGAATAATGCAAGTATGTTCACCGAAATGTTTCTAAAGCTGTTTCTATACCCAGATCGAGGATGATAAGGGCGTGGCCAAGATGGAAGCTCGGACCCTCGAGGTGGACAAGTCGGCCGGAAGTGGTATCAACAGGGCGGCCAGGATCGACAAAGAGGGCAAGGTGGCCATGAGCGACGAGGAAGGTGTAAAGATCGAGAAGAAATACAAAACGAAAATCAAGTATCAATGCGAGGGTATGTCCGTTGCTTACAATTGAAAATAGTAAATATTGAAATATTTTCTCATCAGTGGAAATGCAAATATCGGCTCTACTGCAATGCCACTTGACATTTTCTGTTCTGTGTCACAAACATATAATTCCCTTACAGGAAATTTGTATGAGGTCATTTTCGATCATAAATGCGTCGGTTTGTACCAAATAAACTTAGTTACAAACAATGCACTTTATTGGTACTATCGTGGTACTATCGTGGTTGAAAATTAACCGGACGACGATCGAATATTAATATGCTCAGTGGCTTTGAATATGGGCGACTTTTGTAGCCACTTGCGTCACATTTTACAGAAGGACGTATACAATCACATATAAATTTACTAGGCAGACCAAACAGACTTCGACAAGATACTAAATTATTATTAAAAATCAATCGCCTGACCTAAGATACCATGCAAATACAGTGATTTCCCCTCTTTAAGTAACCCCTTACAGTGATCTCCCCTCTTTGGAACTCATCACAGTTATCTCCTCTTTGGAACTCCTCACAGTGATATTCCCTCTTTGGAACTCTTCGCAGTGATCTCCCCTCTTTAAGCAAACCCTTACAGTTATCTCCCTTCTTTGGAACTAATCACAGTGATCTCCCCTCTTTGGAACTCCTCACAGTGATCTCCCCTCTTTGGAACTCCTCACACTAGGTTAGATACCAGTAATATCAATACCCATTATAGGGTCCCATTATATAACGGCGAACTTTCCTAGCATTTTTCTAGCCTTTCCTTTATTTCAGATTCTGCAAGCATGGTATCAATTTAAAGATTAATCTTTCCTTTTTCCAAAATTGCAATAAAAAAGATATGTCATGTTACTTCTAAGAAACTGCATCTCGCCTGAATGCAGACACCGGTAGAAAACAGGGTTTCGGCAGTCATATTTCAACAAAAAACCCATACCGCAGTAAACACACCCCAAAAGTGCACCTTTCAAGTTAGCATCCAATGAAATACACCAAAATGTTCCAGACAGACATGGGATATAAGAAATAACCACAAAGGCATGTCTGAGATTTCAAAATGGCTTTAATACCAGAAGAGAAAAGGAACTATTTAGTAATAGGCACTACTTTCGAATGCACCACAGAGGGATACACAATGATTTACTGGCATCTAACCACTATCACAATATGTTTATTAGTTTTTACAGTTATTATTTTCAGATGATATATATATACAGAAACGAAATGCGTGTTTTCGGTTTAAACATAAACATGAATTTAAAATAAACATAAATAATCTCCAAACTGCTTGCTACTTTCACTTTATATTGTTTCACGCCGGGGAATCATTACGACCATCGCTCGCGTTATGTGTAGAAAATTTCACAATGCAGCTTTCGTTGAGAAGTAATAGAAATGGATGCCAGCGGTGAGTACGACTCTGTATTTTGTCTGATTGGACACTTGTGAGAGAAAATATAAAAAATCGCAGAATGCCGTTTGACACAAATATGTATAGGTTTTACTCTAGTTACAGAAATCTAGGAAAAATTACGAAATCGTATGCTGCAGAACTTTCGAAACGTTGACTGCTTTAATGTTGACATTTTAGCAAATGAATAAGAGTTTGGTACATCTGAACAAGTTTTTGACCTATAAACATCATTGCTGCTACATAATACTGGTTGCTTCGGTTAGGAATGACGTTAAATATTCGTTTTTAGACTGTTGGCGGAAGCCAACGGTCTTTTGAGAGGGTAATTTCCAAAACAGGTATCACGGAAAACTACATCTTTTCTTTGCAGACTACGAGTCAGTAAATCGAAACCTGAAAGGGTCCTTTTTCAAAGTAGCAAAAGTTCACGCCTGTTTTCTTACCATTTAATTAATTGAGATAATGTATGCCACGTGTATTTTAATGTGTATATCATGTGATTTATTACAATTAAAGTGTCTAAAAAGTTCATTTATTTAAAAAAAAGTTACGTCAAACAAATGACACCCCTATTTTTGCTGTTTACTGGTATGTAACCGAAATATCCACCTTGTTGTCCTGGAGTAAGACCACTAAATTAATGCGCTACATTGGTTATTTTTGACTCGTTGCGAAAGTGTTATTTCTCGTTACCGACACTTATTCCGAATATTTTTACAACAAATTACTGCAATGTATTAATTTGTGAACAGTAGTATTGAAAATCGAGAGCACGCATCGTACTACCTACTTTTGACCCAGTGGGCTACGAATCACTAACAATCGATGCACCTAACTACCACGTTTCATCGGTTATTCTGCATGGCTCCCTGCAGATTGACTAGTTACACGGCATGTATATAATTCCGTTTCCCTTAGATAGTTAGCTTGACAAAAATGTGTGTTCGTGACTTAATTTTTTATTATAATGTCGTATACTATTGAATAAGAAGCCATATTATCAAGTTTAAAGGTAGGAAACTGAACTTTTTTTAGCAAAACTGCATCATAATTCAGATGCTTTTTAGCTTCTTTTGTCGCGAACGGTTTTTCTACACTATCAGCTTTTTGATTGAACATGTTATAGTTGCGAGGCACGTGTTGTGGTGTCAATGCATAGTTGTGGTGCTGAGAAAGCTAAGCTATGTATTGACATTAAAACAGAAGCTGCATTGTGACATTGTGTACACATAACGCGAGCGTTATGACCGCAATGATTTCCCGACGTGTGCTTGAACGTATTTTTATGTATTTTTTATTTGAACTAAACAAATTTCTACTGTTACAAACACCTATATTTTAAATGAGTACATATGAAACGTATTAAGTTTAAAAAAAAAGAAAACGATTATTAAGTATTCATAAATCTTCATCAAAATTTGGATAAGCAACTTGTGGCGGCAGTGGTCAAAGCAGCGCAGCAGGGGAGACCACCTCACAGTGCAGCAGGGCAAACCACCTAACATTGCAAGAGGGCAGACCACCTTACAACGCAGCAGGGGAGACCACCTCACAGAGAAGCGGAGACCACCTCACAGCACAGTAGGGGAGACCATCTCAGCGCAGCAGGGAGACCACCTAACAGTACAGGAGGGAAAACCACTTTACAGCGCAACAGGGAGACCACCTTATAGTGCATCAGAGGAGACCACCTCACAGCGCAGCAGGGAAGACCACCTCACAACGCAGCAGGGAGACCACCTCACAGCGCAGCAGGGGAGACCACCTCACAGCGCAGCAGAGTTAACCACCTCACTGCGCAGGAGGGAGACCACCTCACAGCGCAGAAGGGTAAACCGCCTCACAGCACAGGAGGGGAGACCACCTCTCAGTGCAGCAGGGGAGACCACCTCACAGCGCAGCAGGGAAGACCACTTCACAACGCAGCAGGGGAGACCACCTCACAGCGCAGCAGGGGAGACCACCTCACAGAGCAGCAGAGTTAACCACCTCACTGCGCAGGAGGGAAACCACATCACAGCGCAGCAGGGTATACCACCTCACAGCACAGGAGGGGAGACCACTTCTCAGTGCAGCAGGTAAGACCACCTCACAGTGCAGGTGGGGAGACCACCTCACAGCGCAGCAGGTGAGACCACTTCACAGCGCAGGAGGGGAGACCAATCACATCGCAGGAGAGGAGACCACCTCAGCGCAGGAGGGGAGACCACATCACAGTGCAGCAGGGGAGACCACCTCACCGTGCAGCAGGGGAGACAACCTAACATGGCAGCGGGGGAGACCACCTCAGCGCAGGAGGGGAGACCACCTTACAGTGCAGCAGGGGGGACAACCTCACAGCTCAGTGTGAGGAGTTTGTGCAAATAGTACTACTAGTAAAATACAAATCTTGGCGATGTGCAAAAGTGGTATCTTACCCTGATGGTGTTTTGATAGGGAATGTGATATTGACATCAATTATTTGTCTTTTTTTCAGACATCTACAACAAAGGGATACAAGCCTGTCGACGTGTTTTCGATGAAATGCACGGAAGATGTCGGGACAAACTGCCTGCCATTATTAATGATATATTCTGTCCTTTGGTAAAACTTCACTTCCTCTGCGACATCATCAAACGTACGTACATCAGTTGTAAATATTTGTTGTATATATTAGTTGTGTATATGTATTGTGCATAATAGTTATGTTTACCTGGCACCATGTTCACAAAGGATTAACTGCAGAATCAATATCAATTTTAGCTGATCTTGATCTTCTAGCTCTTGAAATTGTGCGGGATTTCAACAACTTTTCTTCTTGATAAAATGACAGAAAATTGTGTTAGTTTTTTTATATTAAACTCTTCATGTCAGATAGTAAATGTACGCCGATAAAAGTTCATGTAAAATATATATTTGATCAACAATTACATTTTGATCCAGATTTTTGTTTGTGAACATAATTTTTTAACCTGTTCGTCAAATATTTGGCTAAAGTTCATCTTGAACCTGAAAATGAGACTCGACTTGTTTTGTGAACACGAGGCCAGTTGTGTATATCAATTGTGTATATTTTTTTGAATATCACTTGTGTTTTTCGTTGCGTATAGTATTTGTGTATATCAATTGTGTAAATCTTCTGGTGTTTTTCAAGCATTTGTGTCTCATGCTTATGATCCAAGACTACGGATATTGACCAATGAAAAAGCGCGTGACATTATTTATTGCGTGCTATTCTTTGAAAGAGTGGTAACTACAAGTGAATACCCCGACTCATTCGAAGTCATTTCACTCTGTAAGTGAAATGATAGAATTTTATCATTTCACTCTGGGTTATTTGTTACTACTTCTATTTATTTATTTTAAAGTACGTAAATGAACTAATCGGCTTTTGTAAACATGAGCAAATAAAATATACACTCCTCTAAAATATCATTTAGCAATAAGGACGTAGAAAACAAGGCACTATTTTCCTACCATAACAATGAGTGACAATTTTTGAAAATCGTTTATAACGCCAGAATGCACAAACGTGTGAGGTTTTAACCTAAATCGAGCAATTTATTTGTTTTAGTATTGTTAAAAGGCATGAAATAAACAACGCATTTCCAGCTATCGCCAAGGCGTTGGGAGGGAAATGTGATCCGGACAAAATAGTGCAGCCTACGTTCGGTAAAATGTACGTGGATTCGGTGAACACGATGCAAAATATGGACGAGGGCTTCGAGGTGGACATTAAATATAAGGTCAGTTGACTTCTAAATTAAGTTATGTTTTTAAAAGGACATATTCGCAGAATGACAAATGGACAATTTCAAAAATGTTAGTTACCGATTCCAAAAATAAAAAGTCATTATATATAAAGGAGCGGTATCACTCTCCTAACACAGAAATATACTCGAAATAATGTGTCGTTTATCCTCCAAGTAAAATTGTCGTTATGAATAAAAATATTGTTAAATATCGTTAAATGCAGGTTCAGTCATGCAAGTCCCTTTGGCCTAGTGGTTAAAGTAGCCCCTTTGACCTAGTGGTTTTTGTAGTCTCTTTGGCCTAGTGATTAAAGTAGTCCCTTTGGCTTAGTGGTTAAAGTAGTCCCTTTGGCCTAGTGGGTAAAGTAGTCCCTTTGGCCTAGTGGTTAAAGTAGTCCCTTTGGCCTAGTGGTTAAAGTAATCCCTTCGGTCTAGTGGTTAAAGTAGTCCCTTTGGCCTAGTGGTTAAAGTAGTCCCTTTGGCCTAGTGGTTAAAGTAGTCCCTTTGGCCTAGTGGTTAAAGTAGTCCCTTTGGCCTAGTGGTTAAAGTAGTCCATTTGGCCTAGTGGTTAAAGTAGTCCCTTTGGCCTAGTGGTTAAAGTAGTCCCTTTGGCCTAGTGGTTAAAGTAGTCCCTTTGGCCTAGTAGTTAAAGTAGTCCTTTGGCCTAGTGGTTAAAGTTACAGACTTTTCGTGGGTTCGCGGCGTTTTTCAAATGCATTTTTGACCGAGAATATTTTTTGTTGACATGCTTAAGTTTTTAAAGTTAATACATTCATATGAATAAAATTACGAAAATCTGTGCCTTCAATATGGCATCTTTATAAAGCTCCTCCATTGGAGTGGGGTTAGCCTGCGTCCCTTTAACATGTTGGGATAGATATCAGAAAGGGGCGATATCGACAGTCAGGAGCAATTCAACAAAAATACCGAAGAAAGGAGTTGATTGTGACAATAAATTGATTGAAGAACATATAAATGGTAACGAAATGTATATGTTTCAATATATACGAAGTGTGTGATGCTTGGTTTAACGATATGATACATATATCATGTTAAAGACACACCTTTGTCTTATTCCTACTTGAATTTTCAATTATCTGAGAATTATATACACTTAGAGAGTTTTTAAGAAAGGTTATTACATGTATTTTGAGAGGGCGCGTACGCCGCTTCCGCCGTCTCTAAATTTGCCTATGCACAAAACATTGGCAAGGCAGTCTTAGTGTAATACTATGGATTGGTGTTAGTGTTATTTACACATAGCCCGACAATGTATCGGTATTACTTTGTATTTCCAATGATTAAAATTATAAAACATGTATAATGTATCTTATACATATACTGCATTAGATGGTCTACCCCCATTTCGTTCTGTTTTAGAACTAGGGAAGATCCAGGGTGAAATAACAGGGTGCTGCACACTGTCCCCCTTTGGTTCAAGTTAACAATGAAATGTTGAATATCTTTTAAAATTTAATATTTGTTTGCAAATGTTTAATTACGAATGAAATAAAAAATGTTTAAAAACCTTAATTAGAAGCATTATATTCAATAAATCCCTATATTAACCTCGTTTAAGAAAAAAATCAAAGATCTGATCCGACTTCCCCCCCTTCTTGTTTTGCGACGCACCCTGTACCTTTTCTGATCCTAGATGTTCCTATAGTACTGGTATAAAGCGTTTGAACCATGTTCTTGCGTTGGTATTAAGTGTAAGATAACAACAAGCCTCAGCCCGTACTTGTTATATGAACCAGGTGGTAGAGTCCAAGGAGGCCATTGATTTCACGTCCGTGGAGGAAATGAAGAGCAGCACGATGCACGACTTCAAGCAGGGCCGGAAGTGGGTGGAGTTCATCTTTACGCTCATCAAGCGCGTCCTCGGGTTCACCTTCCTGCTGGTGGTCATGGGGTAAATAGATCCCGTCATCATCATCATAATCATAATTAACACTATCATCATCACCAAACACAATTATCACCGCCACCACCACCAGCAACCATTATCACCACCACCAACAACAACAACCAATATCACCACCACCACCAACAACAACAACCATTATCACCACCACCACCAGCAACCATATTACCACAACCACCACCAGCAACCATTGCCACCACCACTAGCAATCATTATCATCACCACCACTAGCAACCATTATCACCACCACCACCAGCAACCATTATCACCACCACCACTGGCAACCATTGCCACCACCATCAACAACAACCATTATCACCACCACCACAACCAGCAACCATTATCACCGCCACCACCACCAGCAACCATTATCACCACCACCACTAGCAGCAACCATTATCACCGCCACCACCACCAGCAACCATTATCACCACCACCACCAGAACCATTATCACCAGTTCACCACCAACCCCAGCAACCATTATCACCACCAACCCCAGCAAACATTATCATCATCATTATTATTGACCATCTTCTTATCCTCTTCACAGTCATACATCTGTACTTGTTTCAGTGCCTACAAGTACTATAAGCGGTATGTGGCCGACCTGCGCTTTGATAACATCTACATCACCTCGTACTTCAAAAAGATCGATGCTCGCAGAAGACTCAAGGTGAACTAGGCAATATACCATTTACGATTCTGCGTATATTTTAGAAATAATTTCGATTTTGTAACGCGCATCAGAACTCAGAATCGTTGTTTATTTACAGATAAACAATGATAAAGCGAAAATGCTTTTGATTCTAACATGACACGACAACATATTCTGCAATTACAATGCGGACTATATTTTACAATTTCGGAACTACTTTTTAAAGTTGTTTATTGGCAATTTTAAAACGGAAATGTTGCGCGTATCATGTTAAAATTTACGATAGTTGCATTCAAATGTTAACCATACTAATTTTATAATGTTTATTCAGCTGCATTAAATGTTAACACGAATTATTCAAAAGTTGTTCTTTAAACAATCTTTGCTAATAAATAGATACTGTATATTCAGCATATATTTAGAGATATCTTCATTAAATGTTAACAGTAATATTATATGCAGAAAATATTGTTACAACAATTAATTGTTGCTAATTAATAGATGATATTCATACGTCAGTTCCAGTTAACTAGTTTTAACTAAGATTAATTTATTTAACACATAATGTAGTAGTAGTTTCATATTTTCATATAATGTTTATGCCAACATAAAATTCTGTGTTTCGGGAAACCCGACCTTACCTAGCGAAAACCCTCTGACCCTAAAGTTTTAGCGACGATTGTTTTACCGTGAAATCCGTCAGATTTGAGATAATGTTAGATTATTTTCAATGATTTTTACCAAAATGTGTCTTAAAAGAAAACGGTAAAAAATCAATCCCGATCTTACCTAACTTGTTTCAGACCGTTGCCCGAAACACAGCTTTTTTCCTTAGTTTAAACGTATTTATTTTTGCTCGCTTGCGTCGAAATCCTGAGGCTTACCCGGTATTGAGACATTTTCGAGTCCGTTTCCTAGGAAGAACCAGTACTTACTGTCTTTTGAGAAAGACAATTCGAACGCTTCCCGAATAGGGATCGACCTCGCTGCCTCCCGATCGCATGGCGGACACCATATCCAATACCCAAATACGACCTAATTTATGTAATGTCACATAATGTTTTAGTAAGTGTTAGTTATCTCCCGTGACCAGGGCAAGAAGGTGCTACTTCCCCTGAAGAAGATAGAGGGCGCCACTCACATCACGACGTCCAGTCTGAAACTGCTGTCGTCTGAAACACAGAAACTGGTAAGGCAACAAGGCCAGTATGATGGCGTACTTATGCGTAAGATAATCAAAACGCTAAGAGCGAGGAAAGAAACTTAAAACAAATAATTTTTACCTAAAAGGAATCCTTTCTTTGAATGAAACTGAATTTTTGTAAAGTCATATTCTACAAACGGAAATGCGAGATAGATCGACATGTAATGGCGTAATATGGTATAGCATTTAACCTCGTTGGAGATGGAGATCCAGGCCACTGTAAAGACCACTTCAACCCATGTTAATTGTTTGTAACGTGAAATTAATGTGGCGCGCGGGAAATTTAGGCTGCTTCTAATTCGATAGCATTTATAATTGTAGCGATAATTGTAGCGTAATTATTGTCATTTGGTAATATCGAATGTCTAGGTTTCGTACAACATATTTACTGCAAACGGCATTACTATTATGATGTGTGCAATCAAATTTGCCCCACTCTCGTCGAAATGACGTTGGTATGGCGAAAGAACATACATGTAGCAATGTTTCTGGAAAATGTTATCGAAACATATGAACAATTTATTAAGTTATTGGACTTGCGAACATTTCGAACACCCCTCGTATTTGCATGTAACAATGCAATCTACAAAAGGTAAAATTGCCGATGGAGCGAATCAGTTCGTAGTATCGATTTTTAGTGCAATGTCGCTGCCAAGTAGGTCATTCGGAACGTGCTCTCGATTTTCAGTACCACACCGTGGCGGATTCGTGGTCTAGTGGTAACGCTCTGGCTTCACATCCCAGGGGTCGCAGGTTCGAGCCCCCGCTACACCCTAACCTACTAATTCGTCGTTCGCATGAGACGTTAAACCGAGGTGCAGTGTACTAGGTGCTTCACACCGGGCACTAAAAGACCCAGGGTCGTCTCTGGAACGGGGCGTCTCCTGTATCTTGCACTATCCCCCGTAACCCAACTAACAAGTCTTCTGGGGGCGATGGCCATATGGGAGAGAATCCCGGAGCACTCGATACAAATGTACTACACACACACACATTACCACACTTTAAAATTAAACACTAAATACATTGTAGTAATTCGTTGTCAATATGTTCTAAAGAAGCATTGTTAACAGAAAATAACTGTTTCCCCCAACCAGCAGAAACAGCCGATAGAGCGCATTAATTTATAATAATAATAATAACTTTATTTTACGAAGGTGACATATAAGACATAGTATTGTCATGACAAAAACATACCTTATTTTCATACACATTCAAACATTAAAACAAATTCATATTTAACATATAATTACAAAACAAGCACACAGTAAATGTAATAATGATAATAATAATGATAATGGCAATAATAAGAAGAAGAAGAAGAAGAAGAAAAAGAAAACTAATAAGAAGAATAAGAATAATAATATTTTTCTCAATAAAAAAACAATAACAAAGCATCGACAGACAGCAATAGAAAATAGAAATTATGCACAATGCATTGATACACTCATAAAAAAGTTACATTTTTATATAAAAATTCTCCATATACAGAACAAGTATAATTATTTGCTAACAACATCAATTTTAATATAAATTTTCTAATTTTTAATAAATATATCTATATCAGTATTATATTTGTGATATTTGTGTTACATCTATTTGACTTGTTCAAGTAAATATGTTTTATATGCTCGTTTGAATGATGGTAATGAAGATTTATTTCTTAATTCCAATGGTAAATTGTTCCATACGATTGTGCAATAATATGTATATGTATCTTTGTAGTATTTTGTTCGTGGTTTTATTGGCAAAATTAGATATTTGTGCATAGCTGACCGTAATTTGTGGTATTCATTGTTTGAAAAGGTTAATAAATCTTTCATATATGATGGCACCAAATTGCAAACGGTTTTATATATTTGTATAGCAGTGTGGTATTTTACTCTGTCATTAAATTTCATCCAACGTAATGTTTAAAAAAGTTCTACAGATGCAGTCCTTGAAGGTTTATTAAGAATTATTTTAGCTGTTCTTTTTTGTAGAACAAATATCTTGTTTATATACGAATTGTTTGGTTTTCCCCAAATAGTACAACAATAGTCAAAAATAGGTAAAATATATGCATTATAAAACATTTCTTTTATTTCATCACTGAGAAAGTATATGATGTGTTTTAATAATGTAATTTTACTGTTCAGCTGTTTGCAAACGTGATCTATTTGATTATGATAATTCAAGGTTCGATCAACATAAATACCTAAGATTTTCTTCCTACATACATTTTCTTAGTCATTTCCATTGATATTGATATTAAGTGGACTAGAAATGGTTATTTTATGACGAGTCCCGATCAACATACATTTTGATTTTTTTGTATTCAGTGACATTAAGTGAACACCATTTATTTATACTATTAAGTTTAAATTGCAGTTCAGTTTGTATATCGGATGTATCAATTCCAGATTCATGTAAAGTGGAATCATCAGCATAAAGATCTATATTTATATTAGGGCATACAAATGCGATGTCGTTTATATATAACAAAAATAGTAACGGCCCAAGTATTGACCCCTTTGGAACACCAGATTTGATCGATAGCTTTTCAGATTGTATGTTCCCAAATGTTAACAACTTGTTTTCAGTCAGTTAAATAGGAATTGAAAAGTTTAATTGAACGTTGTGAAAAGTGATATAGTTTTAATTTTCTGAGTAAAATGTGAAGGTCTACGAGGTCAAAGGCATTTCCTAGGTCTAAAAATACCGAACCAATCAATTAACCACTATCTATTTCTTTTAGCCATGTGTCTGTTAGTTTAATAAGAGCTGTATGGCATGAGTGATGTTTTCTAAAACCAGATTGAGCATAATGAATAATTTAGTGGTCTTAAACTAGGACACTCGTATGAATAGTTCGGTTGCACACAAGCTAACAGCGAAGGCAGAGTGTGAACAACGTTTGAAGTAGTAATTTTAATAAATTGACTTTTTAGGAACTGTTATCATAATACATAACCTTTGCGATACACATGACAAACAACATCTTAAATTAAAAGGTAAGAAACGGGGATGAGCTTTTGCTGTTTAGAAGAAGGAACTTTCGTTTTTTCGGTTGACTGACTATTTGCCTGGGAAGAAAAGAAGTAGTTCTCTTAGCCAAACAGCCCTTCCACATGAGTTTCATGAAATTTTTAGAAATCACGAAGCCCTAAGTGAAGGAGCTCAGTGACGAACATTAAAATGGGTGGATCCGCATGGCATTTTCTGAGAGTTGAATCTATTTCGACCTCATCATAAACAACAAATGAGACGTGTCGTGGCAAAATCGGGCTTAATTTATGTGCGTAATGTGTCGTCCCGGATCAGCATGTGCAGTCCGCCCAGGTTAATCCAGGACGGCACTTCCGCCTTTATGTTATTTTCTGCTTCAAGGAAGTCTCTTTTAAACATAAAACCACTGTTGCGGACTGCACAGGCTAATCACTTTACGCTCGTGCATTAAGCCCGGGTTTCCCCTGATACGCCTCAAATATATAATTATATAGATAGCTTTCCTGGACGTTGGTTAGTAATAGTGTGTGAATGTGATTACAAGCCGGCAAGCTGGTCAAAACGTACCAAATTGTGGTCAAAACGTACAATGTCCTTGGTCAAAACGTACCTACAATTAGTCAAAACATACCTTTGACAGGCTTTGTTTATGACATCTTTTCTCATTATGTTAGATCTCAAATTCATATTGAACAGATGCTTATATGCCTATGTTAATTAGCAGTTTGGTCAAAAGCAAGAATTTAGAAAAAAAAACAAACAACATTTAAATAAGGTGTAAGAACTTATTATGCCTTTCATTAATTTCAAAATGGGTTTCATGAACAGTTACTTTATTTTGGCTAGATGTATTTAATTACTTTCAAATTGTATCATATCACAGGGAAGACCTCAAATGAATAAACAAAAATAATAGTGAAATAACAAATACAAACATTTTAAATTTTGTATGGCATGTTTGTATTGCGTCAAGAGCAAGGTTAAAGGTTACCATATAAAAGTTGCCCAAATCCCATATATCATCGATTTCAACAATATCTGTGAAAAAAAACAAACACGAACATATTTATATTATGCAGTAATTACACGATATATGGTAGATAGATACATGACCATTCGTATAATTGCCAGAGACTATATACACTATGTTACACAATTTAAAACACATGTATTGTTACAGTACAAATATAACTTAAAAACATGCATAAATATTGGCTATACAAAGCAAATGTTTATATTTAATACACAAAGTTGTGTGTTAAACAAGGTCACTTAAAACTGATAAAATTCTGCTTTATTAAGCAACAATGCATTTTCTTGTATAAACACCCATCATCCTGTGTGATTGAGAAGTATAATAGGGGGCATCCTCTCCACTGGAGAAAATGGCCTTAATTGATTAAAGCGTTAATTGGTATGTATGTGACACTTAGTGTTGACAATAAACAAGATACGGGTAGGTGTGATTTGGTCCTAATACCGGGGTAATTAGACGTAATCTATGGATTCTAGATAGCAAGTTATTTGTGTAAGAAACAGAATTCATGATATTGACATATTTATAAAAAGTATAAAATATGAAGAAAAAAAACTTAAAATGAATGTAAAATGATGAAATGTAATAGTGAACTCATATTTATAACTACGTTGTGATTTAGCGGTTACCCCCACAATAAACATGTGCGATGGAAAGCAAGTATATTTCTCAAAAATATATCATTAGTAGCTACTTACTCAAGCCAACCATTGACAGAACCTACTTTTTGTATATAAAAAAATCAAACAAAATTAACAAGTAGAGTAAGAAAACCTTCATCAATTTTCGTTTTATTTGTCTTAAGGTACACAAAAAAGACGCAAAATGCGTTCCTATAATCATTTATTTAAAAATTAATTACATCGTACTGACATTCAACTTACCAAGTCAACATACTTACCAGCCTGAATAACAAAATATAGTTATTTGCCCTTAAATATATGACATCATATTCTGTTTCACCACATTGTTCGTTTTGACTTATATGTTTGTACGTTTTGACCATTTTTTGGTACGTTTTGACCAAGAAAAACATCGTACATTTTGGTCATGATACGTTTTGACCATAATTCCAAGGCCTTATAACGCGATGACGTACATACACTCCAGGGTAAGGGTTCGGTGCTGTTGCTGGTTCGAGCCGCGCTCTCCGGGATCGTGTTCTTTGTGGCGCACGCCCTCTACACGGTGCTCTTCATTATCCGGAAACACAGCCGGGTGGACTTCACGCAGAAAGGTACGGGCTTTGCTCTGTATACCGGAAGTATAGAGGTAACCGGTTGTCACGTGTTACATATGTTTATTATAGAAATGACTGTTAATACACATCTTGTAATTTTATCGCATATATTTTTATATCAAGCACCGTACCCACACTGCAATGATTTTATGTGTTTTTCCACTTAATATAAATTTTTTTATCCAGTTATATATATAACCGCAGAGCTTCTTTATTAAGCAGGGTGCTCGGTCAACGGTTGTAACCGAAGTCCCAAGGGTTTACTAGTTAGTGTGTTACAAAGGCTATTAAGCAGGGTGCTCGGTCAACGGTTTTAACCGAAGTCCCGAGGGTTTACTAGTTAGTGTGTTACAAAGGCTATTTAGGTACACATGTATATCATTTGGCAAACCCATTGCTGTTCAGCACGTCATAAAGTAATTACCGATGCTGAGCGTTCTCTGGTTATAAAATTCATTTAATAGTCTTCCTATTACAAAGTAGATTATTCATTTGAATGGAATCAACCTATCAACCTTTCTTAAACTTAATCATATAAATGTACGCTAAGCTTAGATCAGAAACAGTTTTCGAAATGTTTAGTTTAACCCTATTTATTTAAGCTCGATTGTGTCGATAGCCTGAGGCTTATTGAGACCTTTTTTAGTCTCTTTCCTGGGTAGAACCAGTACGTGGTGTCTTAAGAACGATCACTTGACCGCTCCCCGAGTGTGGATCAAACTCACAGCCTCCTGATCACAAGGCGGACATCATATCCATAACACCACTGCGACCTTTGTTATCATAATTATGCCCCCATCGAAGATGGCGGGGTATATTAGTTTGCTCATGTCGGTCGATCGGTAGACCACTTTCGCTTCTGCTATATAAGTCCAATAGTGTTCATCCGATTAACCAAACTTCATGAAAATGTTTATCGGAATAATATCTCAGTCAAGCACGATGATCAGCCGAATCGCCCCAGGAATTATTGAGTTGTGGCCCTTGAATTATCTTAAAATGTTTCAGCGGGGTTCCGCTCTCTAAGTCCAACAGTTTTTATCTTATCTTCACCAAACTTAATGACAATGTTTGAGGTTATAATATAATCGCCAGGTTTGATGGTCAACCAAAACACCCCAAAAACTGCAGAGTTATTGCCCTTGATTTATCTTAAATTGGCCTTTTAGCAGTTTCCGCTCTCTATGTGCAACAGTTCTTTTCCGATCATCACCAAACCTGATATTTTCAAGATTGCGTTTAAGCTATTAGGCGCATAACTGATTTACAAATATAACTCTTGATATTAAATTGACTATTACAGGAGTAAACCATGTGGATATCAACGTGAAGGGCACTGGTTTTATGAGTCAGATAGTTCGTCTGTTCCTGACAGGTTTGAATACGCAGTCGAAACTTGACGAAATTTCCTCTAATCTTGGTGAGTATGCGAGAGTGTCAGAAATCTTATTATGAGAAAATATATTGTAAACTGATCTTAGAAAACTGGCCCTGTGTTCACAAAGGATTAACTGCAGGATCAAGATCAATTTTAGCTGATCTTGATCTTCTAGCTCAAATGAACGGAATGTCACAAATATTTTAGTTTCGAAATAACTTTTCTTCTTGACAGAATAATACACTTTTTTGTTAAGTTTTGGTTTAAAATATTTATCTCATACAGAAAATATATGCTGAGAGGAGTTCATTATAATGTAAAATATATATTTGTCCAATTATTAAAGCTGATCCAGATATTTAGTGAACGCCATTTTTGAGCCTGATCCTGAAATATCTGGCTCAAGTTCATCTTGAACCTCAAAATCAGGATCAACTAGTTTTGTGAACACGGGGCCTGATGTTAACGAATGAATCACCTTGGTTAGAAACAAACCTCACCACACTAACTTTTAAACTAATGGACTTGTTCACATATGTTGTTGTTTTTTGAAATGTCATTAAACATCTAAACTGCAAAAACATAGCATTTGGACTTAAAACCCCAAATATAATACATCAATAATAGCATAAAAAGTGATAAAAGTGGGTGCCTCTACTGGGGCTTGAACATACGACCTCGAGATCAAGTCCGTGACCTTAACCACTCGGTCTGATATTAATACATAATGACGTATATTTGTGTCGCCTGAAAAGACAACATATAGGTGTAACTTTTGGTTGCGTCGGCGGCGGCGTCCCCTTCAGTTTGTGCACACAATAACTTGAGAAGCTTTTTGTGCTATTATTATGAAACTTTATGGGAGTGTAAAAAGGCATAATAGGAAGGTTAAGTTTGATTTTCGGCATAATTGCTCTTATCGTACTTGAGTTATGCCCCTTTAAAAAATAAGGCTTGTGCAGACAATAACTTAAACAGTTTTCGTTCAATCGTTATGAAACTTTGTGGAAGTGTTAGTAGGCATAAAAGGAAAGTAAAGTTCAGTTTTCGGCATAATTGCTCATATCGTACTTGAGTTATGCCCCATCAGGCGACACATCCGACTCGCGAAGTTCTAGTTTGACGATACACGTGTTCAACGAATTCAATTCTTATTCGATCGTTTCGCGTTACAAACACTTGTAATTGTATCCATATTAACTGATCAGTAATGATAACCATCACGTTATTTCCATCAAATTTTATTAGGATAGTTATTTTGCCTCTTTCTATATAATATTCTTTTATTTTTGGAATTTGTGCAAAACTTGAATGTCAGTTGGCCACTCTGTGTATACTAGTAGGTCCCTTTAACCAAACGTATATTCCATCCATATTAGCAAAAGAAAACGCATTGCATTAACAATTTACATATTTTTTTATATAGAAATGTGTTAAGTAGTTAACATCAGGACTGAATTGCTCAAACATTAAAATTGCATCCTAAAGTTAACGTGGCCTTAGCCCAGTCAGAGATTAAAGTTTGACCTTTGGGTCCATCAACTGCCCAGATACTGTTAGCCGGGTGCGAAACTCTTTCAGACTGCCTGCCGAACCCGAAGCCTGTGGAACGGAAGTACTACTTGTACGTGTTCGGCATCTATGCCATCGTGCTTCTGCTGATCATCATGGACGCGTACGCCCTGCGCTTGCGCAGGGTCACTGCGTCCTTCTTCTTCCGGAAAGTGTGTTATTACGCGCAACTAAAGACATTTTCATGCTTTGACACTTAAAGTTTTAACTAGAAAAATATTTAACTCAAAAAATATTTAAGGCGATGAATAAAAAAAAAATATTTAAGGCGATGATTTTTTTTTAAATATTTAAGGCGATGAAATAAAAAAAATATTTAAGGCGATGAATTTTTACGCATTGCACGCATTGTATATTGCTCTAGAGTTTTAGTAAGTTATTTGTAGTTCTATAGATCTTACCGCACCGAAGCTTTGCAGACCTTTCAGTTTTGCCTCAAATAATTTAAGCTTCTCCCGAGCTATTGTATATAACTTGATTGTGTTGCTCATTTTTTAGCGCGAGAAACAACGTGTCCTGTACCTGTATAATACGCTGATGAAAAAGCGGAAGTGTTTCCTTCGGGACATGCGCAGGAAAGTTATGAAAAAAGCAAAGAAAATGAAACTAGGGGTAGGTAACATTTACAAAATTGATATACTTAATCCCATAATCCTTCATAGTTGTTAAAAAGACAGTGAAATATGCTTTGTTAGATGCTATGTAAGAAATAAGGTGAGAACAATGAGTGAATTATCCAGTTTCCACTCATGTGTTGCAGAAGCGCAGCACACTGATGTACGCACTGGGACGGGTGTTACCCTTCATGCGGCTGTTTAAGTGTGGGAGGGGCAAGTGTCTGATCTGCGAGGAAAGGGAGAACTTCGCTTTCGTTAAGTGCCAAACGCCGCGGTGTAACAGCGTGTACTGCAAAGAGTGCTGGATGGATGTTAAGGTACGGACAGACTTGTAGTGTAGTCTTATAGACGAAAATGTTCTTTCCGTACAAATGTCCGTTTCGTAGCCATGTTCGTTTCGTAGCCATGTCCGTTTCGTAGCCATGTCCGTTTCGTAGCCATGTTCGTTTCGTACGTAGACAAATGATTCAAGACTATTATGGTATATGGTATTTGTTTAAGCCTGTCAAAACAGTAAGGTGTTCATCTTTACCAGTATTCAGGTGAGTTCATTGGATCATCCTAGCCCTCTTGTTGTTGTTGTTTTTTTATAATTAAGGCATATCTTTATTTTGTAGTTTTAAGTACATCATTACGTGGTAACCTGTGACTACATTTTGCAGGAGAAATGCTACGCCTGCCTACCCCTGACAGAGTTCAGTTCCACCGACACCGACCTCAGGGATTCGTCGGCTGATGATGAGATATGAGATGCTGGGCATCTAATGTGTTATCTTATGTTTACCGTTTGTGTTATTATATTTCAATCACTTATAATATGTGTGCTAATAAACATTGAATTAATAAACATGTTTTATTTTTATTGTTTATTTTATGCTTTCCGGTGGTTTATGAGGAAATATCAGTGAAATTAAATTGTTAATGGAACTACTTTTTCACCGGAAAAAAATACCAAAATAAAACATTTTTAAGCATACAATAAAAAGACAATTTGTTGGTTTCGGTAGTATATCGATTTTTGATTCACTCGTTATCATAGAAAATATAAATTCCTATTATCACTGGTGAATTACAATCGATATTCTACAGAAACCAGCACACATCCTATATATATATATTGCTTTTCTTCTGTGCGCGTGAAATCCATTTAATGTCATTGTCTTGATTATAAATTTTACTATAAATTTCTTTAGTTGCGTTTAAGTTATTATAAAATGACAAAAAAACTTAATGTTATATTAAATCAGTAAAATACACATTCAGTTGTCAGCTGTTTAGTGACAATAAGTAAATGTACTAATAATCGAAAGTATTAAATTAGTAAAATACACGTTCAGTTGTCAGCATTTTAGTGACAATAAGTAAATGTTACATTGTAGTATTAAGCAACAGTAGTTCGTTCTAAGTTCATGTAGATAGTACAGTCCTCACCATTATAACCCGTGTCTCGCATGCAATAGTTGTTAAAGCCGCAGTCCATAGAATATAATTCAATACATTTTAAATTGGCATTAGTTCTGATGAATGAGAATGACGTTTATTCGACTGAAAACTGTTTCTTATTTACGACAAGCATGTTATAATGTCTATGTTCGAAAACGCTTGGTACGAACGAATACACACTAATGTACATGCTGATTTACTCCAGAGGCATCACCAGCTAACGCATACCATAAAATGTTACCAAAACCTTACTATTTTACCGATTTCATTGCGTTTTTTTTTGTATTTTGATCGGTAAGATGTCAATTAGAAACAATTTCTGCAAATTTGTATTTTATTTTTATGAACATATTTCTGGACTTCTGCTTAAACAGTAATTTAAGCAATTTTCTTAGCACATGCAAATAAATCGTTGACAACAAATACCGTTTCACGTAATTTAGTGTAATCCAGTCAAGCTGCTAGGATCGCATGCATTTTAATTACATATTACTTATAATTATTGCAATTAATGAAATATATGTATTTACAACATAACACTAATCATTCTAATGGCATTCATTATATTTTGCATTGAAAATCACCATCGGTTACGCAATACTTGTTGAGTGATTATACTAATTTTATAGGAAATGCATCTTCATAATTATACTGGATGAAATGATCGGACAATGTTAACACATTGAAACCATCTAACAAAAAAGGTTTCACAAAATAAAGGCCCAAACATTTTTGTGGAATTTTTGTGCCTTAATAATGCTGATATATATTTCTTTTGCACAATATTAGTGTTGTTATTGAACCGCTTTTTAAAACCGAATTACGATTTCTGGATGTTAAACAGAAACCTAACAATAAACAACTATCTTGACATATATTCCTATTACAAAACGATCACGAAATTTATTGCAGTAAAGGTTATACAACACTTGTCGAACCCATCTTAAACCGGTTGTACCAAATAATCGATTACAACATCTGCGTACAAATGGTCTTTAATATCTCTTGTGAATTGTTCATCGGTTAAATGTAATCATTCTTTCTGCACATTTCGTGCGTTGTTAATCATTTATGACACCATGTAATAGCACTCACAAAAGCTCTACATACTTTCAATTGCGCGGGAAAACGGCATTCGTTGGCCAGGACAAGCGCCTCGTTTTCCCAACCAAGTGCGTATATAAGTCCAGCAATCCTGGGTGTTGCACGAGTCAGTCCCTGCACAACTTTACATCTCGGTCATGATGTGGTTCATACTAGCATTGGCGTCCGTGATGGCGCTTGCCTCAGGTATGATATTTTTTATTAAATAATGTGGACATTTAGTATATTTGAATGAAATGTTTTGTCGTATTATACCAGACACATACACATTACTGATGTTATAGTTAGCTGCAAGACCTGGCGACTTTTCATAATCAAACTCTTGTTATATATATTAAATTAAACAATTTGAAATATTTCTAACAAAAGCCATTTCTGTATTTTTTCAAACGTATAAACAAAACAGTTTAGTTTGTCGAATTGTGTGTTGTTAAATAATGGAGATTAGACACCACAACTACAGCTTCAAAAACAACTGTAATAATTTCAACTGTTTGTTGACTGGCATGGGCAGCGGAATGACATAATGGAAACAAACAAAATAAAAAGGCAAGTTTACATCTCTGTTATTTATACCTACTGTTACACACGCTTCATTGCATACAAAGTTGTCCCAGAGTGACATAAGGACCACACAAACAACACAGAAGCATAACATCTCTAATGTTTATTTTTCTGTATGTGCTGTTGAAAACACTTTATTGAACATTGCTTACGGAATCATATAACCGCAATTAATATCTACTAATTGTTGCGTGCCAGGACTTCCGGAGAGCCGGATCCACTACGGGACGCCGACCAGCACCGCCACCTACCCGTTCATGGCGCACCTGGAGGCGCGCCAGCTCATCTTCTTGTGGTCCGGCATCTGTGGCGCCGTCATCACCGGAAATAGATACGTCGTCACCGCCGCGCACTGCGTCGAGTAAATATTTTTTCGCAGACCCTATGGTCGTATTCTAGAAACATCTTTTAGTAAAATCATATACTTTATCCTTAAAATGGTCATTTTTCTTTATTCCATGTTGAAATATGAAGTTCTGCTACGTATTCACTAATCATGAGCTTAAACTTCTATTTATTTAACTTATTTAAAATATAATATGACATCATTTGGAACTTAAGGTTATCTTAAGATGTTTCTGAAATCTGGCCCGTGGAACCGTATTCACAAAGTTCCTATGGAAAGTATAAGTAAATTCTTAAATTCATAAACTTTCTTAAGTCTGTAGCTGTTTCGTGTATATTTTGTTTACATTAACATGTATTTAACTACTAGTAAATGTGCTTAAATATGGAGTATTTTACCCTTCTTTAAATAGAGATCATTCGAAATCACATGGAAAATTTCAACTGCAATTTAAGTACAAATTAATTTAAGATTTGCCTTAGGAGCTTTGTGAATACCATGTATTATTGTATTTTAAGTAGTCGCCGAGCATTGTTGTAAGACTATTCACGCCTGTCGGTTGGTTATTTTGAATATATCGGGAATCGCAATTGGCATTCTTTAATATTATTTTAGAGAATGTTTGTTTGTTTTCGGCGTGATAACGCGACCAGAGAAAGTAACAACTACAGTATTTGAGCTTTTTCAGGAACGATATGGGTCAGTGATTATATGAGCTACCCGCAATTCTTTTGGTAAATTAAGATACTTGGCAATTGAAATTCAAAGTAAAGCATCTTTTTTCCTATAATACGTAAGTCTTCTTAAGATTATCTATACCTTATGGTTTTCTTTCAATATATCACAATTTAAGTACATACTTATGATTACAATGGAGGTGATACCAATAAGAAATTGAAATTCTCCAACTCCTGCGAACACTTACAGGGGCCGGGGAAGCGGTGACGTCAGAATCGTCGTCAACAAGGGCCTGTCCAACGAGGCTCGCGTATCTGTGGAATCCATCACCATGGTAAGGTTCCAAATGGATACGTTGTCTAAAATTAAGTAATACTAAATTTTGTTTTCATTGCATTTTATAATGACAGGCTATTGCGGAACTTTCACAGCTGAAGAACCTTAACGTGTAGGTGATCGTAAAGTATGGAATTTTGGCTGCGATAAATTTTGGCAGAATTATGCCCCTTTGTCTTTTTTCAACATTAGAATACACACTTCCCGAAATTTTGTGGACTCAACTCCTTTTTAACTGCTTTGTGGATTTCGCTCAAACTTTCACAGCTGAAGAGCCTTAATGTGTATAGGTGATCGAAAAGGAAGGAATTCTGGCTATGACCAATTTTAGCCGAATTATGGCCCTTTGTAATTTTTTTCCACTATAGAATATATGATATAAAATAGTTTTAGTTATTCATAAAACGGGTTACCGGTATTGTTTAACCACATAAAAGTTACAGAATTCCTGGGTGTTAAATTGTATGCCTCGGCAGTTTTGTTTGTAATTAAAAAACGGAGAGCTCACATAGATCCCTGGGTCAGGTCCCATACTGCCTGCATTACGCACTCGCCGTATGAACAGAAGGGAAACTTATATTTGTTGGCATGAGCCTTTAAGACTAAACAATCTATTGTCACTTCTTCACCAGCACGAGAGCTACGGAAGCAGCGCGTTCCCCGGGGCCTACCCGAACGACGTGGCGGTGCTGCGACTCGCCGCCAACTCGGTGATCGGTGCCGGTCACCCCGTCCCCCTCGCCAAACCCGAGGACGGGGACCGCACCGGGCAAACTTGCAAAATCATGGGTTGGGGACTAACAGGTGAAAATAACGAAATAGATTTTGACGGGACAGAAGATACGCTATTTTAAAATTTAGCTTTTCAATTTTTCTGTCTGTGGTTAAGATCCATGTTGTGTGTTTAAATTGTTGTTTCTAACTCGTTTTCACGTATCATTAATACGGAAGAAGAACATGAAAAGAATATATGACGATCTATCGGTAATAATTGTATTGACAAGCATGAGTCACATTCATTGTATATTTAAGGATATCCTAAGTTATTTTGAAATCCCTGTGTCTTGTCACCCTTATTGACGTACGTGATAATATACCGAACCAAAGGAATAATTTAAAGTGATATCCTTTTAATTCGCTGAATTCTAATGATGACTTTAAACCTTCAGTTGGTTTGGTATATAATTTTCACTTCCTCGCCAGAGAGCGGAAGTGCGAGCTCGGTGCTGCTGGAGACGAACGGCAAGATCCTGAGCAGTGCCGAGTGTGCCAACTACTGGACCACCAATTACAACCACAACGTGCACATCTGCATCGACAACAAGAACTCCGGCGCGTGCAACGTAAGAATTTTATATGTTTTGAAATATGTTATAAAAACCGGCTCGTAAACGACCCATGTCGGAACCGAATATAATGTGCATTCATTCTGAGTGTACTGGTATTATAACTGTAACTGGCCCGCTGGGAAAACCGTTCCGATATGTGAGTCACTGTTTTCTGAGACGACCTTTTTGCAAACATATTTTTTAATTGGTTTTCACTCTTAAAATGTCAATTTGACAAATTCATCTAAAACTTACAATCGCATTTTTTTTTTATCCGACTATGAGCTTTAACAGTGTGACGTAACTGTGATATCATGTACAATTGTATCTATAGGGTGACAGCGGCGGTCCGATGGTCTGCAACAACCAGCTGGCTGGAGTCACTTCCTGGGGAATGAGCGGCTGTAACGTCACCTTCCCGTCTGTATACACCAGGTGAGTGTCAACCTAATACTCCTCACAGTGTTCTCCACAGCTTGCCAACTATATTTTGTACCAGGGGAGATTACTGCGGGGAATTGAGTTGTATAAAGTGGTGTTACAGGCTTGCATCGATTAGGAAAACATTTTGTTTCGTTTAACACAGTAGAACTTTTAGATGGTGGGTGAAATAAACCCACATTGGACGAACTTTTAAAAAAGGATTTGGAATGTTTTCAGGCTCTCGGTTTATGGAAAACATCGCAATTAGTTTACTGAAGGAGGACACATACTTTAGGATAAAGGCAAAACGTGTCACGGGAAACCATCTATATATAAACATTTATAAATGAATCAGCTGTATATAATAACACATGGTGAACTATTCCCTATCTACAATGCGAATTTATATCATTGAATCATTATTTTGTTTAACGATTGATTAATAAATATCCTTGTGTCATTATTATGCTACATTCCGCCATACTCCGCCTAGCTGATCATTTTATAATTTATAAACAATTGCAAATGATAACTGCTCGTTGAAATCAATTTGTTTGATCACTTATAAAATGAACAATCGTGTGTTACATGTATACGAGACTCAACATCTAATTCACTTTATTTTAGGATCTCCAACTTCAATGACTGGTATAACAGCAAGACCACCCTCCGCTCCCACCAGGTTCCTGTACCAGTCCTCTACTGAAATAACCAAACTGGCCCTTCGAGTACCATATGTCGTTTGGTGTTGTACAATATAGATGTGAAACAATAAATATAGTTCAAAACAATACGCTGCCTATGTATTTAAACTTGTCATTATGAACATCTTTTTACGTCCTCAATCGCATTAAATTGTATTAATATACGATCTGATAACGGCCTATACTGGTGAAGTACATAAATCCAGACACTTGCTGGTTTTGGGGTGATTTCTCTGGCTAATTGCATCAAACGAAAATAAAAAAGTGAAACATATTATGTTAGGTTAACTATAAAGCTTTGGTCAAAATCTTACATGAAACTGCCATCTAAAAGTAACTGAATTATGTGTTGAAATAAAACCTGTAACAAGTATCAAATTATAGATGGACAGTACCTAAATCCGGACACTTTTTCAGCTTGATCTTCAGAATTTTTGTAATCCTTCCTTTGTTTACCTTGTTCTGGTATTTACTATGAAATGTGCTCTATAAAGCTTTAATTATGGGAGATACTGTTTTAATTTCAATCCCCCACGTGCAAATATTTACATCTGTAAGGACAAATAACAATAGTTAGAAAATGAATTAATACACAATTGATTCTGTTGAAACTTAACTTACGTTGATGAGACATGCACATGCATGTATATAAACTACAGAAGTATAGGTCTTTATCATACAAACACTTTTTTTAAGTGTCTGGATTTAAGTACTGTCCGCATTTACGTATTTTGCTAGTACAGTATTCTATTTCTGAAATTGCGGTTTTCTTAAAATGTTTATATCTCAAGCGAGCAGGGTGATCGCTGTCGCGTTCAAATTTGTGGACATTTCAAAAGTAGATAAACACAACAGTTTTATGACAGTGATGAAGTCTATCAATAATCAACGACTGGAGAAATTCCTAATGAATAGTAATGATACTTGAATCGTGAACATGCAATGTTATACTTTTCACACTGTGGAATACATGTTTTCTACTTTAACTTTAAAGACTAAAAAAGCAAGGCTCTGATTGGTTGGCTGAGAGGCAATTTCGTTAAATCATCTCCAATCTGACGCTACTTTATTTGCCGCTGACTAGATCTGATGACTTCTCATTCAGGGTCACGTTGAGATGACCTTTTCAGGAGCCAATCAAAGTGTGGCCTTCAAAATGTTGTGGTATGACTTTATATATAGACCACAAATACTCTGTACACAATTTACGTGAACGTTGGATGTTTAGTCGCCAAAGGTGGCACTTTATTCATTGTTATTCACATGAAAATCAACTGTAAATGATTTATTCCCGAAGATCAGGTGAAAATGTGTCACTTTTCAAAAACCGTGGCCAAACTTTGTTGCGCAACAAACAATTTCATTGGGCACAGCAGGGCTGATATTTTATTGTTCGGAAGGTCAAC
The DNA here is from genome assembly GCA_027627225.1 of Congeria kusceri. Lineage (NCBI taxonomy): Eukaryota > Metazoa > Mollusca > Bivalvia > Myida > Dreissenidae > Congeria > Congeria kusceri. The sequence continues at coordinate 47,628,490 of CM051036.1, read as the reverse complement.
TGAACGTGACCTGTGATACGATGACTTCAGATCCTAACAACGTAAGGATTTGATTTTAATGAGATTGGCTGAAAGGTTACCAGACGATGAGATTCTATTGGACTTATTAATACGGTGCTCTTGGTCTATTTTCTTCCTGACATTTGATTCGATTATTTAACAAGTACATTTAAGTCAAAGTAGGCTTAAACTGTTTTGCTGATAATCCAACCCCTAACAACGTCTTTTGGTTCAGTAACTGCAATTCTTATGTTAGCACGTACGGATATTGGATACTGTAGCTTTTCTAAATGAAAAGTCAACGAACATCGAACATCTGCATTTTGCTGTAAACAAATATCTGCTGCAACATGATTGAAGAATAAATATCCAACATGACTTAATGACATTTGTTCGAATCAGGTTGAACTATACCGAACTCTGGTTGTCATCTCAAACAAAACAACACAGTAAACAATAAAAACACAACAACTAAAAATAATTACCCATTAATCCATAGTGCCACAGTATATCTTTATGATACATTCTGGAACAAGTTAACAAGTCAATAATGTCCCATTTGCGGTTTTGCGTAACCCAATTTAAATTATATATATTAAAAGTAGGCCTTTGCTATTCAACATAATTGTCCAACATATTAAATTGGTGTAAGCAGCGTTGATTTTTCTAAGGAACCTCTTATTTCCTGTAATTGTTATGACTTATTAAGTTATTAGTCATTTATTTGGAATTGTAAAAGATATTCTCACTTTTGATTACGTCTCTAATAATATTATTTTAATAAAAATATGTTACAGATGTGATGAAAACATGCAACATATAACATGCTTTCATACCAATAACATATATACGGAACATTACGCTAGTCAATTGTTCCATGAGTATGTATTTGTCGAGTGGCTTGTGTGATACGAAATAGCGCAAGCCACGAGACTAATACATACTCTTGGAACAATTGACTAGCGTAATATTTCTTTTATTATATACCACGATAAACTTCAAATGTGCATTTACGTTATTTTATTTGTTCAAAAACTACAATTTTGATTAATCATTGTATGTATAGATTATATCTGTTTACATCTATGATGACGTCATTAAAAAGTAGTCCGGCTAGTATGGTAATACGGGATCGGAAAAATAGCGAGTAGCATAATACGGGATTTTTGTCTGTCGACATGTATTTCACCGATTGATAAAGCATGTATTGTGTTAAGATTTTAAACAGGTATATAATAAAGAGCTATATTGTTTTAAGTTTGCATTCCCTTAAATTCTCCCGCGCAAAAAAATAAAATGTCCAATAGAATAATGGTATTAAATTTTACCGCTACATAATTAACGTATCGCGCCAATTGTCTAGCTTTTCATAGGTCCACATTTACAAGAATTATAGGTCAAAAGTGATCTTAGACAGCTACGCCGTAAAAAAAATCCCACAACACTGCCCATAAAAGAGTGGGTGCAAAATCCCCAAAATATAGAGGACAGATTTGTAGCCAAGTTTTGAATACCTAAGGCAAATTTAATATTGGTATAACACAGTTCGCACAAAATTAAAGCTTTCGTATATAAGCAACCTTATTAACATTATTTTTTATGTTATTAACATGTTATATAGCAATACATTTGTCGTTTTGCAACGATGTACATGAATACACTTGATTACGTTCGAGTGGTTTCTCATACACAATAGGCCTGCACTCTATAAATAGACAATGCTTCTAGCCAATATCGCCAGTAAACGAATTTATCCTCGGCTGCAATCTTATTAAAATTAAATCCTTAAATACGCTCGCATTAGGATCTGAGGACGACCCGTAGAAGCTCATCTTCTGACAACTTTTCAGTCAGCCAATCAGAGCCTTGCTTTCATTGTTTTGAAAGTGACAGTGAAATTAACTTGGATCCCAACATGTAGTTATTAAACATTAATTCATATTTTTACCATGTACACACAATTTTAGAGTAAATTTGTGGGATATACGCCAAAAAAGAACAATGTGTCGTATAAATATGCAATATTCCATTGTGTGCTATTCGGATCTAGTTGTGCATGCAATAGAATAAGTAAATTATACAAAAAAAAACAAAAAAAAAACAACACAACTGATCAAGTAAGATCTACAAGGTTTTAAATATGTATGTTCAAGTTCAATTTACATTTCTTATTTGCAAAATTACCAAAGACGCCAAATATCTTTTTTTTTTAAAGATAAGTCTCCCGTTAAACTTACTCAGACGCGTATTTCAACACATCTGAATACTAGTAAAGTAGCCCACAATTCGTATTTATTAAATAATGTTTAATAAATATTATGCCGTATAAACTTATTTCCACACTGACGATATTCCTTGTAAAGCAAACAAGAAATGTCTTTAAAAAAGACAATCGGCGTTGACATCAATATTGAGATATCATTTTTACCCTCAACATAATACAAAAGGGCCAAAATGGGCTTCTCGGACCCCAGATTTTTCGGCACCACCTATATAAGGAGACTTCTCGGACCCCAGATTTTTCGGACATTATAAGAAAACTGCTCGGATCCCAAAATTAATTTGTGATTAATTCAATAATTATTAATATTTGTACCGTGAATAAACCGATCGTTACCGCCCCATGTTTTCACCAGTGATACATGAAGAACCTACTTAATTCACGTTAACATCATTATTATATAAATTTGTCAGCCAACTTTAACAAATTAACAATGTACGAAAACAATTGCGGGAATGAATGAAAATAATTGTGTATCAGACGCATATAGTTATTCTTAAGTTATATACCCTACCTTCATCTTCGAAATTATCTATGCATAATACAGTTGATCATTTATACTGGTATCCTGTTGAAAACCAATCTTCAGAACGTTCAGCGCATTTGAAATAATGATGACTTCCATGTTTGATAACACAAACATAACATTTCATTAGACTATGGCGAGAGTGTATATCGAGAATAATTATGTTTATAACTTTATTTTGAACGCTTATGTAAACAATTATGTACATTTCAATCCCCAAAAGTATGCAACAGTTGTCGGTATTAAACCATTGCTGTAAGTTTGCATTCCCTAAAGTTAGAAAATTTGCCAAATTCTATAGGCATTCAATGTTCCCGCTGCATAGTTATCGCAAGAAATCTAGGTCAATAGTGATCTTAGACAGCAATGCCGCACAAAAACCGCTCTATACTACACGACATATTGAAAATCATACCTTGAAGTTTTAAAAATAGAATAGTGTAGTAATCTCTTGCACACATGCGCCAATATGGGCAGGGATTTCAATGCAGAGATTTTGTTTTCCAAGGCGAATATTTTCAGTTTGAAGTGAGAAACTATTTAAGCACGTCTGTGAAAGATGGCAAACAAATCAAGGACGAAGCAGTTTTGTGGGTGATAACCATTCCTGCCTCAGGGAGTCATTTGTTTAAAGATTTCATTCGTAAAGCTGCTGAACAAAGATACCATAAAATCAAGATTGTGCTCGAACCTGAGGCTGCTTCGATGTACATCAGAAAAAAGCCGATAGTTTTCACTCCAGACCTGGGAATAGGGCCATTTCAGCCTGGTCAGTGCTATATCCTGGTCGATATCGGGGCAGGCACCAGTGATATTTGCGCACACAAAGTTACACCAGATGGCAAATTGAAAGAAATTTGTGCAGCAGCCGGAGTTAAAGAGGGTGGGGAACAGGTAAACAAATCTTTATTCAATAAATTAGAAGAACTGTTCACCGCTGATGTAATGAATGCATTTAAGAACGATAACATGAGATTTCACAATCTGGAAAAAGCTCTTGAGGACATCAAGCACAAATGTAAGCCAAGCTCTGACGAAGCCGCTGTACTTCTTGTCGATGATAAACTTCTAAGACTCTTTGCCAGTAAAACAGGTAAAGACTTTGAAACGTGTTTAAATCAATCACAATTCACTGAAAAAATACAAATCAAAGATGGCGACAGGCTTTACATGAAAAAAACTGCTGTGAATTCCCTATTTGATTCTACAGTAAATACAATAATTACACATATACAAGAACAAGTGTGTCGGGCCACCAGCGCCGGACATAAGATATCTTGTATTCTGCTATCCGGCGGAATCTCTGAGTCCGAGTATGTGTACAGCAGAATAACGGAGTCTTTAAGCAGGCGTTCGAACACCACCGAGGCACTACCTGTTATACGAGCACCAAACGCTCGCAACGCTGTGGTTGATGGGGCGTTGCATATGGGGCTGAATCGAATGGGGATCGTCGGTCGAGTTTCGACATACACATATGGCTTCTACTCGATTGTTTCATTCCAAGACAGGGAACATCCATTTGATCTGAAAGTCAACTACGAAGGTGTGGCACAATGCAATGCGATTTTTCACAAGCTGATTGTGAAAGATCAAATAGTAAGGCCAGGAGAAACGTTTGTTCGAAAATCATCAGCAGTTTATTCGGAAAGTAAAAACGAAACCCGATTCACATCATTATGGAGATCATTTAAAAAAAAGACCCGAAATACTGCACTCAAGATGATCAGTGTGAACTGGAGGCTCGTATTGAAATAAAAGCTCCCCCTGAAGGCTGGCCCAATGTACTCTCCATTGTCCAGCGGTTAATAGTCATTGACAACGAGTTCCTCGTGGAATTTGTAAATGAAACTACTGGCAAAAAGTTTAATACCCGAGTAGAATATGCTTTCTAATTGTGTGTTAGAATAAGACTAATAGTCGCCGTGTAGTACAGTTGGTGTGACGAACCGTACAATATCAAATATTTATATTTAATTCATGCAAAATCAATCAACCACATAAAGATCATTATTAGATACTATAATTGTGTCGATAATCGTCGTAATTGAACAGGCTAAAATATTTTTTTAGTTTACACTCACCGTTATAAATGTAATTATAAATGCAGTTAAATGTATGATTCTCTAAAACGTCAATATGATTTTCCACATTACATTTATTATTTTTGAATGTACTTATGTACCACAATTTGAGACCAATAGTCTCAGCGCTATGATCTTAATGCACTTACTCAGAATAGTCAGATTTACATATGTGAACGTAAGAAGTGCCGCTTTGTAGATCCTGTACATTTTATATGTCCTGTACATTTTGTATATCCTGTACATTTTGTATATCCTGTACATTTTGTATATCCTGTACATTTTATATGTCCTGTACATTTTGTATATCCTGTACATTTTGTATACATTTTGTATATCCTGTACATTTTGTATGTCCTGTACATTTGTCAAATGATAAGCAATGTGATAATGAATGTGATGAGAACACATGTTTGTAAAATTCACAACAGTCGGGTACTTCACCGCTTTCATTTAGATTCAGTGTTTAAGGCTGGTGTTTAAACAACACATTTGACATATCCAACTGTTTAACTTGATTACAGTCCACACTGTTATCTTTATGATGGATACCCACGCTATTGAATGTTGATGTTTTTTTGTCATTCCAATTTTATTTCTTTTCAAACCCCAATATACATATTACATCAAATCAGTTTACAGTACAAAGTGTGTTTCACAAAGAAATTTTTATCTATACAACATAAAAAAAAGAAATAGAAAAAATGTATAATGAAGAGAAGAAAAGTTTTTGCTAAGTTTAACATGGATGGGTTCGCAAAAAAGATTAGAATGAAATAAAATGAGTCCAGCGTGACAGGAAATGTTCATACTTATTCTGTACGTGTGAAATTATTTCTTCTAATTTAATTCGTTTTCTGAGGACATTTTTAAACATATTTATTTGTGGCACACTGTTTTCATTTTTACATTTAAATATATAACATTTTGCAAACAAAATTATAAAGTTAATGCAGTATGAATTCATTTTAGTAACATTTTGAATGTTACAAAATGATATGTTAGCATAATTCAAATCTAGCGTATCTCCCATGCCCAACATGTCCTGTATAAATTTTTGAAGGCATGTCCAAAATATTTGTACGTATTGACATTCCCAAAACATGTGGATATTTGAATCAGGATACATTGAACAAAAATCGCACAAACTTGAAGACTTTATTTTGCATTTATGCAACAAGGTGTTGTTCGGAATAATTTGCATTAAATATTTATATTGAAAGCTTCTCAATTTAGTATCAATAGATAATTTTAAAGGTTGAGTTAAAATTAATTTTGAACTAATTTCTTCCAAATTTAGTAATAATTTCCATTTATTTATTTGTTTAAAATCTTTTTCTTTTTTTTTAATACTAGTTTTCCATATACTACTTTACATAATTTGGTTGATTCTGTGATGTTGGTGAACATGTATTCTGGAGCGGAATACTCGATGTGGCTTTGCTGTAATAATTGTTTCCATTCAATAGGAATGCTGTTTATCAAAGCGTTATATTTCAAAAAATCATCTTTGTTTAAATTATAAAGGTAAACGATTTCTGGAAAGGTGTAAAATTGTTTGGTTCTGAAATTGAATATATGTTCTAACATTTGTAATCCGTTTTCAAACCATGTTTTAAAAAATAGCGTTTTGTTATTATGCTTTATAAATGTATTATTCCAAATAAGTTGTTTTTGGATTGGCATGTGGTCATCGTTACAGGACGCGCAAAGCCATCCGTGAATCACATTTTTCAGAAACTCAGATTTTATATTTGTGGTTTTAACGTCAGTGGGTTTTAAATTTGATTTGAATATTAATGAACCACCGAATTTATCTAGCATGTTGGTATAGATTTGTATCAATTTAGATTCTGTTTGGAAAATAAAGCGTTTAACCCAACTTGCTTTGAGTGATTCAATGAAAAGGTCAATATCAAGCATTTTGAGACCACCCTCTGAGTAATCTTGAATAATTCGTTTTCTTGCAACCTTGTCGGGTTTTTCATCGCAGAGAAATTTAAAACTTATCGATTTAATTTGTTTAATGATGTTCTCGGGTGGATTCGGGAGAACAGTGAGAGGGTAAACTAGTTTTGGAAATGCAAAACATTTTAAAACTGTAATTTTCCCCATCGCTGATAATTTCCATCGTTTCCATTTATTTAAAGAACTTTCAAATTCGTTTATTTTAGTTGGTATGTTAAGTTCGATTATTTCCTCAGATTTATTACTGAAGTTGATTCCCAGAGCTGTGTTATGTTGGGAGTTCCAAATGAACTTCTTATGTTTACAGTATTGAATTTGACTTGATTTTAATGAACCCAATTTTAAAATTTTACATTTGCTTTTGTTGAGTGTTAAACCCGATATTGATGCAAAGTTTTCGAATACATTTATTAAAGTTTCAAATGATTTGTGTGTGCCATCTAACATAAAGGATGCATCATCAGCGAACATTGATTGTTTAACGTGAAGATTATGTATATTTATTCCTGTAATATTTTGATTTAAATCTATTTCTGCAGACAAAAGTTCTATGCATATAATGAATAGGTAAGGAGATAGTGGACAGCCTTGTCTGACACCTTTTTGTATGTTGAAAAATTCTGAAAACTGGCCATTATTTGTTACACATGACATTGCATTACGATAAAAAAGCTTTACCCAATTTATTGTGTGTTGACTAAACTGAAAGGTGTCGAGGCATTTAAACATAAAACCATGATCAATGCTGTCGAAAGCCTTATTAAAGTCAGAAAAGAATATAAGACCAGGTTCATTGGTATCATTTGCCTTTTCAATTATTTCTTGTAAAATTCTAACGTTTTCTCCGATATATCTCCCTTTTATAAATCAAGTCTGGTTTGTACTAATAATAGTGTCTAAAAGTGGTTTAATCCGATTAGCTATTGCTTTAGACGCAATTTTATAATCAACATTTAAAAGTGAAATAGGTCTCCAGTTATCAATCAACAAAGTATCTTTTCCAGATTTCGGTAATAAAGTAATAATGCTTTGTTGTTTTTGCAGTTCTGTTAAGTTATTGTTGTCAAGCGAGTAGTTGAGCGACGACAATACATATTGTTTTATGTCATTCCAGAATATTTTATAAAATTCTGCAGATATACCATCTGAACCGGGACTTTTATTGTTCTTCATTTCCTTTAAGGCGTTAGCACATTCGTATTCTGATAAGTACCTATTTTCATTTTCAATTTGGTCCAAATTAATTTTATTATGTATGTTATTGAAAAAATGGTTTTTCTCATCATTAATTATATTTTTGTTTTTCTTATATAATTTTTCATAGAATGATTTAACATTTGTTAATATTGAAGCTTGGTCTTTTAAAATTTCATTTTCATTCGTTTTAAGTTGATGTACAGTTTTCGTTTCTGATTGTTTCTTTCAAGATTTGAAAAATATTTTGAATTTTTTTCTGAGCCTTCGACCCATTGGGCTTTTGTTCTAAGTAGTATACCTTTTATATTTTGTTCGATCAACTCGTTTAAATTCTCTTGCGCCAACTTTAAATCGTTTTGTTTAGATATATTACCAGGTTCACTAATAAGGTCTTGCTCTAGTTGTGATATTTTGGTTTGTAGTATCGTTTCTTGTTTATGTTTATTTTTTGATTTTACACTGGAGTATTTAATTGTTACGTCCCTAAAGGTTCCTTTTATAATTTTCCAGAGCGTATTTGGATTTGCCTAAATATTTATTTGAGCTATTTCTGTTATTGATATCTTAATTTGTGTTTCGTATTTGATATTTGAAGCCTAGTGCTATGTTACAATATGTAATGAAATTTATTATATTGCACGTAACTAAAACATAATCAAGTCTGCAAAATATTGGAGGGTTAGTGTTTGAGTGCCAAGTATAAACATTTTTGTCAGGATTGTGAAGTCGCCAAATGTCACATAAATCATAACTTTCAAAGAGCTCATTTATTTTCTTGCTACATTTTATATTTGTATCTAGCCTTCCATTTAGTTTGTCTGCTTTATGATCAATCACCGTATTAAAATCGCCTCCAATTATTATTGAATGGTCGAAGTATGTTTGTACATAGTTTTCCAAAACATTAAAAAATTCAACAGTGTCAGTATTTGTACCATAAACATTCATCAAAATTATTTGTCTCCCATGAGTTTCAATATGTAAAAGTTGCAATCTGCCTTCAACAATATCTATGTATTCTTTAATTGTATAATCAAGAGTTGTATTTGGATTAATGAAAATACCTACTCCAAGAGAATTTGAACTATTTCCACTTAAAAACAAATCTCCACCCCATTCATCTCCCCAAATGTTCTTGTCTATTTTTTCGCAACAGTGTAATTCTTGTAAAAAGTATATGTCAAATTTATTTTCTTTTAACCATTGGAGTACTTGACGACGTTTTGTTGATGATGCAATACCTTTAGTGTTGAAACTACCTAATTTTATAGTCATATTGATTACAAATGTGTTTAATAATTTTATGAATTATGTCCTTATAAATAGAATTGTTTTCATTAAATGTCTTAAGAGAATTTATTTCTGTTACGAACGAACGATACGTCCCATCCATGTTTAAAACAAAAAATGCCATTCGGCTAAAAAAAGATTATGAGTGTAAATTTAAGGCTCCGCCATGCCTAAAAATAGCTGCTGTGTTAGAGTTCCATTAATACTATTCTATATTTAAAGTGTTTAGATTGTTCGCACATGTATATCATAAGTATATCATAAATGATTTAACCTTGGTAGAAGACCAGCATCCTTATTATCTATAGCATAAGTGTTTTTACATTTGATGTACACAAAAATCACATTAGAAGGTGTTGTATTACTCGTGCATGTGTGTGTGTGTGTGTGTGCATGCGTGTACGCGTGTGTGTGTGTGGGGGGGGGGGGGGGCAGGTGTTTGCGTGTATAGCATGTACGTATATGAATGTGTGTGTGTATGTGCGTGCGTGCGTGCATGTGTGGGTGTGCATGCGTGCGTACGTGTGCGTGTGTGTGTGTGCGCGCGCGCGCGCGTGTGTGTGTACAAGTATGTGAATGCATGAGGAAGTGACACATTTGTGTGTGCAGACGTGTTTATGTGTAATTGTATCCTCACATAAAGCTCATCTCAAACAATAAAACAATATTAAATATACATAATACAATGCTACGATTCTCAAAGGAAGAGCGATAGTTAGTAGCCGCAATACAAGAGAAAATTAATATTATTTGGTAACAAAATTCATTATGCAAAATGTTATATTTTTACCATGTTTTTTTCGTATATAAAAGGTAATTTACGTGGTTATTTATCAAACATTGATCTTTCTTAAATTTAATAATTTGATATCAAAAATATAATAAGACCAAAATCAGGTTACTACCCTATGAAACATTGTTTTGTGTGTATACAAAAGTGCAGCATATCTAGCAGCAATTAATGTGAGAGTTAAAACATATATAGTAACAATTTCATTATTCAAAATGGTACCTTTTTTCATAGTATCATAATTGTTTGTTCATAGATATTTGTAAAACAATTAAACATTTATCATTTTTTAAATCAATATTTTATATCTAAATGTAGTATGTCTACGATAGGTTACTTCCCTTTTTATGAATCCTGCTTTCAACAAAATAAATCTTAAAAATCTGGATTTGACAAAAGAAAAAAAATGTTTCAGTTAGTAACAACCAAATACGTCGAATCTACTTTTAGAAAATGAAAAAAGTAGATACGTCTTTTGGTTGTGTGCACACAGTATTTATCGTAGTGTATTTTGATATAATTCAAAAGTTAAGCTTTTTTTTTTTAAAAATACTAATTGTAGGTTGACTACAAAACAATACTGTTTAAAGAAGTTGCGATATTTAGTAGGTATGTTAATCTCAGAGAGATTATTTCAACTGATAGCATCCAATTCGGCAGATCTATTTCGAAATAGAAATAATAGAAAGCCATATGGATTTTACTATATTGAGTAAAATTGCACAGCTTCATATATTAGAAAATTGGTATATTTATTTTAATATTCTTTGTGCATTTCCCAAGGCAAAATGTTATACACCAGTAGGTATATTCCGCATGCACAGATGATTCCTTGTTTAATAAATACACTGATGCCGGTTGAAAAACATACAAACCGATAACTTATTAAGTATTTTACAATGTATATAATAACACAACTTTTGTGTAACAATAACTATCGATTTACATGTAAAACAAATTGATTTCTAGTGCTAAATGTTATGTAATCAAAATGCATACAAGCTTTATTTTCCTGCATTCATTTTTATAGTTATCATTTTAATTTATTTTCTACTGCGTCGATTAACGACTGTTAAATCGATGTTCATGGGTAGATAAAATGCGTGTTGTGATTCTAGCTTTCGCGTTGTGTAGGTGAATTGTCGTAAACCCGCAAAAACCGTGAAGAATCGTGCAACCTTTAAGCACAGTTTATACAGTGTATATAAAAGAAAGTGAGCGTGCTCTTGTTCAGACACGACGGTGTCCTATGAGCTGGGCCATGGAAGGTCCAGCCAATACTGGAATTGGTCCTGGTTGACTTTGTGTACTATCTCATTGACGTCACGGTAGTAGATATTTCCCTCACGTGACCAGGTGGACACGACAATATCTCTCTGCTTTTTCCGGACACATGCAAGTATTGTCGCATTCAGCTTTGTAAGGTGGTCGTTCACATACACTGGGTCTCTCTTCGTACGTAAAGCTTTGGCGTTTCGCATGATCTTTGTTTTGGTCATTCTCGAAATCATTTTCAGGATTATTGGTCGGCTTTTCTGGGGATTGTATAGTCCAATTCTATGTACAATGTCGATGTCATCGCGGCTTAGTTTGATCTCGGGTATTTGTAGATTGAGAAGTTCAATAACTTTGTCTGCAGTTTCTAAACTGTTTTCATTTTCTTTATCTTTGATGCCATCAATTTTAATATTGCTTCTTTTGCTGTATTGCTCCACGTCATTGAACTTCAGTTCATGGGCAGTTTCATGGGCTTTGATGGTCCGTTTCAGCTGTTCGTTTTCACCTTCTCGGTCTTTCAACTTAAGTTTAACCTGTTCTATTTGTTTGGACAATTTGCTATTTGTTTCATCTTTCTCGAAAAGCTCTCCTTCTAGTTTCTCTATTCTCAAAGTTATTGAACCTAAAAGTTCATCTTTAAGTTGATCAACAATACTTTTTATTATGGCTCTGAGTTCCAAACTGTCTTTCGTTAGAACATTATTTAGCTTCAGGTTAATTTCTTTCAGTTCTTTCATCACGGTATCGTCAATTTGGTTTGATAATCCAAACTGTCTTTCGTTAGAACATTATTTAGCTTCAGGTTAATTTCTTTCAGTTCTTTCATCACGGTATCGTCAATTTGGTTTGATTCTTGTTCCGCTGGTTTTTGTTTCTTCTTCTTTTGTTTAACTTGTGCTGTTTCCTTGAAACTAGTATCTGCCTCACTAACACTGCTTAAACTTCCAACTTCTCTGATGCGTTTATCCCCTGCTTTGGAGTTTATTTTAACCCTTTCTGGCTCAGTTTGTTCTCCCGCTTGTGGATTATTTTTCTCCGACATGCTTTAAGTTGTAAGTAGATTTCACTGTTCTCCACAGTTCACGGTTATAGACTGCTTTTCTATTTTGCGTACTATATTTTCAAATTTCAACACGTGGATAGCTTAACTAGTGCGTATGGACTACTAACATGTTGTGCACGAGATAAAATGGCGGCGCCCAGAACTCGTCTATGCAATTTTATTCATGTTATTTTACCTATCAACGAGATTCAATATGTGCCAATAAATATAAGAAACGTTTATCGGCGTTCCACTTATTCCAAAAAATCCACTTTTCCAGCCTAAGCACTAATCCTATTAATTGTTTATTTCATTTTAACACTCATCACTTTTTGGGCGTGATAACTTTAAAGGGAGCTTACTCATACTTTGAATGTTGATGTTATGTGATACGCATCATGTCATCGAAAGAAAAATGAAATCATAAAATGAAATAATAATAGTACGATTAGTGCATTCAAAGCCGGAACTTGACACGATACGCTTCTATATTGTCTGTACTGACTAGATATATTATGAAGAACAATAAAATATGTTTATAGAATAAATAGTTTTTATCGACATCAGCAAATAACTGTAATGTACCTATTATTTCGTAATCTCAGTTAATATCCCTCTGTGATATGCAATATTTTAGTTCTATTTATTATATGTGCTGCAACTTTATAAATGTACCTATTAGTTTTCTATAAAAATTATGTTATGACTCCGATATTTTTGTTGTTCGAACAGTTAATAATTATGTATTGTATATTTAGGTCATCGTGATTTCAAATAACCAACTTGTAGTATTGTCTTCATTGTACCAGCACATGCACAATATATGCAAACCTTTCTTTGATTATGTTACAAACTGGAAATTTTAATGTACAATCATTCTTATTGATCCGATATTTTATTTTAATTGTCATAATTATCCAACACAACTATAAAACTCTTTGATCTTGTTTTCTTCAGCCGTATTTTTGCTTCTGTGAGATATTCACGATGATGATCTGCGATTTAAGCCATGTAACTAACTTGATTGTATTTTTTTTATTGTCATAATTATACACGTACAACCCAACAGTGCAATCCGGTTTATAAACCAAATTTTTTCTTCTTTCTTAGATTCGCGATGACGGAAAGTTTATTTAATTATAAGTGTTTTGATATGTGAACAAATAGATTCATGAAACTATTTTATTATAATTGTTTAAATTGACGAGGATTCAAATCACCCTGAATGAATGCACGACACATTTCTGAATATAAATATACGAAAAGAAACTACTGACAAGAATTACTCATCCACATATTTATTACAAATAATTGTAAGGATCAATTCACCACGTACATTCATAACTTAACTAGTTATCTAGTTTACATACAATTATACATGTAATTACATGTATTGTTGGTTAGCAAATATTACTATTTATTCTCCATATACCATTATCATGTTGTATTCAGTCACCATGTTAATCAGTAACGTGTTAACTATCATATAATTGTTTAGCATGATTGAAGTTATTACCAATTTTAAACTGTGCGGTGTTGTGTTATATTTCTTCAGCGCATTTTCTGTTCTTTGTTCTTTCACCACATGAGTCATTCAACTTTATATTTTATTTGCACACAACGATAAAAAAATTATGTTCACCTGAAAAAAAACCCAATGATTATACAACAATAAACTCCAGGATTGAACACAGCACCCGATAGAATCCCATTATTGTTAGCTTAACGGAATCCAAACTAAACAATCCCTGAATGCTCCTCATCCCTTAAAACCCTAGCAACCCAGACTATATCTCACAATTTTCTGCATACATTTCTCTTCTAGCACAACAGATTCAAACCTTAACAAAATAAACTCCCAAAAGCAAATTGTCACTACAATTGACACAATTAAGGCCGTACATCAAATGATCAAGTGTTAAATGTTAGCCAACATGCTCGACATGCACGTGTTTGTTGCACGGTGCAGCAACATTTTCTGGACAGGCTTTAATACAACCAAAAAGCCACGTATCGCAATATGAACCCACTGACCTGAGAGCATTCTTGAACAGAGAGTCAACAAATGTTACATTCTTAAAGTAGAACGACACTACTAATTCTAATAATTACAATAAAGTCAACGCTGTTATCTGTATAATGAAAACACACAATTCTTGACAATCGCCATGTCATGATGCATCCCGTCATGAGAAAACAACAACAGGGTTTTCGAAGTCAAACCTTTTAAGTATTGAACTAGTACATTGATCTGTGTTAACGAGGCATTTTATACGCAGAATAGTTCTTTTTCATTTTGCTCATGGATATATTTTCTTCACCTATAACGACTTACGAGCGTGCACTACAATATCATTCCATTAGGCATATAGAATGAGTAGGCTCCTGGTTGTTCTCTTTACCTTTTGTAATGCCACTTTGCTGGATTATACTCATAGTTTTGGCGTTCCAGTAAACTATCCAGCATACTGAACAATCTGGGTTTTCTCCAAACACCCATTAGGTCTGTTGATGAAAAACGATAATCCTGTCAGAAGGCCGGCTGCTTATTGGTACTAATCGGAAGGTTTCCGATCAAAACCAACGGTTTATGATCGATACGTTCTTATCCTTATGACATCTTTCCAGGCTCTCTTAATAATTCTCTAATAGATGACCATTTTTACATGCATGTACTGATCTCGTGTACCTGTATTGGTATTTTCGAATTTAATGCTTCGCTTCAATGTTTTAACTCTTTCAAATTATATTGTAGTTAATGACAGTCAACATCCATAGAGATGTCATTATAATAACTACCTTGAAACTCATCATCACCACCATCATCATCATCATCATCATCATTATCATCAGCATCATCATCATTATCATCATCATCGTCATCATCATCATCATCGTCATTAATCGAGATAATGTAGTTTAGGTGCTATATGCATGTATACATTTATGTGGATGTAAACAATTAGTTTAGCATTTCTAAATGTGATGTTTGCTAAGAATACATTATTTGTTCTGCCGACGATGCACATGTCGATCCGCAATTAGTTGGGTCCGTCGATCATAGACATCGTACTCAAGTTGTAAACTAAAGTGCCAAAGTAGCAAACTGTCATAACATGCCGGTTTCTAGCCCAGTTAGTGTCGATCAACTATCTGTTCTGTTTGATATTCCCATATTAATATATAATATGTATATATTTAAGGCCATTCAGTTAACATGTTTGAAGAGAATAATACATGTAAGTTTTGTAACGCACGAATTAAACATTAAACATTTTATATGAGCATTTTGCTCTGTGTTACAGGTAGATAATAAGTAATTGTCAGTGCAATTGTTTCCAAATTAGTTAAATTGCGACTTGTATATTTTTGGTACCAGGTGCCTTCACGATCCAATTCAAAATTCTAATTATAATCTTGAATTATTGTAAATTTTATTATAAGAACAGTTTATTTTTCCCCATTCATTCCATTTATTCTGCCCCCCGAATTATATTCACCTTTTGCATTTAATAATCTCGTTTATAGTATTGAATATTTCGACATAATTTAGTATACCTAAATAAAAACACATTTTTAATGTATGTCTTCGTCTAATTAGTGCAATTGTCCAATTAATTTATTTAAGATAAAATGCATAGATTTGATATAACATAGAAATATAACCAATATATTAATAATCTTCCCTTCGGTATTGCATTCTCTTAAATAATCTGAATTGTTCTTTATTGAAAAGCTATAGTCGCGGAAAGCAATCCTTTAGATTGTTATATGTTTATTACCCCCCATAAACTCCCCGTAAGCATATACATCCAGGGCGGTATTGTTTCACGGTTGAGCTCGGTATCTTTCGACAACGCTCGTTTATTTCCGTATTGAGTCACGGTGCTGAATATTAAACTATACATACAACATTTAAGTCTGAATTCCCGCGCTTACAATTTTAAATGATTAAACAAAATTTAAATTAATTTCAATATATTTCAATAAATCTATTGATTTCTATAGGAAATGGGTCGGTAAAACGATAGCCTAACTACCGGTAGGTAAATTTTTAAAGAGAATAACTCGAAAAAAAAAACGTAATTCTTATTGTAGATGATTCAACATCTGTCCACTATAGCATGTCATCTGTCCACTATATAATATCATCTGTCCACTATATGTCATCTGTCCACTGCATCGTGTCACCTGTCCACTATGTCATGTCATTTGTCCACTATATCATGTCATCTGTCCACTATATCATGCCATCTGTCCACTATATCATGTCATCTGTGCTCTATATCATGTCATCCGTCCCAGATCTGCGTGTTCATGTATGCTTAAGTAAACCGTGTAAACTGTGCTTAAAATGTTTGCCCAAGCCATCTCAGAGTGCGTACACTCTTTTCCCATTTTATATTACCTGTATTAATTGTTAAACGGGAAGTTTAATTTTTATACATCGTATTTTCAACCGACGTTCTATTGATTCTATAGGAAATGGGTCGGTAAAACGAAAGTGCAAATTCCCCTGGCTAAATTAAAAAAAAAAAAGGTTTCAGATTAAAGAGCGCAAAATTATCTTTTCAGATCCTTCGTACTTTTCAAAAACTAAAGAAGTAACAGCTGATTATATTCAAAGCTCCCTATCAAATCAATGTAAATTTACGTGATAAGTTCGATTTTTGCGTCGCGCTGAGAAGCGAGATTGTTGCACATGTTAACCGAACGTTATGCATGGTCCCGAGGGTGAACTGTTTTCCGGTGTATCAATGTAATAGATAAACCATTGCTTGCATTAAACATGTCTGTTTTACTACGAATAATTTATATTTAGGTTCATATGATTTCGTTTCGATTACAATGAGCTTTGAGTTACAATATTAATGCAAATATTTTTTCTACTTTATCTACCTTAATCAAAAGGAGGAAGTGTATATGGATCTCATATCTCACCCAATCTTACTTCCCGCAATGCAGCGAAGTAGTTATCTATACCACAAAACAACTGCTATACAAATAGAATCGCGTTTTGCGTATATAAATACGTCAACAGGTGCACATAGACATACAAATAAATGTATTGCGCACAGTGAAAGACATAATTATGTGTTTTGGGTGTTTGTTGTGTTTGTAAACTCTTAAAACGGACGGCTCATTGACATTATACGTGTTGTTTACGCGTTCATATTTATTTCTGCTAAATCTATAACTGAAAGATTATGCCTGACATTGGTCGGCTTTATAAACAAAACAGCCTACTTTCTCGATAAAGATAGTTTATTTCGATTAGATAAACCTTAAAACCTTGTATACATTACATTTTATCTCGGACTATCTTGAAAACACTGATAAATACTTTTCGTTTGTTTACCCATCGAAACAGGACAGGATTATTTGTGTGATCGGATCAATCGTAATGGGTGGCCAAGAATCCAAGCTTCAGGATAGGAAATTGGCGGAGAAATGTGGTGTTATTGCATCCATAGATTTCGGAACAAAGTATACGGGATATGCATTCACTTTTAGAGATAAGGCTCGCAATCCCGAGGTTTATAAACCACAGCTAGGGGACATGAAAAGAGAACACACATGTATTATGTTAAAAAAAGCTGAAAATGGGAAGTTCAAATTCGTGTCATTTGGAAATAAAGCAATGGAAGATGTCATTAAACTGGAAACACAAAACAACGACGATTTCTTATTTTTCCGTTTATTTAAGACTGATATTGTTGCAAATGACCAATTACTTCTTGTTAAAGATCACAGAGCGAGGGAAGTTGATGCTAAAGTTGTGTTTTCTGAAGTATATACATATGTTCAATCTGAAATAGTCAAACATTTGAACAAATCAGTGAAAGGAGGACAGCATTTAACAGATGAAGATATTTTGTGGGTTATTTCCATTCCAGCTACATGGGGCTATCAGTATAGAGATTTTATTCGGAAGTTTGCTGAACAGTCATGTCATAACATAAATATCGTACTCGAACCAGAGGCGGCATCTATGTATATCAGAAACAAAACAGTTAGTTTTAAGGGAAAGAAGATAGAGCCATTTAAGACTGGTCAGTGTTATATTCTGGTTGATATCGGAGCCGGCACTAGCGATATTTGCGCACACAAGGTTCAGTCAGATGGAAATTTAATAGAGATTTGCAGCTCTGCAGGTGTTAACGAAGGTGGCGAACAGGTTAACAAAGCCTTCTTTAATGTGTTAGATGAACGTTTCACAAGGGACGTTATGGATGAATTTAAAAATCATAAAATGAGATTTTACAAGCTTGAAAAAGAGTTTGAAGATATAAAACACAAATTCAAATCAGACACGGACGAAGCCGCTGTTCTCCTTTTGGATGAAACACTTCTAAAATTGTTTGCCAGCAAAACCGGCAAAGACTTTGATATATGTTTAGAATACAAAGAAGAACTGGAGTTCATAAAGGGTGACCGTATTTACATGAACCAGAAATTCATTGCTGGCTTATTTGATCCAACAATCAGTACAATAACTTCAAAGATACACGAACAAATAGTCAAAGCCAAAGAGGCAGGACATGTCATATGTTGTATTATTCTCTCCGGTGGCTTATCCGAGTCGGATTATGTCTACGATAGCATTTCAAAAACATTCACCGGATCGTCTAATGAACGCGAGAACATACCCGTCATATTATCACCAAATGCTCATAACGCTGTGGTTGAAGGTGCGTTACAAATGGGATTAAATCCCAAGGGAATTGTTGGGCGTTCTTCGCCTTACACGTATGGCTTCTACTCGATTATTCCATTCGATGTCGGGAAACATCCAGAACATCTCAAAGTCAATCACAACGATGTAGCACTCTGCAGTGCGGTGTTTTACAAACTTATTGAAAAAGGGCAAATTGTCAGACCTGGAGAGACGTTTATTCGAAAATCGACAACATGGTATCCCCAAAATAAACATGTAAAACGATTAACCACACTGTGGAGGTCTTTTAAAACATCACCAGAATACTGTACAACGCAGGAGGAGTGCGAACTGGTTGCTAGAATCGAAATAATACCTCCGGAGGAAGGCTGGCCCGATAAACTGCATCATATTCAACGGTTGATGGTACTTGGAAACGAGTTTAAAATAGAATTTGTCAATGAAAATACAGGGCAGAAGTACGAGACCAAAGTGGACTATGCTTTATAAGTATTGTGTGTGTGAAATGTGCCTCTAATAACAGGCAAACGGTAAACACTGTCACATGAAGTAACTCGCACATAATGCACTTAATTATGTATTTATATATCACAACGAAAACATACTGTTTATAACCATAACAATATAAAGCAATATATTAAGCGTTAACACACTGGTTAGAAAAAAACCCCGCTAAACCTCCAGTTTGGTACAATGGTGATTTATAACGTATCCGACTCTGATGTGGTAGTCCAAACCATTTTTCTGATGAGACAATATCTATTAATATCCGTTATTTGTTACGATAAACTGTAAGAAAGTATCTTACTCTGCGTAATTTTTTATGTTGAATTTTTTCTTATGTTTGTCTATATTTCATTTTAAAGTGAAACCATAAAAGGTTAAACATTTATATCTGTTTATATTTTCTTATATAAATCATTCATGTTTATTTGGGAAACATGTAAGGGTTCCGTAAGGGCAGTCGCTTGAACATATTTTCTGGAAAAAGGGAGAAATACACACAAATTGAGTACTCATTTTTGAAATTTTAACAGTATCGGCCATGTTTTGGATAGATGTGCGTTAGGTCAACTAGAACCCTGTCGTAAAATTGCAAGTCCGTCGTTTTTCTTATCCAGTGTGCATTAACCTAACCCTCGTGACCTCTATTAGTATAATTACTCGCTTGAATTATTTTCTTTATTTATACTCGGTTTTGTTCGTGCATGTATACGATGATACTTGGTATTTTCTTTAGGATTTCTTAAATCGATTAAACTCGATTCCAGTAGTCCGGAAAGGTATACTTTCATCGTAATAGATTTGTCATTAAGGTCAATGTCAGGTTTAATATTGCCGAGCTATACCAAGTAAAAATAAAATTAATAATATTTGAGTATATTTATTTTGAAATGTTGATATTGTTTCGTTAACTCATTGTCATTCAAGTTTAGCTTCCGGAGTGTGATATATAATGCCGCATTGTTTCGAAATAGTTATTGCACATAATTTAAAAATCAAACGACCGTGACGTGGTGCATCATTTTACCCTTCTACAGCAACCTCCACGCCTAGATGTGGGCATACAGACTTAACCCTGAACGTGGGTACGAACGTATGTACGTACGTATGTTCGAATTCTTGTCCGGAGCATAACTTTATCCAGCATTAAAAGAATTTTTATTTATGGCAAGTTACCAATTGCCAAAAACAATACACAGGACATCACAAAGACACATAACAAACACAAAACACAAATGAATTAAACTGGGGCCACCGCCTTGGAACGGTCAGTGCAAAGCATTGGGGGTTTAAACCGGTTTATGTGCGCACGAACCTCACACATGGCACAGAATTATTCACAAAACATGCAAGTATTATGAGATGTTGTGAGCGTTCAAGAATCAGCTCCCTAAGTCCAAGGGCAAGATTACTTTTCAAGGTCAAAGGTCAAATAACTGTCGAGAGGATAAGATTGTTGAGCATGCAAAGATTTTCAAGTAAGTTGGCAGAAATGGTCACCACCACGTGATGGAGTGTTGCATGCACATTTCTGATTTGTGAAGTTTGTGTGTATTTCTTCCATTTATTGGTGAAGCATAACGCAAAAATGATACAAGCCATTTTGCTAATTTTTTACAATTGACAGAGCTATTTAAGACAGCAAGAGTAAGTAAAGCATACAAGAACAATAACTTATTATTGCCAAAAGTTGAATTACTCCCCTTTTTTTATTGTCAGGACTCTAGATTTTAAAATATTGATTAGATAGTTTTGGTACCACGACTTACTTAACAGAATGACAGAAGACATAAGCAAAAAATACAATAGTAAAGGACAATTCTCCCATTTCAATATAATTTTTATACATATAGACAAAGTGGCGCCATGTAGAAAAGGCTGCTATCGGAACTTTCGATTCAATTAGTTAAGAAGTTATTGTTACTAGATTGAAATGTAAATTTTTTCTTTACACGGCTACGTATCTGTTGTTTGGACGATGAATGCTGCAAATAATTTGCATTTAATATAAAACATTTATGAAAATCAGAAAGATATTTCTTATATCTCTATTTAAAAGTATTCACATTTGTTGTACTTCGTTGATGAATAGAAATAGAATTCCACACATGTCTTTAAAATATGAAAAGTCTATTATAGGTTGAATGTTAGGAAGTTTTAAGGAGTGTCAGCTTCGAATTTATTTTATTGCATACATTTGGAATTAAAGCATCCCATTTTAAATGTTTGTCAATTGTTATCCCTATTAAATTGAACGTAGACACCTATTCAGAATGTGATTGCCAGGCGAGGTTTCAACAGCACCATGCATTTGCTTTTTTTTAGGATGAATGGACATGTTCTTGTGACGACACCAATCATTTATTAGATCCAAATCTTTTTCAAGAGATTGTTGTTTATCGCATACATATATATACTTTTAAAGTTGCCGATGTATTGGGACAAATGATGGCGACCCAACAAGCTTTTTTAAGGTTTGTGACCCTAGGGTTAGGGTTAGGGTTAGGATTAGGTTAGGATTCAATCCTAAGTAAATGAGTGACAAGATGGATATGTAGGGCAACTCAACAAAAGAAGAATCCGCGATGCTATAAATGTATTAACAAATGTATTCTAAAGTAATACAGTCAATTACAAAACAGTTTCAATATAAAATTTATAAATAAAATTTCGGTAAATGTTTGCACATTTAAAATTCGGTATTTCTGGGTTAAGCCCAGTTAACACTATCATAATTTTGGGTACGATTGCCCACAATTTACAAAATAGTGGTGAAGCGCGGTAATACCCCTATTCCACGGACATCACGAATCCGACGCAAACTCATCGCAGTGGTTACTACCCCACCGGTACTCTTTTCAGTTACCACTTCAACCACGAGTTAAAATCTGGGGAGACGATTATGAGGAGATTGAAGATTTATTTTGTACAAAATTTTAATGTTATCATAATTTTTTATATAACAATGACACAGACATGTTGCATTATTGTTCCAGTTATATATATTAAGAGTTAAAATGAAAAACAAAAAATAAATAAATAAGTAAACATAACAACGCAAGGATTTTACGTTGTTCTCGTTTTTATCATGTGCCTGTCCACGATGTTATTTCGCGCCAAGTGTTTGTCTATGGTCACGTGGAACTTCGTTCCGGCAGGGATTTAAACCAGATATGCGGGGACATAGTTAAATCTCTGCGCGGAGGTTGGAATCCAATGATGTATTTTTATTCGTACCTAATTCGTTCACAGTTATTGAAGGAAATTCGAATCACTGGTAAGTCCGGGTCACTTTAAGATTAATGGTTCTGACAAGAATTGCAACCCTTCTATTCCGATTTTTATTAACTGGTGTTTGAACAGCAATACATCTGCAGTAAATCACCAAAGTTTCAACTCTGTATGCTGATCAATGAACCGAAACGGGGTTTTATGAGTAATACATGTTGAAAAATCTACCTGAACACCGGTTGCAGAAACTAGGATACGATTTATTCATCGCGATAAAACGTCGAAAATAGCCGGTAAATGGGCACAATTATGGTATCAATTGGTAATTGAATATATATATATTCTTTGTAATGTATACACAGAAAAACCCTGATTGCCAGATTACTGCAGAAATCAACGGTAATATCAACGTATGTGTATTGGGGTGTTCCGGGTCACTTGAACGGTCCTCATTGTTTAAGGAGGATATGTCAAGACATTTGTAATGTACATGCTTTATGGAATTTCTCCGTGGGCTGGTTGGGTCAGTTGACACATGCACAATGTAAGAGAATTATTTATTGACCAATAGGTATTATTTATTATACAAAAATAGGGGATAGTATAGGTATGCATCTGAGAGGTTTGATAGCGTCATAAAGTTAGAAAAATATTGGAGATTGGAGAACGGATATTCGAATCTCCAATATACATGTAGAACAGTATATTGGCGAATCGAATATCCAATATACATGCACAGAGGTAGGTTGGATATTCGAATTATAACAAACAATATACTCATTAGTAGAGATAGTCAAGTCTATAATGCAAACCAGACACAGCATAGTCGCTAGGAATAATATTGATATGCAATTTTGAATCTCCAATGTCCCTGAAAAATGTATATTGGACATTCGAACCTTCAATGTACATGTAGAAAGTTATATTGGATATTCTAATTATTGCATTTGAATTGACCACTAACAGACAAAACTAGTGTACCTATGGGCTCGGGCGAATTGTAAGTTTTCAGTGAGATTGACCTTGCTTTTTCTCAAGAATTTTCATATCGCAAATCCGACAAATATCACAATTCCGCAACCTGCAGGTAGATCGGACATTAAGAGTGCTTATCCAGTCTTCAATTGTCCCCAAAATGTATATTGAAGTTTGAAAATTGTTTATTCGAAATCGTATATTTAGGTTAGCATATTCAATGTCTGATCCACGACCGTGTCCCTGCAATCGTCAGACTCATTTGAGGTTACCAAGCGAACATTGGGGATCGGACTTGCGCTGACCCTTTCAAACGACACCTCGTTCAGCCCGATCATAGCCCGGGGGCGAAGATACGGGCCCGAGAAGTTCTTCCCCGGGGCTGGACGCGAGCACACTAATGGCTTGCAAAAAATGCCCGGTTACAACGGTCGGCATTTGTGGCTATTGGAGATTGGAATATTCCATCGGCGTTTACTCGAACAGTGCCAAGCAAAGTGTCGGCCGGAATCACCATGCCTTTTTGCAAGCCATTAGCTTGCTCGCGTCCAGACCCGTGGAAGAAATTCTTGGGCCCGTATTTCCGCCGCGCGGGCTCCGATCGGACTGCACGAGGTGCCGTTTGAAAGGTCAGCGCCAGTCCGATTCGCTTGGTAGCCTTAGATCAGTCAGACGTTTGCAGAGACACGGTCGTGGATCAGACATTGACTTTCTTACTCTTAATATACGATGTTTAAAAACAAGTTTGAATCTCCAATATACATATTTTGGGGGATATTGGAGATTGGACATTCAAATTTACAATGTGGAATTTTCAATAAACATTTTCTTTGGATATTGGAGATTCGAATATACCACTGTCATTAACTCGAACACTCTTCCGGCAAATGCCGGCCGGTATAACCGGGCTTTTTTAAAAGCCATTTGTTTGCTCGCGTCCAGGCCCGGGGAAGAACGTCTCGGGCCCGTATCATCGCCAATTGGGGTACGATCTGGCGAAACTAGGTGTCGTTAGAAAGGTCAGCTCAAGTCCGATCCCCAATGTTCGCTTAGTAGCCTTAGATCAGTCCGACGGTTGCAGAGACGCGGTCGTGGATCAGACATTGACTTTGTTCCCCTAAATATATGATTTTGAATACACGAGTTTGATACTCCAATATATAGTTTTTGGATTTTGGAGATTGGACATTAAAATTTACAATTCTGAATCTCCAATATAAATTGTGTTCGGATGTTGGATATTCGAAATAACTATTTTGAATCTCCAATCCACACCATTTTTGGATATTGCTGATTGGAGATTCGAATATTCCAATGTCATTAACTCGAACGCTCTGCATGCAAATGCCGACCGTTGTAATCGGGCATTTCTACAAATTCGAATATCCAATCTCCAATATTTTTCTAACTTTATGACGCTAGCTTTGATTCACCCTTCTATAAGTTATAAATAATATAATAGCTATTCGTGGTATTTCAGACTGAAGACTGGTGTTAGTCATGAGGCGAAGCAAGAAGACCCTTCAATGTTTTCAGATAGTTAATCTAATTAAAATCATTATTACAGTCAATTACAGTCGATCAATGAATACAATATATAGTATATGTATATATTATATGTATTCAAAAGCTGCCAGATGGTTTAATTCTGACTTTAATAGAAGCAGGGACTGGGAGTTGTTCCATATTTAGAATATTTTGTATACAATGTTCTAGTGCCCTTCACATACTAGTCTAGGGTACCATTCAGCTTTATGTTTACATTCGATATATCATCGTTTGCTGTACTGTATATGTGTTTCAGATAGTTGATGTTACCATTGGAACGGTGCTATATTTATCTCATGTTATCTTATATTATCATTATGTGTTTTGTTAATCATATATTCTTACGTTCTCAATTTATCAATATGCGTGTGATTTTTAGACTGTTGGAGCAAGCCAACAGGATTTAGTAGTTGTTTACAGAAATCGGTCTTGATGGAACTACTTTTTTACTCTGCAGGCTACGAGTCAGTAAATCTATAAATAACTGCGCTTCGCTCGCTGAGCAGTGAGGCTTCCTTTTATCGATTTCACTTTTCTATTCATGAATAAATAACAAGAAATAGATCCGATTTAAACACTAATAAACAATAATAATAATCCAGTTAGTTCACATCTACAAGTGAATTCATGTTATGTCTATTCACATAGGTAGTATAGTGTATCTGTTTGTGCTGTTTGCTGGTTAACTGCATACGTGTATTACATCATATTGCGTGAGTTTAACAACAGCATATCGACTTAGTGCATATAGCGGAGCAATCGTAAACACTCAGTTGACGATTGCTATTGTTTTTGAAGTATGCATAAGATTTGTGGAAAAGCATTGTACTTCTAAAGAGAGTTTTGGATGTATTTAACATATATAACATATTTTTAATTTATACGTTTTAATTTGCAAAAGACAGTGGCCTGGATCTCCATCTTCAATTAGGTCGATTTAAATAGATTGTAACGTTACGAGTTTCGATATTTGTTTTGTAGAAATAATATAACAGACAGAGTGACTGACTTCAATAAATGTTCCTTGTGATAATAATACTCTCATAATTAATTTGCTTTTACATGTAGTTTCTTTTCTTGCCAACATACTTTTTAACGCAGTCAGCGTTTTGATTATCAAATTGTTGATGTGGTTGTTACAGGTGATACATATATGTTTAGACTCTATGTACAATTACCACTGTGTACCACTTAGTACTGTGTACGTGAATACGCTTTGGATTGTTTATCGCATTTCGGTTAATGTACAGCTTTCTTTTATTTCGCGGATTTGTACATTTTAGTTTACTAGTCAAAGGCATAGACCAACGTTGATAAATTATAAAATGATTTGTGTTGCATTCAAGCATCTGAATGGCCATAAAGGCTATATGTCTTTGTGCCTGCAATCTGACTAAAAGTGCACGAACTTCCCTACGGTAAGATCTGAGAACGTTATGTTGAATTACTTCATCTCGAAAACGCAGAATTTAAAAAAGGCTATTAATAGATATGCCTATGCTTATTGATTGTTTCTCAAATCGGTCTGGTGGATTTTTGCATGAAGAAATCCTGTCATTGTGGTCATTGGAGTGTTTCAATGTCGAGGGTCGTGTAATAAACTGATATTTCTATCAAGAATTGAATAAAGGCATTGGTACAACAAATTAACAAAGCATTGGAAATTATAAACAAAACAACATTGTTTTACTATGCACATTTACTTATTAGTGGTCAGAAACTTATCCAGTCATTTTAATTGGTTAATTGTTGAATGTATTATATATTTCAACTTCAAATACTGAACAACGTGTTTCATAGACGGCCCTCAAAATGACTTGTCTAGTTTATGACAATTGATATTACTGTTACAAATACAGTTGTTAATGAAAAGCATGGAACTTAAGAAAATCACCTGTGTCTGTTTTATGAATAGAGCGACGTTTCATCACATTAGTTCAATAACTCATTATAGTTTACACTGCATGCACTTAACTCTCTCCGCGGTGTAGTACATCTACTGATTTTTTTTTCATGAACTGAAAAGAAAATGTTTAAATCTCAAGTTAAGCTAGCATTATATTTCATTCGCGCTCATATAAAATTGCAGATATACTTATGCAGTCCCCGAGCTAACTAAGTTTTCCATGACAATCAACATTTAGATCTTACAGCAAAGTCAACAATTAAATGTTCTTTATTTATTTCAGGCTTTTCGGTGAGCGAGTGGGAAATATGGATGATAACTCGGGGTCGTGTGAAATGAAGACAATTGCTCATTTCAGTTTGGCTTAAATGGAACTACTTTTCTTGTTATTTTATGTCATTTCAAAAATATGTGAATAAACACCGGATTTCCATGAAGTTATAACAACAAACATTTAGTCGTTATAAAAACATACTCGGACAAAAAATATTAAGAATTAGTTTTAGATTGAAACAATATACCTCATAGAAACCACTATATTTATATTCAGTGACTCGTGTCACTTGCAAAGTACATTCTAACCTGTCTTACGAGACCACCCGTGGTGATTCTTAAAAGTGGTCTCTTTACACAGGTGGTCTCTTAATGCAGTGTGACTTGCACAGGCAGCTGATCGTTGGTTGTACATATATGTATGTAATGTACCGTAGTAATCGTGCTGTAGCTTATACTCATATACATTTTGTATGTTCATAAAGAATATAGGAAGAATAAATTAGTTTGGAAAATATTTGTTTTATTGATTTTTCATTTAATTTTATTTTACATTACAATGTACATGTCTTATTTTACACAAAATAACATAATCGCATACATTCATCTTTATGTACATTTACATTATAGATTTGTAAACATGCATATGCATAACATATAAACATACATGTATTGACATACATTTATTTTAATATAATATAATATGATATTTACGTATACATGTATTTACACGCACACAAGCATACACACACTTATATTCATTCACAAACAGGGTCTCAGTCTTTGTCTGCTTCACTTTCTCTCCATGTATTGCCATCTCCGCTAACTCATCATCCATCAATGACTGTAGAAGCTTATGGTGTCCCTTTTTCACCCATTGTTTCATTGTTATGCCTCCGAAGGAGGGCATATAGTAGTCGCACCCACGTCTGTAGGGGCGTGCGCTTGGGTGGGTGGGTGGGTCCGTCCGTCCGTTCCTGGGTGTGTCGCGTACAACTCCCATGCTCGTCGGTCAAAGGTCAAAGTCACACTTAAAGGTTAAATGTCATGAATTTTCGTTTCCGCTCTATAACGTTTAAACGTATGGATGAATTTCAATATAACTTCAGATTATTATTCCCCATGACCAGACGATGTGTCGCGTACAACTTCCATGCTCGTCGGTCAAAGGTCAAGGTCACAATTCAAGGTCAAAGGTCATGAATGTTTGTTTTCGCTCTGTAACTTCTGAACGCCTGGGAGGATTTTAATATAACTTCAGATTATTATTCCCCTTGACCAGAGAATGTGTCGCGTATAACTCCCATGATGGTCGGTCAAAGGTCAAGGTCACATTTCAAGGTCAAAGGTCAATTATTTTTGTGTCCACTTCATTACTTCTAAACGTCTGGAGGGATTTAAATGTTACTTCAGATTATTATTCTCTATGACCAAACAATGTGTCGCATACAACTCCCATGCTCGCCTGTCAAAGGTCAAGGTCACAATTCAAGGTCAAAGGTCATGGACTTCTGTTTCTCCACCACAACTTATCAAACGTTTGGTAGGATTTTAATATTACTTCAGATTATTATTTCCGTTGACCGGGCGATGTGTCGTGTACAACACCCATGGTCCTCTGTCAAAGGTCAAGGTGACAACTCAAGGTCAAATGTCGAGGAATTTTCTTTCTGCTAAAGGAGGACAGAGAAAATTAATATAAGTTGACTTTTACACATAAAATCAAGTTATAATTACTTTTAAACATAACCGTTCAGATCATTTTCATGAGCAACTAATCGTACAGTCTAAATTTGACATTCTGCAACAAGTCGTACAGTCGAGTCACGTTGGTGGTTGGAGAAAATGTTTGATTTCTCTGCGCAAAATATATTCTGTTTAATGAATACTGCTTGACTTGTACGTGATGTTTTATCAATTTTTACACAAGTGATCATGTCTGCTAAAAAAAGTACTCTTAAAATACTAGGCATAACCAACATAATATATTTGCGTAATGTCATTATGTGTTCGAAGAACTTACCTCTAATATTATTTATATTCTGCTTCGAAGTAAAATTTAAAATTAAAAAATTGTGTCACTTACTGCGTATGTTGCTGTTTGCAACTAACTGATCATCGGCGTACAGATATCACCAACTTCCGGTTTAGCTCACTGTACGGTTATACACTGTGTAACTGATATATAACTGATTCGTTCGTGCAGCAGTCGTAAAAGATTATTGTAAATCGTAGTAAATTCTTGACAACATTCGTGCTATTCCAGGCGAATCCCACGACTATTCGTAACACTATCGTAACTGTATCGTAAATGAACCGTAGAATTTGAACCAGAAAATAAACAAAAAATTTCGATTCCTCAAGAGTCTTAAAATTGATAAATTCATGGCGATTCGTGGGATTCGTGGCGTGTGTGGAATAGGGGCATAAAGCGTGAACATATACGTGCCGGCATCTTAGTGAAGCTGGAAGAATCTTGGGCGATCCTTTTCGATTGGGAAACTCTACGACAGTTTGGAACATGTTCGAAACTTTCGTGGCGTATCGTAGCGCCGCCACGAGTTCTAGCTCCACCGTTCGAAGAAAAAGCAAGCTATTCTACTCATCCTGTTGTTAGTGTCGGTGTCCGCGTCGGCGTCCGGGCTGAGTTTAAGTGTTTCAGTAAGCTAGTTTCTCAGGAATGGCTTTAGGGAATTCCTTCAAACTGAAAACACGTCTTCCCTATATTAAAATGAACCCATAGACCAATTGTGATAACTCTAGTTTGAAATTTGTCAAAATTATTGGCCTTTTTTACACTTAGCAATTTTACATCACCGCGGGTGGGTGGCTGCATCAACTTTTGATTTCCAATCTCTAACTCGAGAATGAATCTTCATACATAGATTCCCTTAGAGTAATACTTTACTTGGGATTGCATTTTAGGTAGGCTGAGTGGAGTTAAGATCATGGTCATTGTTACTTGAAATAGAAAAAAAAAACAGTTTCTGCTCAATAACTCGAGAACAAATTTAAATATTTTAATGAAACTCAATTTATAGATACCGTATAGCGAGACATTTCATGAGATTGCATATGGGGTGGGTGGGGTCAAGGTCAATGTAACTACAAGAAAAGTCGAGCGCGCTGTCCTCCGACTGCTCTTTTTTCAAAACGTAATACAATCCTAGTGCAATTGTATCTCAATCTGGCGTATTCTTCCAACCATCGTACAGGCATTCTTGGTCTTTCGTGTTAAATCGTTACTGTGTTTTATAACATAATGTATATTATGTTCTATACACAACTGCTATATTGATCACAGCAACGGTCATCTGAATCACTACATATACAAGGAAAACATAATAGTTCATTTATGTCTCAATTTTGTGATTTGGCTTAGGCTGCTAAAATATAAACTATGACATTCGTGAACAAAGCCACTCAGAAGAATTACGAGAGATGGTGTGCGTACCCGCGTACATGAACACAATATTATTTTTAACGTCACGCAACTATTGGGTTGGGACTAACTTTTCCGTAAATATGGGGACAACTGGAAAACTGACAATGATGCATTTCCATCTCTCGGACACAATGATAGTGTAAATGATAACGTGTGTGTGTATTTCGAAGTGTATGAGGTCCGTCCGCGCCTGAGGCTGCATTATGTGAGGACCCGGAGTGTGTCCCGGCACTCCTACCTAATTAACTTACTAGATACGAAAGTTGAGACGAATTTTGGATCAATTTTTTTTTTCTGAAAGTTTAATTTTGATGTGGTATTTTGCTGTGGGGGAAAACCGGAGTACCCGGAGGAAACCCCACCTGTCCGGAATGGTGACGACCAACGAAACTCACATGCGCCGGGAGCGGGAAGCGAACCTGGGACGCCTAGGTGAGAAGCGAGTGTACCAACCACTGCGCTAGCCGGACAGCCATAAATGATAACATACAACAAACGTTAAGTAAAAATCTGTTTATTTCAAGGTCGAATAACATGTGTACATAATAGTAGAATTATATTCATAATAAATAGCCCATGATATAAAACTGGTAAAGGGTAAACATCAGTGCCATTTCTTTATGGGACCATGAAATATGTGTATATAAAAATACATTTGTATGCATCTCTTCATATGCCTTAAATGGAATGGTTATCGGATTGGTATACTTCAGTGTCAATTAATGCAGTACTTTCATTTATGCTATATTGTGAAGGTGTGGAAGCAGAAGTTTAACGTTTTATTTTGTGGCTGCACTATTTATGAAAATCCGCTTATAAAATCAAATACAATCTTGCAATGAAATTAATAAATACCCTGCTCTATATACATATTCTCTGATTAAGTATTATGCATTATGTGAAGTAAGTATTAATAATGTATATTCACAAAACCATGGTATATATATCACTGATATGTGATATCACAACGGATATAACTATTCGAGTGATATTTATATAACTGACTTAGAAAAATACATTCATTTGTTAAGATACGATGAAGCCATTTAAAGTCATTCTGTCAAGAAAGCTACATTGTACATATAAAATATACAAGTTTCAGCAATATTAACCCCTGTTAGTATTTTGATTGTTTGAACCAATTAAAACGTCCAAGATGTTTAGCTGTTATTGTGAGGCACCTTTGTTCTTATATTAACAGTCACTGACAGTCATTTTAACATTGATTTTTCAAGTAAAACTCCAGTTACACATTTTTCTTGCTAACATATTTACAAACAATAGTATGACCTTAAATTGCAAACTTTGGTAGGTACATTGGACTCCCGTTAACAGACTATCTGTATAAACTAGGGATGGCAAAACTATCTGAATATTCGAATATTCAATTGAATTGCTATTCTAATAGTTAAAACGCCATTCAAATATTCGCAAATTTTATTTCTTTTTACAAAAAATCATCACTGCTTGTAGAAAGTAGTTTTCTTTTAACGTTAAATAGTATTGAAGATATCGAATACCAATACTCTCTTTCCAATAGTTTGGCCCCTTGTCATGTGTCAGATAGAGATATTGAATGTACGGGTCCATGTCAGGGGTCAATCTTATAGTCACCAATAACACTAGCACACAGTTACATCCGACAATATGACGCCATAATGTTTAGCTGATAATGAATCCTATAAAAAGATTAATAAGCAAAAGTAATAAGTGTGATCACACAATAGTCATTGTACCTGAGAAATGCTGCTCAAATAAAAACTAAATGGTTATCCACACCTGTTCAACTTGATAAGGAATATATGTGCATGGTGAATTATTGCAAAAAGTATTGATTATAAAGGCATTTACAATGGGAATGTAGGAGTTAATGCTAAAAGACATTAAAGCATTGATATGATAGTGTAATTAATTTGTTAACAAAGATGCGACGATAATGGGTAAGACGAACTAAAACTTAATACAAAATAATGACGTTGTGTTAACTAGGCCACTAAGCTTTAAGAAGTAAATACGAGATTATGCGAATATTCGAATATTCGTTTGAATGAAAAAGCGAACATTCGAATACTGATTTCGATATTCGATGCCATCCCTAGTACAAACGTATTCAAGATACAAAACAACCAATCTATAGGCCAATGGGCAACCAAACAACAAATATTAAATAAGATAAATCATAACAATACCATCATGTACACCATTAAAGTATTTTCCCCCAAATCGCATTTACATAATTTATATAAGTTTAAAGTAATACTAATAGTTAAGTACAATTTATGCAGTGAGTATCCCCATAAAACAAAGAAAATGTGTAACAATTTACTGACATCACAAATCACTTTAACACATGATAGTACATAAACAAGCTAAACACCCTATAAATACTGAATATAAAATCGCTTTACAAATCAATCGCTATTTAGGAAAATGAAGCAGTACGATCATTCAAAAGCTTTTCTGTGTAAAACAGTATATAATAAAGCAATAAAAATAACATACTAAAACAATCTGCACAGCAGGGTTAAATAAATATTTAAACATACATGAAGGCGCATAAAAGAACTACTAAGAAATCAAGGGTTGAAAACCAGTGGTCGTATTCCAGAAACATCTCAAGTGAAATCTTATCCTTCGCCTTAAATTCGTCATTTTTCTTAAGATTTTATTTTCCGTGTAGACATAAAATTCTGCTAAACATTTAGTAATTATCGACTTATTATAAACTAATTTACTTAACTGCAATTGAATTCATTAATTTATATGTAGTTTGAAATATATTACATCACAAAAATTGGAACTCAAGAGAAAATATTTTAAGATAAACTTAAGATGTTTATGAAATATGGGCCATGAAGGTACCAACTGCTATTAATTTCAATGCTAGTTGGTACCTTCTGGTTTTCAATCCCCAAAATATAATAACTGCATAATTGTAAAGAAGAAATACAATACAACAACACAATATAGTTTACACAAAGCACACAAATGTATATAAAGCACGTATTCACAGATGATTTTTATGATAGAAAAACTAGGAGTTTTTGCTTATAAGTTATATCCGTGTATAAGAGACACCGAAAAAGTGTGGCTTATACGCAAGAAGTTACGGTAAGAGAATGCATGATTCCACAGATAGACAAATGAACATACTTAGAGACAGACAGAGGGTGGGACTAAATAAAGTCACCACACATGTACATTGTAACCACTAAAAACATTTTGAGCAAGGTGGAAAACAACATTACTCTGACATGACAACTATGACATGTGAAACATCTGGGTTTAATAATAGCTAGTAAATTATTAATTTTCTTTCAACATCTGACAGCACTTCACATGCTCTGATATGTGTTTTCATAACAAATTGAAATTCTACATCAAAGTTATTTAGCCTTGTGTAATAGTGTTAAGGGAAAATGTGTTGCAATTGTTGCAGATTTTGTTTCAAGACCTGATGAAATCATAACTAAGTGAGGAGAAAATTGTCATGTTGTTCAACAGAATGCATTTTAAAGAGATTTTTCAGATTGTAAAATAATGTTCTTAAAAAGAAATATTTATTATAAATGTAAAACTCTTTGTTTTATTCAGATCATATTATCTACATGTCATCTTCAAAACAGGACTACAGAATGGGCCAGAAAACACAATTTGAAATCTTTAAGAATGACATAATGAATGAAATATTCATACCCAAATAACAATTTAAAAATAAAATACATCATTGTTGAAAAATTTTGAGATTTTGTTTAAGGTTATATGTAAGTCAACCTAAATACAATTTCTTACACAACTCTGATATGACATCCATAGCGAACATAAAAAGTAATAAGGAATGTTGAAGCTGACATTTTAAGAAGATCCCATCAGTTGTAAAGGCACCTCACTGTCACTGTACGTCTCTGAGCCAACTGAATTCAGGGACGAGTGAGAAATCGCCCTCATCAAGAGATAACCCCCGGGCCCCGATATGAGCAGATTAGAATGGCAGTTCTCTGGTTTTGGAGTTGAATTTCGGGAATTTTCTGACTCACTATCCAAGGAATTCTGGCCCACATCATTGTCACTTTCCTTGTTTTCTTCAACATTTTGGCCACCAATATCTTGAGTATCCATGCTTAAAATAGAAGCACTTGCCTCAGTGTCAATGCTATCACAATCGCAGTTATTTCGACCTTGTTGGCTCCC
Source organism: Congeria kusceri (assembly GCA_027627225.1). NCBI lineage: Eukaryota > Metazoa > Mollusca > Bivalvia > Myida > Dreissenidae > Congeria > Congeria kusceri. The sequence goes on along the minus strand of CM051036.1, from coordinate 47,593,282 downwards.
AAGGTCAGATCGGGTTTCAAGGTCATCAGCAAGAAGACACTCTTCATCTGATGCCCCATCACTGTCGGCATTTCGTTGCCACCTAGCTGAAAGACTCTCGGAGTCGAGTATATTTTCATCATCGTCATCATCATTTTCATCGTCATTGTCAACACCTTGATTGTCCTCACGACCTACATTTATCTGGCCATCACTGCCATGACCTTCACCTTCACGATGATGGTCAATATTAGTGTCAAGGTCATCAGCAGAATCTGTATAGTCAGAATCACTGTCAGAAGGTAGGAGATCTGCTGTTGAGGATTCATTGTCATTGCGGTCCAGAGCCTCCGTTTCATTTTCTTCATGGATGCTACACAACTGAAGGCTGTTTGCTCGATAAGTCCTATTTGGATTTTCATTTCTGGACCCCTGATTTGAACTGTCACTACTTTGATCAGCATTTGTACCAGAGTCTTGTCGATGTTGTGAGGATCGTCTTCTATTTCCGCGACCAGACCTTCTCGATCACCTGCTAGCATTTCTCAACTGTTCCATATACTCCTGCTGCACCTCATCAAAGTTCCTTGAAGTTAGCATGGCCTCGTGGTAAGGGGAAGGAGCCCTGCGGCGCAGGAGTTCGGCATACAGGCGACTCATGGGGGTCTCGTGGCGCGGGTGTCTGCTGTAGTCCATTGTCCGCAGGGAGTATAGCTTGCAGGAGCAGCCCACCAGGATAACCAGCAGCAGAGCGCAGATCATGGACCCGCAGATGGCAGCAATGATGACACGCTTTGTGGTCGCCATGCCTGGAGGGTCAGAGAAACAAAGGTGATCACACTTCATACACAATGAGTATTTCTTTTGTTGATAAAATGTTAACAAAACACTAAGAAATTGTTTAATGCTTCCATACTGAAGATGGGAGAACTTGGAAACCAATAAGAAAACAATTAAATGTGTTTATACTAGGGATGTCAACGAATAATCGAATATTCGCATATTCAAATACTTGACCGAATATTAAAATATTAAATGATTTTTCGAATGGCCCAAAAAAATTCTCCTTAATAAACTAGTTTAATTCTATAATCCGCGAATCACTATGTTTTCACAGTTACCTAATTTGACACGTTGACATGTTATTTAACACCATTGATACCCGTATGCGCAGTGAGAGATAACAGAATAAGCAAACTGTGACTATTGAGTCGTAAACGGACCCTAAGAACAGACCGATATTTGCGCAGTTTGTACGTAACATTATTTGGGTGCTAAACTGAAGCTAATTGGAGACCGATGTTTTCACACTGATGCTAATTGGAGACAAATGTTTGAACAACGTATGGTGCATTATGCGGTTTAGGTGCAACTATTAATTTAATTTCATTCCTTTAATTAGCGGTGCATTAACATTTTTCATGCCGACTTTAAAGCATTTATTCGCTCAATATAACAAACAAAAAATGAGTAAAACAGCACAGGTATATATTCTATAAGTTTCCCGACTTGGACTTGGACTTGTCAGATTACTTTGTGTACTGGGTGTCTGTTTTGCGATGTTTGAAGTGTATAGATCTGTTTTACTATTAATAAATGAATGATAAAGTAAATGATTCGAAATAAATATAGGAACGGTTTTCTATGTTGTTTCATTTATGACATCGGATTATGATGATGAAAAATTCGTATTAAATTCATAGAGTCGACAACGATAAGAACGGTTTTTAACGGTTTTTATTATTTTTAACGACACATTAATTTGTTTACCTGGATAAATAAACAAAGACTCCGACATTTAAAAAAAACAACAACGAATATTCGAATATTGAATTCGAATATTCGAATAGAGTTTTGGTATTCGTTGCCATCCCTAGTTTATACACTAAATGACATTGACATGAGCACTAATGGGAGCAGTATACAGCTTGCAGAGGAAATGGGACTTGGAGTTGGCCCAAGTAATGAAGACATGAGGTCCCTAATATGTAAGAAAAAGATCGAGTTACCTGGACAGAACTTTTCATCACTCATGTTCCATGGGGCCCATTTTGGCCGCAGAAATAATGACATGATGGTCCTAATATGTAATCTAAACACCCAGTTACCTGGACAGAACTTTTCATCACTTCCATGGGGCCCATTTTGTCCTCAGAAATAATTACATGATGGTCCTAATATGTAATCTAAACACCCAGTTACCTGGACAGAACTTTTCATCACTCATGTCACCGCAGTCGTCATGGTGATCACAGGTCCAGCTCTCATAGATACACCTGTTATTGTCACACAGGAAGGTGCCATTTTGACTCCCGCACTGTTGGGCAGCTGGGAAAAAAACATCAAGATTTTAAAGTATGTATTTTCAAAGTTTATGAGGTCCTTTCACGCTGATGCTGCATTATGTGAGGATTCAGGATGTGTCCCAGAACCCTGGCCTAATTTACTTTTTAGACTCATCGAAAGTTGGAACGAATGTTGAATCATAGCAATTTCCAGCTATTTATCTTTTTACTTATATATTTTTAATTTTGGTGTGGCCTTGTGCTGTGGGGGGAAGCCAAAGTACCCTGGGGAAACCTCACCTGTCTGGTATGGTTACCACAAACCCAACTCATTTGTGCCGTGTGGAGAGCAAACCCTAGCAGCTTAGGTGAAAAGCGAGTGTACCAACCACTGCGCTAGCCGGACAGTCCATCAACATTTTAAATGTAAAACCAAATTCAGCTATTAATATGATATTAAGTCTTCTAATGATTATTTGGACACAAATTTGTCAACCATAACAGGAAACAAATGATAGACACACAAGAATAAGACAAGTGAAATGAGAAGTACATAATACTATGCCTTTTCAAATATATCCCTTATATGCTACTACTTCTAAAAATGTGTAGTATTATTATTAATGTAAACACTTCAGTTATAACTACAACTACTAGGACTGCATGTATCAATGTTACTAATGAAGTTTCTGTGACCAATTATATATGCATATAGCCTTTGATTAGCTAATTTTGTCACCAGGTTTGTTTCACAAATGGAAATTAAATTTTGACACACACTGATTTAGAAAATTTGACTGGAAGTCTACAAACATAAGAAAATTACAGATTTTGCTAAATAAGGGTCATATGTAAGTTAACCTTACAAAGCATCTAAATTTTAACTATTTTAATTGACACACAAGTGTCACACACACTTACTGCATCCATTTTCATCGGCATAGTTTGGACACTTTGCAATGCCATTGCATCTCTCAGAGAAATGGTAGCACTGCTCAAGCACTCCACAATAGTACAGGTTCATGAACTGCGATTGGCACTTTTCTGAAGAACAGTAAGAATGTAAATTTAATGTCGGAAACACCACTCATGGCATGAAATTTGCATCATTTGATATGGACATTTTCCAAAAAACATTTGAGGCGCGTCGTGGGAAACCCGGCCTTAATGCATGCGCGTAAAGTGTCGTCCCAGATTAGCCTGTGCAGTCCGCACAGGCTAATCCAGGATAGCACTTTCCGCTTTTATGGTATTTTCTGTTTCAAGGAAGTCTCTTCTAAACATAAATCCATGGTAGGCGGAAAGTGTCATCCTGGATTAGCCTGTGCGGACTGCACAGGCTAATCCGGGACGACACTGTACGCACATGCACTAGGCCCTGTTTTCCCACGACGCGCCTCATTGCATACACAACAAATACATGATGCATTTAATTATTACCGCTCTTTAACCATAAATTATGAGGGTACCAATTTACATATTCTAAAATACTTTAAATCAAAACTTAAAATAAATCCATATTATTTTTTAACTGCTATTCATTCGAAAGAATCATGTAAATCTCCTTAAATTAAAGCAGCAGTCCAGATATATGTTAATAAAAATAAAACTTTTCTGAAATCGTTTCTAATGGACAGCTTACCGATAAAATAAAAAAAAAACGCATTGAAATCAGTAAAATAATAGCGTTTTGGCAACTTGTTATCATAACGTTTTGGCAACTTGTTATCGTTAAGTTATCTGTATGCGATAGCTGGTGATGCCTCTGGAGTAAATCAGCATGTACCTTAGTGTGTCTTAGTGTATATTCCGTTCGTACCAAGCGTTTTCGAAGATAGACACTATAAAATTCCATTAGTAAATAAGAAACAGTTTTCATAAATGTTCATTAGAACTAATGCCAATTTAAGATGTATTGAATTATATTCTATGGACTGTCACTTGAAAGCTATCGCTCTGACACAGAAACGAGTCATTTGCATGAGCACTTTTTTTTTATTTTGAAATCTTGACTAATAAAAAATATGCACAATGCGTCTTTGTACGAACTAAGTACTGGCACTCATATGATAATCATCTAATAAAAACCAGAGATCCAACAGAACTCACCACAGCCAAGCTCATCAGACCCGTATTTGTGGCAATCCCAGACTCCATTGCACTTCTGGTGTGCATCGTAGCACGCATTCTCTCTCACACACGGAGACTGGTTTGGCAAGCACACGCCTGTGCGAATAAATTTATTAGAATGATGTAAAAAGTAAATTTTAATAGTAATGTTTGGTTCTCCCTCACACACGGAGACTGGTTTGGCAAGCACACGCCTGTGCGAATAAAGGTATTAGTATGATGTAAAAAGTAAATTTTAATAGTAATGTTTGGTTCTCCGTCACACACGGAGACTGGTTTGGCAAGCACACGCCTGTGCGAATAAAGGTATTAGAATGATGTAAAAAGTAAATTTTAATAGTAATGTTTGGTTCTCCCTCACAGACGGAGACAGGTTTGGCAAGCACATGCCTGAGCGAATAAAGGTATGAGAATGATGTAAAAAGTAAATTTTAATAGTAATGTTTGGTTCTCCCTCACACACGGAGACTGGTTTGGCAAGCACACGCCTTAAAGGTATTAGAATGATGTAAAAAGTAAATTTTAATAGTAATGTTTGGTTCTCCCTCACACACGGAGACTGGTTTGGCAAGCACACGCCTGTGCGAATAAAGGTATTAGAATGATGTAAGAAGTAAATTTTTATAGTAATGTTTGGTTCTCCCTCACACACGGAGACTGGTTTGGCAAGCACACGCCTGTGCGAATAAAGGTAATTTCATGATCATATCTTATGCACTTTTCAAAATATTACAGTATTAAGTTGATTTCTTTTTTTTTTTTTTTTAGTAACAGTCTCGTGACCTTTGACGTCTGGTGAAAAATAAAAGGTCGTGCATAATTCTCATATTGCTGTTGCTACGTATACAAAGTTTCATCAAAAAGTCTTCAGTACTTTCCGAGTTATCGCAGGATCCAGGTTTCATGGTCATATCTTATGTCCATTTCGAATTATTATAGTATTTAGTTTATTTATATTTTTAGTAACAGTCACGTGACCTTTGACCTCTAGTGCATAATCCTCACATTGCCACATGGCTGTTTATATGTTTACCCAGTTTCATCGAAATAAGTTTAGTACTTTTAGAGTTATTGCAGGAACCCGGTTTTAGGAACGGACAGACAGACGGACGGACAAACATAAGGACCAACAGATATAGACACACATATGGATGGAAAACCTATAGTTCAATCTTAGTACCAAGTTTCATGGTGATATCTTATGTACTTTTCGAATTATAACAGTATTTAGTTTATTTCTATTTTTAGTAACAGTCACGATCTCTGGTGAAAAAGAAAAGGTCTTGCATAATCTTCACATTGCCGTTTATATGTATACCAAGTTTCATCGAAGTATCTTCAGTACTTTTTGAGTTATCGCAGGAACATTATTTTGCGGACGGACGGTGTGACCGACGGACGGACAAAGGGCAAACCTATAGTGAAACACCGGTAGGGGACTTACAAGAGCTGTTTGTAACAGGTATCATGCCCCCTCAAGGTCCAGAGCAATCTTTTAAAAGAAATGAGGCATGTCATGGGAAAACCGGACTTAATGCATGTGCGTAAATTGTCGTCCCAGTTTAGCATGTGCCGTGTGCACAGGCTAATCCAGGACGGCACTTTCCACTGCCAGTGTATTTATGTTTATAAGAGACTTGCTTGAAACAGAAAATACCATAACAGCGGCAAGTGCCTGGATTAGCCTGTGCAGAAAGAACAGGCTAATGCGGGACGACACTTTACGCACATGCATTAAGCCCAGTTTTCCCAAGACACGCCTCAAATAATTAACTCTGCAGTGCCTTGGGTGATTTGGCTGGTTATCAAACTTTGCCGACATATTAAAGCCACAACATTTTAGAAACTTGGTGAAGATAGAATAAGAACTGTTAAACAATGCTGTTGAGTTTAGATAATTAGCACCTACCAATGATTTGGTTAATTATCGAACTTTACTGAGATATTACACCCACCAAATATTTCATCAAGTTTGGTGGAAATCTGATGAAAATTGTTTGTAATGCCTAAACAGGCAAATTTTATATAATTGAAGGGCAATAACTCCTAAAAGACTAACGCAATTGAGCTGATAATCAAAGATATTATGTCCACGAGCATTTGCATCAAGTATGGTAAAGATCGGATGAAAACAATTTGATGGCTAAAAAAGACCAATTTTAGAAAATCAAGGGCCATAACTCAGTAGATCCAGTAGATGACTCACTATCTAACCTTGGATGAGATATTATGCCCTCAAACGTTTAAATAATGCTCGGTGAAAATTGGAAGAAAACTGTTGGACTTAGAGAGCAGAGGAGGATGTGGTTTACTGACGGACAGACTGACTGACATATTGCAAACCAATATACCAAGCCATCTTTGATGGGAGGTATACGAAGTAATTAAAAGATGTTCAAATAAACATTCTCATATATTTTTGTTGAAAAAAGCTAAGCTATTTTATTAGAGGCCATATAAGCAAGTAGATGATGAAAAATCATGGGACAACAGTGTTTTTAGGGCCAATTCCACTGCTTAAATAGTATGCATTTTTCCCCTATTTTTAGCTTTAAAATTCCTTCAGAATGTAGGCTTTATTTTGATTTTTTTTAAAATTAAAATCGAACAAAAATTGGCTAAGATAGAGGAGTTTTCGTAAACATTTTCATCAAACCAAGTTAAGTTGAGTTATCTTTTGTAACAGGACAATTCATTCATGTCTTTTAACAAAGAAGAATATACACCTTTAGTAATGCTTTTCTGAAAAAAAACAACTTTTGCCATAAAATTCCCAATCTGAAGGGCCCCGCCACCTTTCCCCCACTGGACAACGTGATCATGAAATATCCCCAAAAATTCCATTATTTCAAATGACCTAAACAAAATATGAGATCAAAAGAAACTTCACCTTTCATTTGGTAAGTAAAATTAAATCCAGGTGACGCTGATGGTACAGACTTTGCGTGGAATACGATGTTCAGCCAGAGGAGCTCTGAATGAGATCAGGCGGAATCTTCAGTTTAGTGTAAGTCCCTATCGCCGGGTACGAAGAGTCTGGCCCGTCGTAGATCATCACGAAGTCCAGACTCATGACTTCCAATTGGAAAATCACAACACGCAGTTGGATCACAGAGCTTTCGGGTGCTCCCTAAACAGATAGCAAATACTGTCACTCACTGTCACTTACATTTTCAATGGTTTGGGAATCATCTAAAAAGGCCACACAAAAATTATATAATGCAGTAGTCAATACACAAATGATTGCAACAGATATACCACAAATCACATCATATAACAACTAACATAAATGTTTTGTATGTAAACTTTTCAGGCATAGTACTTTTAGTATAAATTTTAAATGGATTTCATTTAAGAGCTGTTGTATTATATAAATGGAAACTTCACACAAAAGCAGTAGGTTTCTTACTACGGATTAGCTAATCAGCCACTCAACCCAAGCCCATCTTCTACAAATCTGACATAGCCTTTACTTACAAGTTGGTGAATGACCCAGGAACAGTCGGAGTCAGACGGGTAAGGCTGCGGGAAATTTGGGGAGGCAAACCAGCCGTATTGGTCGTTCAATCTTCGGTTACATAGTTGAAGGGGCCCTACATTACAGACGAAATGTGTTCTCAATGACTGGCCCGTTTGTGCTAAGCATCATATACATTTATTGAATTAACTTACCTACATGTATGTGTAAAATGTATATTATATTTATGACATGCATTTTGTTATGTATAAAAGGTTGTAAAAAAGGCTAAAGGTTTTTATAAAAGTAGAGATTTTTGAAATAAAATGAACCACTTCTACTTAAGTTTAAATTTCAGATAAACATTTCTATGCGTAATCTAATAATATATGTTTATAAAAGGGTTAAATATGAAACATCTGAGCAATATTTACTATTTTAGAACATTTAAATGTAAAAAGAGGTATATATGCAACAGCCAGAGACTTAAGGAATTTTATGAATGTAAGAAATTTACGGAAGTTTTCCCTAAGGAGCTTTGTGAATACAGGTCCTGATACTTTAGTTTGCTCGTAGAATGAAAAAATTAGGAGCACCTGTTACATAACTGAGCAATAACAAATCTGGATCATAACAGTGTGTTTAATATGCAATTTCCTCATGTATTAGTTGCTGGATTTCATAGCTTGTAGCCTGTTGAAGTATATGGACAAGAAATATTTGGTAGATCTAATACAGAGGAATAACACGATTCTGTGTTTGATAAAAACACATGCCCCCGGTTGGTGCTCGGTAGCCGATTTCTTAGTCCAAATTAGGTTAAGATCAAGGCCAAAGTGGGGTAAGGTGATATGGGTGGTTTGGGAACGATCAGTAGTAAAAACTGCGTAAATATCCAAGTGTTGTAGTAAGCGGTGTTGGTACTAAACGAAACCGTAAAATCTAGTTATTAACATAAATGTATCAATTAAAATTCTATCATTGATTACAGAAGATAACGAGTCCCTTGACTTTTTATTATTATTCAATGTTTTATAGTTGGCGTAATCCATATTAGCATCAAGTACAATATTACGATCTCTACATACAATATAAGAGTCATTTCCTACCGCGTCAATTATGTTGAAAAGTTAACTAAAAAACCAATGAGTATCATTATTTGGTCCACACGAAGTACACAATGTAAATCTATGTGTATCTATTGTTAAATATAGAATTAAAAAGTTTCCAAATGTATCTCTTTCTATAGTATGCACTTTATTTGGCAAATTTGCAAAACATTTATTAAATACAATACATACTCCTCTTGAATTAGAAGTGCCAAAACTAAAATAGCATTCACGACCCCATTGTGAATAAAGCTGTTTTTCCATTGAAGGAATGAAATGACAATCTTGCAGGCAATATATATGGGCATTTAATTTTTTTAAATGATAAAAAACATCATTTCGTTTTTAAATATCATTCAGACCACAATTGTAGGAAACAATCTTTAAATTATCCATATTTCATATAACAGATAACATTTTCTTTTACATACCACAAACAACACAAAACATTACTATGTACCACAGTCAGTCTGCAATACATTTTATCTTTGTCCAAACACTCAAAACAAGAAACAAAAATTGCATAAATTACAACAATAAACATGTGAACAAACGATAAGCCACATGTGCTTATTACAAAATACCCACATATATAAACAATATGTAAAACAACAACGCTCTAAATATCAGAAGCATGGCTCACTTAAAAATACTCATTTAATCAATGAAAAAACATGATGCAAAAAATACTAGAAAGAAGATACATACATTATTTACATGTCTAAAGAAAAGTTCACTAACATACAAATATAAAACACGGTCATGGTCTTTAAAAACCCATTTTAATATAGTTAGTGGGAAGCTTAAAGTAGGTATTGTACATGTCTTTCATTATACCATGTAGTAGACAGTGTGTACATTAATTAAGTACAGCTCATCAAATATTTTGATAGGTGGTGTTATACCGGTACACCATTACAATACATGAATCCTGTTATGTACTTTTAATTACAGTTAGGATATTCTATACCTATTATAACTTATGTCTAGGATAAGGTGAATCAATTTATTAGTACACATAACAATTCAATATAGTTAGCGTAAGGACATAATAGTCCAATAGATATCGATATGTATTTAATAGTTAGTTTATAGTAATTAAGTTGCCAAAATAGTAAAATTCCTCCTTAATCGCAATTTCTTTGCCAAAAGTCAATTAGTTTTATCGGTGTACTTTCAGCAGATCTTCATTTGAATTTTGTCATTTCTACAGTGATAATCGTATCCACCATTTACACCTATTTACATATATATATATATATATGATTACAAATTGCACAAAAAAAATAAAACTGTTTACACGTAACAAAGAAATTAACAAACTACTAAAACGCAATAACAAAAACACAAATAATGCAGAAAGAAAAAAAATCCATGGAAAAACAACAAGTCAACAACACATGTTTAAACGAAAATTTTAAGTAAGTGTAATACATGTATATTTTTTAAACCGATTAAAACCTGATTATTTTCCTCTTTTCGAATATAATTAGTGTAACGACATACTATTCACATGTATACGGGGTATGCATTTTACGTCTTTAGTTGGAAGCAAATTTGTCGCCATTTCATCTAGCTTTAGCGACACTCGTAACAAAGAAACATAAAAGAAGTTTCAAGCAGATGATAAATTTGAAAATAGTGATACCATCATCTGGGTAGTTCCGGGTCACTAACAACAAAACTGCTCTTTTCATTTTAAATAGGAATTGATTGAAGTTTACATACATTTTATAAAAAGTGATAACGTTTTATTTTCTAAGTAAAATTGTATGGTCTACGAGAGTATAGGCTTTTCGTTGGTCTACTGCATAGAACCAATCGATTTTACCATGTGTGTATTAGTTTCACGAGAGCAGCATTGCATAAATGGTGTTTCCTGAAGCCAAATAATGCATAATGAATAATGTTCATTTGCTCATAATATTAATTGATTTCTTAAACAATGTTTTAAAATTTGTTTTAAATATAGGCTTCACAAACATCTTATGGTTACATGTATACTGTGAAAATTGAACAAGATGAACAATGAATTCGCCATTATACATTTCATCCTCAGGTAAGCTTACTTAGCTTAGAAACAACTACATGTATATATACTTATGACCCAAAGTCTGATAAAAGAAACATTATTTTCAACATAATGTACCTCGCTATCAGTAGTGATATTTTGCTGAGTTGTGTTGGCATCCACTCTTTCCTTTTCGTAGTTCATGACCTTTGTGAAACTTCACCAGCTGCTAATATATTAATTACACAGTTACACGCGTTTAAAGTGTTATACATTATACAGTAATTACCTAAATAATTCAAATTCAACATAAACAATTAAACAAAAAAGCAAAACAACACAAGGCGAGTAAAATATTAAACAAGAAACAAATAAACATGATTTAAGCACTGAGTCACAAAGAGACGTTGATAACTTGTTTCAGTGATAATATTACATTTTGTATTACAAGTACATATCAATAAACCACAGGTTAAAAAATATATATACCTTTACGCGAAGTTACGTGGTATATACATTTCCACAAACATCAGTCATAATCAAATTAATCTTGCATTTTATCTAATCACTTCGATATCCATCTGTTAACGGTAAAAATATTTTACATGATCTACCAGGTCGTAAAGCTTTAGAAGCGTTTGTGAAACTCATTAAATGCAAATTAATCAGTTAAAAATTTCTGGGGAGGAGTTTACAATGCAAATGGAAAAACCTGGAATGATATTTTAAATTACAGACGAAAATGTATGGATCACGTTACGAGAAACATATATATGTTTAAGTAACGAAATAAATATGTTGAATCTTGAATTTACCGATGACCCATTATTGCGCCTTTGTTTGACCGATGACCTGTTCTAGCCAAATCGTTTTAGCTAAGACAAGTTTGTGCCGCATTGTTTGACCGATGACTAGCTCTTGACACATTGTTTGACTTATGATCCGTAAATGTGTGGTCTGTCTTATTTGACCTTTCACCTGTCCGTGTGTCTTGTTTGCCCGATGACCAATTTTCTGATCTTGTTTGGCCGATTACCTGGTCTTGTGGTATTGTTTGACCTATCACCAGTTCCTGTGGTCTTGTTTGACCAATGACTAGTTCTTTTAGTCTTGACAACATTTTCATTGCACATTTTGAAAAAAAAATGTCTTCATCAGTCTGGCAAAATGTAATATCAGATTGTAGTTATCTAGCTATTTTTAAATATCATTTAATAAATATACATTAAAATATTGATGTTGTTTACATCAATTTTAGAATAAACCGAGACCCGGTTGAAATAAACCGAGACCCGTTTCACTATGTAACCTAATCGAAGATGAATGTCACTTTGTATTTGAATGTATCTTATGGGTTGAATATTTCTAGCACACACTCTCTGAGGAACAGTTATAAAGCATAGCTGACTTGGGTCTCGTACTTTTCCCCAGTATTTTCATTGACAAATTCAATTTTAAACTCGTTTTCAAGAACAACCAACCGTTGAATATGATGCAGTCGATCGGGCCAACCCTCTTTGGGAGGCATTATTTCGATTCTTGCAACCAATTCGCACTCCTCATCCTGTGTACAGTATTTTGGTGACCTTTTAAAAGATCTCCACAGTGTAGTGAGTCGTTTATGATGTTTATTTGTCGAATACGGTGTTGACGATTTTCGAACAAACGTCTCTCCTGGTCGGACTATTTGATCTTTCTCGATCAGTTTGTAAAACACAGCACTGCATTGCGGTTTACCGTCGTGATCGACTTTAAGACTTTCTGGATGTTTTCCGTTTTTGAAAGGTTTAATCGTGTAGAAGCCGTAAGTATACGGAGAAATGCGACCGATGATTGCCTTTGGATTCAGTCCCATTTGTAAAGCGCCTTCTACCACAGCGTTTCGAGCGTTTACTGCTCGTATTACTGGTATCTCAAATGACTTCTCAATTCTGCAGTACACGTAATCAGACTCTGACAGTCCGCCGGATAGCAGGATGCACGAGACATTGTTTCTGGTTTTGTGAGCCCTGCATAATTGTTCTTGTATATGAGTAATAATTGTATTGACTGTTGGGTCAAATAGGGACGCCAAGAAATGTTTGCTTATATAAAGACGACCGCCACGCTTGAACTTCAAATCGTCTTTCAATTGTGATTTGGGTAAGAACAGTTCGAAATTCTCACCTGTTTTCTTGACAAATAGCTGAAGAAGCCTGTCATCCAAGATAAAAACAGCATCTTCTTTCATGTTCGAGTTAAATGTATGTTTTATATCCTCAAAATCTTTTTCAAGCTTGTAAAATTTCATGTAATCATTCTTGTATTCAGCCATAACATTTCTAGTGAACAGCTCATCGAATGCATTAAAGAATGCCCTGTTAACCTGTTCACCACCTTCGGTAACACCAGATGAGCTGCAAATTTCTACCAAATTTCCATCTGAACAAACCTTGTGTGCGCAAATGTCGCTAGTGCCAGCCCCGATATCAACCAGAATATAGCACTGACCTGTCTTAAATGGTTCTATCTTCCTTCCTTTGCCTTCCCGAAAACACACAGGTTTATGTCTTATAAACATAGACGCTGCCTCGGGTTCGAGCACGATCCTTATGTTATAGTATGATTGCTCAGCAACATTGCGGATGAATTCTTTGTACAAATAACCCCATGAAGCAGGAACGGCGATGATCCACAAAATGTCTTCCTCTGTTATAAGTCGACCATCTTGTAAAGAATTTGTCAAATAGTGAACTATTTCGGACTGAACAAATGTGTAGACATTGGTAAACACAATTTCAGCATTAACTTCCATCCCTTTGTGATCTTTAACAACAAGCGATTCGTCTTTAACAACCATCTCCGTTTTAAACCCACGAAAGAAAGAGAATTTGTCGATATCCTCTGATTCCAGTTTAGTGAAGGCTTCCATTGCTTTATTCCCAAAAGATACAAACTCGAACTTGGCATCTGCAGTGTTTTTCAGCAGAATGCATGTATGTTCTCTCTTCATGTTAGATTGCTGAGGTCTATATACGTCCAAATCACGGGCCGTGTCTTTTAACATGAAGGCATAACCCGTGTACTTTGTTCCGAAATCTATGGACGCAATCACTTTAATATCCTTGTCCTCAAGCCTCCTCATTGACCTGGACTCATGCGCACCCATTGTATAAGGACTATTCCAATGATTGTTTATTCATTGTATAGCGATCTATTAAAACTTCTTTTGAGCGACGATACGATTAAATGTCATACCTGTATACGTTTGCACCCAGTCAACGCGTGGCCATCTGTTTAAAATTAGACCCATATCTTACGCAGTAACGCATGTACATACGGAATCTCGTTAGGGCCATCGCCTATGAATGGGTTGATCTTAAACGCGATACTCGATAGTACATGATGAAAACGCGAAATCACGATAAGTACTACGATAACGAAAACGCGACAACACGATGATGATAACGCGACATTACGATAACGAAAACGCGATATTACGGCAGTACGATGATGATAATGCGATAATGTACATACCAGAGCCATTTTTATTTTACATGTAATTTGATATCTGAAAGTTGTACAGACTTGTGGTAAATACAATTTTGGTAAAGTATTTACGTTTTAAACATACTCAAATAGGAAACATGGATTTGCTGTTACACAAGTCATGGGTTTGGAAATGTTTTCACTCTAAAAAATAACTTTTATATCTGGGGCGTAGCTTCCTTTAGGCACTATAGGCAGATGCCTACTTCTAGAGAAGAAAAATTTAAATATGCCAGAAATGAAAAAAAACAAGAGGGGGATGGGGGGATGGGGTGAGGAAATATTTCTTGTCTGTGTTGATACTTTATTGTTGAATGAGTCGATTACGTCGATATGAAATGCATTTCATGAAACGCACGCTTACTTTTCAATTATTTTTGTACATTCGGGGTTTAGCTTAAGTTAGTTGTTTGTAGCCACAAACGGGTATATACTCTCCTGGCCCAAATTATCGCTTACAATGTCAATTTGTCGATTCCACCCATTGTGCCTCTACATTGTTTAACCCAAGCTACGCCCCTGTATATGAATAAACAATAAAACGCATATAAAATCTAAAATGAAGTCGCAGGTTTACTGCAAATCTTTTCAAGTGTACAATTTACTGAATTGTGGTATTAAGCATGTTTAAGGTGGTAGAGTAGATGGTTTGACAATTCATGCAAGTTTGGATCGAAGAAATGGCAAATACGCAATTTGAAAGTAAATACTTCATTTGTAGTGGACCTAAATTCTGACAACATGAAGTTAAATTGATCTGGGATATAATCTGCGTTTGTCACTGCAGAAGTGGGAATGCAGAATGGTCGTCATAGACAATGTTATAAACCAAATAACAAGTGTTCCTTGGGAAAGTCGTCACGAAATTCTTAAAGGTAGTTCACCTGTACGATCGTCACCAGATATAATTGTATAAATAGAAACAAACTCAATAAAGGGTTTTCTACGCGATTAGTAAGAAAACAAATGCTAGGAAAAGTCGTATAATATACACAATTAAAAGAAAGATTACTTATAGTGCGTTATGTTTGATGACCTGGCACCTCATTTATCTTCGATGACATTCGGGCAATAATCGATAGTTTTCATAAGCTTAAACAATGACAGTTAACATAATACAATGTAACTGAATGTAAAAAAAATCCGACGACCGAAATGCGTTCCACTGTGACTCAGTAGGTAAGATGGACAATCATCGAGAACATTAACCAGACATCACTTGTTCGAGTCCAAACTTTTCGATTTGTCTAGTCTTTGGAATAGTTTTATTTCTGCGTGTTCTTTCTATCCTGATTTGTATCATTGTGATAAATGTTTTATTATACTGTGTTAATTTATTTTTTAGATTTGTTTTCATTTATTATTTTCATATTGCTTTGGATATAGAGCAAATCAGTCAATGCTCTTCCACGGCTATCTCTGTAGGATACCATTGCAAGTAAAGGTTACGGTAGCGGTGGCGTAATGAAAATGGTGTCCGCCTAGCTATCGGGAGGTCCCGGGTTCGATCCCCACTCTGGGAGCGTTCTCAAGATCTCCTCCAAAGACACCAAGTACTGGTTCTACCCAGGAAACTGACTCAAGAGTGTCTCTATAAGACTAAGGTTTTCGATGCAATCGAGCTAAAATAAATAGGTTTAAACTAAACTAAGTATAGTGTCTCGTTTTCTGTGGTCCGTATTATTATATCGCGGACATTGACGATTTTGTTCTATTGTTCACCGGCGTTTCTCTAGACGCTAGTTTTCCTCTTACCTTTGGTTCTTGTTGATGTATGGAACCAACTGATAATTTCCCAAATTTTATGGGGATTTTAAAATTGTAGAAACTTATTTATAAATGTATGTACACCCAATATTGTGTTCGTTGTAAACATGTAATAAAGAATTTATAAATCGAGGGTTGAGCGTGAAACTACTGTGTATGATATAGCAATGTTAAGCAAATACAATAGTTTCACGCTCAAACCCGAAATGTGTGTACGACCAATATGCTATTGTTCCATTTTGAGTTTGTTTTAAGCTTGAAATAATGGATTATTAAACGGCTTATATAATAATTTATTTAAATCAATAATATTTACTCCCGAAGTTAGCATGCCTTTACATCATCAAGCACAATTTTTTTACCAATTGAAAAACTTAGTTTTGGAAGTTTTAGATTATGCCGTATGACTCACTATCACCATTGCATGATTGTCAGATTTACGACTAAGTATATTTGTTAAGATAAATATACACTTCACGAAAGGGTATCAGATTTGCACGCACACACACAGGTATATAAATCAACGATTGCAAATAACCAAAATAAATATCGTAGTTAGGAAGTTTGTGCGGGATATAGAAAATTGTGCTGTATTTACCACACTATGGTGCGTCAATTTCGTCTCCACAATGGGACATGTTATTTTAAACATTTATCTAAGCATATCCCAATATTTCATGTTTCAACCGGTATTTCTTTTGTTAATTATTCGGGTTTAATTTCCCATAAGATAATTGCTTCAAAATGCATTTAAACAGGTATAATGAACTTAAAATTAATATCTGAATTCGTTCATGTATGAACTGTTTGATCGCAGCTGTGAAGTCCATGTGCTTCGAATGCGATCTTTACGCATCGAGTAGTTGTCCTAAAGGACATACTTTTATATTTAAAATGTCACGTTGCCATAAACTTCAATGTTTGAGTAGTGAGCTTCCTTATTTCAAATGACAGATACAGACCTGTATTGAGATTGTCTGTACATCTAGATGGACACAACGACTACATAAATGCTGTTAATATATCGGTTAATACAAACAATCACGTATTCCGTTGATTGTAAACATGTATTAAGCTCTCCGAAAAATTTCGGGGGAGCATGTAGTCGCCGCTATGTCCGTCCGTCCCGTTTTCTTGTCAAGAGTATTTCTCAACAGCTACTGACCAGAATTCAATGAAACTTCGTGGGAAGCTTCACTATCATGAGGTGTGCACTGAACTAGGACGTTCCGCTTTTAAATTATTATGATTTCCCAGAGTTATGGGACTTTGAAGATTTTCTGCTATTTGCATTTAGTGCACATTTAACGTCCGGTCTATTTCTACGCAACTACTGGTCTGAATTCAATGAAACTTTATAGAAGCTTCATTACCACTAGGAGGTGTGCACTGAATCAGGACATTCAGCTTTAATAATTTTTTCTCAGAGGTATGGGACTTGAAGATTTCTGAAATAAGCAATTAGTGCACAATTCTTGTCCGGTTTATCTAAACGCAACTTCTGGCCAGAAATAAATGAAACGTTATAGGAAGCTTCATTACCCAGAGGAAGTATGCACTGAACCAGGATATTGTGCTTCAATGATTTATCTTAGAGTTATGGGACTTTGAAGATTTCTGAAATAAGTATTTAGTGCGCAATTTTTGGTCGATTTATTCTACACAACTACTGACCAGATTCCAATTAAACTTTATGACAAAGTTTATTGTTGTGGGACTTTGAAGATTTCTGAAATTAGAATATATAGTGCACAATTCTTGACCGGACTTTTTCTCTGCAACTAAAATCAAACTATATGTGATGTTTCATTATCAAAATGAGGTGTGCACAGTACAGGATGTTCCCTTCAGTAAGTTTCCTTGGAGTTACGAAACTTTTAAGGCTGCTGAAATTATTGTATAGTGCGCAATTCATATCTCGACGGTTTCTCAGCCACTACAAGCCAATCTTTAATGAAAGTGTATTAGAAGCTGCATTACACAGAACAGGGGTTCACTGCACCAAGATTCTCCGTTTCAACGATTTTTCTTACAGTAATGGGACTTTGATAATTGATGAAATTAATATATAGAGAACAATTGTCTGGACACTGCTCTCCTGACTGCATTCCCATTACTTGGCAAAGCGCATTGGGGAGAATTCATCAGTTCACTGATATTCATGTTATAAATACAGGGATTTATTCATAATACCTTAGGTGTGGTGTGAGATAATGAAATAGGTAGGAAAGTAGGAAAATATTCAAATAGGTAGATAGCTATAAAGGTAGATAGTGGTAAAGAAGATAGGTAGATAGTGGTAAATAAGATACATAGATAGATAGTGGTAACGAAGATAGGTAGATAGTGGTCGTAAACAAGGTAGGTAGATTTTGATAAAGGTGAAATGTTGATTGGGGTAAAGAAGATATGTAGAAAGGGGTAAATAATATAGATAGTGGTACAGAAAATAGGTAGATGGGGATAAAGAAGATTGGTAGATAGTGGTACAGAATATAGGTAGGTAGTGGTAAAGAAGATTGGGAGATAGTGGTAAAGAAGATAGATAGAAAGCGGTAAAGCAGATAGTGGTAAAGAATATAGGTAGACAGTGATGAAGAAGAAAGGTAGATATTTGTAAATAATTAATGTAGATAGTGGTAAAGACGATAATTAGATTGTGGTAAAAGTATATGAGGTAGAGCTGTAGGTAAAACTGTAGGCAGAAATATAGTTAGTGGAGAAGGTAGTGAGGTAAGTACATAGGTACATATGTAGGCAGAGAGGCCAATACGACAGTAAGTACAGAAGTATGTAGATTGGTAGTTAAGAGTGATAGGTAGATAGACAGGTAGAGGTATAATATTATGTAAAAAGTAGCCAGAGATCTAAGTTGTATCATAGGTAGCCGAATTTGTAGTTATATAAGTACGTAGAGCGGCAGCGTGGTACGAAGGCTGAAATGTAGGTTAAATGGTATGCATTCATGTAAAGAAGTGGTAGATAGCTAGGTAGATAGAAAGTAATGTAGAAAGGTATGCAAATAGAGATATAAAGAGATAGAGAAGAAGGAAGATAATTCGGCAAATAGTTAGTTGAAAGGTATGCAGTTACATGCAGGTAGATGTTAAGTGTCAATGTTTTGCATATGTTTCGTTCAGAGCTTTCTCGAGCAAGACATGCTTATTTTAACCCAGTCTACGAGAGCAAGCTCATACATTTCAGGTTTCTTCATATTGAAAGAAATATGTGCGCATTGGTTGGTTTCGTCAAATCTCCAATCATCACACACGACAGACACAAACATGTATTTCTATTTTATCACAATTATAAATCGTTATACAATTACGACTTTCACATGGAGTTTCATAAGATAAGTAATAACAATAATTGTGTGTGTTTAAATCCAAACAAAGTAGATGATACTCAAACTGAAGACAGACGACACTACACAATTATATTACTATATGTTTTATAACTTCAAGTTTATATACAAATTTCTAACAGTTAAAGGTATACTTGCTGTTAACAAAGTGAAAACCGGAATAGCATTAAAGCGACACAATGATAGCCAACCGTTATTTTCTATCCAAATGTGAAGCCGCGGTATTTTTATGAACAATTATGCTTCACTATAATGGTGCGCAATAAACTGTTACGATATGTTAAGGTAATTCCCTTTGTGCCCGTGGGTGACAGCGTCCTCGTGCTTGGTACATTCACAGCCATACTGCTGTCTAGCAAATGTAGAGGCCATTATGTATATAATGTTGTAAGATACAAACATATTAAGGTAATGATTTATTTCATATGTAACTATATAAATGTTCTTCCAAAATTGCTTATACGTGACTAAATAGTAAAACTCCAGTAGCGAGATACAATTGTAAAAACACCATAAGTGAAATATCCTTTGTACTTAAAGCACAATTCTAGAACTGACATGAAATGTGTGCCGTTATTTGTCAGAAACAACGTTTTGACGTCCGTGTCTTCCAATTTCGAAAGTGGCCGAAGGATTCTCTTGTTTGCAAACCCGATGATATGCTGAGTACTGTGGTCGATGCACAGGATTGTTCAAAGAATGGCCCAGTGGGGATACAATGTTAGTGAGTATATGCTATTACAGTGAAGACAATTCTTCGTATGTCATCTAATATACAAAGTACGTGACAAACCAATGTATTATGTTTGTCGATTTCTTCAGCATTGTGTCATGGCTTTTGGGATATGTTTGTCAAAGTAATCAATGCTATTCAGGTTTACTAAATTATAACGTTGTACATACTGTAGTGATGGCTACACACGCAGTGGTCTGTTTGCGGTCATGTGGTGCATTGTGGAGAGAATAAAACATGACGAAGACGTGGCTTTTGCAGAAACAGTACGAATGGTCAGAAAGGAAAGGAAGAAAATAATAACTAACGAGGTGCTTTGTTTCGGCATAAACGTATAAAATAGTTCCCCGATGTAGATCAAATTAGTTGACGCTTCCCTGGTGTATTATTTGGTAAGAATGTCAGTTAAAATTCCAATGAAGTCTTAAATCAGTTGTCCATTTTTCTGAATGGTAATGGTTTTAACCACTTCACTGTTGTTTGAAAGAAGGACGTAATTTGACACATGCCACTGAAATCATAACGCACCTCCATTCCTATGGTTGTAATATGATTTGATGTCATTATGTTATTGTTCCGTTCCTGTTTTTTAGGCGCAATACCGATTCTGCCACGAATGCACACGACAGTACGTGGAAGGGTTCCACGAATATGTGAATGATTTTGAGATCATATAGCTCATACTACACACTCAGTGATAAGCTGTTGCCAAAAACATACATCCACTTAAATATATAAGCAAGTGTCTTGATAATTAGATTATTATAGTAAATCATCGTGTCTTCGTCTGTCACTAAACGATGCGTGCTATTGTGTTAATATATATTCACAAGTTGTGACGTGTATAGCATATATTTTTGTTTTGGACACACGTTGCACATGCCATTGCCATTTGTTCATTGTTTAATCCCACCTTCTATTGTGTATTTGCCATGTTTAACACACTTCATGCGATAGTCGATAATAGATACATGTATTACCAATTCTCATTCATTCAATTCATGACATTTTACCAATAATATTATACTATTTTAAATAACTATTTAAAACTAATTTTGAAATCGATACAATCTCATAGTGGAAACATCTTAATGCATCATCGTCTGGACCGTATTACATAAAATTTGATATACTATTATTTGTGATTAAATGGGAACAAAACGCCGACGGCTGTCAATAGGATTAGTTTACGGTTGATACATTTGCATGTACTAGTATTATGTCGAAATTTTATATTCAACAATAATGCATGATATATCGAACTATGACAAAGAGAGCTGAAAATCTGTTACACAATAGTCCTGTGATTTAGTCTCTGAAACAATCGAGTTTTGATTCCACATAGGTGTTCATTTTGTTATCAACTACAGTAGATGAATACCACGCAACATATATCTTAAATAATAATTAGATCTAGCATTACCAAGGCAAAGAGTTGTTTGGGTTTTTACGATATTGATTATGGCTGTCATACCCAGTCGATGCATTGAATAATTCTTCCTGTTAAAAGTTTAAGTTATTTGTTATTACTGTTTATCAAGGTATACAATATTGAGATTGTGCAAGAGGTTTCGATTGATAATCCCGCCGCCTCTTTCTGATAACAAAATCTATAAATTAAAACAGGTAATCTCCTCTAGTCCTCAAGGAAGTATCCATATTTTTAGGACAAAGAATGCAATGGAATGCAAAGACTTTCCACGTAGGCCTACCTAATATGTTGATATTTTAAATTCCGCCATTTTTTTTTCAAATTCAATTTCTAACTGTTTCGAGCTGTTCGCACATACAACATTCATGCATGTACAGTGACATATATTACATTGTTCGGGTAATAAGCTGAATAAAATGTATAATCGTGCTATCTCGTTTGAGTTATAAACAATCATATTTTGTGTTAGATCCATATCTATAAATCATATGAGGCGTGTAGTGGGAAAACCAGGCTTAATGCATGTGCGTAAAGTGTCGCCCCGGATTAGAATGTGCAGTCTGCACAGCCTAATTCAGGAAAACACTTTCCGCCTACAGTTGATTAATGTTTAGATGAGACTTCTTTGAAACAGAAAATACTATAAAAGCGCGAAGTGTCGTCCCGAATCAGCCTGTTCGGACTACACAGGATTCAGGGCGACACTTCACGCACAGGCATTCAGCCCGGGACATATGTATACCGACTGTCACTGATATATCAATACCCATAACTTACTGCTCAGACGTGTACTGTTCTTCGCCTCTAAATTGAAAGGGAAATCTAAATGTTTTAACGCCACGTATGTTCATATTGCAAACACGTAATTACCATTGTAAGTACTGACACTAATAAGCTATAAAAGTTTTATTACTGATGCTTTACATAAATCTACATCTACGTCTAAGGGATAACACACGTTATTATTGTTTACTCTGTGAATTAAGTTCTTTGTCCTTATAAGGACTCCAAATGCATTTTTATAAAATTCTTAATGGTGGTTTGTTTGTATTGGATTATCTTAAACGTGTGTATGATACTTTAAGAGATTGCAATATTCAAAATTATAATGACACCGCCGGGTTTGTGTTCTCTTAAAAATCATTAGTAATTGCTCATCAAGGACATTAACTAGAGTAATTGTCCCTTATAATTATGTAACAATATTGTTCCCTAAGGAAACTAATTTTCCTGTAAGTGGATGCCATGTTGGTTTCGACTCGCAATACTGTGATATTTAACAATTTACCGGTACATAACTTCCAATATCTGCTTTATGTATTGTTATGAACAAGTACCAAATCACGCAAAAAATATTGCAGTTGTTAGTTTAAAAAAAGAATTGCGTTGTTGACTATCCCTTACTGAATTCTTTTCGTGGAAGAGCGGTTTATTATCAATACTTGGATTACACATACAAGAGTGTTCTGTTTATCTGCATGCCGATATAACCGACACCTGCTGGCCCTTATAAATCACACGCTCAAGGCTGTTTATCTGCATGTTTACATGTATGGCAGTTTCGATTAGCTGTTCACGCAACGACCCAGTTTTTATTTACATCGATTAAACTCCTGAAACCTAGAGGCGAAGTAACCCAAATATAATTGCATCATTTAACATTGTTATATTGTCCTATTTTACCAGGTTTACTATAATAAATCACAAGCACAAGGTTGTTTATTTTACCTGCATGTTTAAATAATCATTATCTGTACGTTTTCATCAATCACCCACGGGTACAGCGATGTTTACAGATCTTTATGTTTATGGCTTTTTCCGATAAGATGTACACGTTACACCCGGTTTATATTTAACCGTTATAAAGTAGTTAATAAAATAAAAGAGAAGTAATTCAAATATTACTTTATCATTGTCAAGTGTTAGGTTGTTTTTCTTCACAGTCGCTTGTTTTAAGAAGAGAACACAGATTGTTTGCAATATTCGGGTATTTCTTGACAATAAACTGTACAAAATAATTGCGAAGGACATACTCTCGGAATACAAATGATAATCGTTCGTTTATTAAAACGCAGTTTCTGAATACGTTGTGGTTTTATATTTCGAAAATGCTTCACGAAATCTAAATATTTAATTTGCACTAGATACAGATTATAATGATCTTGTCATTTACCACTGCATATATTGTTACTGAAATAATTTTATGCCGCAGCCATACGAAAAACACAACAACATGCAACTACTTTGACGCGTTGGAAAATATTTGTATTTCTACATCAATCAGGCAATCCACAATTTCGATGCAATGCCTGATTGTTTTTGATGAAATGTACAACGTGCAGGTAATATTAAACAAGAAATGTCCTTACAATATATTCGGCGTCTATGGTAAGTCTGACAATAAAGTATGTAAGCCGAACTTCATACATAAATAAATATATTTAAACTGACAAATGCATAACACGGTTGGTTTCCCTCTTATAACTCACTTATCCGTTACATGAATGACTAGATCCAAATGGCACAAAATACTCACATAATGAATTAGACTTGACTCCCCCTAACAGGTATGTTTATGTTTTACATTATTTGTTTTTTAGACATTTTAGACGAGTTTCACTTTCTTTCAGAATGTCCCGTGTATTACGATCTTAAACGCAAATACTGGCATCGCCAAAATATCCCTAAATTGACCGAATTAGTAAACACAGAAATTTAAAGTGAACTATGCGGATTATCGATGTATTTATATAACAGCTTCCTCCGACAAAAATATATGTTTTTTTAATCTATAAAAGTTATTTTACGGATACGCACTTAACAAATATTTCAAATTATTGTCTGTCTTTCTTCCATTTGCAACTACTTTTTCTCCCTCATTTATTTGCTGTATGTACATTTATATGTAAGTTACCATGACGTTAATATTTTGCTGTATGTATTTTTATACGTAAGTAACATATACGTTAAGTAACGTATACAAAACCATTTTTGCAACTAATGCAAAATTATTATATTATTATAAATAATCTCTAACACTATATAATTTAAAGTGACAAAGATACGTGCATGAATATAAGACCACGATTACGTTGTTATAAATATGTTGCTATATTTCTAACACTCAGATAAAAACTCTTGTAATGTTTTTAACACTCAGTTCTAATATTTTTCATGTAAGGACGTCCTAACCAGAAATTGCAACGGTATGTATGTATATGTAACTATCACTGTTTGAACTAATGAGTGTATACTTATTGTTCAAAATAAAGTTTATTCTCTTCTTCTTAAAAAATGACTTTGTGTGATCTTCAGAGTTTTTAGTATTACTTAATAAAATTGAAACAAAATAAAGAGAAAAAGAGCAATACAGATAATAATGGCTAGAGTGTATACAGTTCAATACATTGGGTATCTGTGCATACACGGCAAGTTATTTGTTAACTAGTACATTAATTTCTGAAGTCAAGTTCCTTACATTTTCCACTACTCCTATAGTTTAAAGCTCAGAAAGACTGACCTCACACTGACCTTGAGTCCAGGATAAATTCATTCACGATGCTCGGGCCAATATGCCCTTTGCGGTGGAAGCATGGTCTTCGACACAATGTCTTCGACACAATGCTAATTTAGTGTGCTTATTTCGTACGAGTATAGAAGGATAGAAGGAACATTCAAACGAAGTCAAATGTATTCATTTACATCGTTGCAAAATGATAAATTTATCGCTCTTTTACATATCAATTACATTTCAAATATTTCAATAGAGTTTGTTATATATGAGAGCTTTCATTTTGTGTCTCTGCGGTATACCATTATTGAATCCATCAATACTCCAAAATTGTTACGAATGTGTCTTCCATATGTTTGGGATGTTGCACCCTTTTTTATGACTAGCGTAGTTTAATACGTTTTTCAATAAGCCGATGCAATATTAGGATTTGTATCATTCGGGACTTCTCGCGGGAAGTTTTCATAACATTTGATCGGATATTGAGAAGGTCAAAAGTGAGGTTAGACACTTAAGACGAAAAAAAGTCAGTGACCCAGGAAAATGACCCATGTAAATGACAATATTAATGGTATTTACAACCACCGTCTCTTGAAAACCATAAGGTGCTATTAGCATTTTTAATATTTGTTTGGATACAAGGATACATCAATATTCACAGTAGAAAAGTAAGTAGATTTGTTAAAAGCATACAATTCCTTAAAGATGTGGCATTATGTAATGAGTTGTTGAATCGTGAGCAGAATCGACATTGATTATTTTGTTGCTTAAGTTCCAAAATAAACTATTAATTTAAACACACGCAATTGAATTTTAAATTTGACAAAAAAAAAGTTAAACGATTTGACTTATAAGCTTATTAGGTCCGAGACCTTCGGTCTGCGTGTACGTTTTGATATGACAATGTATTTGGCTAAAACCTTTCTTGACCTACTGTGAACTCTGAATATACACTGTATGTATACGTGTCATTCGTGGAAACAGTGGTCTTGGTTAAAAGAAGTTAACGCTAGTTAAGCAGGTTTGTTGTTTGAATGGCCTCGTGCAAATATCTACTTTAATAATTCAATAGTGGATATACACATAGTCCATCACTCGACATGTACAATGTTCAGCCACCCGTCAAATGATGGATACTGACGATTGAATTAAAGTAACAAATTTATAAGCATGGTTAGTGACGAAATAATTATTTAGAAAGTTCAACACATTTAAACATTGATATTCTTTCGTGGGTGTACTTGTTAATTATTCTCAAATGTACTTACATTTACTACAATATACTGTTGCGTCCGCCGAAGACAGGGAACGTGGGATGTACATTTTGTGTGTATGCTAAACAAATATTGAAATATATCGCATATTCTATACATTAAAGTAGGTGTTGATTTACAAACTGGACATTTTCAAACGGATCGCAGGGGTTGGTTCATGTATTTGTCTGTTTTTGTTAGTGGTTTAATTTTCTAATACGTTTATATGTAGTTATTTTATACATGTTTCTGTACCCTTATTCATAAATTAACAAAGTACTTATTAGTAATTGTTCATTAGAAAAAGAAACAGAAATTAGGGAGGGCCGTAACATTTATTTTTGAAACCAGTTGGCTTGTTTCTTTTTCCAAATAACTAAACGTATGCAAATGCCTTTCTTGGTATAGAGCTTGGATAAAAATCACGTGTACATGAACGTGATCTGAAAAATGGGCTCCATTTTTAAATTCAGTTAACATTATTATTGTTCATATCTAGCTATTGTTTGATTGCTGCTCAAACAGTTTAAAACAGTGTGTATGCCGATATTTATAATCTACAATGTATCAGTGCCTGCATGTATCCGTCTGCTCGTATGTCAATAGACGCTTCCACAAATGTTAATCATATTTAAATTAAGCTGCAATGTTATCCAATCATCACACTTGGATATCACGTGTTTAGCCGTTTAACTATTTCATTTAAATAAACACGTGCATAATGTGTGTGATATATTGAAGAACACGTGGCTATGTTTGTGATATTCAATGAATGGAAATTAATCATTTAACAATAGATGGGGGGGGGGGGTGTGTTTAAACTATGCGTGGCAAAACATTGATCGGTCCTTCGTGAAATATATCCCTTTATATTATATACTTGAAACTTGAAACTTGAAACTATATTATATAGTGGATGCATATACAAGGGGCCAATAGACCGTTACAGGTTTTGTCACGAACAGATGAACCCATGCACAGCTATTGTAAACAGATTAATTTCAATTTATTGAACATCACAAACACATCAGAAGCTTAACCACGTGCACTTTTGAGTAAATTACGATAACTGTAAAACACATGATTGGATAAATATGCCGATTTATTTGCACATGATGGACATATGTAGAAACATCTACCTTTTTTCTCTTATGTACTACAAAATACAGTCACGTGCGCCGAAAACACCTTATTGGTAGAAAAATTTCATGGGCGCGTCTGAGGTTGAATCCAGCATACCCACTGAAAATGGAGACATGATCCCCTCGGTATTGTACGAATGGCGAAGATAGATGTTTAAATATAGGGTACATGACGGTGGTTGTAAAATATGTTCGTGTATAGTATAAAACACGTCTTAAAGAATAAGACATCGTTTGTTTCCAAAAAAAAAAATATAGTGTAAGCTTCAAGTAAAGGATCGCATTGAAACAGAAAATTGTACAACGTGTTTTTGATCGACTAACATATACAAATGCAGCTTTTCTTGGTTTTTTATTTGAACTTCCCCAGTGACGTTTCATTAAAAAGACGTTTTTGTCAGTTTTAAATGTTCGATGTTTGTTTGCAGTCAAGTGTACGCACGTGCGTGCGTGCCTATGTTTGGGCCCGACCTTGACGTTCTATACATTTTATACATGATCAACAATGATTTTGTATAGAGAATGTTGAAATATAAAAACATGTATATATAATCAATATTAGGAAAAATTAAGAAGAACCCTTGCATTTTAAAAGCATATGCTTAATTCCACTATACATCCAATACATGTATATACGTTGGGCAAACTAGTTGTTTACGGCCTTACAACATTAATTAACGATATAACATGAGGCAAAACTTTATGTGTGTTGTTATTAATTCGATATATAGGCGTGTCTCCATATGTTTATACGAACATTCGCACATAAACTCATTAATTACCGTCTTTGTATATAGAACACCAAACCATACTGTAAGATCAATGCCTGAAGTCCACATGCTACACTTTAGGCCAACAGTTCAAAGTAGGCTAACGTACATGAACAGGTAATGAATAAACTTATTTTGAAAAACATTATTTTAATCGCCAAGAAAATCGATTACCAAGCAAAAAATGTATCAGTCTTAAAAATTTGGTTAAAACGACGTTTAATATATACGTATTGGAAATCAATTAAGTAGAGAACGATTTTTTAATGCAATGTTATTGTTTTTTGGAGGATAAAACTATTGCGATCCTCAATAAAACGGTCGCTATATTCGAATATCCATACCTTTATAAAAATGACTATACACATGTTTGCCATGTCGTTGGCACAAAACACCGTTACAAAATGTTATACATGTACATGTATTTTGCTGACTATGTTATTATATTCTAAGCGAATGAATAAAAATTCGTTAAAATACAAAAACATATTCGGTGTAATCAGCATTATATCCATATATTTTCATTTAAACTAAATAGTAGTACAAGGGTTTTAACTGTATTAGGTTTCCTTTAACGCAAAACAAGGAATATTTAGTCTAAAGTAATACAATACCCTGAGACAAACAAAAACTTTAATAGCTAAAACATTCTATTTCTTCCTTTACAAGAAAACCTCATACAGCAAGATTCATGTTTTCAAAATATTATAAACGGTAAGAATCGTGTTATTTAATCGTACCATCTGGGCTGAATTAATGAGGCAGTGATTTGTATATTTATCTTAAATCTACGACTATCAGCCCGTGAACGGCGGTCCTGATATATTTCCGGTTGAGAATACAATTAAAGATAAGACAAAACGTGTTAACAGTAACAGGACCGAAGATGGTAATTTGCTGAACGGCTAACAACGCCATGTAGCTATAAAATATTGAGGGTTTCATTGGTGAGAGTCGTCAAAAATCCCTGGTACCGACACTCGAAGGGACTCTCCGCTTTCTTCGCAACATCGAAACTGTCACTGTAAGTGTTGGCGATTTTAATTTTTGTTAGCATTTGTAAGTGTTCATGAGTTAATTTTCGTAAATTGTCAGCAATTATTTATGATTTATTTGTTATATTACATGGGAAGTGTTTATGGTGTTTGTTTTAGTTGTCACTAGTCTTGGCGATTTTTTTTTATCAGTTATCACTCTTAAGTATTTATGTTGTAAAGGTTTAGTTGTCGCTAATTAGTGATGAGCATTTATATTTAAGATATCTTCGTCAAGTTTATGTTGCGTATGTTTAGTTGTCGATTGTATGTGTTTATGTTGTTTATTGTGTTTAGTTGTAGATGTTTATGCTGTATAGTTTTAGTTTTTTGATTGGCCTTTGTTTATGATTTATATTATTTGTACATGCATATGTTTATTTCTCGCTGGTGTTTGTGATTTTTGTTTTGTTATGTCAGTGGTAAGTGTTTATCAATTATATTTCAGTTATGATTGGTAACTGTATATCACGTATGTGTTTAATTGACACTGGTTAGGCCGGGCGAAAACATAATAAACTAACTAAGCACAAATTGCTAGTATAAACACAATATGTTTCGAAATATATATGACGATAACAATAATAATTCATTGCAACGTGTGCTATATAAACTTGGACATAAAATCAACATAATTTACGATGAATTGTTTATGTTTAGGATGAGTTGTTTAGTTGTCGATTGTAAGTTTTGTAAGGTAATTACAAATGGATGAGGTTCACGTTGCGATCGGGAGACCGTGAGTTCCATCCGTACTCAGGAACGTTTGGTTGGCCTTCCATTTAGATACTAAGTCTTGGTCCTAAATGTTCACAGGAAACGGACTCGAACGGGTCGCAATAAGTATCTGGCTTTCGTCTCAATCAAACTGCTTGTCTAGGTTGAAATTAATTAAATTAAATAGTTTATGCAGTTTAATTTTAATTGTCACATATATGAGTTTGTAGTGTATATTGTATTGTTCCGTAAACTATTCGTATAAGTTACACATAACCGTTAGCGAGACCAGATAATCTGATTTGTTTTAGTTTTAAGTTTGAAAAACATCGCAGTCTTACGGCGGTAATATTTAAAATAAAATTAATTTATATTATTAACATTGTTGTTTTCGCCATACACGTAACAATAACAATATCTAATTTAATGCATCCTTTGTAACAATAAATAAAATATAAAACTCAAATCTTATTACATTAAGAATATCTGTTAAGTTCATTTTTAAAGACATCGCGTCATTCCTATCTGTACAGTCTACTACTACTACTACTACTACTACTTCTACTACTACTACTACTACTACTACTACTACTACTACTACTACTACTACTACTACTACTACTACTACTACTACTACTACTACTACTACTACTACTACTACTTCTACTACTACTACTACTACTACTATTACTACTACTTCTACTACTGCTTCTGCTTCCTCGACGACGACGACGAAGACGGCGACGGCGGCGACAGCGGCTGCTACTGCTCTGGTACTGCTATTTCTTCTACTGCTACTGCTACTACTACTCTACTACTACTACTACTACTACTACTACTACTACTACTACTACTACTACTACTACTACTACTACTACTGCTACTACTATTAACTACTACTACTACTACTACTGCCTACTGCTACTACTATTTGTTATTCTACTACTTATTCTACTACTACTACTTATTCTACTACTTATTCTACTATTACTACTACTAATACTAATACTACCAATAATAATAATAATAATAATAATAATAATAATAATAATAATAATAATTATTATTATTATTATTAAATATTTTATATTGTGTGGTTTATTTATTCCAGAAAATTGACTGCACAATATATATAAATATGTTATTTTTCACGTTCCAAAGTTTATGACCCAATTGGTATCGGTTTCTTCATCACTTTCACCATCAACACCACCATCATCATCACCACCACCACCATCATCATCATCATCATCATCATTGACAACACCATACTCATCATCATCAAATTCATCATTTTAATTATATTGATCATATTCATCATGTTTTTTTATCCATAAAGTATTAGTATAATCACTAATACTGTGTAACAGTAAATACTTTTAAATTACAATGTCAGTATTTCTAACATATATAAGTTCATCGTTTTTATAGACAATTTACTACGGTCGTTCCTTTGCGGAATAATAATATTGCTTGGGTGATGCAATTTGAACAATTGAACCAGTAGACGAACATAGATCGCTCCGCCTTTCTGTTTGTGCAAGGTTGTTTGTCCAAGGATTTTAAGTATTTTTTTTCCTGTTTAACAATTTTATTCAATTTGTAATATCAATTCACAATTTGTCAAAATTACAAATCTTACATAATGCACACTATAAACTATACATAAGTAAAACACAGTACATTTAAACCAGGTATACAATATATACAATATATATACAACACAGTACATTCAACCATGTATACAAATGCTGCTCTATAAGTAGTTAACAATGAACACTGGAATTAACTATTTTAACATACTAATTGCATATAAGTCTTATAACTGTCCAATATAAATCTTTTTTGGATTCATACTTTGTGCTTATATAAATATTTAAAGCTAATTTTATACTAGTTTTTAAACCTGAAAATTTTGGGATAACTTCTTTTCATTAACATGCAAATATGTACTTTTTAATTTCCATGAAAGAATAAAACAATTGTCGTTTTCTTTTATATCACCTAGCAGTACCAATTTGCAATTTATTTTAATTCTTATATTTGCATTTTTTAAACTATCGGAAATATCCTTAATTAG
Source organism: Congeria kusceri (assembly GCA_027627225.1). NCBI lineage: Eukaryota > Metazoa > Mollusca > Bivalvia > Myida > Dreissenidae > Congeria > Congeria kusceri. Next base: position 47,560,980 of record CM051036.1, on the reverse strand, counting down.
GGTTTGCACTGTGTTACATTCCCAGAATAAGTGGGCAATTGATTCTTCCGACAATTTGCAAAAAGTGCATGCGCTACTACCAGACATGCCCATTTTAAACAGGAATGAATGTGTTCCCAATATTGTGTGGACAATCCTAGTATGGGATTTCTGAGTTAAATTACAGCATATTATATAGTATCTTGTTGCAAAAATTAACAATTATTGGTTTAATATAGGCTGACAAAATTGGGTACATTTGTAATTTATAATGTACTAGCTGTATATTTTGCAATGAGGCAATTTACGCAGAAAGAATTATTTTTAAGCCTTCATAATGTCAAAATTTACGGATCTATTAATTGTGTTTTGTAGCTCTTGCAATGACAAGATTTGTCCGTTGTCATTAATAACATCTTTAACATATTGATTGCCATTGTTGTACCAATAGTTCCAAAAACTGTATTTGTTGTTGATCAGTAGATAGTTGTAATAAAGCAAAGGCATATTTAAAAGCTTCTCCACAGAATCAATACTAATACATTTAACACATTCTGTATATACTGTATAGTTAAAACATCAATCCAAAAAGTGTTTGTTATTCCTTTTATAGCACATATTGCGTATAAACAACATGTATTACATAGCTTTTTACGATCTATTAACTTCCATGCCAAAGCCGTGAATTTGCTCTGTCCTTGAATAACCTTTCTTACCCAAGATAATTTCAAGCTTTTTATATAAGCATTTATGTCTACCATTTTAGTCCCCCTTCATCAAAATCGTTTGTAATGACTTTGGCTTTAATTTGTGAAGGCCCTTGCCAAACAAACTTGTAGAGTTTATCATTTATACCTTTAATAGTGGAATTTCCAGGGTTTGGCAAAGAGACAAACAGGTGAATAAACAAGGGAAGTACCAAAGACTTAACTCTACCTAAGGGAGTTAGATCCCTTCTATTCCAATATGCAATTCAATTTTCTAATTTAACTAGTTTATCATTATAAGTCAGCTCAATCATTTTAGATAGATCAACATCAAATCTTAAACCTAGTAATTCAAATTGAGTACATCCCCACGTTAGTTTCCACTTAGTTTTAATGGATCGTGTACTGTATTTTAAAGCCCCTATCCAAACATAAGATTTTTCAAAATTAACCTTCAGGCCTGAGTATTGTGAAAAGGAATGTAACAACTGTAGTGTAGTATATAAGGATTCTTCTGATCCATCCATTAATGAATAGGTATAATCAGCAAATTGTGATATCTTGTATTCTTCATTGTCAATTTTTTATACCCTTTATTTTCTTACATTTCCTTATTTTGATAGCTAATATTTCTGCACAAAGTATAAATATATATGGTGAAATAGGGTCACATTGCCGACAACCACGTCCTATTGTAAAGAATTATGACCAAAATCCGTTCAATTGGACTGCATTTTCTATTGGATTATAAAATAGTGTTATCCAGTTCTTAAACATTGGTCCAAAATTAAAAAAGTCAAACACTTGTTTTATAAAATTAAACGATAAGTATAGAATGCTTTTTCGAAATCAATTAGCATAAGCAGGCCAGGGATTTGATTGCATTCAGTATAATTTATGATATCATACAATAAACGTGTAAATGTCTCACATATATCTGCCTCTAATACAACCGGTCTGGTCATTGTTTACTAATTTATTCAACACTAATTTAAGTCTGTTAGGTATTGTTCCTGATGCTAATTTATACACCGTGTTTAACAAGCAGATCGGTCTCCAATTAAAAAAAAATTGCGTTAACCGTCCTTTGCAATACAAGTAATAATTCCCGGTTTTTGAGTAATAGATGGAGAACCGGTATTATACGAATAATTTATGCTTCTTACAACGAATACACCCAATTTTTTCCAAAACACCTTTAAGAGTAAAAGAGTCTTGTAAAGAAACCATACCCTCTAAATATTCTGCTTCCATATCAGTCAACTTTGGCACTTTCTCATTTTTAATTCATTTTTCATATCATAATTGGTAGTGGGCTGTTCTGAATATAAACGTTTATAAAAGCAATTTGCTTCCGTTTTATATATTTTCAGGATCATTTATTAATGTTCCATTATCTGTCTGCATGCAGGCTATATTTTTGGACAGATAATTATTTTTTTTCTAAATTGCAAAACATTTTGGTAGGTTTTTCGCCATTGTCAATCCAATCAGAACTGGACCTTATAAAACAACATTTCATTGTTTCCTTTCTTATAGTATCTAATTCATTTTCAAAGCAAATAAGTGTTCTTTATTTTCATCTGTCAATGCCTGTTCCAAGGAATCAATTTTTGATATTAATAAATGTTCATTATTTCTTTTTAATTTTGCTTTGTGACTTGAATAAGCGACGGTCTTACCTCTAATTTCCATTAAAAGTGTTTCTAAAAAAAGTTGGTCATTGATAACAAACTGAATTTGACTATCATCAATATCACTTAACATTCCTAGGTTGTATATAAGAATGCAATATTGCCTTTTAACATCATCTATTAATGTGTTTATTACAGACAGATATTCTATATCATTTAATAAAGAGTTGTTAAACTTCCATAAACCTTTACCATGTATACTTTTTTCAAAACTTATTACAATGCTTATAATAGAGTTGTCTGATCTGTAACTTGTTTGTATTTGCGCATTTAATAAATATTCAATCATGTTATTTGTAATAAGAAATAGGTAAAGACGGCCCTGTTGCAGAGGGTTAGTTCGTCTCCAAGTGTATTCCTTTTTATCACCATTAATGTATCTAAATGCGTCCTGCAGTTCCCTTTTAACTATTTCCTCTAATAATAAGTGTCTTGCTTTCTTATTACTGTTTAACTGTTTATAGTTTAAATAATCTAACAAAGGGTCAATCACTAGATTATAATCTCCACATGTGATATATATTTTATTTCAAATTATATCGATTGTATCAAAGACTTGTTTATAAAAGGACGGGTTGTCTGCATTTGGGCCATATAGATCTAGTAACGTGAATTGTTTTGAACAGTAACTTAAAATAAGAGCTAACAAATTTCCATCACCATCTTTTTCAAAAGAATTGAAATTTATTTGTAGTTTCTTTTTGAATAAAATTGCAACTCCTCTTGAGTTTTTCCCCAAAACTAAAAAACACCCCACCCCATTGTGAGTAAAAATGTTTCTCCATTTGTGCATTCCAATGAAAATCTTGTAAACAATAGATGGGAGCATTGAGTTTTTTTTAAATAAAATTCATTACATCAAATCTTTTGATTGTCATTTATAAGTTATAAAAAATAATATGTAACTCAGTCATTTACAGATGATTTACAGAATAAATGTAACTGTGTTTGACACTTAATACTGCATGTACTTCCATAAAATAGCAAACATGAATGTTAACAAAAGAACAAAAAGAAATGAACACAGACTAACATAAAACGGTCTAAATAGTATGTGCTTACTGAATGTTTCCATTTTCATGTGTTTTAATTTGTTGATAAAATTATGTGTGTGTTTTTTAAAGAATTAATTAACTTCCTGGCTTGTTGTTATGTCTTTGAATGCAAGGTATACTACATTGTGTGTTGTTCAATGTTACAATGTACCTTTATGGGATAATATACACTTAACAGTTTAAAACATTTTAAAAACCAAATGAACCCAACACTCAAACGTTCGGTATCATACCTTTATGGGATAATATACACTTAACAGTTTAAAACATTTTACAAACCAAATGAACCCAACACTCAAACGTTCGGTATCAGGCTCAACTAAAAGTAACAATAAACGCCAAATATACTTTATTCGAAAAGTGTTTAGTTACATTGCCTACTGGTTTTCATTGCACAATATTAAATTCAAAGTTTTTGGCATCAAAGACGCGTGTAGAACGATTTTTAGATTAAGATTATAAACCTTTGTGTTTCATACTACAGACAATTTACTTCTATCATAGAATATTGAATAGAATATTGATAGCTAATCTAGATATCAGAGTTTAAATATACGCATGATGGACATTATGCATAAAACGATTGCCAAGATATATAATTAAAATTAAAATTCATGAACGTCATATAAGTGCAAAGCAAAACGAATAACAAAAATATTGAAAAGGTTAAGCAATTAAGAAAGAGCTTATTAATGATTTGTTAAACGGAAACTTAAAAGCAGTGCAAGGTGCAATTTAACATTACATTACCTTGATTTCACAAGGAACAATTGCAGCGCATGAATACTTCAATATATCTCCAGTATTTTAAAGATGTAGTTAAATGTTTGCTCTCGACTGACTATACAAAGGTATACCATTGTAGCTTTGGATTTGGAGGACTCATAGAACCCAAACCTCGAAGGTTATTTCGATTTCAAAAGCTAAGTGCAGAATGCAGATAATAGCCTTGTTTTCAAACATTTATGTTCATTTTTTTATTGGACAAGTTTCATATACAAATTTTTTAGCAGTGCTCGAACTATGAGGTGTGCAATAAAATATAAAATCGTAACAATTATTATATATATGATTTCATGTATCCTTATGACAATATTTGGTGCTATAGTTCTTGTTAAATACCTATTGTTGGCCACCTATTTTTCCGTTTATAATTTTATGAAACTTGATGGTGAATGGAATCTTGTTGTATTCATTAATTCTTGCCCACGTGCGGGCTTAATACGCCTTTTAATTAGTGTTTATATATTCATGCATTCCAAACTAGGTTGTGTAGGTTGGTAGAAACTCTTTCTTTCCATCCCTGGACGCAAATTCCCGTATCCGCACCTGTCAATTTCGTACATAACACACATGGCTTCTGTTCAACATAATTGTATGGAGAGTAGATTGCAAAAGCAAAAAAGGATTCAGACTATGGTAGTGAACGCTTTACTAAATAACGTTTCTCTGTTGAATTATTGATTTTCTATAACTTCTATAACTTGAACATAAAGGTATTCAGACTTAAAGGCCAGACCTACTTTAATCTTTCTTTATTTGACACTTCCTTCCCAGCACCCGAATAAAGTGCTTGGTTTCCTGTTAATTAACACCATGCTGTGGTCACAGTGAGCACACAGTGTGGTGACTCTTGTCAGCTAAGATCAAACACTGCTGCAGTGAAAAAGATACATAGAAACAGTGCACTGAGCCATTGCTAGGTCAGCGGAGAGCAAATATTGCAGTTAATGATAAAATATTTTATGTGACCATTATACAGAGTTGAACACCCCATGGAGAGTCCAGATATTCCTTAAACTAGATCTTTCAGATCTCATTATGATCTGTTCACGTGAAACTCTCATAATCAGCGTTAAGTGCAATTTAACATTATAACATTACTCTAACTTCACGGAATTCTAATACTGAACAATTAAACCGTATTATATCATTAGCAGTTCACATTTGTAAATACATATTTGCCCCGACTGACTGCATAACTATATACAATTGTAGCAGTGGATTTTAAAGACTCCTTGAACCCAAACCTCGAACGTGATTTCAATTTCTCGCTAACCTGAAAGCACACAATAGGCTAGTTTGCAACATTAATGTTTACGTGTATGTTGGATAGTTTCGTTTACACATTTTATAGTACTTGTTCTATGAAGTTTGCCATAAACTGTTAAATGCTGCAATTGAACATGTACCGTATTAATTTTAAGGGTGTATAGTGTATTGCAATAAAAATGACAACAGTGCTAGGTGCAATTTTCAACTGGTTTTCGTTACCCAACATTTATTTTCTGTAGCTCAATGTAATGCAAAAGCAATAAATGTTATTGTTTATACGTTTGCTACAGACATCATATCTTTACGATACTCGTACCTGGTTTAACTATGTAGTCATTATGCAAAGGGAACATCTCTAAATTAAATTGCTATATAGCTTGAGTTCATTATTACTTTAAAGCAGTATATGGTCCTATATTTTGTTTAAAATTGTAATATCACTAACCGTACTGATTATTCTTGTTTGCAACTAGATCTAAAATGTTAAATTGCTAAATTAATTAAATCCGGGACACCCGTGAATTTGCCCCAAACGATTTGATCGTTGATGATTCTGATCTATTACGTGAGGTTAATAATCCTTATAACAATATTTCATGCTTATTTTGTTTTATTGCCACAAAATTTGCCGTTGATACTTTTATGTAATTCGATGGAGAATACAATATTGTTTTAACCATTACTTTCGGTCCATGCAGAGCTAGATTTGCCTTTACAGGGTTTTCATTTATAAATTGGAAAACACGTTTTATTTAAATTTGTTTGAATTGCCAATGCTTGACATTGACCATCACAATGCGGTAACAATATTTTAAATTAGTTTTATGTTGTGTGATGTGTTGTGCGTATTGTCTTGTATTTTATAGGCAGCAGATCAATCGTCTCAAATGAAGGATCTGCGGATATTAAAAAATGATTTCCCCTAATTGTGTCTTTGGAAGAAATTCACGATTTATGGATGTTTTCATCCGAACCTCTTAAAGGCAGCGTAAAGTGCAATTTAACATTGGTACATTACGTTTATGTTACGAAGAATATAGACAGTTTAATTATACACATGCTTTGTATTGTGCAAATCAAGTAAATTCCCCAGCCCGGCTTACTAAATACAGATATTCCGCTGCAACCTTAGGTTTTGGGAAACTATTTAATCCGAAACGTGAACGATTATTTTTTCGGATCCAAGCTGATCTGAAGGCAGATAATTGCCATGTTTGGAAACACTGTTCTGTACATATGTTTTGGTTATGTTTATTAATATAACCTTGACATTATTACACGCACTATTATTATCATGTTTATTATTTCAGTAATACCATGATACTATTATTACTATTATTATTATTATCATCATCATCATCATTATTATTATCATTATTAGCATAATTATTTTATTTGTTGTTGTTGTTGTTTATATTCCATGTGTTTGTTAGTGTTTGTGGCAACACATAATAAGATGTTTGTGATTTTAGAAATTATTTAAATTGAAATATCGATCTTCATCTTTCTAAATAGATGTTTTTCTTTCTATTAAATAAAACTACATTAAGCTCAAATAAATTTGCATGATAAACTTACATCAATATGCGTAATGTCAGTGTATAGTTTAATATAGCACACGATGTGATATGTGTTGTTAAAATTACTTCTTCTCTGCTAAATTTCTTCCATTAACATTATTTTGGTTATTAAAGGAAGCATCTAACCGTGACCACTTTCCCACATGAAGTGTTGCACTAAATATTGTTTGTGTATTTTGTTTGCTTTTTTTGTAATTATATATGCTGACATGTTATTACAAAATGTTTTGTAACCTGTGAAACAAAATAAAGAATTGTTCTTCTTGTATAACATTATTTGTACATTATTTTGAAGTGGGAAATTGTATTAACAACATGCAGGAAATGTAAACGTATAGGATACCAGAAATATCACCTTTTGTGTATACCGTGATTGTACATTTTATGTCAATCTTTTGTGGTATATAAAATAATATTAATATAAAAGATTTACAAATTTACGAAGATACTGAAGTAACCACTTTTTTACTCTCTTATTATTATTAATATAACCTTGACATTATTACAAGCACTATTATTATCATGTTTATTATTTTAGTAATACCATGATATTATTATAATTATTATAATTATTATAATTGTTATAATTGTTATAATTATTATAGTTATTACAATTATTATAATTATTATAATTGTTATAATTATTAATATAATAATAATAATTATCATTATTGTTATAATTATTATTATCATCATCAACATTATTATTATCATTATTAGCATAATTATTTTGTTCGTTGTTGTTTTTATTCCATGTGTTTGTTAGTGTTTGTGACAACACATAATAAGATGTTTGTGGTATTAGAAATTATTTGAAATTGAAATCTCGATGTTCATCTTTCTAAATAGATGTATATCTTCCTATTAAATAAAACTACATTAAGCTCAAATAAATTTGCATGATAAACTTACATAAATATGCGTAATGTCAGTGTATAGTTTAATACATTACACGATGTGATATGTATTGTTAAATTACTTCCTTTCTGCCCAATTTCTTCCATTAAATTTTTTTTTGCTATTAAAGTTAGCATCTCACCGTGACCACTTTCCCACATGAAGTGTTGCACTAAACATTGTTTGTGTATTTTTGTATGCCTTTTTGTGTTTATATATGCTCACATTTTATTACAAAATATTTATGTTTTGTAATCTGTGAAACAAATAAAAAGTTGTTCTGTTCTGTTCTGGTCAAACATTTTGTAGCAGTGTTCGTACTAAGGAATTCTTGATAAAATATGAAAAGCTAAAATTTAGAATGTCTGTTATTGTTTCAGATTGTTTAAGTATATGTTTCAGTAAAAATAAAGAGCACGTGGTGATATTTTTACTTGTTTTCGTTGCTCTAAATTTATTTTCGGTATCTTATCTTAATATAAAATCAATAATTGTTACCGACGGAACGATTCGTATTTACATCACAGCTTAGTTGGTTTAATTACGGATCTTTTGCGCAGAGAGCTTAAATGTTAATAATACTGATATATAATATGAGTCAAACTATACTTTAAAACAGTAGATGGTGCTATAACTTTAGTTATATTGACATTGTATATTCTGTGGATTATATCTTTATGTCAAAGCAATTTTTCATAGCATTGGTACGTGAGTTACGAACCTCACATCTTAAGTGGTTAAACAATGTTTGTATTTTGCAAAAAGGTGCATCTGTCAATTAAAATAATATACAACCTTTGTTTATCATTACTCTAAAACAGAAATTGGTTCTAAATTTTGTGTTTTATTTAAATGTGACTTATCGTTCCACTTATTTTTGTATGGAGCTCGACTTAAAATGTTTAATTGCTATAAAATTTAAATCCATATCATGCGTGAATTTGGGTCAAACGGCTTGGCTGTAAATGATTCGTATTCTGTACGTGAGCTTAAGAATCATTATAGCAGTAATTGGTGCTATAATTCATGTTGAATAACAATCAACACTACCGTTGATAATTTTATCAAACTATTTCTTGTCCATGTGCGTGCTTGATTCGCGTGTATGCATTCATACATTGCAAAATAAGTTTTTGTACGTTGATAGTGTCTTTTTTTTTTCCATCCGCCGTCGAACAATCCCGTGTCCGTGCATGTTAGTTTCGTACATAAGACAATTGACTTCTGTGCAACATAGTTTAATGTAGACAGTGATTTCAAGTATATATTAAATTAAAATAATGCACTTTAAAGTCCTTTGCAAGTATAAATGAGTTAATGGTTTAGAATTCAATATGGAAATTTTCCATTAATGTTTCAAATGCAATTGGTGCGATTAATTTTTTTAATTACTTTTATTCCTTGTTATACCAATACAGCGACTTTACAATTCAATAGGACATCAGTGTTTAACAGATGCAGATAAATATTTGCACTCTGTGGATTTGTACAGTCTGAATAGTATGTGTTTACATAATAATTATATTTGCACTGTTTTAATTTGTTGATAAGATATACTTATCTGGATCTTTGAACTCGGGATCTTATTGTTAAATATAAATGTATATTAGTGTTTATATATGTGTGTGACGCATATTATGCATCACACGTTTCCCAAGTTATTTGAAATTTAAACATAATTGATATAAACGCTTAGAAATATATTATAAATATATATTCTTGAAAAATCAAAATCATTCTGGATTCGAAACTCAAACTCTTAAATGCACTGTTAAGTGCTTTTTAACATAATAATATTACTTTGATTTTGCGAAGTCCTAATGCAGAGCAATTGCACATTATATTCCTTCAGTATTGTTCAGATGTGGTATAATGTTTTTCCCGACTGACTAAATATAGATATATCTTTGAAGCTGAAGATTTGGAGGATTCATAGAAACAAAATATCAAACATTTTTTCGATTTCGAAGCTAAGCAGAAGGCCTATATTTCAAACAATTATGTTTACATTTGTATTTGTAAATGTAAAACAATTATACACATTTTCTAGCAGTACTCGTACTATGAAGTACTATGAGTTTTTCCATAAAATATAAAATGCAAACATTTAATAGATATATAATTTGTAACAGTTTATTGTATGTTCCAATAAAATAATAACAGTATTTGGTGCTATACTTTAATTTGTATTGAAATTTCACTAAAGATACTGCTTATTCAGATATGCAACTTGATCTAAAATGTAAAATTGCTATACTAACTGAATTCTGATCAAGGGTGAAGTTGGTCCAAACAGTTTGATTGTTGATAATTCGGATCCATTACGTGAGTTTATGAAACCCTTACAACAGTAGTAGATGCTATATTTTTGTTGTATTGCCACACAATTTTTCGTTGATACTTTTATGGAACTGGATGTAGAATGCAGTCTTATTCTATTCATTATTTCCAGTCGATGCTCGGGCTAGATTTCGCATTAACATAATGTGTATTAATTTATATGTTACAAAAAATGTTTTGTTTATCGCCAATGGTTTGCATTGATCGTTCCAATGCGGTGACCCCAGTTTGTATCATTTTTATGTTGTGTGCTGTATCAGTTGTCTTAAATAAATAATAAAACGTTTTACACATGGTGTCTCTGTGGTTTTATTATGCTCCCCGAAAAAAATAGTCGGCGCTTTGTCCGTCCGTCCGTCCTTCCGTCTCTCCGTTCCAATTTATTGTCCGGAGTATTTCTCAGCAACTACTGACCAGAATTCAATGAAACTCCATCGGCAGCTTCATCGGCAGCTACTATGAGGAGGTGTGCACTGAACCAGGACGTTCCGCTTCAATGATTTTTAGCTCAACTATTCGAAGAATAGGTGAGCTATCCTACTACCCCCAGAGTAGGCGTCGATGCCGGTGTCTGAATTGTTTAAAGTTTTATTCAAAAGTCTTGTAACTTTAAAACTACATAAGTTATTCACTTGAAATATACCTTTGTAATCACCTCCAGTATCAGGGGCAACATTTCCCCATAACTATTTTTGTATTTTGACAGAGTTATGCCCCTTTTTCACATAGATTTTCTGGTTAAAGTTTATATTCAAAAGTTGTGTAACTTCAAACCTACATACGTTATTCACTTGAAACTTGGATCTAACCTTTGTCATCAACTGCAATATCAGGGGCAACATTCCCCATAACTATTTTTGTATTTTGACAGAGTTATGCCCCTTTTTCACATAGATTTCTAGTAAAAGTTTATATTCAAAAGTTTTGTTACTTCAATAGTACATAATACTTTCACTCGAAACTTGGAATTAACCTTTATCATCAACTCCAGCATCAGAAGAAACATTACCCATAACTCTATTTTATATTTTGACAGAGTTATTCCCCCTTTCTACTTAGATTTTCTGTTTAAAGCTTATATTCAAAAGTTTGGTAACTTCAAAACTACATAAGTTATTCACCTGAAACTTGGAACTAACCTTTGTCATCAATTCTGGTATCAGGAAAAACATTACCCATAACTCTAGTTTGTATTTTGACAGAGTTATGCCCCTTTTCACTTAGATTTTCTGTTTAAAGTTTATATTCAAAAGTTTGGTAACTTAAAAAATACAAAAGTCATTCACCTGAAATTTGAAACTAACCTTTGTCATCAATTCTAGTATTAGTGGCAACATTACCCATCATTCTGTTTAATATTTGGGCAGAGTTATGGGTAATGTTTTTCACATAGTTTTTTATGTTTAAAGTTTATAGTCAAAAGTTTTTTAACTTCAAAACTACATCAGTTATTTACTTGAAACTTGGAAATAGCCTTCGTCATCAACTCTAGTATCAGGGGCAAAATTACCCGCATCTCTGTTTTGGATTTTAGCAGAGTTAATCACACTTTTTACATAGATTTTGTGGTTAAAGTTTGTGTTAAAAAATGTATAAAATATACAAGCTTCACTTAAAAGTTGTGTATTTTAACAAATGTATGCCCCTTCCACTATACAAAATATGTACCAACTGAAATACTTTGAATAGTCTTGCGCGCTGTCCGCTGAAAGCTCTTGTTGTCAGAGTTATGGATTTTTTGAGATTACTCAAATAAGCATTTGGTGCACTATTTTTGTCCGGTCTATTTCTACCCAACTACTGGCCAGAATTAAATGAAACTTTATAGAAAGCTTCATTACCCAGAGGAGGTGTGCAATGAACCAGGACGTTCTGCTTCAATGAGTTTTCTTAGTGTTTTGGGACTTTGAATATTTCTGAAATAAGTATTTAGTGCACAATTTTTGTCAAATTTATTTCTACACAACTTATTGATGGGAAGCTTTATAACCAAAAGGACGTGTGCACTAAACCAGGACGTTCCGCTTTTTTAAGAGTTCTGGGACCTTGAAGATTTCTAAAATTAAAATTTAATGCACAATTATTTTCTTGGCTATTTCTCAGCAACTACTGGCCAGAATACGATGAAACTGTATGTGATGCTTCATTATCAAAATGAGATGTGCACAGTACAGGATGTTCCCTTTCAGTTATTTTCCTTGGAGTAATGGGACTTTGAAGGTTGCTGAAATTAATGTATAATGCGCAGTTCTTGTCTGCACTGTTTCTCAGCAACTACTAGCCAATATTCAATGAAACTTTATTGAAAGCTTCATTACCAAGAGGAGATGTTCACTGTACCAAGATGCTCCATATTCAATTGAAACTTCACACATGTCTTCCGGGTCATTATTTAAGGTTTCTGACTAAAGCCCATAACTCTGACCTGCTATTAAGCTGAATTATGCCCATTTTTGTATTTAGAAAATCAGGATAAAATCTTATATAAGATCACTGGCCAAGATCTATAACTGTGACCAGCATTTTAGCAGAATTATGCCCCTTTTTGTACTTAGAAATGTCCGGTTAAGATTTGCGTGCAAGAGAAAATTCAGGTTAAGGTTTGCGTGCAAGAAGTACATATTTCTGTAACTACTTCAGATATTCAACTGAAACTTCACACATGTCTTCGGGGTCATTATGTAAGGTCACTGACCAAGGCCGATAACTCTGACCTGCAATTTAACAGAATTATGCCCCCATTTGTACTTAGAAATTCTGGTTAAAGTTTGCGTGTATCAACTCCACATATCTTTAACTACTCACACATATCTTCGGGGTTATTATATAATGTTACTGACCAAGGCCCATTTTCTGACCTGCAATTTAGCAGAATTATGCCCCTTTTTCTACGTATAAATTCAGGTTAACGTTTGCGTGAAATAACTTCATATCTATATATCAGCTACAGATATTCAATAAAAACTTCCCAACTGTCTTCAAGGTCATTATATAAGGTCACTGGCCTAGGCACATAACTGAAACCTGCATTTTACGAGATTCATGTCCCTTTTTTGTATTGATACAGGCCAATAGCTCTGACAAAGTGGTTGAATGGTCGAGCGCGCTGTCCTGAGACAGCTTTTTGTCTTACAGTTATGGGTCTTTGATGATTGCTGAAATTAGTATACAGAGCACAGTTGTCTGGACTCTGCTTTTCTGATTGCATTCTCATTACTTGAAAAAAGCGAATTGGGGAGCACCCATCAATTCACTGATATTCTTGATAATCTTATATTTGTATGTTGGCAGTTACTACTTTCTATTCCATCCCTAAATCCCGTATCCGCGCCTGTTAGCTACGTACGTAGTGGATTCTGTTCAACAAAGTTGCCTGGTGAACAACTTGCTAAAGCTAAAATCATTTAGATCATTTAATGTGAACGCGTTACCACAAAAAACGTATCAGAGTCTCTTAGAATATTGATTCCTAATTTAATTTATACTTTAGTACTCAAATATGAGTATTATGCTCGACACCAATGGTGTTTGTGCACACCATGTTTGTCAAGTAATTGTTAAAGTCATGCACGTAATGTCAGCGTGTTGTTAAATATTTTAAAGTCTTTTGAAAGTGGAAATAAAATCCAAATTAAGAGTTCGATATAGATCTGTCCCACTGACACCATTAAAAGCAGCATTTGGTGCTATATAACGTTATTAAGCGCTTTGATTTTGTGTCATATCAATGCAGCGACATAATAATGCAATACGAGTAGATACATGTTTGCATTCTCCCGATCTTGTTAATATGTGTTTACTTAAAATTTATATTTTCATTTGTGTCATGTGTTTACCAAATGTAGTGTTTTATTGAAATGTGTATAACTGCCATCATGCATTACAAGTTTCCGAAGTTATACGAAAATTAACTTTAATTCTTGAACTTCATATTAGAGCCTAGAAAAAAAGATCATTATATAGATTCTTAAAAAGTAAAGACATTCACTGCAGCTGTAGATTTCGAGAATCCATTCAATTAAAAACTTGAACGTCATTTTGGTTTCAACCTTATCTGAAGGCAGATAATTGTCTCGTTTTCAAACATTTCTGTGTATACATATGTCTGGGATAAGTTTCATGTACACATTTTGTAGCACTACTGGTACTATGAGTTTCTTGATAACATATTTAAAAAAATAAACTCAAATGTATATTATTTGTTTTGAAGTGTTTATGTTAATAATATACAGCATGATTTCATTTAACCAGTACATGGTGCTATAATTAGTGTTTAATTGAAATGCCAAGAATCGTACAGTTGATTATTTTATGGAACTTCATTTAAACTGTTGAATTACTATGCCAATTAAATCCAGATCACGCTTGTATTTTGTACAAACGGCTTGACTGTTAAAAATGCGGATCTATCATAAATGGCAAAATCGGTTTTGAAATATGGTAGTTACTACTCTTGTCCACCCCTTAAGCCACAATCGTGCACCCGCGCCTGTGAGCTGCATTTCGGCCGCTCAAGCCACAATCGTGTACCCGAGCCTGTGAGCTACATTTCGGCCGCTCAAGCCACAATCGTGCATCCGCGCCTGTGAGCTACATTTCGGCCGCTCAAGCCACAATCGTGCACCCGCGCCTGTGAGCTACATTTCGGCCCCTCAAGCCACAATCGTGCACCCGCGCCTGTGAGCTACATTTCGGCCCCTCAAGCCACAATCGTGCACCAGCGCCTGTGAGCTACATTTCGGCCCCTCAAGCCACAATCGTGCACCCGCGCCTGTGAGCTACATTTCGGCCGCGCAAGCCACAATCGTGCACCCGCGCCTGTGAGCTACATTTCGGCCCCTCAAGCCACAATCGTGCACCCGCGCCTGTGAGCTACATTTCGGCCCCTCAAGCCACAATCGTGCACCCGAGCCTGTGAGCTACATTTCGGCCGCTCAAGCCACAATCGTGCACCCGAGCCTGTGAGCTACATTTCGGCCCCTCAAGCCACAATCGTGCACCCGCGCCTGTGAGCTACATTTCGGCCCCTCAAGCCACAATCGTGCACCCGAGCCTGTGAGCTACATTTCGACCGCTCAAGCCACAATCGTGCACCCGAGCCTGTGAGCTACATTTCGGCCCCTCAAGCCACAATCGTGCACCCGCGCCTGTGAGCTACATTTCGGCCCCTCAAGCCACAATCGTGCACCCGAGCCTGTGAGCTACATTTCGGCCCCACAAGCCACAATCGTGCACCCGCGCCAGTGAGCTACATTTCGGCCCCTCAAGCCACAATCGTGCACCCGAGCCTGTGAGCTACATTTCGGCCGCTCAAGCCACAATCGTGCACTCGCGCCTGTGAGCTACATTTCGGCCCCTGAAGCCACAATCGTGCACCCGAGCCTGTGAGCTCCATTTCGGCCCCTCAAGTCACAATCGTGCACACGCGCCTGTGAGCTACATTTCGGCCGCTCAAGCCACAATCGTGCACCCGCGCCTGTGAGCTACATTTCGGCCCCTCAAGCCACAATCGTGCACCCGCGCCTGTGAGCTACATTTCGGCCCCTCAAGCCACAATCGCGCACCCGAGCCTCTGAGCTACATTTTGGCCGCTCAAGCCACAATCGTGCACCCGCGCCTGTTAGCTACATTTCGGCCGCTCAAGCCACAATCGTGCACCAGAGCCTGTGAGCTACATTTCGGCCGCTCAAGCCACAATCGTGCACCCGCGCCTGTGAGCTACATTTCGGCCGCTCAAGCCACAATCGTGCACCCGAGCTGTGAGCTACATTTCGGCCCCTCAAGCCACAATCGTGCATCCGCGCCTGTGAGCTACATTTCGGCCCCTCAAGCCACAATCGTGCACCCGCGCCTGTGAGCTACATTTCGGCCCCTCAAGCCACAATCGTGCACCCGAGCCTGTGAGCTACATTTCGGCCCCACAAGCCACAATCGTGCACCCGCGCCTGTGAGCTACATTTCGGCCCCTCAAGCCACAATCGTGCACCCGCGCCTGTGAGCTACATTTCGGCCCCTCAAGCCACAATCGTGCAGCCGCGCCTGTGAGCTACATTTCGGCCCCTCAAGCCACAATCGTGCACTCGCGCCTGTGAGCTACATTTCGGCCGCAACCAATTCGGCCATTATGCATAATTGGCGAGTGAAGACGCGCACGTTCACCTGTACATTCAAGATGGCATCGGAGTGACTGCTCGAGTCGCTATCAAATTTAAATCGTGATGAATTTATTTTCAAGAACATAAAGACTGAAAAATGCACAGCTTGAATGTTCTTAATTTTTTTTATCATTTGTCCATCCACCTAATATTCCTTTCCAGATCCAGACCCTCAGACCATTATGGACATCTTCGGGTGATAATCGCATAATGGCGATCAACAATTATTCATTAAAAGTATATCATCAGTGCTTCAAAGATGTAGATAAATAATTGCAACATTCTGATTTTTGCAGTGTAAATGGTATGTGTTTACATAATATTTGACTTAATCTTAGTTTAATTTATTTATATAATGATTATTCAGTGTGTAATTGCTATCATTCATTGATGTCGTGGTTCGTTGTAATGTCTTTGAACGCAGAATATTCCTTATTCAGTTGATATTGGAATCAGTTATATAACCAAAGACTCAAACGTTCGGTATCAGTCTTACATAAATCTGGTAATATTTACAAAACATACAATAATTATATAAACGTGTGTAAGATGATATGTTCTACTGGTTTTCATCGCACAATAGTTAGTTCCATGTTTTGACAACAGCATCGCATGTGGAACATTTTTTAAATTTTGAGTATGCATAAGATTATGATTTTTTAAAGTTCTCTTACAGTCAATTTATTTATATTACAAATTTTTAATTTCTTATCTAGATAGAAGATGATTATGCATGGCAAGTTTGCTAGGTAATATGAAATTAAAGTCACAAACGTCATATTAGCGTCTAGAAGAAAATATTACAAAGATGATTGAAAAAGTAAAGAACATATCATTGCTATACAAATCAAATTTAGCTTCACTGCTAATAATTCGGAACTATAACGTGATTTTATTAATCCCTTTAACTGTGTTTGGTGCTATATTTCTTGCTCAGTGTTTTAATTTGTTGATAAAATGTAGTGTTTTATTGAAATTATCTATTGATGTCCTGGTTCATTGTTATGCTCTTGAACGCTGGATCACAATATCCTGTTTTAAATGTCTAAATGTTAAGTATTTATTTTAATAATATTAATGCCCCATTAAAAAAAACTGACAACAAATATGTTGTAGTTGCGATTTTTAAACGTTTATATAAGCAAACACCCAAACGTTCTATATCAGCCTGAACTAAACCTAGTCATCCTTACAAACCATACATATCGAACATTGTATGGTGACATTGAATCGTGGTTTTTATGGCAGAATATTTAGTTTTACGATTTGGCACCAACTTCTCGTGAGGACGGTTTTGAAAACCTTTATAAGGCCACACCAAATTGAATACGTGGTCATAAGATTTTTATCGAAAACTTTTGGAGCGAGCGAGCGCAATTTTTTTTTTTAATTTTGAGTATATTGGTGCGAGCGTATAATTTTCGCAAAAACACTTGTATTATGTCCAATTGTCATGGTCTGGATAAAATTAAATAAACCATTTTGACATTGAAAATATCTTCAAGATAAAAAGACAAAAATACTATAGCATTTTTGTTGGAAGTCTTGTCTGGTAGCAATTGTTTTACCCTTAGGTTATAACACTCGTAAAAATTTGCCGTGGTTTTTCAATTATATTCCTAAAATTATGAAAACATGTTATTTGTAATTCAGATCATGATGAGAAAGCAATTTAACATATTAGCACTTATATCGATCATTGTGCAAAATCCATATTTACTGATACATCTAGTGACATACAATCATATTATAGGCATGTTTAATTTAATACACATAATGTATTACATAAATATTTTGATAAATTCTATTCAAAAACAAATAAACGGCATGAATATTAAACAAAAATATTTACACATTGAATTATTAGTGTTCTACATTTCAAAACCAACATGTATACTGTATATAACCAATATTTTAAAATTACATGTAGTATAAAGCTTATCCCTTTCAATTTGACTAAGTCATTAATACTTATTATTTTATAGCATTTAATAACATTCACACACATGATGATAAAAGCGATATTATGTTCGTATGCATAGATGATAACACGTTTATTCAATGTTTTCTTAGAAATTGTATTCATGGTACGCAGAGGCTGAAGGATGCTACTTGTGATGTACGCATGTGTCATTTACTCATCTATGTCAACAATTAAATAAATAACATCAAACAATAAACTCAAATGTTGACTGTTATTCCGTTGTATAAATGACTCGCTTCACAAAAATGTTTTACTTTTTTGTTCATGGAGTGAGCGCAGAGTACTTAGCAAAAAATATGTTTTTAAATATGAAAAACGGCTATACGGTAATTCCGATGACCAAGACTTCAATTTGGCGTGGCCTAAAATTTAGATTATGAGTGGTTTTCAAGTGACTCTTCTCATATAATTTTAATAGCTTATTTATATATTAAAGACCAAGTTTGGGTGTAATGGCCATTATGCATAGCATATTCCCAATTAATTTGAAATTAAATTCAAGTACTTCATATATACGCATAGAAGAATATTAGAAAATTCTTGAAAAAGTATTGAAAGGCCGGATAAAGAGCTCATTATAGATCTGATAAACTGAAACACAAGCAGCGTACAGTGTATTTATAACATTTGATTTCGCGAAGTACAAATCCAGCGCAATTATACCTCAATATATTATCAGTGTTATACAACTGTGATACTAGAGTGTTTGCCCCCGACTGATTATATAAAAATATACCGTGGCAGGTAGTAGCCTAGTTTGCAAACAGTTCACATCACATTTGTCTTGGATAAGTTTTATACTACACATGTTCCAATACAAAAAGTGATTGGTGACATTTTCTAGTGGATTTCTTTGCTCGAATTTTTTTTTCTGTAGATCATCGCAATAATTCTTATCGTTGGAACGTTAGTCACTTACATCACATCTTAACTGGTTAAGAAATGTTTGCTGTGCACAAGACGCATCTGTGAATTAAAATATTAAAATAATACCGTATTTACCCTAAGTATTGGTTCACTTAAACATAATGAACATTTTTATTGTCCTAATATTATCGGACATAAAAAATAATTATTGAAATTGTGTCCTAACATTTAGGGCAATATATGATACAATCTATTTTGCATTTAACTACGTATTGAACCAATTAATTATTTGTATTTCTTTGGGATACTAATCGCTAACTAAACTATAATACATATTTAATTGTAAATAATAAGAAGGACGATTTTAGGTGACTGATGTTTATATGATCAACTATTTCTTGCTGGGGACTTAATGGTAAATAATTGAGAAGCTTAATTGCAGAAGAACAGAACAGAACACGACATTTATTTCATCCAAGTATACAGCATATACAATAAGGGCAATATAACAAAGCAAAATATTTAGTAAATTATTAACTTCCGATAATTTTAACGTTCGACAAAATATAATAATCGATATACGGGGGTTACTTCCAATAATAGGATATATACAAGGATAATAATAATAATAATAGTAATAATAATAATAATAATAATAGTAATAATAATAATAATAATCATCATAATCATAATCATAGTCATAATCATAATCATAATCATAATCATCATCGTAATCATAATCATAATCATAGTCATAATCATCATCGTAATACATTGGAGCTATCTTCGTAGCGGTTTCAAACAATGAGAGTTATTTTAATCGTAGTTTACGCTTGAGTGCACCAGTACACGAGGGCGATATGTTGACAACAAAGGCAAGATGGTGGACCTATTATGTGAGTTAATTACTCTTAATCAGCTTTGTATAGCAACGTGACATTTGATAATACCGTTAGTTTTAGGTCAATGAGGCAAATAAAAACTATGATTTGTATGCTAAGTAAATTTATATAAATTTTGTCAACAATTATTCTTATTGCACAGTTGATATATACATATATCAAATTTAATTAAGGAGAAAGTATAATTATTATATCTATGACCTGAAAAATATAAACATTTGCTTAAATTTTTTTTTTTTATAAATAATTTCCTATTATTAATTACAAATATCTAAGCGCTGACAAGTATTACAATAAACACAAGGTTTGTTGTGACAGTAATAAAACAACAACAACAAACAAACTGCAAAATACAAATCTTATGATTATATTGATACATAATAGTACCAAACGTAAAAAGCAACAATAATTTACATTGCTCAGTTGATATATGCATATTCATCTTGAAATTATGGTAAAGAATGTGATTAGTATATAGCCGGTAAAAGAAATACATTTATGACGAATCAACTGTTTGGAATTATTGGATACGCAGATGCAAATAGTGACTAAAGTCACTTAAATTAGTATAACCAGTAAATAGGTCAGTACATCAATAGAACATTATTAATTGTTTCAGGAAAACTGTTGTAGCTGATGGCATTGGTTAATTCAAGTAGTTATGCAGGAAAATAACTGCCGCTTAAACTTGCTAAATATGAAGCGAATAAATTTGCTTGTATTTTTTAATTGTTGTAGGGAATCAGATGATAAGATTGTGTTAAGAGTAGCGTCATGAAGATCATGCCCTAGGAATTGTTCTCTTTCAGATTTAAGAAATCACAGTTAAGTAGATAGTGATGTTCAGAGCCAACTTGACCAGCGTTACAAAGTCTACATGTTCTTTCATCAAATGGGGTTCCGTCATATCGCCCGGTTTCAACTGGAAACCAGCGATTAGCAGTTCTGAATTTAAAGAGGTATGTATATTCAGTTTTTGTAAGTTTAATGAGGTAGTCTTCGAAGGATGGTGCTTGTTTGAAGCTTGTGTATATTTGTCCTTTATGTGTTTGTTGTAGTTCAGTGTGCCATTGGGTTTTAAACTGGGTTAATAATTTGGATTTGACTAAGCGGTGGATATTATTTTGGGTTGTCAGGAATTGGTTGTCCCATAAATGACTTAGGTTTACTGAGGTGAGAATTTCGTTGGCCCATTTAAAATTTGAGTTAGGCAAGTTCATCAAGTATTTATAGATTTGGAGAGAAAGTTTATGATCATTGTCTATTAAGAGTCTGTTCCAGAAAGAGATCATTCGACATTTGATATTAATTGCTATAGGGTATCTGCCAAGTTCACCATATAAAAAGCCATTGGAGTTGATTTCCGAGCATTAGTAAGTTTTCTGAGTATTGTTATGAACTTTTCCCAAGATGTCAATGTTTTCAAAGCCGATAATTTCAGAGCCATAGGTTACAATTGGTAAGACAGTATGATCAAATAGTTTCATAGTACGATCAATTGGCAGGTCTGCGTTGTTGGCCCGCATATATAGGAGATGCATTGCTTTTGTTGCTTGCTCCACTAAATATTTTCTCGCATTAAGGAAAGAACCATTGTTAGATAAGGTTATGCCTAGGTAGTGATAGCGGTTAGTAATTTATAAAGGATTGTTACCTAGTTTAAAATTAAAATTTTGTAGTTGTCTTGCACCAAATATTACATTTTTTGTTTTGTTTAAATTTATTTTTAGAAGCCAATCATCGCAGTAATTTTCAAAGATGCCTAAACTGTTTTGAAAATCTGATTTGGAGTTTGACGAACTCACCGTGTCATCGGCATAGAGTAGGACAAGTAATTAAAGCCAAAGAGACAGATCCGGGGGATTTGTTAATTCTATGCCAATCGAGCCATTGAGGTGCATATGTGTTTGAAGGTCATATAAGAAAAGAGAAAAAAACAAAGGCGATAAATTGTCGCCTTGTTTAACACCAATTTCTGAAATGAAGGACTCTGATATATCACCATTAGCAGAGACACTAGATTTAATATTATTATACATATTTTGAATTAATTGCAAACATTTGCCATTTATGTCATGTTAGAGAAGTTTGTGCCATAGGCCGATTCGCCAGACTTTGTCAAATGCTTGAGAAAAATCTATGAAGGCGCAGAATAGTTTTTGTTTCCTTTTTTTCAGTATTTCGATTAGTGAGTGTAACGTAAAGATATGGTCGGAGCATGAACAGCCTTTCCTGAAGCCAGCTTGATTTTCGTCTAAACTATTATGTTCATTGGGAATTTGGTTAATCTGTCATTAAGTAAAGATGTGAAGAGTTTACCTAAACAGCTAAGAATAGTAATTGGTCTGTAGTTGTTTGGGTCTTTTGGGTTACGTTTGTTTTTAAATATGGGTATAATGATTCCATTCAGCCAGGTTATCTGGAATAAATCCAGTTTCCAGGACACAATTAAATAATTTACAGTAAACTGGCATAATAGACTTAATATATTCGTTTAAGATGTTATCAAATGGGCTTGGTGTTTGTGAGTTTTTGAGCTTCTGGATACTTTTTTCTATTTCTTCTTTAGTGATTGTGATGTTTAGTCTGTTACTTGTGTCGTCTGGAAATTTGGAATTTGTGTCATTGAAACGATTGTTAGTGATGGTGTTGGTGTTAATTTCTTTGAAGTGATCATATAATTCTTTTAATGTTGGTGCGTTGTTAACTTTAGATTTAGGTTTCAGTTTATTTAAAAAGGACCAGTACTGTTTAGGGTTTTTATCAGTCATGGAACGTAGTTTATTATACATGTTTTGTTTGCTTGCATTACTATGGTAGTTCATTGTGCGTTTATAATGTTTACTGGCATTTATCATTCTTAGTTTGTTATCTGCAGTTTTGTTTTTAGTGTGATCATCTTTGGCAGTGTGATAATTTTTGCGTGCTTTAGAGCATTGAGGGCCAAACCAAGATTTATTATTTTCATGACCTATTTTATGAATTTTTTTTTATTTTCAGGGTATGTGCTGGTGTAGGCTTGATGGAAGACTGATTGAAGTTCATAAGTGATGTGTTCTACTGTTTGCTGTGCCTGAGGGTATGTGTTCATTTGTGTTAGTATTTGGTCTATTTTGTTACGGTTAATATTATTGATAAATTGATTAGACAATTCAGATTTCCATTTTGGTTTCTTATTCATGTTTGTTGGGTTTTGGGAGTTAACATTGGGGCATTCTCTGTGTGGGATATGGATGGACCAGGCGAGGGCATTGTGTCCATCTGAAAAGAGTGAGTCTGTTTCAATGATATGGAAATCAGAAAGATAGTGAAAGCTATCAGATGAGGCAAGAACATAATCAATGGTTGATTTATTCCTAAAGGTTAACATGTCGGGTGCCTTCTCTGAGTAAAGTCTTCCGTTGAGAATAAAAATGTTATTGTTTTTGCATAGGTCAATAACTCGAAATCCATGTGTGTTAGTTCGATGGTCCTTAGAAGTACAAGTTAGTGGAATAGATAATTGTTCAAGCATCTTGTATTTGTCAAGTTGGTTCTGTAGATCATCATCAAGATCGAAAAATTCGTTTAAATGGGGATCTGAAATTATATAGCCGTTCATGCTTCCAACTCTGCTATTAAAATCACCTGCGAGTAATACATATTTATGTTCATTGCATTTTTGGGAGATTTCATTTTCAAAGGCCATAAATTCATCCTCATTGAAGAATCTTGTCTTTTCAGGTGGAACATAGACAGCTCCTATTATAATATTTTCATCGAGTTTTGTGATTTTTTTTTACAAATGAAGATCCATAATACATATACAGATTTTGATTGTAAGATGTTAACAGAAGAAGTCAGTTTATCTTTAACAAATATTCCAATGCCACCAGAATTACGCTTATTCTTGTTCTCTGTGTTTAGCTAAATATTCATAGTTGTTTATTTTGATAATAGCATGGGTATCAGTGTGAGTTTCTGAAAAATTGAGAAGACCATGCTTTAGTAGAGTACACAGTTTTAACCACGTGTCAACTACATGCAAACATACCCCTGATGGTATACATTATGGTGTATAGATAAGCAAGGGCAACATACCGTGTCACAAGTCGCTATGCAACCAGCGTAGTGGCAGGGTATTTATTGTTTATACATTAACAACTTAAGGTGTTATTTTGGTGTCCCAATATTTACGGACAGAAAAATAATTTAACTTTCAAATGTGTCCCAATATTAAGGGGCGCGAAAAAATAATTATTTTCAAAAAATTAGGGATGTCCTAATATTTAGGGTGTCCCGATACTTAGGTTTATTACGGTATATAACATAAGTTAATCATTGCTTTAAAACAGTATTTGGTGCTATAATTTGTGATTTAATTTTTTTTTTTACTAATCGTACGGCTTGTTCTAGTAGGAACGCGATTTAAAATGTTATATTGCTATGCAAATTAAATCCACGAATTTGGTTTAAATCGTTTAAATTCCTTGGCTGTTAATGATTCGGATTCTTAATGTCAGAGTATTTGATGCTATAATTCTTGTTAAATAACCATTAACCGTACCATTGATAATCTTATGCGGATTTGCACAGTTTGAATAGTATGTTTTTACTTAATATTTATATTTGAATCGTTATAATATATTGAAAAAATGTATTGTTTTATTGAAATCATTATTTGATTGCCTGAATCGTTGCTATATTTTTGAACTCAGGATCATTTTATCATATTGTTAAATGTGAACATGTTAAGTCTCTTTATTGGATAATGTACACAAAACATTATAAAACATTCCAAAACAAAAATAATAGTACATTGTAGTTGTGATTTTTAATTATTATTTAAACACACACTCAAACCTTTGGTATCATGCTGAATTGAAACTAGTTATCTTTACCAACCGTACATATATAACAAGAGGGTACCACAAGGCCATAAGTCGCTCACCTGATGGGCTAAGGAACTAAACACAAAGGGCAATCAATGTGGCCTCTGGATTTTTCACAAGCTTTTTTAATTTGGCTTGGTGACCTATTTTTGGACCCCATGTGACCTGGTTTCGAACTTGTCCCAGATATGATTGAGCGAATGTTTTAAACAAGTTTCGTGATGATTGGCCTATAAGTGTGGTCTTTAGAGTGTTCCCTATCTTTTTGTTAATGTGGCCTAAAGACCTTGATTTTGACCCAACGTGGTCCAGTTTTTAACTTGTCTGAGATATCTTTGGGACACAGTTTCTGAGTAAGTTTCATGACGATATGAAAATAAATGTGGCCTCTAGAGTGTTGAAAAGCTTTTCAAATATAGCCATATAAGGAAAACTGCCCCGCCCGCCGCGGCCTTGTTTTTCAACAGTGCGGAACAGTTATCAAACTCGCCCGGTATATCATAAGAACAAATGTTCTGAGCAAGTTTCATGTTGATTGGGCAAACAACTAACGACTGACGACGGACGATGACGACGGACAAAAGGGGATCGTAAAAGCTCAGGTGGGCTAAAAAGTGTTTTATGACATTGTCTGCTGGTTTTCAATTCACACAATTTATAATTATTTCTACGTATACGACTCAGAGTATTATTTGTGAGTGTTATTTTACAGTCAATTCTTTTTATGAATTTCTAGAGCTAATCGATATATCAGAGTTTACATATGTATTTGTCGTCCACTTTGCATCATTAAGTGTCCATGTTATTTGAAATTAAAACACATACTTGATAGAAAGGCGGAGAAATATATTGTATGATTCTTGAAAAGTAAAGAAATTCACTTTTAAGAGTCAATTATGGATCTGCAACTGAAACTTAAATGCAGCGTAAAGTGAAATCTAACATAAAACAATTACTTTGATGTTGCGAAGCCCTAATATAGTGCAACTATACTTCAGTATATCCTCGGTATTTTACAAAATGTGATTAAATGTTTGCCACCGATTTACTATATAAAAATATACCTTTGTATCTGTGGAGTTAGAGGAACCTTATAACCCAAATCTAGAACGTGATATCGAATTCAAGTTAAACTGAAGGCAGATAGTATTCTAGATTGCAAACTTTCCTGTTCCCATATGTCTGGGATAAGTTTCATATACACATCTTTTAGCAGTACTCGTACTATGAGTATCGTCATATATTATTAAATCATAACATTTGAATATATATCTAAAAGTCAAGGGTTTATTGTGTGTTTCCAGATAAAACAATGGTTGGTAACATTTTCTAGTGTTTTTTTTTGTTTGCTACAAATGTATTTATGTAGTTTATCAATGTAAAACCAATACTAAAAACATGTGTTTATTAATACTTTAAAACAGTATTTGGTGCTATAATTTGTGTTTTAATGAAATGTCACGAATATCGTACCGCTTATTCTTGTTAATATGAAAATCGATACAAAATGTTAAATTTATATAGTAATTAAATCTAGATAAAGTGCGAAATTTGTACAAATAGGTTGCCTGTTCATCATGTTTATCCTTAGTGTGAATTAATTACTCCTTAACACACAGTATTTCTTGTTATATTTCATGTTCAGTGATCGACAACTGTTGTTAATTGTTGGAACTCGATGTATAAAGAAGAATGTAGTCGTTTAAAATGTATATTATTGTTTCAAATGTGTGTGTTTAAAAACAAAACAAAAACAGCAGTAATTGGTGACATTTACTACAGTGACTGGCTTTCGTTGGTCAAACTTTATTTTCTCTAGTTTATCTTAATGTTAAAGCAATAATTAGTACCGATAGAATGATTCCTATTTAGATCTCATCTTAATTGGTTGAATTACGGATATTGTGTGCAAAGAGCATATATGTTAATAATATTGATATATAGCATGAGTTTAATTTTACTTTAGAACAGTAGTCGGTGCTATAAGTTGTGTTGTGTTGAAACGCCACTTATCTCACAGTTTATCCTTTTATGAATCAAACATTGCTATGCTAATCAAATTTAGAGCACACGTGAGTTTGGTACTAAAGCTTGGCTGTTAATAATTCGGATCTATTACGTGGGTTTATTAATCCTTTTAACAGTGTTTGGTGCTATATTTTTGGTTAAATGGTCACCACAATGTTGATAAAATGTAGTGTTTTATTGAAATTATCTATTGGTTCCATGGTTCAGTGTTACCTCCTTCAATGCTGGGTAACCTTACCCTTTTTTAAATGTCGAAATGTTAAGTCTTTATATTAAACAATATTACAATTATCCCATTTTAAAAACCGAAACAAATATTATGTTGTACTTATAGGTTTGAGGTATAATTATAATATCCTAGTTTGCAAACTTTTTTTTTTCATAGCTATCTTGGATAAGTTTTATATACACATGTTGTAGCAGTACTTATACTGAGGGTTTAGCCAAAAAGCATTAAGTACTGACATTTCGTATGTATATGATTTTATGTGCATTGTGTGTTTCATTAAAAGGGTGTTTGGTGAAATTTTCTAGTGGTTTTCGTTGATTAAATTGTATTTCCTGAGGGTTATCTTAATGTGAAATTTATGATTCCATTCGTTGGTACGTTATTCACTAAAATCATGACTGGTTAAGAAATGTTTGATTGTGCAAAAGACGCACCTGTAAATTAAAATAATATATAACATGAGTTAATCATTACTTGAAAACAGTATTTGGTGCTAGAATTGGTGATTAATAAAATGTAAATAAAAGTACCGCTTATTCGTGTAAGGAAATCGATTTAAATGTTAAGTTGCTATGCAAATTAAATCCAGATCACGGGTGAATTTGGTTTAAATGCCTTGGCTATCAAAGCTTCGAATTAGTATAGTATGTTTTGTACTTAATATTTGTATTTGAATTGTTTTAATGTGTTGATGAAATGTATTGTGTTATTCAAAACATTTATTGATTTTCTGGATCGTTGTTATTTCTTTGAACTCATGACTACTTTAACATATTGTTTAATGTGAACATATTAAGTATCTTTATGGATGGCCCTAGGTCGCTCACCTGAGTTAAAAGGGATCATAATGGCTTTTAACAAGAGGGCCAAATAGCCCTAAGCACTTACCTGAGTATTAAGATCAGGACCGCGCAGTTTCAGATGAGATGTTTTAAAGTCTCTATAAATTATGTGACCCCCATGGCGTGGCCACTTTTTACCCAAGAGGCATAATTTGAACACTATTTGTACAGGAGTAGTATACAATGTTTCATGCTAATTATGAACACTCAGGGTTTCAGAGGGGTTTTTAAAGCCTAATTTCCATAAAAGTCTGTAGAAGCCATGTGAACCCGGAGCATGGCTTCTTGTTAGCCCAGGGGCATAATTTGAACACTCTTTGAAGAGGACCATTATACAATGTTTCACACTAAATATAAGTAGGCCTCTGCGCCTTGCGCCTTCAGAGGAAAATACCCCAAAGACAATATGACCCCAGAGCGAGGCAAATTTTACCCCAGGAACATAATTTTAAGAATATTTGTAGAGGACCAATATACGATGTTACATACCATTTACAAACCCTCTAGGCCTTGAGGTTTCGGAGAAGAAAATTGTTAAAGTCATTTTGTCATTTAAGTATTATATAAACCAAGTGACCCCCATAGCGTGGCCACTTTTTACCCCAAGAAAATTATTTGAACAACATCTGCAGAGGACCATTACGCAATGTTACACACCAAATACGAAACCTCTGGGGATTGCAGTTTGAGAGGGGAAGACATTTAAAATCCACTTGCCATATAAGCCTGTAGAAACAATGTCACCCTTAGTAAGTGGCCAGTTTTGACCCCAGATGCATAATTTGAACATTCTTTGTAGTGGATCACTATACAATGTTACATACCAAATACAAAAGGTCTGGGCCTTGCAGTTTCAGAGGAGACGATTTTAAAAGTAATTTTGCAATTTATATATTTATAAGCCATATAACCCCCGGGGGTGGCCACCTTTACCCCATGGGCCTAATTTGAACAATTTTTGTAGAGAACCACTATACAATGTTACCTCTGGGCCTTGCTGTTTCAGAGCAGAAGATGTTTGAAGCCCACTTGCTATGAAAATCTTAAGAAAACATATATACCCCCAGGGCGTGGCCTCTGAAACTGGAGGTTTCATATGTTGTATGTAACCTTGTATAGTAGTCGTCTACAAAGATTGTTCAAATTATGCCATTTGTGTCAAACCTGCCCACGTTTGGGGGGGGGGGGGGGAGACTTCAAAAACCTTCTCCTCTAAAACCGCAAGGCAAGGTCCAGATATTTACTATTTCGTGCACTTGCCATATCAGTCTGTATAACGAATGCGTGGACAGGTTTGACCCCAGGGGACAAATTTGCTTTTTTAATTTGGCTTGATGACCTAGTTTTTGACCTGGTTTCGAACTTGTATCAGTTATCACTGAGACAAATGTTTTAAACAAGTTTTGTGATGATTGGCCTCTAAGTGTGGTCTTTAGAGTGTTCCCTAGCTTTTTGTTGATGTGGCCTAAAGACTTAGTTTTCTACCCAACGTGGTCCAGTTTTTAACTTGTCTGAGATAGAGCATGGAAACTAAAATATCCTTTTAAAATGTTATATTTTTAATCAAATTCAAAATATGCGCAGGTCCTGTTAGTAGGGATTAATTAGTTCCGAAGATCTTGCTCGGAAACGAAACACATGTTCAAGACAAGAACTTTGCAGAACCTGCATTTAAACGCGCATAACGTCTTTATTACTCATAGAAGAAATACGAGGAAGTAAGTGAGTGAGTGTCAAGATTTATTTGATTCTCATTTATGATTATACATGCATGCGCAATGTTTTTGTTTTTTGACTTATGTATTTTGCAACAAAATGTGTCAACATGTTACAGTACTAAAGACTCTTATATTTTAGGAAGCTTAAAATATTAAAAATTATTGGTTTTGTTCCATCTGCGTTAAACACTTTGTATTCATAATCATATTTAATAATAACTAAAATCAGTGTAAAACGCAATGTTTCGTTTCTGCCAGATTATTTATTAAACGATTATTACGAAGCTCAACTTTTAGTCATTAGTTGCCTACGTCATTTTGATTATTATTTTTATATATTAAGTTGTTGCGTGAATTAAAGTGATCTTTGTTATTAACGGGTTTTATATAACCCCTTAAGACAGTGTTTGGTCCTATTTTTGCAACTGAATTTGAAGTGTGTTATAGCAAATATTATCAAGGATTAAATATTGTTGTTCTGTGTTTAAAATACGCACGTGCCTTTATTTCTTTCTTTGTACGCGCGTGCCTTTATTTCTTTGTGTCTGTCCTACGGCGCCATTACGGTCACCGTGCGACTATGAATTACTTTTAATGTCGATGCACGACCAATGCATAGTAATTGTACGATCACCGCAAGTTGTATGCACGGTCACAGCAAGACAGCAACGGTATTTTGGCAAAACACGAACATCAATATTTTTAATAAAAATCCTGCAAATATTTGTGCCATTTGCGACTTTTAATTTGACATGTCTATCAGAAAAATGCTATGGATAATTTGTTTAATTTAGACAATTTGTTATTATATATTTTTATAACGTAATATAATTTACATAGTTGCATGAGATTACTTTTATAGACAAGTCCTTTAAGATTTAATTGCGAGTCGCTAAAATTGACTGCGTTCTTAAGCTACGTCAACATCGCCATAATACAGCATTTTAATCACTTTCAGGTATATATTTGTGCAGACAGAGCGGGCCGTTCAAAACATCACTCTGTTAGTGTCTGTATACATTCACAATCAAGACATGAACATTTTTGTTCTAAAGGCAATGGTGCACGTTTAATTCAAATGAATATTTAAACTGAAGCTGAACAAAAAATGTATACACTTTGTGTTGGACGTTTTCGAATGAATTAAATTGTCGATATAAGTCCGAAAGAAAGGTCTTTGGGATAATACTCGTTTTCCAAAAATAAATAAATAGATACATAATAAACGTACCCAAGGTTGGTATTTTACATAGTTTTGGTTCATAAATGTGTCACGTTAAATGCACAGTCAATGAATAACAGTGTCGTGCATGCGATTTTTTAACGTGTTGAAGAAAAATTCTTTTAATGCATTTCAATGGTTTAATATTCGGATCTTATTGTTCAATATGTTTTATAACGTATGATGTAGGTCATATATGGTTGCAATTCAACTCAATGAGGAAGATAATATAATACGTATGTAGTTGTTTTGTTTGAAATAATTTGTGTCGGCTAAAATAAGAAAGACTTAGACCCACTTTTATCTTTGCCGAAGACAATCGAACAAATATGGTATGACCCTCAAATGCAGTTACTGCGGAGATTTACTTCCGATTTATATCGGTCGTTTACCAACTTGGACTTAAATGGGATAATTATATATCCTAAATATTTGTAATAGAAGTCAAAACCCCCATAAATGGCGATGGATGGTAATACTCGAGAAAATACCCTTAACCTCTAGCCGGAGAGAGTTCAGATATATTCGGGGTTTCCAAGTGTATTTTTAAATTCATCGCGAAATAGCCCTTAATACTGCTTTTCAACACACATTGCACTTTTCATTATATATATATATATATATATATTGTAGCGAAAAGATCTACAATGTCCCTTCTTTTACATAAGAATATATATATATTCTTATGAAAAAGAAGGGACATTGTAGATCTTTTCGCTAACCAAATACATAACTTGTAATGTTTGTTCTGTCTTTCAACTACCCAATACTATAGTCATGTAATTTGACGATGATTTATTTTAAGTACATATTTGTTGAAAGCCCAAACTTTTGTTTATTTTTTTTATTTTATTTTTTTTTCCTCTTGTATGTGTCTGTATGTGTTTGAAACGTGCGTATTTGTTTGTTTGCACTGTATTGTTTATACATTCATCCTGTACTTACTTGGTATGCCTCTGCATTACCAGTAATATGTCATGTTGTTTAAAGGCATTCTAAAAATATTAAAACATGGTATTATATACTAACATATAGATCTACATTTAATATGTTAACTTACAATAATCATTGTAATTTGTAAGGTATGGAGCAGGATGACCTCGACCTGCACATACCTATGGACGAGGTGAATAAAATCTTTATCAGCCAAAAATATATTGGACTGGATCAAACAGTTAATTTTTTTATCAACAATATTATAAAACTTAATTAACACGTCCTTTCGAACATGTTTTTATTGGTTGTATTTGTATTTAGTTGTTATTGCTTTTGCTTTCTTTTTTATTTTAATTGTTTTTTGTTAGTCTGTGCTTTTTCTTATATTTTTATGGGTTTCTATTCTGTATATTCTTAATTATATACCACAATATATGTAGCTATTTTATTTCTAATAAAACAAACCGAATCAGCTGCCTTTGCAAATAATATTAAATTGGTTCGAACAATTATTGTGCTTGTAATTTAGTTGATGCAAAATACCGTCTGTGATGACTGAATTATGTTGTGTTTTAACAGCTACCAGGTGATCTAGATCACCACCAAAATCGTATCATTTGTTCCTTTGCCCATTTTCAACAAACAGACAGACAGACAAACTAACGCCCGTAAAAAAATAACCTCTTTGGCGGTGGTAATTATATGGATATTATTTATTGAACGTCACGCATGATACGATTTGCAAAGATTGGTATGGCATAAACTTACACGTTAATTTAGGACCAACAGACAAATAGATAATTATGTAAAAACCCTTGTCATGAAGATATGGATAGTGTGCAATGATATAAATGTACAACAAACGCCAGTTAAACATCTGTTTATTTCAAGGTCGAATTAAATGTGTCAGCTGTTTGTTTATTTGTTTGAATTTTTTGGCGTATTTAACAATATTTCAGTCATATAACGGTGTTCAGTTAACCTACTCACACTTTTCCGGGCAAGCTTAGCCCACCTACGCGGTTTAGCAGTACCAAGTGCACATACTTATGCCAGTAACTGACAACTGCACTACTTGAATCAGAGGTAGGGGGAGAATGACCGTAGAAATTATGTCATGACCAATCCCCACACATGTTATGTGGCCGGGCTGGGGCTAAATGTATCAGTTATAATAGAACTAGAGCTGTTTGTAAAACAGTTATGCCTCCTCTAGGTTAAAATAGCTAAAAAGGCCTAATTTATATATACAAGGACCATAACTCCATAGTTACTTAGACGATTTGGTTGATTATCGAACTTAACCGAGATAATACGCCCACAAAGATTTTCACCAAGTTTGGTGAAGATCGACTATGATTTATAGGACTTAGAGAACGGAAACGGCTTAAAGGGCAAATAAAAGAAGGCCGAGAAAAGCAGACAGAACCATTTCATCCTGATCAGTGTTATATTCTGGTTGATATTGGAGCCGGTGTAACATTAAATATTGTTCCCGTTGAAAATTGACCCCATGGGTCCTTTTTCGACTAGAGAAATGACCCAGCCTACATTTTAACATTAAATTTTGATCAAAATGTCGTTGAAAAAACTGATCAGTCGTTAAATTCTTATCAGTTTTGGGGTCATTTTTTAACGGTTAGTTAAGTTTATGTTAAATGTCGGAGATAGTATGTTTGTAGAAGAGACACATTGGAAAGAACTATCGCAGGTTTACTGGATAGCTTTTTTAACAATAATTTCCTAAGGCCATGAGTTTGAACTACATAAAAGATGCCGCAGGAAAGATCAAAGACGACGACGTCACGTATGAAGCGACGTTCTTTTAGATCATGGCGTACATGTAAATTCTAACACGTTAATTTTCATATTTTTAAATACATTATGTGTAACATCTAATAAACATGAAACACTAATAATGCTCATTTTAATACTTTGCTTAAGTGAACACACATAATGACAAACTGCAATAAATGGAAACAAACAGACCAAAATGGGTCCTAATCGATTTTAATAAATCATAATGTCTTGTTAAAGTGTAATAGCGTGTTCAATATCTGTCCAAGTATCACCCTTCCTGTTAAATCGCGCCCTCATGCTCACTTAAAACAATCTCACTCTTAAAATCACAGTAAAATTGAGACGGGTCAGGCTCCAAAGAGCCAAACTCTAGCAAGAAAGGGGTATGGCTAGATACCGAAAACAGCTTAATATACCGAAAACTAACTTTTGTAGTTTTAATATATCTCAAATGCAAGTGCTTTTTAAATATTAAACACTAGAATTATGCAATGATGATAATATTGATGCATCTAATATTTGTTAAAAAATAAAATGCAAGTGATATGTTATCAATATTTGGAAAAATACATGTATTCAAATTTAATTAGTTTGTGTCACTCAACAAAACAGTACACATACATATGCATTATTTATTTATTCATTCATTATTCCAATATATTTGTTAAAAACTGCGTATGGTTAGGAATGGGTAGTTATTTCAATATCCTCTTTAGTACTACCCGGTATATTAAACTATTCTAAAATACATTCAGCTGTCGCTCCATTGACACCCCCTGCATTCAATGAAATTCTTACTTTAAAAGAATAAGGGCCTTGAAAGGTACCGGTATATGTTGTTAAGAGATGTTTGAACAAAACATCTGACAATAAAAGTGAGCAAGGTTCCACTGACAGCAATGTTGTTAGCGAATCAGAAGAGTTTAAATGAACATAGTAGGAACATTTTTGTGAAACTATTTCGAATCCATCAATAGTTCCCGACAAGAATATTTTCAAAGTTTTCAAATAGTTTGTTAGGAAAACTGCCACACCGCTGGCCTCCAGTTTTATTTTAACGAATCAACATAATTTAAACGAATTTGGTAAAGGATCACCCAAGGAACATTTATATAAAATGTTTTCGAAGTCCAGCATGCGGTTTCAGACAAGAAGATTTTCAAATGTTGTAATATAACCATAAAAGAAAAAATGACGCCCATGATTTTTTAACGAACCAAAATGATTTGATGGAGTCATTATGTATTCGCATTTGGGGATGTACATTATATACTCGTATAATTTGTTTCATGAAATTGGAATCTGAATAATAGAACATCTCCTTGACTTTATAAGAAAGAAAATTTCTTATAATAAAATATCAATGAAATATATAATTATGACATATGAAAATAGGAATTATAAGTCCATTAATAATAACGAATGTCTACATATATTCTAATATAAATAAAGTATTTTTATTCATAAGAACAATCATGGAATCATAATCACACATTTTCCAAATAAACGCATTCAATTAAGTTACAACAATCCACACTAAAACAATGATAAAGTTATTAGCAGTGTCACGCTTCATTTAGATCATGTTTCAAAAGAAACGTATTCTGCGCCACATGTCTAGATAACACGCATGAAATTGCTGTTTACGGCTGATTTGTTTACCCATTACTTTACCCATCTTTTGAAAACAATATATTTGGCTCGACAAGCCTTCTATATATTGTTTAAACCTGAACTTCACCAATTCTGTGTTCCCATGGATAAGGTTTGCAGCGTTGTTTTTCTTTGGTAAATTAAATTGTTGTTGTTCTGTTATTTTGCTGGCTCTGGTGAACTCATTTATATCGAGGTGACATAAGGGGCGAATTCCTAAATGTCTGTAAAATTCTGTTGTTTGTTTTCATGAGTAACTGGCGATTTATGTGGTATATAGCTCGATCCGGTGTTTGACTGTTACATGATCTGTCATTGTGTATGAGAATAATATTTGCAGACAACCATGTTTTACCAACTTTGCTTTTCACATGTATTGATTGTCCTAGATATGCGTTTTTCTGTTTTCACTGGAATGATTTTGTTGATTATGTCGACCTTGCAACAATTGTGATTGTGGAAATCCGAGGTCTTGTAATGAAGAATTTCTAAACTCAAGAAATCCAATTACTCTTGGCTTCTTTTGCCTTGACGATGATGCGCTTGACTGTTTTAATCACTACTTCAGCCAAACTAGTTGATTGTGCTCTTGTTGGAGAACTAGTTTTGCAATTGCAGTGACCTTGACCTTTGACAGGTGATGCATGAGTCACGTAATAGTAGTAGTAATAGTGGTAGTAGTAGTGGTTGTGGTGGTAGCTGACATCATGCTATATTGGTATGTTATAATTTCGTTTCGGTTTTGTCTATATAACTGATAATAGTCAAATGACTTAATAACAACACCAGTGCGAAGTTATATATTTATTCTAACATTCTAATGAAAGCTAACCATCAGCTTCAACACTGCTCTACGGCATACTGTAGTTAGTAAGTTTTCAGACATCCATTACACACACATTATAGTCACTGATTTTACATTTTGACGTTAATAAGCATCTTAAAATGTGTAGCTGGGTTTTACATCTTATATCAGACCTGTATCTGCAGAGGTATGAATTGGCAAATACTTATCGTTATTACCTAGTAGCACACTCGAAGGTATAACTAAACGTTAATTATTGCTTACATTCCTGAAAAATACAGAATTGTTATTCTTTGGTCTGTATGATATAGGCAAATTGCATACGATTATTGGAATCAGTGGAAGTATGACCTGGCTATAGTTGATCAGTTTTCAACTAGGGTCGAATTTTCACGCGTGGATGGGTTATAATATAACGGGCAGGATCCGTTTTCAACGTCATCTGACACTTACAAACGGTACATACGGATACATGTATAAGGTTCGATTATCCTCCCGTGGCGTTCGGATTGCTTCCCTTGTTATAAATGACTCATTTTCGTGCGGCTAGTGGGTACAGCGGTCATTAAATTAATTTTGTCGAGGTTAAATGTCCAACCGTATTTACGGTAAACAAAAATGTAAATTATCATCGTTTTCAATGCTGCTATAGACATATACGTATAAGTGCCCGATTTCAAAATTAACAGGACAAATATCATTAGGAACGTTTAATTTGTATTTTATTTTTTATAGATATATGGGTGATTGGAGATTCGTTGGTAAGGCGCGCGGCGGAATACGCACGAGAGAGGGGCTCCGCTAACCTGCGGTTGCCGTGGAACATTGCCTGGCGTGGTGTCGGTGGCATCGGCTGGGATGGTTTCCGTAGGGCCGTCGAGTCTAATGTCCTCCTGTGTGAGCCGCCAAAGGTTATAATCCTACATTTAGGGGGTAATGATATCACCCAGTTTCCTTTAACAAAGATCTGCAATTCAATCAGTAGGGAAATACGTTACTTGAGAACAGCAGTTCCGGGCGCAATAATCATATGGATGGATATCATCAATCGCATAAATTGGAGAAACAATACATCTATGTCAATAAACCAAATTAATCAGAAACGAAGACGGGTTAACCGTTTCGGGCGTAGCTGGGTTAAATCTTCAGGGCGTTCAGACGTGCTGTCGACTGATATAGATATAGACACACCGGGATTTTTTGCCCCCGACGGCGTACACTTGTCGGCGGTCGGTACGCCATGTATACGGATGCGCTAAAAGACGTTATCGAGAAAAATATGTCACTTTAAGTTAAATTAATTGATACTTTGGACGCTAGGTAGTTAAGTAAGTTGTTTCAATTAGGGCCCGCCCAGAATTTAGTGGATAAATTTGAAAAAATTTATTTGTGGCGTAAAATTCTGGCAACAGGTGAACAACAAGCACCGTAATATATTAAAATGTCATAAAAAATAATTATATTGAAATAACAGTAATTACAGGGGCTGCTCTCTCACACCGCGGGTAGGGAGCTTCGGCTCGACCGTCCTATTCGTGGTGCTGGGACTGCATTCCAATTTTAATGTTTCATTCAACGAGTAGGGCCGTGCTGTAAATTAGTACATGTAACGTCTGTTAGTACGCTTGCATGCAGGTGCTGGTGCTTTGGTTCACTGGCTTGACATGTGTCAAGCCTATGTGTATTATGTACGAGTCCCAGGTTTGCATGTGGCAGCAAAGTGTTTATGCTGCCCGTTCAAAACATGTGTCAAGCCAGGGACAATCCGTTGTTACATGTGTGTGCCTATGTACTTATATTCACGGCGAAACTGTTTTCTAATTATGAATTGAAGTGATAGTTAAAACTTGTAGGCCTGTCGCTGGGATTTTACGTCACTTTATAGGCGACCTATTCATGCCAAACTGATTACATTTGCTGACTATTATGTTATTGTTGCATATCGAGTTGTGTGATTATTGCCGTGGTGTGCATCGGGGTACATTAAATATGGAGTTCATTCTGTTTTGTTTAATTTATTCCAATGCATGTAATAATACAAATTATTTTCGAATGATAATAATTTCATTTATTACGGCGAATAAATCGTCCGGGTCCGCGTTTCTTGGAAATACTTCCTCGTTACCTATAAACAATACGGTTGCTAACATACTCGGAACACCTCAGATAACATTAAACACCACGTGACCGCGGACCACGCGAGTGCCGAGAACGTTCTTTTATCGCCGGCCATTGACCAAGAAGGACCTCGTGTTCAGACAATAAAAAAATTAGTATGATAAAGTAAATGATTGAAATAAATATTGGAACGGTTTTCTATGTTGTTTTATTATGACATCAATGAATCGGATGATGATGATGATTGATGATGATGATGGAAAAATTCGTATTAAATTCATAGAGTAGACAACGATAAGAACGTTTTTTAACGGTTTTTATTATTTTTAACGACACATTAATTCGTTTACCTGGATAAATAAACAAAGACTCGGACATTTAAAAAAAAAACGAACAAATCTTCGAATATTGAATTCGAATATTCGAATAGAGTTTTGGTATTCGTTGCCATCCCTAGTTTATACACTAAATGACATTGACATGAGCACAAATGGGAGCAGTATACAGCTTGCAGAGGAAATGGGACTTGGAGTTGGCCCAAGTAATGAAGACATGAGGTCCCTAATATGTAAGAAAAAGATCCAGTTACCTGGACAGAAATTTTCATCACTTCCATGGGGCCCATTTTGGCCTCAGAAATAATGACATGATGGTCCTAATATGTAATCTAAACACCCAGTTACCTGGACAGAACTTTTCATCACTCATGTCACCGCAGTCGTCATGGTGATCACAGGTCCAGCTCTCGTAGATACATCTGTTATTGTCACACAGGAAGGTGCCATTTTGACTCCCGCACTGTTTGGCAGCTGGGAAAAAACATCAAGATTTTAAAGTATGTATTTTCAAAGTTTATGAGGTCCTTTCACGCTGATGCTGCATTATGTGAGGACCCAGGATGTGTCACAGAACCTTGGCCTAATTTACTTTTAAGACTCATCGAAAGTTGGAACGAATTTTGAATCATAGCAATTTCGAGCTATTTATCTGTTTACTTAAATATTTTTAATTTTGGTGTGACCTTGTGCTGTGGGGGGGGGGGGGAGCCACAGTACCATGAGGAAGCCTCACCTGTCTGGTATGGTTACCACAAACCCAACTCATTTGTGCCGTGTGGAGAGCAAACCCTAGCAGCTTAGGTGAAAAGCATGAAATTTGCATCATTTGTTATGGACAGTTTCCAAAAAACATTTGAGGCGCGTCGTGGAAAACCTGGCCTTAATGCATGTGCGTAAAGTGTCGTCCCAGATTAGCCTGTGCAGTCCGCACAGGCTAATCCAGGACAGCACTTTCCGCTTTTATGGTACTTTCTGTTTCAAGGAAGTCTCTTCTAAACATAAATCCATGGTAGGCGGAAAGTGTCGTCCTGGATTAGCCTGTGCGGACTGCACAGGCTAATCCGGGACGACACTTTACGCACATGCATTAGGCCATGTTTTCCCACGACGCGCCTCATTTCAGCGAGTGTACCAACCACTACGCTAGCCGGACAGTCCATCAACATTTTAAATGTAAAACCAAAATCAGCTATTTTAATATGATATTAAGTCTTCTAATGATTATTTGGACACAAATTTGTCAATCATTACATGAGAAAGAAATGATAGACACACAAGAATAAGACAAGTGAAATGAGAAGTACATAATACTATGCCTTTTCAAATATATCCCTTATATGCTACTACTTCTAAAAATGTGTATTATTATTAATGTAAAAACTTCAGTTATAACTACAACTACTAGGACTGCATGTATCAATGTTACTAATAAAGTTTCTGTTACCAATTATATATGCATATAGCCTTTGATTAGCTAATTTTGTCACCAAAATAGGTTTGTTTCACAAATGGAAATTACATTTTGACACACACTGATTTAGAAAATTTGATTGGAAGTCTACAAACATAAGAAAATGACAGATTTTGCTAAATAAGGGTCATATGCAAGTTAACCTTACAAAGCATCGAAATTTTAACTATTTTAATTTACACACAAAGTGTCACACACACTTACTGCATCCATTTTCATTGGCATAGTTTGGACACTTTGCAATGCCATTGCATCTCTCAGAGAAATAGTAGCACTGCTCAAGCACTCCACAATAGTACGGGTTCATGGACTGCGACTGGCACTTTTCTGAAGAACAGTAAGAATGTAAATTTAATGTCGGAAACACCACTCATGGCATGAAATTTGCATCATTTTTTATGGACATTTTCCCAAAAAATATTTGAGGCGCGTCGTGGGAAACCCGGCCTTAATGCATGTGCGTAAAGTGTCGTCCCAGATTAGCATGTGCAGTCCGCACAGGCTAATCCAGGACAGCACTTTCCGCTTTTATGGTATTTTCTGTTTAAAGGAAGTCTCTTCTAAACATAAATCCATGGTAGGCGGAAAGTGTCGTCCTGGATTAGCCTGTGCGGACTGCACAGGCTAATCCGGGACGACACTTTACGCACATGCATTGGGGCCTGTTTTCCCACGACGCGCCTCATTTCATACACAACAAATAAATGAAGCATTTAATTATTACCGCTCTTTAACCATTAATATAAATAATCAGGGTACCAATTTACATATTCTAAAATACTTTAAATCAAAACTTAAAATAAATCCATATTATTTTTTAAGTGGTATTCATTCGAAAGAATCATGCAAATCTCCTTAAATTAAAGCAGCAGTCCAGATATATGTTAATACAAATAAAACTTTTCTGAAATCGTTACTAATGGACAGCTTACCGAAAAAAAAATTAAACGCATTGAAATCGGTAAAATAATAACGTTTTGGCAACTTGTTATCATAACGTTTTGGCAACTTGTTATCGTTAAGTTATCTGTATGCGATAGCTGGTGATGCCTCTGGAGTAAATCAGCATGTTCCTTAGTGTATATTCCGTTCGTACCAAGCGTTTTCGAAAATAGACACTATAAAATTCCATTCGTAAATAAGAAACAGTTTTCAGTCGAATAAGTCATGAATGTTCATTAGAACTAATGCCAATTTAAGATGTATTGAATTATATATAATTCTATGGACTGTCACTTTAAAGCCATCGCTCTGACACAGAAACTAGTCATTTGCATGAGCACATATTTTTTCATTTTGAAATCTTGACTAATAAAAAATATGCACAATGTGTCTTTGTACGAACTAAGTACTGGCACTCATATGATAATCATCTAATAAAAACCAGAGATCCAACAGAACTCACCACAGCCAAGCTCATCAGGCCCATATTTGTGGCAATCCCAGACTCCATTGCTGGTGTGCATCGTAGCACTCATTCTCCCTCACACAAGGAGACTGGTTTGGCAAGCACACGCCTGTGCGAATAAAGGTATTAGAATGATGTAAAAAGTAAATTTTAATAGTAATGTTTGGTTATCCTTCACACACGGAGACTGGTTTGGCAAGCACATGCCTGAGCGAATAAAGGTATGAGAATGATGTAAAAAGTAAATTAGTCATGTTTGGCAGGCTCTCAACTGCGCTTTTACTGAGGCAGAC
This sequence comes from Congeria kusceri, assembly GCA_027627225.1. NCBI lineage: Eukaryota > Metazoa > Mollusca > Bivalvia > Myida > Dreissenidae > Congeria > Congeria kusceri. The sequence continues at coordinate 47,519,033 of CM051036.1, read as the reverse complement.
TTACACTTCGGGCTCAACATTAATTTAACAAGGCTTTGATAGTATTGCAAGCAATACAGGAGTCCCTTGCTCTTTCTATGTATACGAAGTTTCATCAAAGTATCTTCAGTGCTTTTTGAGTTATCGCAGGATCCAGGTTTTGGGGACGGGACAGACAGACAGAGTGAGACAGATGGACGAACAGACAGACAGACGCACACAGATGGAGGGCAAACCCATAGTCCAATCTGTGTACCAAGTTTCATGAAGTTTCATGATCATATCTTATGCACGTTTCAAAATATTACTGTATTAAGTTGATTTCTATTTTTAGTAACAGTCTCGTGACCTTTGACCTCTGGTGAAAAATAAAAGGTCGTGCATAATTTTCACATTGCTGTTGCTACGTATACAAAGTTTCATCAAACGTCTTCAGTACTTTCCGAGTTATCACAGGATCCAGGTTTCATGTAATATCTTATGTCCATTTCGAATTATTATAGTATTTAGTTTATTTCTATCTTTAGTAACAATCACGTGACCTTTGACCTCTAGTGCAAAAAAAAGGTCGTGCATAATCCTCACATTGCCACATGGCTGTTTATATGTTTACCCAGTTTCGTCGAAATAAGTTCAGTACTTTTTGAGTTATTGCAGGAACCAGGTTTTGGGAACGGACAGACAGACGGACGGACAAACATAAGGACCAACAGATATAGACACAAAGACGGATGGAAAACCTATAGTTCAATCTTAGTACCAAGTTTCATGGTGATATCTTATGTACTTTTCGAATTATAACAAGTATTTGGTTTATTTCTATTTTTAGTAACAGTCACGTGACCTTTGACCTCTGGTGAAAAAGAAAAGGTCTTGCATAATCCTCACATTGCCGTTTATATGTATACCAGGTTTCATCGAAGTATCTTCAGTACTTTTTGAGTTATCGCAGGAACATTATTTTGCGGACGGACGGCGTGACGGACGGACGGACAAAGGGCAAACCTATAGTCCCCTCCGGTGAAACACCCGTAGGGGACTTACAAGAGCTGTTTGTAAAACAGGTATCATGCCCCCTCAAGGTCCAGAGCAATCTTTTAAAAGAAATGAGGCATGTCATGGGAAAACCGGACTTAATGCATGTGCGTAAATTGTCGTCCCAGTTTAGCATGTGCCGTGTGCACAGGCTAATCCAGGACGGCACTTTCCACTGCCAGTGGATTAATGTTTATAAGAGACTTGCTTGAAACAGAAAATACCATAACAGCGGCAAGTGCCGTCCTGGATTAGCCTGTGCAGAAAGAACTGGCTAATGCGGGACGACACTTTACGCACATGCATTAAGCCCAGTTTTCCCAAGACACGCCTCAAATAATTAACTCTACAGTGCCTTGGGTGATTTGGCTGGTTATCAAACTTTGCCGACATATTAAAGCCACAACATTTTATGAAACTTGGTGAAGATAGAATAAGAACTGTTAAACAATGCTGTTGAGTTTAGATAATTAGCACCTACCAATGATTTGGTTAATTATCGAACTTTACTGAGATATTACACCCACCAAATATTTCATCAAGTTTGGTGGAAATCTGATGAAAATTGTTTGTAATGCCTAAACAGGCAAATTTTATATAATTCAAGGGCAATAACTCCTAAAAGACTAACGCAATTGAGCTGATAATCAAAGATATTATGTCCACGAGCATTTTCATCAAGTATGGTAAAGATCGGATGAAAACAATTTGATGGCTAAAAAAGACAAATTTTAGAAAATCAAGGGCCATAACTCAGTAGATCCAGTAGATGACTCACTATCTACCTTGGCTGAGATATTATGCCCTCAAACGTTTAAATAATGCTCGGTGAAAATTGGAAGAAAACTGTTGGACTTAGAGAGCAGAGGAGGATGTGGTTTACTGACGGACAGACTGACTGACATATTGCAAACCAATATACCAAGCCATCTTTGATGGGAGGTATACGAAGTAATTAAAAGATGTTCAAATACACATTCTCATATATTTTTGTTGAAAAAAGCTAAGCTATTTTATTAGAGGCCATGTAAGCAATTAGATGATGAAAAATCATGGGACAACAGTGTTTTTAGGGCCAATTCCACTGCTTAAAAGTATGTATTTTCCCCCTAATTTTAGCTTTAAAATTCCTTCAGAATGTAGGCTTTATTTTGATTTTTTTTAAAATTAAAATCGAACAAAAATTGGCTAAGATAGATGAGTTTTCGTAAACATTTTCATCAAAGCAAGTTAAGTTGTATTATCTTTTGTAACAGGACAATTCATTCATGTTTTTTAACAAAGAAGAATATACACCTTTAGTAATGCTTTTCTGAAAAAAACAACTTTTGCCATAAAATTCCCAATCTGAAGGGCCCCGCCACCTTTCCCCCAAGGGTAAAAAAAAAACACTGGACAACGTGATCATGAAATATCCCCCAAAATTCCATTATTTCAAATGACCTAAACAAAATATGTGATCAAAAGAAACTTCACCTTTCATTTGGTAAGTAAAATTAAATCCAATTGTCGCTGATGGTACAGACTTTGCGTGGAATACGATGTTCAGCCAGTTGGAGGAGCTCTGAATGAGATCAGGCGGAATCTTCAGTTTAGTGTAGGTCCCTATCGCCGGGTACGAAGAGTCTGGCCCGTCGTAGATCGTCACGAAGTCCAGACTCATAACTTCCAGTTGGAAAATCACAACACGCAGTTGGATCACAGAGCTTTCGGGTGCTCCCTAAACAGATAGCAAATACTGTCACTCACTGTCACTCACTGTCACTTACTGTCACTTACTGTCACTTACTGTCACTTACATTTTCAATGGTATGGGAATCATCTAAAAAGGCCACACACAAATTATATAATGCAGTAGTCAATACACAAATGATTGCAACAGATATACCACAAATCACATCATATAACAACTAATATAAATTTTTTGTATGTAAACTTTTCAGGCATAGTACTTTTAGTATAAATTTTTTGTATGTAAACTTTTCAGGCATAGTACTTTTAGTATAATTTTTTTGTATGTAAACTTTTCAGGCATAGTACTTTTAGTATAAATTTTTTGTATGTAAACTTTTCAGGCATAGTACTTTTAGTAAAATATTTTTGTATGTAAACTTTTCAGGCATAGTACTTTTAGTATAAATTTTACATGGATTTCACTTAAGAGCTGTTGTATTATATAAATGGAAACTTCACACAAAAGCAGTAGGTTTCTTACTACGGATTAGCTAATCAGCCACTCAACCCAAGCCCATCTTCTACAAATCTGACATAGCCTTTACTTACAGGTTGGTGAATGACCCAGGAACAGTTGGAGTCTGACGGGTAAGGCTGCGGGAAATTTGGGGAGGCAAACCAGCCGTATTGGTCGTTCAATCTTCGGTTACATAGTTGAAGTGGCCCTACATTACAGACGAAATGTGTTCTCAATGACTGGCCCGTTTGTGCTAAGCATCATATACATTTATTGAATTAACTTACCTACATGTATGTGTAAAATGTATATTATATTTATGACATGCATTTTGTCCGGTAAAAAAGGTTGTAAAAATGGCTAAAATTAGGTTTTTATAAAAGTAGAGATTTTGGAAATAAAATGAACCACTTCTACTTAAGTTTAAATTTCAGATAAACATTTCTATGCGTAATCTAATAATATATGTTTATAAAAGGGTTAAATATGAAACATCTGAGCAATATTTACTATTTAGAACATTTAAATGTAAAACGAGGTATATATGCAACAGCCAGAGACTTAAGGAATTTTATGAATGTAAGAAATTTACTGAAGTTTTCCCTAAGGAGCTTTGTGAATACAGGTTCTGGTACTTTAGTTTGCTCGTAGAATGAATCAAATTAGGAGCACCTGTTACATAACTGAGCAATAACAAATCTGGATCATAACAGTGTGTTTAATATGCAATTTCCTCATGTATTAGTTGCTGGATTTCATAGCTTGTAGCCTGGTGAAGTATATGGACAAGAAAACATATTTGGTAGATCTAATACAGAGGAATAACACGATTCTGTGTTTGATAAACACACATGCCCCCGGTTGGTGCTCGGTAGCCCATTTCTTAGTCCAAATTAGGTTAAGATCAAGGTCAAAGTGGGGTAAGGTGATATGGGTGGATTGGGAACGATCAGTAGTAAAAACTGCGTAAATATCCAAGTTTTGTAGTAAGCGGTGTTGGTACTAAACGAAACCGTAAAATCTAGTTAACCGATAAATGGTACTTTTGAATTATTATATGTCCAAATTAGTAGTTCAAGGTCAAGGTCAAAGTGAGGTTGGGTGATATGGGTGGATTGTGAACGGTAATAAGTAATAACTGTATAAATATCCAAGTGTTGTAGTAAGTGGTGTTGGTGCTACACAAAACGGTAAAATCAAGTTAACCAAGAAATGGCCATTTTGAATTCAAATTAGGTCAATTCAAAGTGAGGTTGGGTGATATGGGTGGATAGGGAATGGTCATTAGCAACAACTGTGTACGTATACAAGTGTTGTAGTAAGCGGTGTTGGTGTTAGACAAAACGGTAAAATCTACTTAACCTTGTCACGGACGGAAGGACGGACGGACAGGACGATAACTATATGCCTTCTGCATCAAGATGCCGGGGGCATAAAAGTAATTCATTCTACTAAGATACAAATAAAACCAGTTTGCTATTATATAATAAAAATAAAACCAGTTTGCCATTATATAATTCAGACAATACGTAAATAATTGGTGGATTGGTATTGATTTTGGTATTTAATACTCAGTCTGATTCATGACTATCACTATTTACAAGATAACCGTTACTTTTCTAGGTTGGCACTTAGATATCTGAATTTGTAGCGAAACATTTTAATTTTGCAAACAAAACGCGTCATTTAGAAAAACGATCATCGTAAGTGTGAAATTATTATTTTTTTCAAATATTTTAAGAAATTTTAGTACCCAATATTATTAATATAATATTTTCAATTATAAAATGAAGTAGCCAAAAGCTATATTGGATACAGGGAGCGCTATCATACATGTATCTTTTGCAAGACAACTACGACAAACAATGAAGTCCTGACTACTGGCAAAATGTATTGTCATTGTCATTCAATTGTACGACCTTGCACACCCCGGGGGTCATATGGTTTATATAGACTTAAAAGTTAAATAGCAAAATGACTTTAAAAATCTTCTCCTCTGAAACTTCTAGGCCCAGAGGTTTTGTATTTGGTATGTAACATTGTATAGTTGTCCTCTACAAAGATTGTTCAAATGATGTATCAGGTTTGAAAACTGACCCTGCCCTGGGGGTCACACTGTTTATATAGACTTAAATAGCAAAATGACTTAAAAATCTCCTCTGAAACCGGAGTGTTTTCATATTTGATATGTAACATTGTATAGTAGTCCTCTACAAAGATTGTTCAAAGTATGCCCCTAAGGTAAAAAGTGGCCATGACCCGGGGGTCACACGGTTAATATTGACTTACATGGCAAGTGGGCCTTAAAAATCTAACATGTTGAAAATGTAAGGCCCAGAGGTTTTATATTTTGCGTGAAACATTGTGGATTGGTCCTTTACAAAGATTGTGATTGTTACAAAGAATCATACCCCTGGAGGTCACATGGTTTATATACATTTAAATAGCAAAATGACTTTAAAAATATTCTCTGCAACCGCAAGGCCCAGTGGTTTCATATTTGGTATGTAACATTGAATAGTGGTCAGCTACAAATATTTTTCAAATTATGCCCCTAAGGTAGAAAGTGGCCACGCCCTGTGGGTCACATGATTTATATGGACTAAAAAACTTCTGAACCTGCAAGGCCCAGATTTGTATACTCAGGTAAGTGGTTTAGTGCCATTTTACCCTCTTATTATTAGCCATTATGATGCCTTCAACTCAAGTGAGCCACATAGGGCCATCATGACCCTCTTGTTTTAAATGTGTTCAATTGAGATTAGAATATCATCTTCTCGTTCATTTCTCTTTTTTGATTGGTAGCTTGAATATGTTATAGTTTTACCTCTGATTTCCATTAACAAAGTTTCTAAAAAAAGCTGGTCTTGTATGGTAAACTGTATTAAGTTAGTTTCCACAGAATATTCAATATTGAAGACAGGCAATGCGTATTGCTGCTTTACTTAATTCATAGTTTTTGTTTTATACAATTAAGTTATGCCAAGTCATAAAGCAATAAGTAATAAAATTTCCATAGTCATTTTCCATTTTCTATTTTGTTAAAATTCAATTCCAAAGTAATAGGGGAATGATCTGATCTATAACTAACCTGTATGTCAGATTGCCTAATGAACTGTATAAAATTATTAGTCGCTAAAAAGAAGTAGAGTCTGGCCTGTTGGACATTGTTAGGCTTTTGCCAAATGAATTGTTTCACATCACCAGTTATTAACATAAATGTATCAATTAAAATTCTATCATTGATTACAGAAGATAACGAGTCCCTTGACTTTTTATTATTATTCAATGTTTTATAGTTGGCGTAATCCATATTAACATCAAGTACAATATTACGATATCTACATACAATATAAAAGTCATTTCCTACCGCGTCAATTATGTTGAAAAGTTAACTAAAAAACCAATGAGTTTCATTATTTGGTCCACACAAAGTACACAATGTAAATCTATGTGTATCTATTGTTAAATATAGAATTAAAAAGTTTCCAAATATATCTCTTTCTATAGTATGCACTTTATTTGGCAAATTTGCAAAACATTTATTAAATACAATACATACTCCTCTTGAATTAGAAGTGCCAAAACTAAAATAGCATTCACGGCCCCATTGGGAATAAAGCTGTTTTTCCATTGAAGGAATGAAATGACAATCTTGCAGGCAATATATATGGGCATTTAATTTTTTTAAATGATAAAAAACATCATTTCTTTTTTAAATATCATTCAGACCACAGCAATTGTAGGAAACAATCTTTAAATTATCCATATTTCATATAACAGATAACATTTTCTTTTACTACCACAAACAACACAAAACATTACTATGTACCACAGTCAGTCTGCAATACATTTTATCTTTGTCCAAACACTGAAAAAAAGAAACAAAAATTGCATAAATTACAACAATAAACATGTGAACAAACGATAAGCCACATGTGCTTATTACAAACTACCGACATATATAAACAATAAGTAAAACAACAACGCTTTAAATATCAGAAGCATGGCTCACTTAAAACTACTCATTTAATCAATGAAAAAACATGATGCAAAAAAATACTAGAAAGGAGATACATACATTATTTACATGTCTAAAGAAAAGTTCACTAGCATACAAATATAAAACACGGTCATGGTCTTTAAAAACCCATTTTAATATAGTTAGTGGGAAGCTTAAAGTAGGTATTGTACATGTCTTTCATTATACCATGTAGTAGACAGTGTGTACATTAATTAAGTACAGCTCATCAAATATTTTGATAGGTGGTGTTATACCGGTACACCATTACAATACATGAATCCTGTTATGTACTTTTAATTACAGTTAGGATATTCTATACCTATTATAACTTATGTCTAGGAAAAGGTGAATCAATTTATTAGTACACATAACAATTCAATATAGTTAGTGTAAGGACATAATAGTCCAATAGATATCGATATGTATTTAATAGTTAGTTGATAGTAATTAAGTTGCCAAAATAGTAAAATCCCTCCTTAATCGCAATTTCTTTGCCAAAAGTCAATTAGTTTTATCGGTGTACTTTCAGCAGATCTTCATTTGAATTTTGTCATTTCTACAGTGATAATCGTATCCACCATTTACACCTATTTACATATATATATATATATATATATATATATATATATATATGATTACAAATTGCACACAAAAAAAGAAAACTGTATACACGTAACAAAGAAATTAACAAACTACTAAAAAGCAATAACAAAAACACAAATAATGCAGAAAGAAAAAAAATCCATGGAAAAACAACAAGTCAACAACACATGTTTAAACGAAAATTTTAAATATGTGTAATACATGTATATGTTTTAAACCGATTAAAACCTGAATATTTTCCTCTTTTCGAATATAATTAGTGTAACGACATACTATTCACATGTATACGGGGTATGCATTTTACGTCTTTAGTTGAAGCAAATTTGTCGCCATTTCATCTAGCTTTAGCGACGACACTCGTATCGACTATTGACGCATGTTTATATGTTTGCGAATTTACAGAGAACAAAAATGTTAACACGCATTATAACGAAATGCACACAAAAATACTAAAAAGCAATAGTAAAAAACAAACAAACACAGAATTAATTGCAATAATGAACTAAATTTTAATTATATGAAAATAACAATACAGGGTGATAGTAAATATCAATTCAACATAATATATTTTTAAAACGATTATATGCATTTTTTAACCTGATTGTTTTCTCACATCCAATATAATAAGTGTAACAACATATATTCCCATTAACGCGTATATATATATAGGTAAGTTAAAGTATAGTCAGTTGTTTTGCCTTGTGGCAATTTTTATACAACATGAAACATTTAAAACCAACAAGTCGCTCAACTCTTGCAGAAGTACTCAATGTGTGTAATGTATAACTGATTGATAAGCTGTATTGTCTAAGTTTAGGGTATTATGAGTGAGTCTAAAAAATGTCAATTAATGAGAAAGAATTGACTAGATATACATCAAATCAAAGAAACATAAAAGAAGTTTCAAGCAGATGATAAATTTGAAAATAGTGATACTATCATCTGGGTAGTTCCGGGTCACTAACAACAAAACTGCTCTTTTCATTTTAAATAGGAATTGATTGAAGTTTACATACATTTTATAAAAAGTGATAACGTTTTATTTTCTAAGTAAAATTGTATGGTCTACGAGAGTATAGGCTTTTCGTTAGTCTACTGCATAGAACCAATCGATTTTACCATGTGTGTATTAGTTTCACGAGAGCAGCATTGCATAAATGGTGTTTCCTGAAGCCAAATAATGCATAATGAATAATGTTCATTTGCTCAAAATATTAATTGATTTCTTAAACAATGTTTTCAAATTTTTTTTAAATATAGGCTTCACAAACATCTTATGGTTACATGTATACTGTGAAAATTTGAACAAGATGAACAATGAATTCGCCATTATACATTTCATCCTCAGGTAAGCTTACTTAGCTTAGAAACAACTACATGTATATATACTTATGACCCAAAGTCTGATAAAAGAAACATTATTTTCAACATAATGTACCTCGCTATCAGTAGTGATATTTTGCTGAGTTGTGTTGGCATCCACTCTTTCCTTTTCGTAGTTCATGACCTTTGTGAAACTTCACCAGCTGCTAATATATGAATTACACAGTTACACGCGTTTAAAGTGTTATACATTATACAGTAATTACCTAAATAATTCAAATTCAACATAAACAATTAAACAAAAAAGCAAAACAACACAAGGCGAGTAAAATATTAAACAAGAAACAAATAAACATGATTTAAGCACTGAGTCACAAAGAGACTTTGATCACTTGTTTCAGTGATAATGTTACATTTTGTATTACAAGTACATATCAATAAACCACAGGTTTAAATATATATATACCTTTACGCGAAGTTACGTGGTATATACATTTCCACAAACATCAGTCATAATCAAATTAATCTTGCGTTTTATCTAATCACTTCGATATCCATCTGTTAACGGTAAAAATATTTTACATGATCTACCAGGTCGTAAAGCTTTAGAAGCGTTTGTGAAACTCATTAAATGCAAATTAATCCGTTAACAATTTCTGGGGAGGAGTTTACAATGCAAATGGCAAAACCTGGAATGATATATTGAATTACAGACGAAAATGTATGGATCACGTTACGAGAAACATATATATGTTTAAGTAACGAAATAAATATGTTGAATCTTGAATTTACCGATGACCCGTTATTGCGCTTTTGACCGATGACCTGTTCTAGCCAAATCGTTTTAACGAAGACAAGTTTGTGCCGCATTGTTTGACCGATGACTAGGTCTTGACACATTGTTTGACTTATGATCCGTAAATGTGTGGTCTGTCTTATTTGACCTTTCACCTGTTCGTGTGGTCTTGTTTGCCCGATGACCAATTTTCTGATCTTGTTTGCCCGATTACCTGGTCTTGTGGTATTGTTTGACCTATCACCAGTTCCTGTGGTCTTGTTTGACCAATGACTAGTTCTTTTAGTCTTGACAACATTTTCATTGCACATTTTGAACAAAACATGTCTTCATCAGTCTGGCAAAATGTAATATCAGATTGTAGTTATCTAGCTATTTTTAAATATCATTTAATAAATATACATTACAATATTGATGTTGTTTACATCAATTTTAGAATAAACCGAGACCCGGTTGAAATAAACCGAGACCCGTTTCACTATGTAACCTAATCGAAGATGAATGTCCCTTTGTATTTGAATGTATCTTATGGGTTGAATATTTCTAGCACACACTCTCTGAGGAACAGTTATAAAGCATAGCTGACTTGGGTCTCGTACTTTTCCCCAGTATTTTCATTGACAAATTCAATTTTAAACTCGTTTTCAAGAACAACCAACCGTTGAATATGATGCAGTCGATCGGGCCAACCCTTTTTGGGAGGTATTATTTCGATTCTTGCAACCAATTCGCACTCCTCATCCTGTGTACAGTATTTTGGTGACCTTTTAAAAGATCTCCACAGTGTAGTGAGTCGTTTATGATGTTTATTTGTCGAATACGATGTTGACGATTTTCGAACAAACGTCTCTCCTGGTCGGACTATTTGATCTTTCTCGATCAGTTTGTAAAACACAGCACTGCATTGCGGTTTACCGTCGTGATCGACTTTAAGACATTTTGGATGTTTTCCGTTTTTGAAAGGTTTAATCGTGTAGAAGCCGTAAGTATACGGAGAAATGCGACCGATGATTGCCTTTGGATTCAGTCCCATTTGTAAAGCGCCTTCTACCACAGCGTTTCGAGCGTTTATTGCTCGTATTACTGGTATCTCAAATGACTTCTCAATTCTGCAGTACACGTAATCAGACTCTGACAGTCCGCCGGATAGCAGGATGCACGAGACATTGTTTCTGGTTGTGTGAGCCCTGCATAATTGTTCTTGTATATGAGTAATAATTGTATTGACTGTTGGGTCAAATAGGGACGCCAAGAAATGTTTGCTTATATAAAGACGACCGCCACGCTTGAACTTCAAATCGTCTTTGAATTGTGATTTGGGTAAGAACAGTTCGAAATTCTCACCTGTTTTCTTGACAAATAGCTGAAGAAGCCTGTCATCCAAGATAAAAACAGCATCTTCTTTCATGTTGGAGTTAAATGTATGTTTTATATCCTCAAAATCTTTTTCAAGCTTGTAAAATTTCATGTAATCATTATTGTATTCAGCCATAACATTACTAGTGAACAGTTCATCGAATGCATTAAAGAATGCCCTGTTAACCTGTTCACCACCTTCGGTAACACCAGATGAGCTGCAAATTTCTACCAAATTTCCATCTAAACAAACCTTGTGTGCGCAAATGTCGCTAGTGCCAGCCCCGATATCAACCAGAATATAGCACTGACCAGTCTTAAATGGTTCTATCTTCCTTCCTTTGCCTTCCCGAAAACACACAGGTTTATGTCTTATAAACATAGACGCTGCCTCGGGTTCGAGCACGATCCTTATGTTACAGTATGATTGCTCAGCAACATTGCGGATGAATTCTTTGTACAAATAACCCCATGTAGCAGGAATGGCGATGATCCACAAAATGTCTTCCTCTGTTATAAGTCGACCATCTTGTAAAGAATTTTTCAAATAGTGAACTATTTCGGACTGAACAAATGTGTAGACATTGGTAAACACAATTTCAGCATTAACTTCCATCCCTTTGTGATCTTTAACAACAAACGATTGGTCTTTAACAACCATCTCCGTTTTAAACCCACGAAAGAAAGAGAATTTGTCGATATCCTCTGATTCCAGTTTAGTGAAGGCTTCCATTGCTTTATTCCCAAAAGATACAAACTCGATCTTAGCATCTGCAGTGTTTTTCAGCAGAATGCATGTATGCTCTCTCTTCATGTTAGATTGCTGAGGTCTATATACGTCCAAATCACGGGCCGTGTCTTTTAACATGAAGGCATAACCCGTGTACTTTGTTCCGAAATCTATGGACGCAATCACTTTAATATCCTTGTCCTCAAGCCTCCTCATTGACCTGGACTCATGCGCACCCATTGTACAAGGACTATTCCAATGATTGTTTATTCATTGTATAGCGATCTATTAAAACTTCGTTTGAGCGACGATACGATTAAATATCATACCTGTATATGTTTGCACCCAGTCAACGCGTGGCCATCTGTTTAAAATTAGACCCATATCTTACGCAGTAACGCATGTAAATACGGAATCTCGTTAGGGCCATCGCCTATGAATGGGTTGATCTTAAACGCGATACTCGATAGTACATGATGAAAACGCGAAATCACGATAAGTACTACGATAACGAAAACGCGACAACACGATGATGATAACGCGACATTACGATAACGAAAACGCGATATTACGGCAGTACGATGATGATAATGCGATAATGTACATACCAGAGCCATTTTTATTTTGCATGTAATTTGATATCTGAAAGTTGTACAGACTTGTGGTAAATAAAATGTTGGTAAAATATTTACGTTTTAAACATACTCAAATAGGAAACATGGATTTGCTGTTACACAAGTCATGGGTTTGGAAATGTTTTCACTCTAAAAAATAACTTTATATCTGGGGCGTAGCTTCCTTTAGGCACTATAGGCAGATGCTTAGACATTTTTTGCAGAGAAGAAAAATTTAAATATGCCAGAAATGAAAAAAAAACAAGAGGGGGATGGGGGGATGGGGTGAGGAAATATTTCTTGTCTGTGTTGATACTTTATTGTTGAACGAGTCGATTACGTCAATATGAAATGCATTTCATGAAACGCACGCTTACTTTTCAATTATTTTTGTACATGCGGGGTTTAGCTTAAGTTAGTTGTTTGTAGCCACAAACGGGTATATACTCTCCTGGCCCAAATTATCGCTTACAGTGTCAATTTGTAGATTCCACCCATTGTGCCTCTACATTGTTTAACCCAAACTACGCCCCTGTATATGAATAAACAATAAAACGCATATAAAATCTAAAATGAAGTCGCAGGTTTACTGCAAATCTTTTGAAGTGTACTATTTACTGAATTGTGGCATTAAGCATGTTTAAGGTAGTAGAGTAGATGGTTTGACAATTCATGCAAGTTTGGATCGAAGAAATTACAAATACGCAATTTGAAAGTAAATACTTTATTTGTAGTGGACCTAAATTCTGACAACATGAAGTTAAAATTGATCTGGGATATAATCTGCGTTTGTCACTGCAGAAGTGGGAATGCAGAATGGTCGTCATAGACGATGTTATAAACCAAATAACAAGTGTTCCTTGGGAAACTCGTCACGAAATTCTTAAAGGTAGTTCACCTGTACGATCGTCACCAGATATAATTGTATAAATAGAAACAAACTCAATAAAGGGTTTTCTCCGCGATTAGTAAGAAAACAAATGCTAGGAAAAGTCGTATATATACACAATTAAAAGAAAGATTACTTATAGTGCGTTATGTTTGATGACCTGGCACCTCATTTATCTTCGATGACATTCGGGCAATAATCGATAGTTTTCATAAGCTTAAACAATGACAGTTAACATAATACAATGTAACTGTATGTAAAAAAAATCCGACGACCGAAATGCGTTCCACTGTGACTCAGTAGGTAAGATGGAAAATCATCGAGAACATTAACCAGGCATCACTTGTTCGAGTCCAAACTTTTCGATTTGTCTAGTCTTTGGAATAGTTTTATTTCTGCGTGTTCTTTCTATCCTGATTTGTATCATTGTGATAAATGTTTTATTATACTGTGTTAATTTTTTTTTTTTTTTTTTTTTCATTTATTATTTTTCGTATTGCTTTGGATATAGAGCAAATCAGTCAATGCTCTTCCACGGCTATCTCTGTAGAATACCATTGCAAGTAAAGGTTACGGTAGCGGTGGCGTAATGAAAATGGTGTCCGCCTAGCGATCGGGAGGTCCCGGGTTCGATCCCCACTCTGGGAGCGTTCTCAAGATCTCCTCCAAAGACACCAAGTACTGGTTCTACCCAGGAAACTGACTCAAGAGTGTCTCTATAAGACTAAGATTTTCGATGCAATCGAGCTAAAATAAATAGGTTTAAATTAAACTAAGTATAGTGTCTCGTTTTCTGTGGTCCGTATTATTATATCGCGGACATTGACGATTTTGTTCTATTGTTCACCGGCGTTTCTCTAGACGCTAGTTTTCCTCTTACCTTTGGTTCTTGTTGATGTATGGAACCAACTGATAATTTCCCAAATTTTATGGGGATTTTAAAATTGTAGAAACTTATTTATAAATGTATGTACACCCAATATTGTGTTCGTTGTAAACATGTAATACAGAATTTATAAATCGATGGTTGAGCGTGAAACTACTGTGTATGATATAGCAATGTTAAGCAAATACAATAGTTTCACGTTCAAACCTCGAAATGTGTGTACGACCAAGATGTTATTGTTCCATTTTGAGTTTGTTTTAAGCTTGAAATAATGAATTATTAAACGGCTTATATAATAATTTATTTAAATCAATAATATTTACTCCCGAAGTTAGCATGCCTTTACACAATAAAGCACAATTTTTTTAGCAATTGAAAAACGTAGTTTTGGAAGTTTTAGATTATGCCGTATGACTCACTATTACCATTGTATGATTGTCAGATTTACGACTAAGTATATTTGTTAAGATAAATATACACTTCACGAAAGGGTATCAGATTTGCACGCACACACAAAGGTATATAAATCAACGATTGCAAATAACCAAAATAAATATCGTAGTTAGGAAGTTTGTGCGGGATATAAAGCATTGTGCTGTATTTACCACACTATGGTGCGTCAATTTCGTCTCTACAATAGGGACATGTTATTTTAAACATTTATCTAAGCATATCCCAATATTTCATGTTTCAACCGGTATTTCTTGTGTTAATTATTCGGGTTTAATTTCCCATAAGATAATTGCTTCAAAATGCATTTAAACAGGTATAATGAACTTAAAATTAATATATGAATTCGTTAATGTATGAACTGTTTGAACGCAGCTGTGAAGTCCATGTGCTTCGAATGCGATCTTTAGATTAAATATATGTACATGAATAAACCTCTATACGCATCGAGTAGTTGTCCTAAAGGACATACTTTTATATTTAAAATGTCACGTTGCCATAAACTTCAATGTTTGAGTAGTGAGCTTCCTTATTTCAAATGACAGATACAGACCTGTATTGAGATTGTCTGTACATCTAGATGGACACAACGACTACATAAATGCTGTTAATATATCGGTTAATACAAAAAATGGCGTATTCCGTTGATTGTAAACATGTATTATGCTCTCCGAAAAATTTCGCGGGAGCATATAGTCGCCGCTATGTCCGTCCGTCCGTCCGTCCCGTTTTCTTGTCAAGAGTATTTCTCAGCAGCTTCTGACCAGAATTCAATGAAACTTCGTGGGAAGCTTCACTATCAAGAGGTGTGCACTGAACTAGGACGTTCCGCTTTTAAATTATTATGTTTTCTCAGAGTTATGGGACTTTGAAGATTTCTGCTATTTGCATTTAGTGCACATTTAACGTCCGGTCTATTTCTACGCAACTACTGGTCTGAAATCAATGAAACTTTATAGAAGCTTCATTACCACTATGAGGTGTGCACTGAATCAGGACATTCAGCTTTAATATTTTTTTCTCAGAGGTATGGGACTTGAAGATTTCTGAAATAAGCATTTAGTGCACAATTCTTGTCCGGTTTATCTAAACGCAACTTCTGGCCAGAAATAAATGAAACTTTATAGGAAGCTTCATTACCCACGGGAAGTATGCTCTGAACCAGGATATTGTGCTTCAATGATTTTTCTTAGAGTTATGGAACTTTGAAGATTTCTGAAATAAGTATTTAGTGCGCAATTTTTGGTCGATTTATTCTACACAACTACTGACCCGATTCCAATTAAACTTTATGACAAAGTTTATTGTTGTGGGACTTTGAAGATTTCTGAAATTAGAATATAGTGCACAATTCTTGACCGGACTATTTCTCTGCAACTAAAATCAAACAATATGTGATGTTTCATGATCAAAATGAGGTGTGCTCAGTACAGGATGTTCCCTTCAGTAATTTTCCTTGGAGTTACGAAACTTTTAAGGTTGCTGAAATTATTGTATAGTGCGCAATTCATATCTCGACTGTTTCTCAGGCACTACAGGCCAATCTTTAATGAAACTGTATGGGAAGCTGCATTACCCAGAACAGGTGTTCACTGCACCAAGACTCTCCGTTTCAACGATTTTTCTTACAGTAATGGGACTTTGATAATTGCTGAAATTAATATATAGAGAACAATTGTCTGGACACTGCTCTTCTGATTGCATTCCCATTACTTGGCAAAGCGCATTGGGGAGAATTCATCAGTTCACTGATATTCATGTTATAAATACAGGGCATTTGTTTATAATACCTTAGGTGTGGTGTGAGATAATGAAATAGGTAGGAAAGTAGGCAAATATTCAAATAGGTAGATAGCTATAAAGGTAGATAGTGGTAAAGAAGATAGGTAGATAGTGGTCGTAAACAAGGTAGGTAGATATTGATAAAGGTGAAATGTTGATAGGGGTAAAGAAGATATGTAGAAAGGGGTGAATAATATAGATAGTGGTACAGAAAATAGGTAGATGGGGATAAAGAAGATTGGTAGATAGTGGTACAGAATATAGGTAGGTAGTGGTAAAGAAGATTGGGAGATAGTTGTAAAGAAGATAGGTAGAAAGCGGTAAAGCAGATAGTGGTAAAGAATATAGGTAGATAGTGATGAAGAAGAAAGGTAGATATTTGTAAATAATTAATGTAGATAGTGGTAAAGACGATAATTAGATTGTGGTAAAAATATATGAGGTAGAGCTGTAGGTAAAACTGTAGGCAGAAATATAGTTAGTGGAGAAGGTAGTGAGGTAAGTACATAGGTACATATGTAGGCAGAGGGGCCAATACGACAGTAAGTACAGAAGTATGTAGATTGGTAGTTAAGAGTGATAGGTAGATAGACAGGTAGAGGTATAATATTATGCAGCGTGGTACGAAGGCTGAAATGTAGGTTAAATGGTATGCATTCATGTAAAGAAGTGGTAGATAGCTAGGTAGATAGAAAGTAATGTAGAAAGGTATGCAAATAGAGATATAAAGAGATAGTGAAGAAGGAAGATAATTAGGCAAATAGTTAGTTGAAAGGTATGCAGTTACATGCAGGTAGATGTTAAGTGTCAATGTTTTGCATATGTTTCGTTCAGAGCTTTCTCGAGCAAGACATGCTTATTTTAACCCAGTCTACGAGAGCAAGCTCATAAATTTCGGGTTTCTTCATATTGAAAGAAATATGTGCGCATTGGTTGGTTTCGTCAAATCTCCAATCATCACACACGACAGACACAAACATGTATTTCTATTTGATCACAATTATAAATCGTTATACAATTACGACTTTCACATGGAGTTTCATAAGATAAGTAATAACAATAATTTGTGTGTGTTTAAATCCAAACAAAGTAGATGATACTCAAACTGAAGACAGACGACACTACACAATTATATTACTATATGTTTTATAACTTCAAGTTTATATACAAATTTCTAACAGTTAAAGATATACTTGCTGTTAACAAAGTGAAAACCGGAATAGCATTAAAGCGACACAATGATAGCCAACCGTTATTTTCTATCCAAATGTGAAGCCGCGGTATTTTATGAACAATTATGCTTCACTATAATGGTGCGCAATAAACTGTTACGATATGTTAAGGTAATTCCCTTAGTGCCCGTGGGTGACAGCGTCCTCGTGCTTGGTACATTCACAGCCATACTGCTGTCTAGCAAATGTAGAGGCCATTATGTATATAATGTTGTCAGATACAAACATATTAAGGTAATGATTTATTGCATATGTAACTATATAAATGTGCTTCCAAAATTGCTTATACGTGACTAAATAGTAAAACTCCAGTAGCGAGATACAATTGTAAAAACACCATAAGTGAAATATCCTTTGTACTTAAAGCACAATTCTAGAACTGACATGAAATGTGTGCCGTTATTTGTCAGAAACAACGTTTTGACGTCCGTGTCTTCCAATTTCGAAAGTGGCCGAAGGATTCTCTTGTTTGCAAAACCGATGATATGCTGAGTACTGTGGTCGATGCACAGGATTGTTCAAAGAATGGCCCAGTGGGGATACAATGTCAGTGAGTATATGCTATTACAGTGAAGACAATTCTTCGTATGTCATCTAATATACAAAGTACGTGACAAACCAATGTATTATGTTTGTCGATTTCTTCAGCAATGTGTCATGGCTTTTGGGATATGTTTGTCAAAATAATCAATGCTATTCAGGTTTACTAAATTATAACGTTGTACATACTGTAGTGATGGCTACACACGCAGTGGTCTGTTTGCGGTCATGTGGTGCATTGTGGAGAGAATAAAACGTGACGAAGACGTGGCTTTTGCAGAACCAGTACGAATGGTCAGAAAGGAAAGGAAGCAAATAATAACTAACGAGGTGCTTTGTTTCGGCATAAACGTATAAAATAGTTCCCCGATGTAGATTCAAATTAGTTGACGCTTCCCTGGTGTATTATTTGGTAAGAATGTCAGTTAAAATTCCAATAAAGTCTTAAATCAGTTGTCGCTTGTTCTGAATGGTAATGGTTTTAACCACTTCACTGTTGTTTGAAAGAAGGACGTAATTTGACACATGCCTCTGAAATCATAACGCACCTCCATGCATATGGTTGTAATATGATTTGATGTCATTATGTTATTGTTCCGTTTCTGCTTTTTAGGCGCAATACCGATTCTGCCACGAATGCACACGACAGTACGTGGAAGGGTTCCACGAATATGTGAATGATTTTGAGATCATATAGCTCATACTACACACACAGTGATAAGCAGTTGCCAAAAACATACATTCACTTAAATATATAAGCAAGTGTCTTGATAATTAGATTATTATAGTAAATCATCGTGTCTTCGTCTGTCACTAAACGATTTGTGTTATTGTGTTAATATATATTCACAAGTTGTGACGTGTATAGCATATATTTTTGTTTTGGACACACGTTGCACATGCCATTGCCATTTGTTCATTGTTTAATACAACCTTCTATTGTGTATTTGCCATGTTTAACACACTTCATGCGATAGTCGATAATAGATACATGTATTACCAATTCATTCATTCAATTCATGACATTTTACCAATAATATTATACTATTTTAAATAACTATTTAAAACTAATTTTGAAATCGATACAATCTCATAGTGGAAACATCTTAATGCATCATCGTCTGAGTCACACGCACACTATTCATGGACCGTATTACATAAAATTTGATATACTATTATTTGTGATTAAATGGGAACAAAACGCCGACGGCTGTCAATAGGATTAGTTTACGGTTGATACATTTGCATGTACTAGTATTATGTCGAAAAACATGTCCAATTTTATATTCAACAATAATGCATGATATATCGAACTGACAAAGAGAGCTGAAAATCTCTTACAAAATAGTCCTGTGATTTAGTCTCTGAAACAATCGAGTTTTGATTCCACATAGGTGTTCATTTTGTTATCAACTACAGTAGATGAATACCACGCAACATATATCTTAAATAATAATTAGATCTAGCATTACCAAGGCAAAGAGTTGTTTGGGTTTTTACGATATTGATTATGGCTGTCATACCCAGTCGATGCATTGAATAATTCTTCCTGTTAAAAGTTTAAGTTATTTTTTATTACTGTTTATCAATGTATACAATATTGAGATTGTGCAAGAGGTTTCGATTGATAATCCCGCCGCCTCTTTCTGATAACAAAATCTATAAATTAAAACAGGTAATCTCCTCTAGTCCTCTTGTGCTTTGTCCTCAAGGAAGTATCCATATTTTTAGGACAAAGAATGCAATGGAATGTTGACAAAGACTTTCCACGTAGGCCTACCTAATATGTTGATATTTTAAATTCCGCCATTTTTTTTTCAAATTCAATTTCTAACTGTTTCAAGCTGTTCGCACATACAACATTCATGCATGTACAGTGACATATATTACATTGTTCGGGTAATAAGCTGAATAAAATGTATAATCGTGCTATCTCGTTTGAGTTATAAACAATCATATTTTGTGTTAGATCCATATCTATAAATCATATGAGGCGTGTAGCGGGAAAACCAGGCTTAATGCATGTGCGTAAAGTGTCGCCAGAATGTGCAGTCTGCACAGTCTAATTCAGGACAACACTTTCCGCCTACAGTTGATTAATGTTCAGATGAGACTTCTTTGAAACAGAAAATACCATAAAAGCGGGAAGTGTCGTCCCGGATCAGCCTGTTCGGACTACACAGGATTCAGGGCGACACTTCACGCACTGGCATTCAGCCCGGGACATATGTATACCGACTGTCATTGATATATCAATACCCACAAAGTACTGCTCAGACGTGTACTGTTCTTCGCCTCTAAATTGAAAGGGAAATCTAAATGTTTTAACGCCACGTATGTTCATATCGCTAACACGTAATTACCATTGAAAGTACTGACACTAATAAGCTATAAAAGTTTTATTACTGATGCTTTGCATAAATCTACATCTACGTCTAAGGGATAACACACGGTATTTTTGTTTACTCTGTGAATTAAGTTCTTTGTCCTTATAAGGACTCCAAATGCATTTTTAAATAAGTCTTAATGGTGGTTTGTTTGTATTGGATTATCTTAAACGTGTGTATGATACTTCAAGAGATTGCAATATTCAAAATTATAATGACACCGCCGGGTTTGTGTTCTCTTAAAAATCATTAGTAATTGCTCATCAAGGACATTAACTAGAGTAATTGTCCCTTATAACTATGTAACAATACTGTTCCCTAAGGAAACTAATTTTCCTGTAAGTGGATGCAATGTTGGTTTCGACTCGCACTACTGTGATATTTAACAATTTACCGGTACATAACTTCCAATATCTGCTTTATGTATTGTTATGAACAAGCACCAATCCACGCAAAAAATATTGCAGTTGTTACTTTAAAAAAAGAATTGCGTTGTTGACTATCCCTTACTGAATTCTTTTCGTGGAAGAGCGGTTTATTATCAATACTTGGATTACACATACAAGAGTGTTCTGTTTATCTGCATGCCGATATAACCGACACCTGCTGGCCCTTATAAATCACACGCTCAAGGCTGTTTATCTGCATGTTTACATGTATGGCAGTTTCGATTAGCTGTTCACGCAACGCCCAGTTTTTATTTACATCGATTAAACTCCTGAAACCTAGAGGCGAAGTAACCCAAATATAATTGCATCATTTAACATTGTTGTATTGTCCTATGTTACCAGGTTTACTATAATAAATCACAAGCACAAGGTTGTTTATTTTACCTGCATGTTTAAATAATCATTATCTGTACGTTTTCATCAATCACCCACGGGTACAGCGATGTTTACAGATCTTTATGTTTATGGCTTTTTCCGATAAGATGTACACGTTACACCCGGTTTATATTTAAACGTTATAAAGTAGTTAATAAAATAAAAGAGAAGTAATTCAAATATTACTTTATCATTGTCAATTGTTAGGTTGTTTTTCTTCACAGTCGCTTGTTTTAAGAAGAGAACACAGATTGTTTGCAATATTCGGGTATTTCTTGACAATAAACTATACAAAATAATTGCGAAGGACATACTCTCGGAATACAAATGATAATCGTTCGTTTATTAAAACGCAGTTTCTGAATACGTTGTGGTTTTATATTTCGAAAATGCTTCACGAAGTCTAAATATTTAATTTGCACTAGATACAGATTATAATGATCTTGTCATTTACCACTGCATATATTGTTACTGAAATAATTTTATGCCGCAGCCATACGAAAAACACAACAATATGCAACTACTTTGACGCGTTGGAAAAAATTTGTATTTCTACATCAATCAGGCAATCCACAATTTCGATGCAATGCCTGATTGTCTTTGATGAAATGTACAACGTGCAGGTAATATTAAACAAGAAATGTCCTTACAATATATTCGGCGTCTATGGTAAGTCTGACAATAAAGTATGTAAGCCGAACTTCATACATAAATAAATATATTTAAACTGACAAATGCGTGACACGGTTGGTTTCCCTCTTATAACTCACTTATCCGTCACATGAATGACTAGATCCAAATGGCACAAAATACTCACATAATGAATTATACTTGACTCCCCCTAACAGATATGTTTATGTTTTACATTATTTGTTTTTTTAGACATTTTAGACGAGTTTCGCTTTCTTTTAGAATGTCCCGTGTATTACGATCTTAAACGCAAATACTGGCATCGCCCAAATATCCCTAAATTGACCGAATTAGTAAACACAGAAATTTAAAGTGAACTATGCGGATTATCGATGTATTTATATAACAGCTTCCTCCGACAAAAAGATATGTTTTTTTAACTATAAAACTTATTTTACGGATACGCACTTAACAAATATTCCAAATTATTGTCTGTCTTTTTTCCATTTGCAACTACTTTTTCTCCCTCATTTATTTGCTGTATGTACATTTATATGTAAGTTACCATGACGTTAATATTTTGATGTATGTATTTTTATACGTAAGTAACATATACGTTAAGTAATGTATACAAAACCATTTTTGCAACTAATGCAAAATTATTATATCATTATAAATAATCTCTAACACTATATAATTTAAAGTGACAAAGATACGTGCATGAATATAAGACCACGATTACGTTGTTATAAATATGTTGCTATATTTCTAACACTCAGATAAAAACTCTTGTAATGTTTTTAACACTCAGTTCTAATATTTTTCATGTAAGGACGTCCTAACCAGAAATTGCAACTGTATGTATGTATATGTAACTATTACTGTTTGAACTAATGATTGTATACTTATTGTTCAAAATAAAGTTTCTTCTCTTCCTCTTAAAAAATGACTTTGTGTGATCTTCAGAGTTTTTAGTATTACTTAATAAAATTGAAACAAATTAAAGAGAAAAAGAGCAATACAGATAATAATGGCTAGATTGTATACAATTCAACACATTGGGTATCTGTGCATACACGGCAAGTTATTTGTTAACTAGTACATTAATTTCTGAAGTCAAGTTCCTTACATTTTCCACTATTCCTATAGTTTAAAGCTCAGAAAGACTGACCTCACACTGACCTTGAGTCCAGGATAAATTCATTCACGATGCTCGGGTCAATATGCCCTTTGCGGTGGAAGCATGGTCTTCGACACAATGTCTTCGACACAATGCTAATTTAGTGTGCTTATTTCGTACGAGTATAGAAGGATAGAAGGAACATTCAAACGAAGTCAAATGTATTCATTTACATCGTTGCAAAATGATAAATCTATCGCTCTTTTACATATCAATTACATTTCAAATATTTCAATAGAGTTTGTTATATATGAGAGCTTTCATTTTGTGTCTCTGCGGTATACCATTATTGAATCTTCCATCAATACTCCAAAATTGTTACGAATGTGTCTTCCATATGTTTGGGATGTTGCACCCTTTTTTATGACTAGCGTAGTTTAATACGTTTTTCAATAAGCCGATGCAATATTAGGATTTTTATCATTCGGGACTTCTCGCGGGAAGTTTTCATAACATTTGATTGGATATTGAGAAGGTCAAAAGTGAGGTTAGACACTTAAGACGAAAAAAGTCAGTGACCCAGGAAAATGACCCATGTAAATGACAATATTAATGGTATTTACAACCACCGTCTCTTGAAAACCATAAGGTGCTATTAGCATTTTTAATATTTGTTTGGATACAAGGATACATCAATATTCACAGTAGAAAAGTAAGTAGATTTGTTAAAAGCATACAATTCCTTAAAGATGTGGCATTATGTAATGAGTTGTTGAATCGTGAGCAGAATCGACATTGATTATTTTGTTGCTTAAGTTCCGAAATAAACTATTAATTTAAACACACGCAATTGAATTTTAAATTTGACAAAAAAGAAAGTTAAACGATTTGACTTATAAGCTTATTAGGTCCGAGACCTTCGGTATGCGTGTACGTTTTGATATGACAATGTATTTGGCTAAAACCTTTCTTGACCTACTGTGAACTCTGAATATACACTGTATGTATACGTGTCATTCGTGGAAACAGTGGTCTTGGTTAAAAGAAGTTAACGCTAGTTAAGCAGGTTTGTTGTTTGAATGGCCTCGTGCAAATATCTACTTTAATAATTCAATAGTGGATATACACATAGTCCATCACTCGACATGTACAATGTTCAGCCACCCGTCAAATGATGGATACTGACGATTGAATTAAAGTAACAAATTTATAAGCATGGTTAGTGACGAAATAATTATTTAGAAAGTTCAACACATTTAAACATTTATATTCTTTCGTGGGTGTACTTGTTAATTATTCTCAAATTTACTTACATTTACTACAATATACTGTCGCGTCCGCCGAAAACAGGGAACGTGGGATGTACATTTTGTGTGTATGCTAAACAAATATTGAAATATATCGCATATTCTATACATTAAAGTAGGTGTTGATTTACAAACTGGACATTTTCAAACGGATCGCAGGGGTTGGTTCATGTATTTGCCTGTTTTTATTACTGGTTTAATTTTCTAATACGTTTATATGTAGTTATTTTATACATTTGTCTGTACCCTTATTCATAAATTAACAAAGTACTTATTAGTAATTGTTCATTAGAAAAAAAAAAAAGAAATTAGGGAGGGCCGTAACATTTATTTTTGAAACCAGTTGGCTTGTTTCTTTTTCCAAATAACTAAACGTATGCAAATGCCTTTCTTGGTATAGAGCTTGGATAAAAATCACGTGTACATGAACGTGATATGAAAAATGGGCTCCATTTTTAAATTCAGTTAACATTATTATTGTTCATATCTAGCTATTGTTTGATTGTTGCTCAAACAGTTTAAAACCGTTGCTCAAACAGTTTAAAACCGTGTGTATGCCGATATTTATAATCTACAATGTATCAGTGCCTGCATGTATCCGTCTGCTCGTATGTCAGTAGACGCTTCCACAAATGTTAATCATATTTAAATTAAGCTGCAATGTTATCCAATCATCGCACTTGGATATCACAGCGGTTTAACTATTTCATTTAAATAAACACGTGCATAATGTGTGTGATATATTGAAGAACACGTGGTTATGTTTGTGATATTCAATGAATGGAAATTAATCATTTAACAATAGATGGGGAGGAGTTGAAACTATGCGTGGCAAAACATTGATCGGTCCTTCGTGAAATATATCCCTTTATAGTGGATGCATATACAAGGGGCCAATAGACCGTTACAGGTTTTGTCACGAACAGATGAAACCCATGCACAGCTATTGTAAACAGATTAATTTCAATTTATTGAACATCACAAACATATCAGAAGCTTAACCACGTGCACTTTTGAGTATATTACGATAACTGTAAAACACATGATTGGATAAATATGCCGATTTATTTTCACATGATGGACATATGTAGAAACATCTACTTTTTCTCTCTTATGTACTACAAAATACAGTCACGTGCGCCGAAAACACCTTATTGGTAGAAAATTTCATGGGCGCGTCTGAGGTTGAATCCAGCATACCCACTGAAAAATGGAGACATGATCCCCTCAGTATTGTAAGAATGGCGAAGATAGATGTTTAAATATAGGGTACATGACGGTGGTTGAAAAATATGTTCGTGTATAGTATAAAACACGTCATAAAGAATAAGACATCGTTTGTTTCCCCCCCCAAAAAATAGAGTGTAAGCTTCAAGTAAAGGATCGCATTGAAACAGAAAATTGTACAACGTGTTTTTGATCGACTAACATATACAAATGCAGCTTTTCTTGGTTTTTTATTTGAACTTCCCCAGTGACGTTTCATTAAAAAGACGTTTTTGTCAGTTTTAAATGTTCGATGTTTGTTTGCAGTCAAGTGTACGCACGTGCGTGCGTGCCTATGTTTGGGCCCGACCTTGACGTTATATACATTTTATACATGATCAACAATGATTTTGTATAGAGAATGTTGAAGTATAAAAACATGTATATATAATCAATATTAGGAAAAATTAAGAAGAACCCTTGCATTTTAAAAGCATATGCTTAATTCCACTATACATCCAATACATGTATATACGTTGGGCAAACTAGTTGTTTACGGCCTTACAACATTAATTAACGATATAACATGAGGCAAAACTTTATGTGTGTTGTTATTAATTCGATATATAGGCGTGTCTCCATATGTTTATACGAACATTCGCACATAAACTCATTAATTACCGTCTTTGTATATAGAACACCAAACCATACTGTAAGATCAATGCCTGAAGTCCACATGCTACCCTTTAGGCCAACAGTTCAAAGTAGGCTAACGTACATAAACAGGTAATGAATAAACTTATTTTGAAAAACATTATTTTAATCGCAAAGAAAATCGATTACCCAGCAAAAAATGTATCAGTCTTAAAAATTTTGTTAAAACGACGTTTAATATATACGTATTGGAAATCAATTAAGTAGAGAACGATTTTTTAATGCCATGTTGTTGTTTTTTGGAGGATAAAACTATTGCGATACTCAATAAAACGGTCGCTATATTCGAATATCCATACCTTTATAAAAATTACTATACACATGTTGGCCATGTCGTTGGCACAAAACACCGTTACAAAATGTTATACATGTACATGTATTTTGCTGACTATGTTATTATATTCTAAGCGAATGAATAAAAATTCGTTAAAATACAAAAACATATTCGGTGTAATCAGCATTATATCCATATATTTTCATTTAAACTAAATAGTAGTACAAGGGTTTTAACTGTATTAGGTTTCCTTTAACGCAAAACAAGGAATATTTAGTCTAAAGTAATACAATACCCTGAGACAAACAAAAACTTTAATAGCTAAAACATTCTATTTCTTCCTTTACAAGAAAACCTCATACAGCAAGATTCATGTTTTCAAAATATTATAAACGGTAAGAATCGTGTTATTTAATCGTACCATCTGGGCTGAATTAATGAGGCAGTGATTTGTATATTTATCTTAAATCTACGATTATCAGCCCGTGAACGGCGGTCCTGACATATTTCCGGTTGAGAATACAATTAAAGATAAGACAAAACGTGTTACAGTAACAGGACCGAAGATGGTAATTTGCTGAACGGCTAACAACGCCATGTAGCTATAAAATATTGAGGGTTTCATTAATGAGAGTCGTCAAAAATCCCTGGTACCGACACTCGAAGGGACTCTCCGCTTTCTTCGCAACAACGAAACTGTCACTGTAAGTGTTGGCGATTTTAATTTTAGTTAGCATTTGTAAGTGTTCATGAGTTAATTTTCGTAAATTGTCAGCAATTATTTATGATTTATTTTGTTATATTACATGGAAAGTGTTTATGGTGTTTGTTTTAGTTGTCACTAGTCTTGGTGATTTTTTTTATCAGTTATCACTCTTAAGTATTTATGTTGTAAAGGTTTAGTTGTCGCTAATTAGTGATGAGCATTTATATTTAAGATATCTTCGTCAAGTTTATGTTGCGTATGTTTAGTTGTCGATTGTATGTGTTTATGTTGTTTATTGTGTTTAGTTGTAGATGTTTATGCTGTATAGTTTTAGTTTTTTGTTTGGCCTTTGTTTATGATTTATATTATTTGTACATGCATATGTTTATTTGTCGCTGGTGTTTGTGATTTTTGTTTTGTTATGTCAGTGGTAAGTGTTTATCAATTATATTTCAGTTATGATTGGTAACTGTATATCACGTATGTGTTTAATTGACACTGGTTAGGCCGGGCGAAAACATAATAAACTAAATAAACACAAATTGCTAGTATAAACACAATATGTTTCAAAATATATATGACGATAACAATAATAATTCAATGCAACGTGTGCTATATAAACTTGGACATAAAATCAACATAATTTACTATGAATTGTTTATGTTTAGGATGAGTTGTTTAGTTGTCGATTGTAAGTTTTGTAAGGTAATTACAAATGGATGAGAGGTTCACCTTGCGATCGGGAGACCGTGAGTTCCATCCGTACTCAGGAACGTTTGGTTGGTCTTCCATTTAGATACTAAGTCTTGGTCCTAAATGTCCACAGGAAACGGACTCGAACGGGTCGCAATCAGTATCTGGCTTTCGTCTCAATCAAACTGCTTGTCTAGGTTGAAATTAATTTAATTAAATAGTTTATGCAGTTTAATTTTAATTGTCACATATATGAGTTTGTAGTGTATATTGTTTTGTTCCGTATACTATTCGTATAAGTTACACATAACCGTTAGCGAGACCAGATAATCTGATTTGATTTAGTTTTAAGTTTGAAAAACATCCCAGTCTTACGGCGGTAATATTTAAAATAAAATTAATTTATATTATTAACATTGTTGTTTTCGCCATACACGTAACAATAACAATATCTAATTTAATGCATCCTTTGTAACAATAAATAAAATATAAAACTCAAATCTTATTACATTAAGAATATCTGTTTTGTTCATTTTTAAAGACATCGCGTCATTCCTATCTGTACAGTCTACTACTACTACTACTACTACTACTTATACAACTACTACTACTACTACTACTACTACTACTACTACTACTATTACTACTACTACTACTACTACTACTACTACTACTACTACTACTACTACTACTACTACTACTACTACTACTACTACTACTACTACTACTACTACTACTACTACTACTACTACTACTACTTCTACTACTGCTTCTGCTTCCTCGACGACGACGACGAAGACGGCGACGGCGGCGACAGCGGCTGCTACTGCTCTGGTACTGCTATTTCTTCTACTACTACTGCTACTACTACTCTACTACTACTACTACTACTACTACTACTACTACTACTACTACTACTACTACTACTACTACTACTGCTACTACTATTAACTACTACTACTACTACTGCTACTACTACTAGTTATTCTACTACTTATTCTACTACTACTACTTATTCTACTACTTATTCTACTATTACTACTACTAATACTAATACTACCAATAATAATAATAATAATAATAATAATAATAATTATTATTATTATTATTATTATTAAATATTTTATATTGTGTGTTTTATTTATTCCAGAAAATTGACTGCACACTATATATAAATTTTATATTTTTCACGTTCCA
This sequence comes from Congeria kusceri, assembly GCA_027627225.1. Lineage (NCBI taxonomy): Eukaryota > Metazoa > Mollusca > Bivalvia > Myida > Dreissenidae > Congeria > Congeria kusceri. Next base: position 47,489,545 of record CM051036.1, on the reverse strand, counting down.
AAGTTTATGACCCAATTGGTATCGGTTTCTTCATCACTTTCACCATCAACACCACCATCATCATCACCACCACCACCACCACCATCATCATCATCATCATCATCATCATTGACAACACCATACTCATCATCATCAAATTCATCATTTTAATTATATTGATCATATTCATCATGTTTTTTTATCCATAAAGTATTAGTATAATCACTAATACAGTGTAACAGTAAATACTTTTAAATTACAATGTCAGTATTTCTAACATATATAAGTTCATCGTTTTTATAGACAATTTACTACGGTCGTTCCTTTGCGGAATAATAATATTGCTTGGGTGATGCAATTTGAACAATTGAACCAGTAGACGAACATAGATCGCTCCGCCTTTCTGTTTGTCCAAGGTTGTTTGTCCAAGGATTTTAAGTATTTTTTTTCCTGTTTAACAATTTTATTCAATTTGTAATATCAATTCACAATTTGTCAACATTACAAATCTTACATAATGCACACTATAAACTATACATAAGTAAAAAACAGTACATTTAAACCAGGTATACAATATATACAATATATATACAACACAGTACATTCAACCATGTATATAAATGCTGCTCTATAAGTAGTTAACAATGAACACTGGAATTAACTATTTTAACATACTAATTGCATATAAGTCTTATAACTGTCCAATAGAAATCTTTTTTGGATTCATACTTTGTGCTTATATAAATATTTAAAGCTAATTTTATACTAGTTTTTAAACCTGAAAATTTTGAGATAACTTCTTTTCATTAACATGCAAATATGTACTTTTTAATTTCCATGAAAGGAATAAAACAATTGCCGTTTTCTTTTATATCACCTAGCAGTACCAATTTGCAATTTATTTTAATTCTTATATTTGCATTTTTAAACTATCGGAAATATCCTTAATTAGGGTTTGCACTGTGTTACATTCCCAGAATAAGTGGGCAATTGATTCTTCCGACAATTTGCAAAAAGTGCATGCGCTACTACCAGACATGCCCATTTTAAACAGGAATGAATGTGTTCCCAATATTGTGTGGACAATCCTAGTATGGGATTTCTGAGTTAAATTACAGCATATTATATAGTATATTGTTGCAAAAATTAACAATTATTGGTTTAATATAGGCTGACAAAATTGGGTACATTTGTAATTTATAATGTACTAGCTGTATATTTTGCAATGAGGCAATTTACGCAGAAAGAATTATTTTTAAGCCTTCATAGTGTAAAAATTTACGGATCTATTAATTGTGTTTTGTAGCTCTTGCAATGACAAGATTTGTCCGTTGTCATTAATAACATCTTTAACATATTGATTGCCATTGTTGTACCAATAGTTCCAAAAACTGTATTTGTTGTTGATCAGTAGATAGTTGTAATAAAGCAAAGGCATATTTAAAAGCTTCTCCACAGAATCAATACTAATACATTTAACACATTCTGTATATACTGTATAGTTAAAACATCAATCCAAAAAGTGTTTGTTATTCCTTTTATAGCACATATTGCGTATAAACAACATGTATTACATAGCTTTTTACGATCTATTAACTTCCATGCCAAAGCCGTGAATTTGCTCTGTCCTTGAATAACCTTTCTTACCCAAGATAATTTCAAGCTTTTTATATAAGCATTTATGTCTACCATTTTAGTCCCCCTTCATCAAAATCGTTTGTAATGACTTTGGCTTTAATTTGTGAAGGCCCTTGCCAAACAAACTTGTAGAGTTTATCATTTATACCTTTAATAGTGGAATTTCCAGGGTTTGGCAAAGAGACAAACAGGTGAATAAACAAGGGAAGTACCAAAGACTTAACTCTACCTAAGGGAGTTAGATCCCTTCTATTCCAATATGCAATTCAATTTTCTAATTTAACTAGTTTATCATTATAAGTCAGCTCAATCATTTTAGATAGATCAACATCAAATCTTAAACCTAGTAATTCAAATTGAGTACATCCCCACGTTAGTTTCCACTTAGTTTTAATGGATCGTGTACTGTATTTTAAAGCCCCTATCCAAACATAAGATTTTTCAAAATTAACCTTCAGGCCTGAGTATTGTGAAAAGGAATGTAACAACTGTAGTGTAGTATATAAGGATTCTTCTGATCCATCCATTAATGAATAGGTATAATCAGCAAATTGTGATATCTTGTATTCTTCATTGTCAATTTTTTATACCCTTTATTTTCTTACATTTCCTTATTTTGATAGCTAATATTTCTGCACAAAGTATAAATATATATGGTGAAATAGGGTCACATTGCCGACAACCACGTCCTATTGTAAAGAATTATGACCAAAATCCGTTCAATTGGACTGCATTTTCTATTGGATTATAAAATAGTGTTATCCAGTTCTTAAACATTGGTCCAAAATTAAAAAAGTCTAACACTTGTTTTATAAAATTAAACGATAAGTATAGAATGCTTTTTCGAAATCAATTAGCATAAGCAGGCCAGGGATTTGATTGCATTCAGTATAATTTATGATATCATACAATAAACGTGTAAATGTCTCACATATACCTGCCTTTAATACAACCGGTCTGGTCATTGGTTACTAATTTATTCAACACTAATTTAAGTCTGTTAGGTATTGTTCCTGATGCTAATTTATACACCGTGTTCAACAAGCAGATCGGTCTCCAATTTTTAAAAAAAAATTGCGTTTACCGTCCTTTGCAATACAAGTAATAATTCCCGGTTTTTGAGTAATAGAAGGAGAACCGGTATTATACGAATAATTTATGCTTCTTACAACGAATACACCCAATTTTTTCCAAAACACCTTTAAGAAATTTGTTGAGAATCCATTAGAGCCCGCACCTCCTCATTTTTTAATTCATTTTTCATATCATAATTGGTAGTGGGCTGTTCTGAATATAAACTTTTATAAAAGCAATTTGCTTCCTTTTATATATTTTCAGGATCATTTATTAATGTTCCATTATCTGTCTGCGTGCAGGCTATATTTTTGGACAGATAATTATTTTTTTCTCAATTGCAAAACATTTTGGTAGGTTTTTCACCATTGTCTATCCAATCAGAACTGGACCTTATAAACCAACCATTCATTGTTTCTTTTCTTATAGTATCTAATTCATTTTCAAAGCAAATAAGTGTTCTTTATTTTCATCTGTCAATGCCTGATCCAAGGAATCAATTTTTGATATTAATAAATGTTCATTATTTCTTTTTAATTTTGCTTTGTGACTTGAATAAGCGACGGTCTTACCTCTAATTTCCATTAAAAGTGTTTCTAAAAAAAGTTGGTCATTGATAACAAACTGAATTTGACACTGTCATCAATATCACTTAACATTTCTAGGTTGTATATAAGAATGCAATATTGCCTTTTAACATCATCTATTAATGTGTTTATTACAGACAGATATTCTATATCATTTAGAGCTGTTAAACTTCCATAAACCTTTACCATGTATACTTTTTTCAAAACTTATTACAATGCTTATAATAGAGTTGTCTGATCTGTAACTTGTTTGTATTTGCGCATTTAATAAATATTCAATCATGTTATTTGTAATAAGAAATAGGTCAAGACGGCCCTGTTGCAGAGGGTTAGTTCGTCTCCAAGTGTATTCCTTTTTATCACCATTAATGTATCTAAATGCGTCCTGCAGTTCCCTTTTAACTATTTCCACTAATAATAAGTGTCTTGCTTTCTTATTACTATTTAACTGTTTATAGTTTAAATAATCTAACAAAGGGTCAAGCACTAGATTATAATCTCCACATATGATATATATTTTATTTCAAATTATATCGATTGTATCAAAGACTTGTTTATAAAAGGACGGGTTTTCTGCATTTGGGCCATATAGATCTAGTAACGTGAATTGTTTTGAACAGTAACTAAAATAAGAGCTAACAAATTTCCATCACCATCTTTTTCAAAAGAATTGACCTTTATTTGTAGTTTCTTTTTGAATAAAATTGCAACTCCTCAAAACTAAAAAACACAGTCCCCACCCCATTGTGAGTAAATATGTTTCTCCATTTGTGCATTCCAATGAAAATCTTGTAAACAATAGATGTCAGCATTGAGCTTTTTTTAAATAAAATTCATTACATCAAATCTTTTTTTATTGTCATGTAACCCACGACAGTTATAAAAAATAATATGTAACTCAGTCATTTACAGATGATTTACAGAATAAATGTAACTGTGTTTGACACTTAATACTGCATGTACTTCCATAAAATAGCATACAGCTAATTTTCTCCTGCTTATAAAACAGAACAGTCTGATACAAAACATTAAAACTTGCAAACATGAATGTACACAAAAGAACAAAAAGAAATGAACACAGACTAACATATCTGTATGCAAAAACTACACATAAAGAAAACATGCTCTGTAGCAAAATTAAATATGGCATAATAATAGTATTTAAATATACAAGTCGTTTCACCCACCAGTAGATGAAACCAATATAGTGAAATATATTATCAGTGACATTTTTGCGGCTGCCTATATATTGAGCAATTAACTGGAATTAAAAATAATTGTCTTAAAGAGTGTTACTTACATTGTCTACCAAAAACAAGGAGCAGCTAATGTATAATATACATTATTTGCTACCAGTAATGTTTTATTACTTTTACTTAAGGTAAATATGACAGGAATGCATACGATAAGAGATAGGGGCAGCGTTTTAAAGGAAAAAAGAGATATTTATGTGCCCAACAAACCCAAATATGTAATATTTAAGTACACACATAATTCTGTTCATAAATTATTATATCTGCATTCATTCAAATTAAAAAAAAGTCAGTGAAGTTATGTATTTATATATTCTATGACATTTATTTTTTATTTTTTAAAACAAAAATGTAATGGCAAGTCAGATATTGCCTTTGGCCATTTACATATATACAAAAATGAACACAAATAGATGGCTTAGACAGGGAAACATACACAAAAAACATACGGAAAACATACAAATACAATCAAACACAGCGAAATCAATTGAAAAATATATACACTGACAGTTTAATTGTTTGTGATATATAGTCATAACCATATGCTTTTAAGTAAGTAATTTCGAGGCTGCTAAAACATTATTATGTTTTTCAAATTTTAAAAAATTAATTAACAGTTTTATATACAATATCATTTAGAATTTCATGCTGACAATATTCGTGTATTAAAAATACCAACAGTGGCAACTTCACAAACTATTCACCTCATATTAAAGAGGAACAACTCATTGCCATACTAATTTGATTTTTTATAGGAGTTTTATCCCTTTAGCTGCATCACCAGATCAACAGAACATTGTTTTGCTGCATGTTTGTGTACTATATTAATATTCTTTATATTTTAATGCTAAAAATATTTGAGGATTGTCAATACTGGTAGCCGCAACTTAAAAAATTGTTTGCGGCATATGAAAGGGAGGCAACTCATTGCCATACTAATATGAGGCTTTATAGGAGTTTTGTCCCTTGAGCTATACGAGAACATCAAACGGCTCACAATCATTGACAATGCACAAAGTCCGATATAAATATGACCGGCGTCTAAAATTAGTAACAATACATTCAGTGTAACTTAAACAGTTTAAATAAATAAAAACAACTGCAAAAATAGCCACAACAAGCCATATGTTAACTTAATTTATATTGAATTATTAGTTTTGCAGTGGTACCTGTTGTTTCAAAATATTTTCGTCAGAAAGTGGGTAAAAAAAGCTTCATTTTCAAATACTTTCAGAACTTCTTGTAGCTAGATTTAATTTGTTTAGTCAATACCTGTAGCTATTGTGGCTATTGGTAGCGTAGATATAGTGTTAAGTTGAATGTCCCAAAACTTTAGTTAAGTGTACTTTAACAAATCTGATATAATCAAGACTTAAAAAGGACATAAACCATTGTTTTAACCGTATTATAACTACTGCATTTATAGATCTATATTCACTATAATATTGGTCTTACATACTGTTTTTGGGCTGTCCACTTGCTTGTGTTTACCTCCTTTGGCTGTTGCTGGATCTGAATTCTTCTACCACTTGGTCTAAATTGTCATAGATGTTAAACTTAATTCTTTCTTGTCTAGTAGTTTGTCCGAATACTGATCCGTTAAAAAACCAAGCACTGTTAATGTTATGGTGTAATGTTAATCTGTTGATCAGCCCGGCATTCAGCTTGGTAACGTCGTCTGCTATGCTGTGACCCGCCTCCTTCATGGCCTTCCGCTTTTTCATCAGACTCGATTTTGCTGAGTTGTTCATTAGCTTTATGGTTTTGAACTCCCCCTCCTACCCGGGATTCGGTGTATCGCCATGATGTCCTGCTTCTCGCGGATGACCCCTTGTTTGTTGAAGAGATTGCATATTGTTGTGGTGAGAGTCTCTGTGTTTTCTTCTCCGTCCACTTTAACATCCATCACCTTGATGTTATTTTTGCGCGAGTATTGTTAATTATAGTTTGCTTTTCTATTTGTCTTCTTTTCCAGATCATAGTTCTTCGATATTAGCGTTCCATTGTCACCAGCTGTTCAGAATGTCTCTTTTCCATTTGTGTTACTTTTTCCTGGAGTGACTGGTACTTAAATTCTAATGATTCTACTTTTTCTGTCACTTTCAGCACTTTCCTTTCCACCAGCTTTTCAATATCCTTCGCTATTCTTTCTTCAATGCCTGTCATTACCCTTGTCACACATTGCTCTATCTCCTCTTTCTTCACGACTAATTTAAGGTCTTTCCTTAATTCCACAATGCCACTGCACATCATGTCTATCTGCTCCTGCAGCCTGCCAAAATCTATGCTTTCATCGGAGTCGGAACTGGTGCATCTCGGTTGCTTTGGTGCACGTTCTTGTTTAAGGGCTAATGAACTTGGTTGGTTAGCTTTAAACAGCAGTTGTTTTACTGGCTTATCTCCCTTTTCTGCTTTGTCTCCCTTTGCACTCATTTCTATCCTTTCAACGTATGTATGTGTATAAACAACTAATTATACTTTATTGTTAACTTTTTCAGACATGACAATGTTTGCACCAGAGTTTTAATCCTTGTATCAACTAGTCATCCACACTGTCACAGCTTAATATCACTCAGTTCAATTATCTTACTTGTCGGTAAATAGCTCCCAATTACACACCAAAACTAGAAACTGGTCATCGAATCCTATAATCCTCTTACTGCCCTCCTGGTGTGTCCATGTATATTGGTTACCGTTTGCATGAACAAAGACAAAATAAAATCTTAATATCCAAAATGTTTTCTAAATAACTTCAAAATCTCTATATAATATCAGATTTGTTTTCTCAGTCATTATTATTGTTTCAACAATCCTTTATATGACTATCCAAAAACTTCCACTGTTAAATCACTATTTAACATTTGTTTTTGCAAAAGTCACAGAGCTATGTTTTGGACACCCTCTCACTTTGAACTCTCAACATGAAAAAAAACAGTTTTTAAGTAAATTGATTGGATTAAGCAACCATGCGCTATTATTAATCACAGAAATATAAACCCAAAATTGGTCAACTCAATCCTTGAATGACATGTATCTACTGGTCGGACAGAACTTTTTAAGGTTGTAATATTATCTACAGTAGCTATATACTCGATAATGTTTGATACATACGAGGACGTTTTCTAATGATATGAATACTTACAAGATAACTATTTATTTATTTGTTAAATTCATGCACGAAAATTAACTGCAAAATTAATATTATTATTTCACGAATAATAACGTTTCTGTGGAAAATATTGCTATTTTTAAATTAAATTTTGTCTATCTTTGTATACTGACCGATTTTAATGTTTAGCCTCGAAAGTTTATGACCATAAGTGGTATTGGTTACTACGGCAACTGGGTTATTACAGATTAATGATAAGATGGCTATATATGTCCGTGTTAATGCCGAATACTTATAAGAAGGACTTCTGTTTGGCCTTCAAGATCAATACTCTTCATCATTATGATCATCAGCATGATCATCATGATCATCATTATCATCATCACAACCAACACACATCATCATCATCAGAAGCAGCATCATCATCAACAGAAACAGCAGCAGCAGCAGCAATATTGTATTCATATTTATTATCCATTTACATATAAATTTAGAAATCCAATTAAGTTAAAAAATAAAAGCAAAAAGAAAATCCTAAAGATACATGACAAGCGCTGCAAAAAAGTACAAACCTAAATTCTCATGTATATATAGAATTTGTGCTTTTTTTTTATATTGATATCGCGTCTTTTTTCATGAAATTGTGTTTTTGAAGCACCGCACAAGTCAATACGTTTAAATTAATATCTGAATTGCTACTGCTACTAGAATAGAAAAGTAAGTTTGTGTGCGAAAGCATTGCTTTAATAGATAATGCATCTTTTTAATATGTGCACTCCTTTGCAGAATAATAATATTGCTTTTAAATGCAATTTGAACAAACAATTGTGATAGTATAAACTTTTTTCAGATTGTATAATTTTGTGTAAACCACAAGTCGGTTATTTACAAAGGCCTTGTACCGGATGATGTTGGATACAAATGATAACGTTCTTTTAATGAGATGGATTTCTAACAATACACAAATACAAATATGTAATATGTTGTTTTTATCATATGCTTTTCAGTGGAATATAGAAAATTATTTAATGCTAAGTAGTGAAATATAGAAAAATATCAGTGAGATATATATCTATATCTCTCACAGTGGGGGGCTAATTTTGTGGGTCCCGATTTAATACAGTAAATGAAACGGACCGTCATCGAAATGACGTCATTATTTTAACATCATGGCGTTATTTTTCTAATGAAATGTAAAAAAAAAGTTAATAAAGCATTAAAAAAAGACATTTTTGTGTTCGGTGTCATAACGCGGAAGGGAGACAAGTTACATAATTTTCGCTTCCGCAAGCCCTAGTAAAAATATTAATTGTTTCACTTCCCGGTGATGATATCACGCGTTAACACACCGAAAACAAGAACGTGTCTTCTATTTATTGGTTAAATAAAATTTGATATTTTCACTGTTGAAACAGTAAAAATATTTTTACTGCAGTGAAAATGTAACATAAAACGCACTGTTTGTTTTATCAATCCGCATCGATCTACCAGTACTGGTTTACCTTCCTTGGCAAATGTATCTACATGTACAGTATTTACATACATTTGTTTATAGAAAACACATGATAAAATTCAACAAAAATATAATTTAAAAACGACGACGCACAAAAATAAGGCATTTTTTTCCCACGATAGTTATGATAAACAATTTTGGCATCATATGTGACATCATTTTTATGACGTCAGAATACACAAATGTTTGACGTTTAGGCTCGCACAATTTCTATTTATTTATTGGCTAAAAGCATAAAATAAAAAGTCAAAACCGAAATCCACAAATATCCTATATACGTATTTTAATATGAAAATATTATGTTGCCAAACATAAATTAAAGGACCTTGACATTTTATTTTTCACGATAGTAAAAGTATGACCCTAAGCGGTCGGAATTTAGTCCATTCGCCTAATATAAACGCCTATTACATTGTAAAGTTAAAAAAAAAAAGTGGAAATACATTTACAAAGAAGAGTTTCGATTTGTTCCTGATTCAAAACAACTAATAAAAACAGCATTTGGTGCTATTTTATAATTTCAATTACTTTAATTTCGTTCAAATAAATGCATCGATATTACACTTCATTATATCATCACTGCCTAGTGGTTAGGGCGTTCGCCTACGGAGCGAGGGGGGGGGGGGTCGAAAGTTCGAGTCCCGCAAGGGGCTTGTTCAGTTATTGCTGTTTGCTTGCCCAGCAGCAAGTTAAATCGATGAGTACCAACTGACTTCCAGCCAAGCGCCCGGCATATAGGATAGGAATCGGGAGTAAAGATGTTAGTCATTAAAGGTGTTTCATAATTCAAAATTGGCTGGCCCTTAATCGCGATGATTGACACTATAGTCAACAAACACTTTACTTCACGTTACTGTTTGCACATTGCTAATTTAAACGGTCTAAATAGTATGTGCTTACTGAATGTTTCCATTTTCATGTGTTTTAATTTGTTGATAAAATTATGTGTGTTTTTTTTAAAGAATTAATTAACTTCCTGGCTTGTTGTTATGTCTTTGAATGCAAGGTATGCTACATTGTGTATTGTTAAATGTTACAATGTACCTTTATGGGATAATATACACTTAACAGTTTAAAACATTTTAAAAACCAAATGAACCCAACACTCAAACGTTCGGTATCATACCTTTATGGGATAATTTACACTTAACAGTTTAAAACATTTAAAAAACCAAATGAACCCAACACTCAAACGTTCGGTATCAGGCTCAACTAAAAGTAACAATAAACGCCAAATATACTTTATTCGAAAAGTGTTTAGTTACATTGCCTACTGGTTTTCATTGCACAATATTAAGTTCAAAGTTTTTGGCATCAAAGACGCGTGTAGAACGATTTTTAGATTAAGATTATAAACCTTTGTGTTTCATACTACAGACAATTTACTTCTATCATAAGAATATTGAATAGAATATTGATAGCTAATCTAGATATTAGAGTTTAAATATACGCATGATGGACATTATGCATAAAACGATTGCCAAGATATATAATTAAAATTAAAATTCATGAACGTCATATAAGTGCAAAGCAAAACGAATAACAAAAATATTGAAAAGGTTAAGCAATTAAGAAAGAGCTTATTAATGATTTGTTAAACGGAAACTTAAAAGCAGTGCAAAGTGCAATTTAACATTACATTACCTTGATTTCACAAGGAACAATTGCAGCGCATGAATACTTCAATATATCTCCAGTATTTTAAAGATGTAGTTAAATGTTTGCTCTCGACTGACTATACAAAGGTATACCATTGTAGCTTTGGATTTGGAGGACTCATAGAACCCAAACCTCGAAGGTTATTTCGATTTCAAAAGCTAAGTGCAGAATGCAGATAATAGCCTTGTTTTCAAACATTTATGTTCACATTTTTATTGGACAAGTTTCATATACAAATTTTTTAGCAGTGCTCGAACTATGAGGTGTGCAATAAAATATAAAATCGTAACAATTATTATATATATGATTTCATGTATCCTTATGACAATATTTGGTGCTATAGTTCTTGTTAAATACCTATTGTTGGCCACCTATTTTTCCGTTTATAATTTTATGAAACTTGATGGTGAATGGAATCTTGTTGTATTCATTAATTCTTGCCCACGTGCGGGCTTAATACGCCTTTTAATTAGTGTTTATATATTCATGCATTCCAAACTAGGTTGTGTAGGTTGGTAGAAACTCTTTCTTTCCATCCCTGGACGCAAATTCCCGTATCCGCACCTGTCAATTTCGTAAATAACACACATGGCTTCTGTTCAACATAATTGTATGGAGAGTAGATTGCAAAAGCAAAAAAGGATTCAGACTATGGTAGTGAACGCTTTACTAAATAACGTTTCTCTGTTGAATTATTGATTTTCTATAACTTCTATAACTTGAACATAAAGGTATTCAGACTTAAAGGCCAGACCTACTTTAATCTTTCTTTATTTGACACTTCCTTCCCAGCACCCGAATAAAGTGCTTGGTTTCCTGTTAATTAACACCATGCTGTGGTCACAGTGAGCACACAGTGTGGTGACTCTTGTCAGCTAAGATCAAACACTGCTGCAGTGAAAAAGATACATAGAAACAGTGCACTGAGCCATTGCTAGGTCAGCGGAGAGCAAATATTGCAGTTAATGATAAAATATTTTATGTGACCATTATACAGAGTTGAACACCCCATGGAGAGTCCAGATATTCCTTAAACTAGATCTTTCAGATCTCATTATGATCTGTTCACGTGAAACTCTCATAATCAGCGTTAAGTGCAATTTAACATTATAACATTACTCTAACTTCACGGAATTCTAATACTGAACAATTAAACCGTATTATATCATTAGCAGTTCACATTTGTAAATACATATTTGCCCCGACTGACTGCATAACTATATACAATTGTAGCAGTGGATTTTAAAGACTCCTTGAACCCAAACCTCGAACGTGATTTCAATTTCTCGCTAACCTGAAAGCACACAATAGGCTAGTTTGCAACATTAATGTTTACGTGTATGTTGGATAGTTTCGTTTACACATTTTATAGTACTTGTTCTATGAAGTTTGCCATAAACTGTTAAATGCTGCAATTGAACATGTACCGTATTAATTTTAAGGGTGTATAGTGTATTGCAATAAAAATGACAACAGTGCTAGGTGCAATTTTCAACTGGTTTTCGTTACCCAACATTTATTTTCTGTAGCTCAATGTAATGCAAAAGCAATAAATGTTATTGTTTATACGTTTGCTACAGACATCATATCTTTACGATACTCGTACCTGGTTTAACTATGTAGTCATTATGCAAAGGGAACATCTCTAAATTAAATTGCTATATAGCTTGAGTTCATTATTACTTTAAAGCAGTATATGGTCCTATATTTTGTTTAAAATTGTAATATCACTAACCGTACTGATTATTCTTGTTTGCAACTAGATCAAAAATGTTAAATTGCTAAATTAATTAAATCCGGGACACCCGTGAATTTGCCCCAAACGATTTGATCGTTGATGATTCTGATCTATTACGTGAGGTTAATAATCCTTATAACAATATTTCATGCTTATTTTGTTTTATTGCCACAAAATTTGCCGTTGATACTTTTATGTAATTCGATGGAGAATACAATATTGTTTTAACCATTACTTTCGGTCCATGCAGAGCTAGATTTGCCTTTACAGGGTTTTCATTTATAAATTGGAAAACACGTTTTATTTAAATTTGTTTGAATTGCCAATGCTTGACATTGACCATCACAATGCGGTAACAATATTTTAAATTAGTTTTATGTTGTGTGATGTGTTGTGCGTATTGTCTTGTATTTTATAGGCAGCAGATCAATCGTCTCAAATGAAGGATCTGCGGATATTAAAAAATGATTTCCCCTAATTGTGTCTTTGGAAGAAATTCACGATTTATGGATGTTTTCATCCGAACCTCTTAAAGGCAGCGTAAAGTGCAATTTAACATTGGTACATTACGTTTATGTTACGAAGAATATAGACAGTTTAATTATACACATGCTTTGTATTGTGCAAATCAAGTAAATTCCCCAGCCCGGCTTACTAAATACAGATATTCCGCTGCAACCTTAGTTTTTGGGAAACTATTTAATCCGAAACGTGAACGATTATTTTTTCGGATCCAAGCTGATCTGAAGGCAGATAATTGCCATGTTTGGAAACACTGTTCTGTACATATGTTTTGGTTATGTTTCACTTTTTTTACTCTCTTACTATTATTAATATAACCTTGACATTATTACACGCACTATTATTATCATGTTTATTATTTCAGTAATACCATGATACTATTATTACTATTATTATTATTATCATCATCATCATCATTATTATTATCATTATTAGCATAATTATTTTATTTGTTGTTGTTGTTGTTTATATTCCATGTGTTTGTTAGTGTTTGTGGCAACACATAATAAGATGTTTGTGATTTTAGAAATTATTTAAATTGAAATATCGATCTTCATCTTTCTAAATAGATGTTTTTCTTTCTATTAAATAAAACTACATTAAGCTCAAATAAATTTGCATGATAAACTTACATCAATATGCGTAATGTCAGTGTATAGTTTAATATAGCACACGATGTGATATGTGTTGTTAAAATTACTTCTTCTCTGCTAAATTTCTTCCATTAACATTATTTTGGTTATTAAAGGAAGCATCTAACCGTGACCACTTTCCCACATGAAGTGTTGCACTAAATATTGTTTGTGTATTTTGTTTGCTTTTTTTGTAATTATATATGCTGACATGTTATTACAAAATGTTTTGTAACCTGTGAAACAAAATAAAGAATTGTTCTTCTTGTATAACATTATTTGTACATTATTTTGAAGTGGGAAATTGTATTAACAACATGCAGGAAATGTAAACGTATAGGATACCAGAAATATCACCTTTTGTGTATACCGTGATTGTACATTTTATGTCAATCTTTTGTGGTATATAAAATAATATTAATATAAAAGATTTACAAATTTACGAAGATACTGAAGTAACCACTTTTTTACTCTCTTATTATTATTAATATAACCTTGACATTATTACAAGCACTATTATTATCATGTTTATTATTTTAGTAATACCATGATATTATTATAATTATTATAATTATTATAATTGTTATAATTGTTATAATTATTATAATTATTACAATTATTATAATTATTATAATTGTTATAATTATTAATATAATAATAATAATTATCATTATTGTTATAATTATTATTATCATCATCAACATTATTATTATCATTATTAGCATAATTATTTTGTTCGTTGTTGTTTTTATTCCATGTGTTTGTTAGTGTTTGTGACAACACATAATAAGATGTTTGTGGTATTAGAAATTATTTGAAATTGAAATCTCGATGTTCATCTTTCTAAATAGATGTATATCTTCCTATTAAATAAAACTACATTAAGCTCAAATAAATTTGCATGATAAACTTACATAAATATGCGTAATGTCAGTGTATAGTTTAATACATTACACGATGTGATATGTATTGTTAAATTACTTCCTTTCTGCCCAATTTCTTCCATTAAATTTTTTTTTGCTATTAAAGTTAGCATCTCACCGTGACCACTTTCCCACATGAAGTGTTGCACTAAACATTGTTTGTGTATTTTTGTATGCCTTTTTGTGTTTATATATGCTCACATTTTATTACAAAATATTTATGTTTTGTAATCTGTGAAACAAATAAAAAGTTGTTCTGTTCTGTTCTGGTCAAACATTTTGTAGCAGTGTTCGTACTAAGGAATTCTTGATAAAATATGAAAAGCTAAAATTTAGAATGTCTGTTATTGTTTCAGATTGTTTAAGTATATGTTTCAGTAAAAATAAAGAGCACGTGGTGATATTTTTACTTGTTTTCGTTGCTCTAAATTTATTTTCGGTATCTTATCTTAATATAAAATCAATAATTGTTACCGACGGAACGATTCGTATTTACATCACAGCTTAGTTGGTTTAATTACGGATCTTTTGCGCAGAGAGCTTAAATGTTAATAATACTGATATATAATATGAGTCAAACTATACTTTAAAACAGTAGATGGTGCTATAACTTGAGTTATATTGACATTGTATATTCTGTGGATTATATCTTTATGTCAAAGCAATTTTTCATAGCATTGGTACGTGAGTTACGAACCTCACATCTTAAGTGGTTAAACAATGTTTGTATTTTGCAAAAAGGTGCATCTGTCAATTAAAATAATATACAACCTTTGTTTATCATTACTCTAAAACAGAAATTGGTTCTAAATTTTGTGTTTTATTTAAATGTGACTTATCGTTCCACTTATTTTTGTATGGAGCTCGACTTAAAATGTTTAATTGCTATAAAATTTAAATCCATATCATGCGTGAATTTGGGTCAAACGGCTTGGCTGTAAATGATTCGTATTCTGTACGTGAGCTTAAGAATCATTATAGCAGTAATTGGTGCTATAATTCATGTTGAATAACAATCAACACTACCGTTGATAATTTTATCAAACTAGATGTAGATTTTATCTTGTTTCATTCATTATTTCTTGTCCATGTGCGTGCTTGATTCGCGTGTATGCATTCATACATTGCAAAATAAGTTTTTGTACGTTGATAGTGTCTTTTTTTTTCCATCCGCCGTCGAACAATCCCGTGTCCGTGCATGTTAGTTTCGTACATAAGACAATTGACTTCTGTGCAACATAGTTTAATGTAGACAGTGATTTCAAGTATATATTAAATTAAAATAATGCACTTTAAAGTCCTTTGCAAGTATAAATGAGTTAATGGTTTAGAATTCAATATGGAAATTTTCCATTAATGTTTCAAATGCAATTGGTGCGATTAATTTTTTTAATTACTTTTATTCCTTGTTATACCAATACAGCGACTTTACAATTCAATAGGACATCAGTGTTTAACAGATGCAGATAAATATTTGCACTCTGTGGATTTGTACAGTCTGAATAGTATGTGTTTACATAATAATTATATTTGCACTGTTTTAATTTGTTGATAAGATATACTTATCTGGATCTTTGAACTCGGGATCTTATTGTTAAATATAAATGTATATTAGTGTTTATATATGTGTGTGACGCATATTATGCATCACACGTTTCCCAAGTTATTTGAAATTTAAACATAATTGATATAAACGCTTAGAAATATATTATAAATATATATTCTTGAAAAATCAAAATCATTCTGGATTCGAAACTCAAACTCTTAAATGCACTGTTAAGTGCTTTTTAACATAATAATATTACTTTGATTTTGCGAAGTCCTAATGCAGAGCAATTGCACATTATATTCCTTCAGTATTGTTCAGATGTGGTATAATGTTTTTCCCGACTGACTAAATATAGATATATCTTTGAAGCTGAAGATTTGGAGGATTCATAGAAACAAAATATCAAACATTTTTTCGATTTCGAAGCTAAGCAGAAGGCCTATATTTCAAACAATTATGTTTACATTTGTATTTGTAAATGTAAAACAATTATACACATTTTCTAGCAGTACTCGTACTATGAAGTACTATGAGTTTTTCCATAAAATATAAAATGCAAACATTTAATAGATATATAATTTGTAACAGTTTATTGTATGTTCCAATAAAATAATAACAGTATTTGGTGCTATACTTTAATTTGTATTGAAATTTCACTAAAGATACTGCTTATTCAGATATGCAACTTGATCTAAAATGTAAAATTGCTATACTAACTGAATTCTGATCAAGGGTGAAGTTGGTCCAAACAGTTTGATTGTTGATAATTCGGATCCATTACGTGAGTTTATGAAACCCTTACAACAGTAGTAGATGCTATATTTTTGTTGTATTGCCACACAATTTTTCGTTGATACTTTTATGGAACTGGATGTAGAATGCAGTCTTATTCTATTCATTATTTCCAGTCGATGCTCGGGCTAGATTTCGCATTAACATAATGTGTATTAATTTATATGTTACAAAAAATGTTTTGTTTATCGCCAATGGTTTGCATTGATCGTTCCAATGCGGTGACCCCAGTTTGTATCATTTTTATGTTGTGTGCTGTATCAGTTGTCTTAAATAAATAATAAAACGTTTTACACATGGTGTCTCTGTGGTTTTATTATGCTCCCCGAAAAACAATAGTCGGCGCTTTGTCCGTCCGTCCGTCCTTCCGTCTCTCCGTTCCAATTTATTGTCCGGAGTATTTCTCAGCAACTACTGACCAGAATTCAATGAAACTCCATCGGCAGCTTCATCGGCAGCTACTATGAGGAGGTGTGCACTGAACCAGGACGTTCCGCTTCAATGATTTTTAGCTCAACTATTCGAAGAATAGGTGAGCTATCCTACTACCCCCAGAGTAGGCGTCGATGCCGGTGTCTGAATTGTTTAAAGTTTTATTCAAAAGTCTTGTAACTTTAAAACTACATAAGTTATTCACTTGAAATATACCTTTGTAATCACCTCCAGTATCAGGGGCAACATTTCCCCATAACTATTTTTGTATTTTGACAGAGTTATGCCCCTTTTTCACATAGATTTTCTGGTTAAAGTTTATATTCAAAAGTTGTGTAACTTCAAACCTACATACGTTATTCACTTGAAACTTGGATCTAACCTTTGTCATCAACTGCAATATCAGGGGCAACATTCCCCATAACTATTTTTGTATTTTGACAGAGTTATGCCCCTTTTTCACATAGATTTCTAGTAAAAGTTTATATTCAAAAGTTTTGTTACTTCAATAGTACATAATACTTTCACTCGAAACTTGGAATTAACCTTTATCATCAACTCCAGCATCAGAAGAAACATTACCCATAACTCTATTTTATATTTTGACAGAGTTATTCCCCCTTTCTACTTTAGATTTTCTGTTTAAAGTTTATATTCAAAAGTTTGGTAACTTCAAAACTACATAAGTTATTCACCTGAAACTTGGAACTAACCTTTGTCATCAATTCTGGTATCAGGAAAAACATTACCCATAACTCTAGTTTGTATTTTGACAGAGTTATGCCCCTTTTCACTTAGATTTTCTGTTTAAAGTTTATATTCAAAAGTTTGGTAACTTAAAAAATACAAAAGTCATTCACCTGAAACTTGAAACTAACCTTTGTCATCAATTCTAGTATTAGTGGCAACATTACCCATCATTCTGTTTAATATTTGGGCAGAGTTATGGGTAATGTTTTTCACATAGTTTTTTATGTTTAAAGTTTATAGTCAAAAGTTTTTTAACTTCAAAACTACATCAGTTATTTACTTGAAACTTGGAAATAGCCTTCGTCATCAACTCTAGTATCAGGGGCAAAATTACCCGCATCTCTGTTTTGGATTTTAGCAGAGTTAATCACACTTTTTACATAGATTTTGTGGTTAAAGTTTGTGTTAAAAAATGTATAAAATATACAAGCTTCACTTAAAAGTTGTGTATTTTAACAAATGTATGCCCCTTCCACTATACAAAATATGTACCAACTGAAATACTTTGAATAGTCTTGCGCGCTGTCCGCTGAAAGCTCTTGTTGTCAGAGTTATGGATTTTTTGAGATTACTCAAATAAGCATTTGGTGCACTATTTTTGTCCGGTCTATTTCTACCCAACTACTGGCCAGAATTAAATGAAACTTTATAGAAAGCTTCATTACCCAGAGGAGGTGTGCAATGAACCAGGACGTTCTGCTTCAATGAGTTTTCTTAGTGTTTTGGGACTTTGAATATTTCTGAAATAAGTATTTAGTGCACAATTTTTGTCAAATTTATTTCTACACAACTTATTGATGGGAAGCTTTATAACCAAAAGGACGTGTGCACTAAACCAGGACGTTCCGCTTTTTTAAGAGTTCTGGGACCTTGAAGATTTCTAAAATTAAAATTTAATGCACAATTATTTTCTTGGCTATTTCTCAGCAACTACTGGCCAGAATACGATGAAACTGTATGTGATGCTTCATTATCAAAATGAGATGTGCACAGTACAGGATGTTCCCTTTCAGTTATTTTCCTTGGAGTAATGGGACTTTGAAGGTTGCTGAAATTAATGTATAATGCGCAGTTCTTGTCTGCACTGTTCAGCAACTACTAGCCAATATTCAATGAAACTTTATTGAAAGCTTCATTACCAAGAGGAGATGTTCACTGTACCAAGATGCTCCATATTCAATTGAAACTTCACACATGTCTTCCGGGTCATTATTTAAGGTTTCTGACTAAAGCCCATAACTCTGACCTGCTATTAAGCTGAATTATGCCCATTTTTGTATTTAGAAAATCAGGATAAAATCTTATATAAGATCACTGGCCAAGATCTATAACTGTGACCAGCATTTTAGCAGAATTATGCCCCTTTTTGTACTTAGAAATGTCCGGTTAAGATTTGCGTGCAAGAGAAAATTCAGGTTAAGGTTTGCGTGCAAGAAGTACATATTTCTGTAACTACTTCAGATATTCAACTGAAACTTCACACATGTCTTCGGGGTCATTATGTAAGGTCACTGACCAAGGCCGATAACTCTGACCTGCAATTTAACAGAATTATGCCCCCATTTGTACTTAGAAATTCTGGTTAAAGTTTGCGTGTATCAACTCCACATATCTTTAACTACTCACACATATCTTCGGGGTTATTATATAATGTTACTGACCAAGGCCCATTTTCTGACCTGCAATTTAGCAGAATTATGCCCCTTTTTCTACGTATAAATTCAGGTTAACGTTTGCGTGAAATAACTTCATATCTATATATCAGCTACAGATATTCAATAAAAACTTCCCAACTGTCTTCAAGGTCATTATATAAGGTCACTGGCCTAGGCACATAACTGAAACCTGCATTTTACGAGATTCATGTCCCTTTTTTGTATTGATACAGGCCAATAGCTCTGACAAAGTGGTTGAATGGTCGAGCGCGCTGTCCTGAGACAGCTTTTTGTCTTACAGTTATGGGTCTTTGATGATTGCTGAAATTAGTATACAGAGCACAGTTGTCTGGACTCTGCTTTTCTGATTGCATTCTCATTACTTGAAAAAAGCGAATTGGGGAGCACCCATCAATTCACTGATATTCTTGATAATCTTATATTTGTATGTTGGCAGTTACTACTTTCTATTCCATCCCTAAATCCCGTATCCGCGCCTGTTAGCTACGTACGTAGTGGATTCTGTTCAACAAAGTTGCCTGGTGAACAACTTGCTAAAGCTAAAATCATTTAGATCATTTAATGTGAACGCGTTACCACAAAAAACGTATCAGAGTCTCTTAGAATATTGATTCCTAATTTAATTTATACTTTAGTACTCAAATATGAGTATTATGCTCGACACCAATGGTGTTTGTGCACACCATGTTTGTCAAGTAATTGTTAAAGTCATGCACGTAATGTCAGCGTGTTGTTAAATATTTTAAAGTCTTTTGAAAGTGGAAATAAAATCCAAATTAAGAGTTCGATATAGATCTGTCCCACTGACACCATTAAAAGCAGCATTTGGTGCTATATAACGTTATTAAGCGCTTTGATTTTGTGTCATATCAATGCAGCGACATAATAATGCAATACGAGTAGATACATGTTTGCATTCTCCCGATCTTGTTAATATGTGTTTACTTAAAATTTATATTTTCATTTGTGTCATGTGTTTACCAAATGTAGTGTTTTATTGAAATGTGTATAACTGCCATCATGCATTACAAGTTTCCGAAGTTATACGAAAATTAACTTTAATTCTTGAACTTCATATTAGAGCCTAGAAAAAAAGATCATTATATAGATTCTTAAAAAGTAAAGACATTCACTGCAGCTGTAGATTTCGAGAATCCATTCAATTAAAAACTTGAACGTCATTTTGGTTTCAACCTTATCTGAAGGCAGATAATTGTCTCGTTTTCAAACATTTCTGTGTATACATATGTCTGGGATAAGTTTCATGTACACATTTTGTAGCACTACTGGTACTATGAGTTTCTTGATAACATATTTAAAAAAATAAACTCAAATGTATATTATTTGTTTTGAAGTGTTTATGTTAATAATATACAGCATGATTTCATTTATACTTAAACCAGTACATGGTGCTATAATTAGTGTTTAATTGAAATGCCAAGAATCGTACAGTTGATTATTTTATGGAACTTCATTTAAACTGTTGAATTACTATGCCAATTAAATCCAGATCACGCTTGTATTTTGTACAAACGGCTTGACTGTTAAAAATGCGGATCTATCATAAATGGCAAAATCGGTTTTGAAATATGGTAGTTACTACTCTTGTCCACCCCTTAAGCCACAATCGTGCACCCGCGCCTGTGAGCTGCATTTCGGCCGCTCAAGCCACAATCGTGCACCCGAGCCTGTGAGCTACATTTCGGCCGCTCAAGCCACAATCGTGCATCCGCGCCTGTGAGCTACATTTCGGCCGCTCAAGCCACAATCGTGCACCCGCGCCTGTGAGCTACATTTCGGCCCCTCAAGCCACAATCGTGCACCCGCGCCTGTGAGCTACATTTCGGCCCCTCAAGCCACAATCGTGCACCCGCGCCTGTGAGCTACATTTCGGCCCCTCATGCCACAATCGTGCACCCGCGCCTGTGAGCTACATTTCGGCCCCTCAAGCCACAATCGTGCACCCGCGCGTGTGAGCTACATTTCGGCCGCGCAAGCCACAATCGTGCACCCGCGCCTGTGAGCTACATTTCGGCCCCTCAAGCCACAATCGTGCACCCGCGCCTGTGAGCTACATTTCGGCCCCTCAAGCCACAATCGTGCACCCGAGCCTGTGAGCTACATTTCGGCCGCTCAAGCCACAATCGTGCACCCGAGCCTGTGAGCTACATTTCGGCCCCTCAAGCCACAATCGTGCACCCGAGCCTGTGAGCTACATTTCGGCTCCACAAGCCACAATCGTGCACCCGAGCCTGTGAGCTACATTTCGACCGCTCAAGCCACAATCGTGCACCCGAGCCTGTGAGCTACATTTCGGCCGCTGAAGCCACAATCGTGCACTCGCGCCTGTGAGCTACATTTCGGCCCCTCAAGCCACAATCGTGCACCCGAGCCTCTGAGCTACATTTTGGCCGCTCAAGCCACAATCGTGCACCCGAGCCTGTGAGCTACATTTCGGCCGCTCAAGCCACAATCGTGCATCCGCGCCTGTGAGCTACATTTCGGCCGCTCAAGCCACAATCGTGCACCCGCGCCTGTGAGCTACATTTCGGCCCCTCAAGCCACAATCGTGCACCCGCGCCTGTGAGCTACATTTCGGCCCCTCAAGCCACAATCGTGCACCCGCGCCTGTGAGCTACATTTCGGCCCCTCATGCCACAATCGTGCACCCGCGCCTGTGAGCTACATTTCGGCCCCTCAAGCCACAATCGTGCACCCGCGCGTGTGAGCTACATTTCGGCCGCGCAAGCCACAATCGTGCACCCGCGCCTGTGAGCTACATTTCGGCCCCTCAAGCCACAATCGTGCACCCGCGCCTGTGAGCTACATTTCGGCCCCTCAAGCCACAATCGTGCACCCGAGCCTGTGAGCTACATTTCGGCCGCTCAAGCCACAATCGTGCACCCGAGCCTGTGAGCTACATTTCGGCCCCTCAAGCCACAATCGTGCACCCGCGCCTGTGAGCTACATTTCGGCCCCTCAAGCCACAATCGTGCACCCGAGCCTGTGAGCTACATTTCGACCGCTCAAGCCACAATCGTGCACCCGAGCCTGTGAGCTACATTTCGGCCCCTGAAGCCACAATCGTGCACCCGCGCCTGTGAGCTACATTTCGGCCCCTCAAGCCACAATCGTGCACCCGAGCCTGTGAGCTACATTTCGGCTCCACAAGCCACAATCGTGCACCCGCGCCTGTGAGCTACATTTCGGCCCCTCAAGCCACAATCGTGCACCCGAGCCTGTGAGCTACATTTCGGCCGCTGAAGCCACAATCGTGCACTCGCGCCTGTGAGCTACATTTCGGCCCCTCAAGCCACAATCGTGCACCCGAGCCTCTGAGCTACATTTTGGCCGCTCAAGCCACAATCGTGCACCCGCGCCTGTTAGCTACATTTCGGCCGCTCAAGCCACAATCGTGCACCCGAGCCTGTGAGCTACATTTCGGCCGCTCAAGCCACAATCGTGCACCCGCGCCTGTGAGCTACATTTCGGCCGCTCAAGCCACAATCGTGCACCCGAGCTGTGAGCTACATTTCGGCCCCTCAAGCCACAATCGTGCACCCGCGCCTGTGAGCTACATTTCGGCCCCTCAAGCCACAATCGTGCACCCGCGCCTGTGAGCTACATTTCGGCCCCTCAAGCCACAATCGTGCACCCGAGCCTGTGAGCTACATTTCGGCCCCACAAGCCACAATCGTGCACCCGCGCCTGTGAGCTACATTTCGGCCCCTCAAGCCACAATCGTGCACCCGCGCCTGTGAGCTACATTTCGGCCCCTCAAGCCACAATCGTGCAGCCGCGCCTGTGAGCTACATTTCGGCCCCTCAAGCCACAATCGTGCACTCGCGCCTGTGAGCTACATTTCGGCCGCAACCAATTCGGCCATTATGCATAATTGGCGAGTGAAGACGCGCACGTTCACCTGTACATTCAAGATGGCATCGGAGTGACTGCTCGAGTCGCTATCAAATTTAAATCGTGATGAATTTATTTTCAAGAACATAAAGACTGAAAAATGCACAGCTTGAATGTTCTTAATTTTTTTTATCATTTGTCCATCCACCTAATATTCCTTTCCAGATCCAGACCCTCAGACCATTATGGACATCTTCGGGTGATAATCGCATAATGGCGATCAACAACTATTCATTAAAAGTATATCATCAGTGCTTCAAAGATGTAGATAAATAATTGCAACATTCTGATTTTTGCAGTGTAAATGGTATGTGTTTACATAATATTTGACTTAATCTTAGTTTAATTTATTTATATAATGATTATTCAGTGTGTAATTGCTATCATTCATTGATGTCGTGGTTCGTTGTAATGTCTTTGAACGCAGAATATTCCTTATTCAGTTGATATTGGAATCAGTTATATAACCAAAGACTCAAACGTTCGGTATCAGTCTTACATAAATCTGGTAATATTTACAAAACATACAATAATTATATAAACGTGTGTAAGATGATATGTTGTACTGGTTTTCATCGCACAATAGTTAGTTCCATGTTTTGACAACAGCCTCGCATGTGGAACATTTTTTAAATTTTGAGTATGCATAAGATTATGATTTTTTAAAGTTCTCTTACAGTCAATTTATTTATATTACAAATTTTTAATTTCTTATCTAGATAGAAGATGATTATGCATGGCAAGTTTGCTAGGTAATATGAAATTAAAGTCACAAACGTCATATTAGCGTCTAGAAGAAAATATTACAAAGATGATTGAAAAAGTAAAGAACATATCATTGCTATACAAATCAAATTTAGCTTCACTGCTAATAATTCGGAACTATAACGTGATTTTATTAATCCCTTTAACTGTGTTTGGTGCTATATTTCTTGCTCAGTGTTTTAATTTGTTGATAAAATGTAGTGTTTTATTGAAATTATCTATTGATGTCCTGGTTCATTGTTATGCTCTTGAACGCTGGATCACAATATCCTGTTTTAAATGTCTAAATGTTAAGTATTTATTTTAATAATATTAATGCCCCATTAAAAAAAACTGACAACAAATATGTTGTAGTTGCGATTTTTAAACGTTTATATAAGCAAACACCCAAACGTTCTATATCAGCCTGAACTAAACCTAGTCATCCTTACAAACCATACATATCGAACATTGTATGGTGACATTGAATCGTGGTTTTTATGGCAGAATATTTAGTTTTACGATTTGGCACCAACTTCTCGTGAGGACGGTTTTGAAAACCTTTATAAGGCCACACCAAATTGAATACGTGGTCATAAGATTTTTATCGAAAACTTTTGGAGCGAGCGAGCGCAATTTTTTTTTTTAATTTTGAGTATATTGGTGCGAGCGTATAATTTTCGCAAAAACACTTGTATTATGTCCAATTGTCATGGTCTGGATAAAATTAAATAAACCATTTTGACATTGAAAATATCTTCAAGATAAAAAGACAAAAATACTATAGCATTTTTGTTGGAAGTCTTGTCTGGTAGCAATTGTTTTACCCTTAGGTTATAACACTCGTAAAAATTTGCCGTGGTTTTTCAATTATATTCCTAAAATTATGAAAACATGTTATTTGTAATTCAGATCATGATGAGAAAGCAATTTAACATATTAGCACTTATATCGATCATTGTGCAAAATCCATATTTACTGATACATCTAGTGACATACAATCATATTATAGGCATGTTTAATTTAATACACATAATGTATTACATAAATATTTTGATAAATTCTATTCAAAAACAAATAAACGGCATGAATATTAAACAAAAATATTTACACATTGAATTATTAGTGTTCTACATTTCAAAACCAACATGTATACTGTATATAACCAATATTTTAAAATTACATGTAGTATAAAGCTTATCCCTTTCAATTTGACTAAGTCATTAATACTTATTATTTTATAGCATTTAATAACATTCACACACATGATGATAAAAGCGATATTATGTTCGTATGCATAGATGATAACACGTTTATTCAATGTTTTCTTAGAAATTGTATTCATGGTACGCAGAGGCTGAAGGATGCTACTTGTGATGTACGCATGTGTCATTTACTCATCTATGTCAACAATTAAATAAATAACATCAAACAATAAACTCAAATGTTGACTGTTATTCCGTTGTATAAATGACTCGCTTCACAAAAATGTTTTACTTTTTTGTTCATGGAGTGAGCGCAGAGTACTTAGCAAAAAATATGTTTTTAAATATGAAAAACGGCTATACGGTAATTCCGATGACCAAGACTTCAATTTGGCGTGGCCTAAAATTTAGATTATGAGTGGTTTTCAAGTGACTCTTCTCATATAATTTTAATAGCTTATTTATATATTAAAGACCAAGTTTGGGTGTAATGGCCATTATGCATAGCATATTCCCAATTAATTTGAAATTAAATTCAAGTACTTCATATATACGCATAGAAGAATATTAGAAAATTCTTGAAAAAGTATTGAAAGGCCGGATAAAGAGCTCATTATAGATCTGATAAACTGAAACACAAGCAGCGTACAGTGTATTTATAACATTTGATTTCGCGAAGTACAAATCCAGCGCAATTATACCTCAATATATTATCAGTGTTATACAACTGTGATACTAGAGTGTTTGCCCCCGACTGATTATATAAAAATATACCGTGGCAGGTAGTAGCCTAGTTTGCAAACAGTTCACATCACATTTGTCTTGGATAAGTTTTATACTACACATGTTCCAATACAAAAAGTGATTGGTGACATTTTCTAGTGGATTTCTTTGCTCGAATTTTTTTTTCTGTAGATCATCGCAATAATTCTTATCGTTGGAACGTTAGTCACTTACATCACATCTTAACTGGTTAAGAAATGTTTGCTGTGCACAAGACGCATCTGTGAATTAAAATATTAAAATAATACCGTATTTACCCTAAGTATTGGTTCACTTAAACATAATGAACATTTTTATTGTCCTAATATTATCGGACATAAAAAATAATTATTGAAATTGTGTCCTAACATTTAGGGCAATATATGATACAATCTATTTTGCATTTAACTACGTATTGAACCAATTAATTATTTGTATTTCTTTGGGATACTAATCGCTAACTAAACTATAATACATATTTAATTGTAAATAATAAGAAGGACGATTTTAGGTGACTGATGTTTATATGATCAACTATTTCTTGCTGGGGACTTAATGGTAAATAATTGAGAAGCTTAATTGCAGAAGAACAGAACAGAACACGACATTTATTTCATCCAAGTATACAGCATATACAATAAGGGCAATATAACAAAGCAAAATATTTAGTAAATTATTAACTTCCGATAATTTTAACGTTCGACAAAATATAATAATCGATATACGGGGGTTACTTCCAATAATAGGATATATACAAGGATAATAATAATAATAATAGTAATAATAATAATAATAATAATAGTAATAATAATAATAATAATCATCATAATCATAATCATAGTCATAATCATAATCATAATCATAATCATCATCGTAATCATAATCATAATCATAGTCATAATCATCATCGTAATACATTGGAGCTATCTTCGTAGCGGTTTCAAACAATGAGAGTTATTTTAATCGTAGTTTACGCTTGAGTGCACCAGTACACGAGGGCGATATGTTGACAACAAAGGCAAGATGGTGGACCTATTATGTGAGTTAATTACTCTTAATCAGCTTTGTATAGCAACGTGACATTTGATAATACCGTTAGTTTTAGGTCAATGAGGCAAATAAAAACTATGATTTGTATGCTAAGTAAATTTATATAAATTTTGTCAACAATTATTCTTATTGCACAGTTGATATATACATATATCAAATTTAATTAAGGAGAAAGTATAATTATTATATCTATGACCTGAAAAATATAAACATTTGCTTAAATTTTTTTTTTTTATAAATAATTTCCTATTATTAATTACAAATATCTAAGCGCTGACAAGTATTACAATAAACACAAGGTTTGTTGTGACAGTAATAAAACAACAACAACAAACAAACTGCAAAATACAAATCTTATGATTATATTGATACATAATAGTACCAAACGTAAAAAGCAACAATAATTTACATTGCTCAGTTGATATATGCATATTCATCTTGAAATTATGGTAAAGAATGTGATTAGTATATAGCCGGTAAAAGAAATACATTTATGACGAATCAACTGTTTGGAATTATTGGATACGCAGATGCAAATAGTGACTAAAGTCACTTAAATTAGTATAACCAGTAAATAGGTCAGTACATCAATAGAACATTATTAATTGTTTCAGGAAAACTGTTGTAGCTGATGGCATTGGTTAATTCAAGTAGTTATGCAGGAAAATAACTGCCGCTTAAACTTGCTAAATATGAAGCGAATAAATTTGCTTGTATTTTTTAATTGTTGTAGGGAATCAGATGATAAGATTGTGTTAAGAGTAGCGTCATGAAGATCATGCCCTAGGAATTGTTCTCTTTCAGATTTAAGAAATCACAGTTAAGTAGATAGTGATGTTCAGAGCCAACTTGACCAGCGTTACAAAGTCTACATGTTCTTTCATCAAATGGGGTTCCGTCATATCGCCCGGTTTCAACTGGAAACCAGCGATTAGCAGTTCTGAATTTAAAGAGGTATGTATATTCAGTTTTTGTAAGTTTAATGAGGTAGTCTTCGAAGGATGGTGCTTGTTTGAAGCTTGTGTATATTTGTCCTTTATGTGTTTGTTGTAGTTCAGTGTGCCATTGGGTTTTAAACTGGGTTAATAATTTGGATTTGACTAAGCGGTGGATATTATTTTGGGTTGTCAGGAATTGGTTGTCCCATAAATGACTTAGGTTTACTGAGGTGAGAATTTCGTTGGCCCATTTAAAATTTGAGTTAGGCAAGTTCATCAAGTATTTATAGATTTGGAGAGAAAGTTTATGATCATTGTCTATTAAGAGTCTGTTCCAGAAAGAGATCATTCGACATTTGATATTAATTGCTATAGGGTATCTGCCAAGTTCACCATATAAAAAGCCATTGGAGTTGATTTCCGAGCATTAGTAAGTTTTCTGAGTATTGTTATGAACTTTTCCCAAGATGTCAATGTTTTCAAAGCCGATAATTTCAGAGCCATAGGTTACAATTGGTAAGACAGTATGATCAAATAGTTTCATAGTACGATCAATTGGCAGGTCTGCGTTGTTGGCCCGCATATATAGGAGATGCATTGCTTTTGTTGCTTGCTCCACTAAATATTTTCTCGCATTAAGGAAAGAACCATTGTTAGATAAGGTTATGCCTAGGTAGTGATAGCGGTTAGTAATTTATAAAGGATTGTTACCTAGTTTAAAATTAAAATTTTGTAGTTGTCTTGCACCAAATATTACATTTTTTGTTTTGTTTAAATTTATTTTTAGAAGCCAATCATCGCAGTAATTTTCAAAGATGCCTAAACTGTTTTGAAAATCTGATTTGGAGTTTGACGAACTCACCGTGTCATCGGCATAGAGTAGGACAAGTAATTAAAGCCAAAGAGACAGATCCGGGGGATTTGTTAATTCTATGCCAATCGAGCCATTGAGGTGCATATGTGTTTGAAGGTCATATAAGAAAAGAGAAAAAAACAAAGGCGATAAATTGTCGCCTTGTTTAACACCAATTTCTGAAATGAAGGACTCTGATATATCACCATTAGCAGAGACACTAGATTTAATATTATTATACATATTTTGAATTAATTGCAAACATTTGCCATTTATGTCATGTTAGAGAAGTTTGTGCCATAGGCCGATTCGCCAGACTTTGTCAA
Source organism: Congeria kusceri (assembly GCA_027627225.1). Classification (NCBI taxonomy): domain Eukaryota; kingdom Metazoa; phylum Mollusca; class Bivalvia; order Myida; family Dreissenidae; genus Congeria; species Congeria kusceri. The sequence goes on along the minus strand of CM051036.1, from coordinate 47,459,926 downwards.
ATGCTTGAGAAAAATCTATGAAGGCGCAGAATAGTTTTTGTTTCCTTTTTTTCAGTATTTCGATTAGTGAGTGTAACGTAAAGATATGGTCGGAGCATGAACAGCCTTTCCTGAAGCCAGCTTGATTTTCGTCTAAACTATTATGTTCATTGGGAATTTGGTTAATCTGTCATTAAGTAAAGATGTGAAGAGTTTACCTAAACAGCTAAGAATAGTAATTGGTCTGTAGTTGTTTGGGTCTTTTGGGTTACGTTTGTTTTTAAATATGGGTATAATGATTCCATTCAGCCAGGTTATCTGGAATAAATCCAGTTTCCAGGACACAATTAAATAATTTACAGTAAACTGGCATAATAGACTTAATATATTCGTTTAAGATGTTATCAAATGGGCTTGGTGTTTGTGAGTTTTTGAGCTTCTGGATACTTTTTTCTATTTCTTCTTTAGTGATTGTGATGTTTAGTCTGTTACTTGTGTCGTCTGGAAATTTGGAATTTGTGTCATTGAAACGATTGTTAGTGATGGTGTTGGTGTTAATTTCTTTGAAGTGATCATATAATTCTTTTAATGTTGGTGCGTTGTTAACTTTAGATTTAGGTTTCAGTTTATTTAAAAAGGACCAGTACTGTTTAGGGTTTTTATCAGTCATGGAACGTAGTTTATTATACATGTTTTGTTTGCTTGCATTACTATGGTAGTTCATTGTGCGTTTATAATGTTTACTGGCATTTATCATTCTTAGTTTGTTATCTGCAGTTTTGTTTTTAGTGTGATCATCTTTGGCAGTGTGATAATTTTTGCGTGCTTTAGAGCATTGAGGGCCAAACCAAGATTTATTATTTTCATGACCTATTTTATGAATTTTTTTTTATTTTCAGGGTATGTGCTGGTGTAGGCTTGATGGAAGACTGATTGAAGTTCATAAGTGATGTGTTCTACTGTTTGCTGTGCCTGAGGGTATGTGTTCATTTGTGTTAGTATTTGGTCTATTTTGTTACGGTTAATATTATTGATAAATTGATTAGACAATTCAGATTTCCATTTTGGTTTCTTATTCATGTTTGTTGGGTTTTGGGAGTTAACATTGGGGCATTCTCTGTGTGGGATATGGATGGACCAGGCGAGGGCATTGTGTCCATCTGAAAAGAGTGAGTCTGTTTCAATGATATGGAAATCAGAAAGATAGTGAAAGCTATCAGATGAGGCAAGAACATAATCAATGGTTGATTTATTCCTAAAGGTTAACATGTCGGGTGCCTTCTCTGAGTAAAGTCTTCCGTTGAGAATAAAAATGTTATTGTTTTTGCATAGGTCAATAACTCGAAATCCATGTGTGTTAGTTCGATGGTCCTTAGAAGTACAAGTTAGTGGAATAGATAATTGTTCAAGCATCTTGTATTTGTCAAGTTGGTTCTGTAGATCATCATCAAGATCGAAAAATTCGTTTAAATGGGGATCTGAAATTATATAGCCGTTCATGCTTCCAACTCTGCTATTAAAATCACCTGCGAGTAATACATATTTATGTTCATTGCATTTTTGGGAGATTTCATTTTCAAAGGCCATAAATTCATCCTCATTGAAGAATCTTGTCTTTTCAGGTGGAACATAGACAGCTCCTATTATAATATTTTCATCGAGTTTTGTGATTTTTTTTTACAAATGAAGATCCATAATACATATACAGATTTTGATTGTAAGATGTTAACAGAAGAAGTCAGTTTATCTTTAACAAATATTCCAATGCCACCAGAATTACGCTTATTCTTGTTCTCTGTGTTTAGCTAAATATTCATAGTTGTTTATTTTGATAATAGCATGGGTATCAGTGTGAGTTTCTGAAAAATTGAGAAGACCATGCTTTAGTAGAGTACACAGTTTTAACCACGTGTCAACTACATGCAAACATACCCCTGATGGTATACATTATGGTGTATAGATAAGCAAGGGCAACATACCGTGTCACAAGTCGCTATGCAACCAGCGTAGTGGCAGGGTATTTATTGTTTATACATTAACAACTTAAGGTGTTATTTTGGTGTCCCAATATTTACGGACAGAAAAATAATTTAACTTTCAAATGTGTCCCAATATTAAGGGGCGCGAAAAAATAATTATTTTCAAAAAATTAGGGATGTCCTAATATTTAGGGTGTCCCGATACTTAGGTTTATTACGGTATATAACATAAGTTAATCATTGCTTTAAAACAGTATTTGGTGCTATAATTTGTGATTTAATTTTTTTTTTTACTAATCGTACGGCTTGTTCTAGTAGGAACGCGATTTAAAATGTTATATTGCTATGCAAATTAAATCCACGAATTTGGTTTAAATCGTTTAAATTCCTTGGCTGTTAATGATTCGGATTCTTAATGTCAGAGTATTTGATGCTATAATTCTTGTTAAATAACCATTAACCGTACCATTGATAATCTTATGCGGATTTGCACAGTTTGAATAGTATGTTTTTACTTAATATTTATATTTGAATCGTTATAATATATTGAAAAAATGTATTGTTTTATTGAAATCATTATTTGATTGCCTGAATCGTTGCTATATTTTTGAACTCAGGATCATTTTATCATATTGTTAAATGTGAACATGTTAAGTCTCTTTATTGGATAATGTACACAAAACATTATAAAACATTCCAAAACAAAAATAATAGTACATTGTAGTTGTGATTTTTAATTATTATTTAAACACACACTCAAACCTTTGGTATCATGCTGAATTGAAACTAGTTATCTTTACCAACCGTACATATATAACAAGAGGGTACCACAAGGCCATAAGTCGCTCACCTGATGGGCTAAGGAACTAAACACAAAGGGCAATCAATGTGGCCTCTGGATTTTTCACAAGCTTTTTTAATTTGGCTTGGTGACCTATTTTTGGACCCCATGTGACCTGGTTTCGAACTTGTCCCAGATATGATTGAGCGAATGTTTTAAACAAGTTTCGTGATGATTGGCCTATAAGTGTGGTCTTTAGAGTGTTCCCTATCTTTTTGTTAATGTGGCCTAAAGACCTTGATTTTGACCCAACGTGGTCCAGTTTTTAACTTGTCTGAGATATCTTTGGGACACAGTTTCTGAGTAAGTTTCATGACGATATGAAAATAAATGTGGCCTCTAGAGTGTTGAAAAGCTTTTCAAATATAGCCATATAAGGAAAACTGCCCCGCCCGCCGCGGCCTTGTTTTTCAACAGTGCGGAACAGTTATCAAACTCGCCCGGTATATCATAAGAACAAATGTTCTGAGCAAGTTTCATGTTGATTGGGCAAACAACTAACGACTGACGACGGACGATGACGACGGACAAAAGGGGATCGTAAAAGCTCAGGTGGGCTAAAAAGTGTTTTATGACATTGTCTGCTGGTTTTCAATTCACACAATTTATAATTATTTCTACGTATACGACTCAGAGTATTATTTGTGAGTGTTATTTTACAGTCAATTCTTTTTATGAATTTCTAGAGCTAATCGATATATCAGAGTTTACATATGTATTTGTCGTCCACTTTGCATCATTAAGTGTCCATGTTATTTGAAATTAAAACACATACTTGATAGAAAGGCGGAGAAATATATTGTATGATTCTTGAAAAGTAAAGAAATTCACTTTTAAGAGTCAATTATGGATCTGCAACTGAAACTTAAATGCAGCGTAAAGTGAAATCTAACATAAAACAATTACTTTGATGTTGCGAAGCCCTAATATAGTGCAACTATACTTCAGTATATCCTCGGTATTTTACAAAATGTGATTAAATGTTTGCCACCGATTTACTATATAAAAATATACCTTTGTATCTGTGGAGTTAGAGGAACCTTATAACCCAAATCTAGAACGTGATATCGAATTCAAGTTAAACTGAAGGCAGATAGTATTCTAGATTGCAAACTTTCCTGTTCCCATATGTCTGGGATAAGTTTCATATACACATCTTTTAGCAGTACTCGTACTATGAGTATCGTCATATATTATTAAATCATAACATTTGAATATATATCTAAAAGTCAAGGGTTTATTGTGTGTTTCCAGATAAAACAATGGTTGGTAACATTTTCTAGTGTTTTTTTTTGTTTGCTACAAATGTATTTATGTAGTTTATCAATGTAAAACCAATACTAAAAACATGTGTTTATTAATACTTTAAAACAGTATTTGGTGCTATAATTTGTGTTTTAATGAAATGTCACGAATATCGTACCGCTTATTCTTGTTAATATGAAAATCGATACAAAATGTTAAATTTATATAGTAATTAAATCTAGATAAAGTGCGAAATTTGTACAAATAGGTTGCCTGTTCATCATGTTTATCCTTAGTGTGAATTAATTACTCCTTAACACACAGTATTTCTTGTTATATTTCATGTTCAGTGATCGACAACTGTTGTTAATTGTTGGAACTCGATGTATAAAGAAGAATGTAGTCGTTTAAAATGTATATTATTGTTTCAGATGTGTGTGTTTAAAAACAAAACAAAAACAGCAGTAATTGGTGACATTTACTACAGTGACTGGCTTTCGTTGGTCAAACTTTATTTTCTCTAGTTTATCTTAATGTTAAAGCAATAATTAGTACCGATAGAATGATTCCTATTTAGATCTCATCTTAATTGGTTGAATTACGGATATTGTGTGCAAAGAGCATATATGTTAATAATATTGATATATAGCATGAGTTTAATTTTACTTTAGAACAGTAGTCGGTGCTATAAGTTGTGTTGTGTTGAAACGCCACTTATCTCACAGTTTATCCTTTTATGAATCAAACATTGCTATGCTAATCAAATTTAGAGCACACGTGAGTTTGGTACTAAAGCTTGGCTGTTAATAATTCGGATCTATTACGTGGGTTTATTAATCCTTTTAACAGTGTTTGGTGCTATATTTTTGGTTAAATGGTCACCACAATGTTGATAAAATGTAGTGTTTTATTGAAATTATCTATTGGTTCCATGGTTCAGTGTTACCTCCTTCAATGCTGGGTAACCTTACCCTTTTTTAAATGTCGAAATGTTAAGTCTTTATATTAAACAATATTACAATTATCCCATTTTAAAAACCGAAACAAATATTATGTTGTACTTATAGGTTTGAGGTATAATTATAATATCCTAGTTTGCAAACTTTTTTTTTTCATAGCTATCTTGGATAAGTTTTATATACACATGTTGTAGCAGTACTTATACTGAGGGTTTAGCCAAAAAGCATTAAGTACTGACATTTCGTATGTATATGATTTTATGTGCATTGTGTGTTTCATTAAAAGGGTGTTTGGTGAAAATTTCTAGTGGTTTTCGTTGATTAAATTGTATTTCCTGAGGGTTATCTTAATGTGAAATTTATGATTCCATTCGTTGGTACGTTATTCACTAAAATCATGACTGGTTAAGAAATGTTTGATTGTGCAAAAGACGCACCTGTAAATTAAAATAATATATAACATGAGTTAATCATTACTTGAAAACAGTATTTGGTGCTAGAATTGGTGATTAATAAAATGTAAATAAAAGTACCGCTTATTCGTGTAAGGAAATCGATTTAAATGTTAAGTTGCTATGCAAATTAAATCCAGATCACGGGTGAATTTGGTTTAAATGCCTTGGCTATCAAAGCTTCGAATTAGTATAGTATGTTTTGTACTTAATATTTGTATTTGAATTGTTTTAATGTGTTGATGAAATGTATTGTGTTATTCAAAACATTTATTGATTTTCTGGATCGTTGTTATTTCTTTGAACTCATGACTACTTTAACATATTGTTTAATGTGAACATATTAAGTATCTTTATGGATGGCCCTAGGTCGCTCACCTGAGTTAAAAGGGATCATAATGGCTTTTAACAAGAGGGCCAAATAGCCCTTAAGCACTTACCTGAGTATTAAGATCAGGACCGCGCAGTTTCAGATGAGATGTTTTAAAGTCTCTATAAATTATGTGACCCCCATGGCGTGGCCACTTTTTACCCAAGAGGCATAATTTGAACACTATTTGTACAGGAGTAGTATACAATGTTTCATGCTAATTATGAACACTCAGGGTTTCAGAGGGGATTTTTAAAGCCTAATTTCCATAAAAGTCTGTAGAAGCCATGTGAACCCGGAGCATGGCTTCTTGTTAGCCCAGGGGCATAATTTGAACACTCTTTGAAGAGGACCATTATACAATGTTTCACACTAAATATAAGTAGGCCTCTGCGCCTTGCGCCTTCAGAGGAAAATACCCCAAAGACAATATGACCCCAGAGCGAGGCAAATTTTACCCCAGGAACATAATTTTAAGAATATTTGTAGAGGACCAATATACGATGTTACATACCATTTACAAACCCTCTAGGCCTTGAGGTTTCGGAGAAGAAAATTGTTAAAGTCATTTTGTCATTTAAGTATTATATAAACCAAGTGACCCCCATAGCGTGGCCACTTTTTACCCCAAGAAAATTATTTGAACAACATCTGCAGAGGACCATTACGCAATGTTACACACCAAATACGAAACCTCTGGGGATTGCAGTTTGAGAGGGGAAGACATTTAAAATCCACTTGCCATATAAGCCTGTAGAAACAATGTCACCCTTAGTAAGTGGCCAGTTTTGACCCCAGATGCATAATTTGAACATTCTTTGTAGTGGATCACTATACAATGTTACATACCAAATACAAAAGGTCTGGGCCTTGCAGTTTCAGAGGAGACGATTTTAAAAGTAATTTTGCAATTTATGTATTTATAAGCCGTATAACCCCCGGGGGTGGCCACCTTTACCCCATGTGCCTAATTTGAACAATTTTTGTAGAGAACCACTATACAATGTTACCTCTGGGCCTTGCTGTTTCAGAGCAGAAGATGTTTGAAGCCCACTTGCTATGAAAGTCTTAAGAAAACATATATACCCCCAGGGCGTGGCCTCTGAAACTGGAGGTTTCATATGTTGTATGTAACCTTGTATAGTAGTCGTCTACAAAGATTGTTAAAATTATGCCATTTGTGTCAAACCTGCCCACGTTTGGGGGGGGGGAGACTTCAAAAACCTTCTCCTCTAAAACCGCAAGGCAAGGTCCAGATATTTACTATTTCGTGCACTTGCCATATCAGTCTGTATAACGAATGCGTGGACAGGTTTGACCCCAGGGGACAAATTTGCTTTTTTAATTTGGCTTGATGACCTAGTTTTTGACCTGGTTTCGAACTTGTATCAGTTATCACTGAGACAAATGTTTTAAACAAGTTTTGTGATGATTGGCCTCTAAGTGTGGTCTTTAGAGTGTTCCCTAGCTTTTTGTTGATGTGGCCTAAAGACTTAGTTTTCTACCCAACGTGGTCCAGTTTTTAACTTGTCTGAGATAGAGCATGGAAACTAAAATATCCTTTTAAAATGTTATATTTTTAATCAAATTGAAAATATGCGCAGGTCCTGTTAGTAGGGATTAATTAGTTCCGAAGATCTTGCTCGGAAACGAAACACATGTTCAAGACAAGAACTTTGCGGAACCTGCATTTAAACGCGCATAACGTCTTTATTACTCATAGAAGAAATACGAGGAAGTGAGTGAGTGAGTGTCAAGATTTATTTGATTCTCATTTATGATTATACATGCATGCGCAATGTTTTTGTTTTTTGACTTATGTATTTTGCAACAAAATGTGTCAACATGTTACAGTACTAAAGACTCTTATATTTTAGGAAGCTTAAAATATTAAAAATTATTGGTTTTGTTCCATCTGCGTTAAACACTTTGTATTCATAATCATATTTAATAATAACTAAAATCAGTGTAAAACGCCATGTTTCGTTTCTGCCAGATTATTTATTAAACGATTATTACGAAGCTCAACTTTTAGTCATTAGTTGCCTACGTCATTTTGATTATTATTTTTATATATTAAGTTGTTGCGTAAATTAAAGTGATCTTTGTTATTAACGGGTTTTATATAACCCCTTAAGACAGTGTTTAGTCCTATTTTTGCAACTGAATTTGAAGTGTGTTATAGCAAATATTATCAAGGATTAAATATTGTTGTTCTGTGTTTAAAATACGCACGTGCCTTTATTTCTTTCTTTGTACGCGCGTGCCTTTATTTCTTTGTGTCTGTCCTACGGCGCCATTACGGTCACCGTGCGACTATGAATTACTTTTAATGTCGATGCACGACCAATGCATAGTAATTGTACGATCACCGCAAGTTGTATGCACGGTCACAGCAAGACAGCAACGGTATTTTGGCAAAACACGAACATCAATATTTTTAATAAAAATCCTGCAAATATTTGTGCCATTTGCGACTTTTAATTTGACATGTCTATCAGAAAAATGCTATTAATAATTTGTTTAATTTAGACAATTTGTTATTATATATTTTTATAACGTAATATAATTTACATAGTTGCATGAGATTACTTTTATAGACAAGTCCTTTAAGATTTAATTGCGAGTCGCTAAAATTGACTGCGTTCTTAAGCTACGTCAACATCGTCATAATACAGCATTTTAATCACTTTCAGGTATATATTTGTGCAGACAGAGCGGGCCGTTCAAAACATCACTCTGTTAGTGTCTGTATACATTCACAATCAAGACATGAACATTTTTGTTCTAAAGGCAATGGTGCACGTTTAATTCAAATGAATATTTAAACTGAAGCTGAACAAAAAATGTATACACTTTGTGTTGGACGTTTTCGAATGAATTAAATTGTCGATATAAGTCCGAAAGAAAGGTCTTTGGGATAATACTCGTTTTTCAAAAATAAATAAATAGATACATAATAAACGTACCCAAGGTTGGTATTTTACATAGTTTTGGTTCATAAATGTGTCACGTTAAATGCACAGTCAATGAATAACAGTGTCGTGCATGCGATTTTTTAACGTGTTGAAGAAACATTCTTTTAATGCATTTCAATGGTTTAATATTCGGATCTTATTGTTCAATATGTTTTATAACGTATGATGTAGGTCATATATGGTTGCAATTCAACTCAATGAGGTAGATAATATAATACGTATGTAGTTGTTTTGTTTGAAATAATTTGTGTCGGCTAAAATAAGAAAGACTTAGACCCACTTTTATCTTTGCCGAAGACAATCGAAAAAATATGGTATGACCCTCAAATGCAGTTACTGCGGAGATTTACTTCCGATTTATATCGGTCGTTTACCAACTTGGACTTAAATGGGATAATTATATATCCTAAATATTTGTAATAGAAGTCAAAACCCCCATAAATGGCGATGGATGGTAATACTCGAGAAAATACCATTAACCTCTAGCCGGAGAGAGTTCATATATATTCGGGGTTTCCAAGTGTATTTTTAAATTCATCGCGAAATAGCCCTTAATACTGCTTTTCAACATACATTGCACTTTTCATTATATATATATATTTATATATTTATATTTATATTCTTATGTAAAAGAAGGGACATTGTAGATCTTTTGGCTAACCAAATACATAACTTGTAATTTTTGTTCTGTCTTTCAACTACCCAATACTATAGTCATGTTATTTGTCGATGATTTATTTTAAGTACATATTTGTTGAAAGCCCAAACTTTTGTTTATTTTATTATTTTTTTTATTTTTTCCTGTTGTATGTGTCTGTATGTGTTTGAAACGTGCGTATTTGTTTGTTTGCACTGTATTGTTTATACATTCATCATGTACTTACTTGGTATGCCTCTGCATTACCAGTAATTTGTCATGTTAATTAAAGGCATTCTAAAAATATTAAAACATGGTATTGAATACTAACATATACATTTAATATGTTAACTAACAATAATCATTGTAATTTGTAAGGTATGGAGCAGGATGACCTCGACCTGCACATACCTATGGACGAGGTGAATAAAATCTATATCAGCAAAAAATATATTGGACTGGATCAAACAGTTAATTTTTTTATCAACAATATTATAAAACTTTATTAACACGTCCTTTCGAACATGTTTTTATTGGTTGTATTTGTATTTAGTTGTTATTGCTTTTGCTTTCTTTTTTATTTTAATAGTTTTTTGTTAGTCTGTGCTTTTTCACATATTTTTATGGTTTTCTATTCTGTATATTCTTAATTATATACCACAATATATGTAGCTATTTTATTTCTAATAAAACAAACCGAATCAGCTGCCTTTGCAAATAATATTAAATTGGTTCGAACAAGTATTGTGCTTGTAATTTAGTTGATGCAAAATACCGTCTGTGATGACTGAATTATGTTGTGTTTTAACAGCTACCAGGTGATCTAGATCACCACCAAAGTCGTATCATTTGTTCCTTTGCCCATTTTCAACAAACAGACAGACAGACAAACTAACGCCGGTAAAAAAATAACCTCTTTGGCGGTGGTAATTATATGGATATTATTTATTGAACGTTAATTTAGGACCAACAGACAAATAGATAATTATGTAAAAACCTTGTCATGAAGATATGGATAGTGTGCAATGATATAAATGTACAACAAACGCCAGTTAAACATCTGTTTATTTCAAGGTCGAGTTAAATGTGTCAGCTGTTTGTTTATTTGTTTGGATTTTTTGGCGTATTTAACAATATTTCAGTCATATAACGGTGTTCAGTTAACCTACTCACACTTTTCCTGGGCAAGCTTAGCCCACCTACGCGGTTTAGCAGTACCAAGTGCACATACTTATGCCAGTAACTGACAACTGCACTACTTGAATCAGAGGTAGGGGGAGAATGACCGTAGAAATTATGTCATGACCAATCCCCACACATGTTATGTGGCCGGGTTGGGGCTAAATGTATCAGTTATAATAGAACTAGAGCTGTTTGTAAAACAGTTATGACCCCTCTAGGTTAAAATAGCTAAAAAGGCCTAATTTATATATACAAGGACCATAACTCCATAGTTACTGAGACGATTTGGTTGATTATCGAACTTAACCGAGATAATACGCCCACAAAGATTTTCACCAAGTTTGGTGAAGATCGACTATGATTTATAGGACTTAGAGAACGGAAACGGCTTAAAGGGCAAATAAAAGAAGGCCGAGAAAAGCAGACAGAACCATTTCATCCTGATCAGTGTTATATTCTGGTTGATATTGGAGCCGGTGTAACATTAAATATTGTTCCTGTTGAAAATTGACCCCATGGGTCCTTTTTCGACTAGAGAAATGACCCAGCCTACATTTTAACATTAAATTTTGATCAAAATGTCGTTGAAAAAACTAATCAGTCGTTAAATTGTTATCAGTTATGGGGTCATTTTTTTACGGTTAGTTAAGTTTATGTTAAATGTCGGAGATAGTATGTTTGTAGAAGAGACACATTGGAAAGAACTATCGCAGGTTTACTGGATAGCTTTTTTAACAATAATTTCCTAAGGCCATGTGTTTGAACTACATAAAAGATGCCGCAGGAAAGATCAATGACGACGACGTCACGTATGAAGCGACGTTCTTTTAGATCATGGCGTACATGTAAATTCTAACACGTTAATTTTCATATTTTTAAATACATTATGTGTAACATCTAATAAACATGAAACACTATTAATGCTCATTTTAATACTTTGCTTAAGTGAACACACATAATGACAAACTGCAATAAATGGAAACAAACAGACCAAAATGGGTCCTAATCGATTTTAATAAATCATAATGTCTTGTTAAAGTGTAATAGCGTGTTCAATATCTGTCCAAGTATCACCCTTCCTGTTAATTCGCGCCCTCATGCTCACTTAAAACAATCTCACTCTTAAAATCACAGTAAAATTGAGACGGGTCAGGTTCCAAAGAGCCAAACTCTAGCAAGAAAGGGGTATGGCTAGATACCGAAAACAGCTTAATATACCGAAAACTAACTTTTGTAGTTTTAATATATCTCAAATGTAAGTGCTTTTTAAATATTAAACACTAGAATTATGCAATGATGATAATATTCATGCATCTAATATTTGTTAAAAAATAAAATGCAAGTGACATGTTCCTTCATAATCATATTTCTAAATATAAATTAATTGCCACAACTATGCATTTAACTTTTTAAGCATCTTATTATTGCAATGACATGAATTCATGTATCAATATTTGGACAAATACATGTATTCAAATTTAATTAGTTTGTGTCACTCAACAAAACAGTACACATACATATGCATTATTTATTTATTTATTCATTATTCCAATATATTTGTTAAAAACTGCGTATGGTTAGGAATGGGTAGTTATTTCAATATCCTCTTTAGTACTACCCGGTATATTAAACTATTCTAAAATACATTCAGCTGTCGCTCCATTGACACCCCCTGCATTCAATGAAATTCTTACTTTAAAAGAATAAGGGCCTTGAAAGTTACCGGTATATGTTGTTAAGAGATGTTTGAACAAAACATCTGACAATAAAAGTGAGCAAGGTTCCACTGACAGCAAGGTTGTTAGCGAATCAGAAGAGTTTAAATGAACATAGTAGGAACATTTTTGTGAAACTATTTCGAATCCATCAATAGTTCCCGACAAGAATATTTTCAAAGTTTTCAAATAGTTTGTTAGGAAAACTGCCACACCGCTGGCCTCCAGTTTTATTTTAACGAATCAACATAATTTAAACGAATTTGGTAAAGGATCACCCAAGGAACATTTATATAAAATGTTTTCGAAGTCCAGCATGCGGTTTCAGACAAGAAGATTTTCAAATTTTGTAATATAACCATAAAAGAAAAAATGACGCCCATGTTTTTTTAACGAACCAAAATGATTTGATGGAGTCATTATGTATTCGCATTTGGGGATGTACATTATATACTCGTATAATTTGTTTCATGAAATTGGAATCTGAATAATAGAACATCTCCTTGACTTTATAAGAAAGAAAATTTCTTATAATAAAATATCAATGAAATATATAATTATGACATATGAAAATAGGAATTATAAGACCATTAATAATAACGAATGTCTACATATATTCTAATATAAATAAAGTATTTTCATTCATAAGAACAATCATGGAATCATAATCACACATTTTCCAAATAAACGCATTCAATTCAGTTACAACAATCCACACTAAAACAATGATAAAGTTATTAGCAGTGTCACGCTTCATTTAGATCATGTTTCAAAAGAAACGTATTCTGCGCCACATGTCTAGATAACACGCATGAAATTGCTGTTTACAGCTGATTTGTTTACCCATTACTTTACCCATCTTTTGAAAACAATATATTTGGCTCGACAAGCCTTCTATATATTTTTTAAACCTGAACTTCACCAATTCTGTGTTCCCATGGATAAGGTTTGCAGCGTTGTTTTTCTTTGGTAAATCAAATTGTTGTTGTTCTGTTATTTTGCTGGCTCTGGTGAGCTCATTTATATCGAGGTGACATAAGGGGCGAATTCCTAAATGTCTATAAAATTCTGTTGTTTGTTTTCATGAGTAACTGGCGATTTATGTGGTATATAGCTCGATCCGGTGTTTGACTGTTACATGATCTGTCATTGTGTATGAGAATAATATTTGCAGACAACCATGTTTTACCAACTTTGCTTTTCACATGTATTGATTGTCCTAGATATGCGTTTTTCTGTTTTCACTGGAATGATTTTGTTGATTATGTCGACCTTGCAACAATTGTGATTGTGGAAATCCGAGTTCTTGCAATGAAGAATTTCTAAACTCAAGAAATCCAATTACTCTTGGCTTCTTTTGCCTTGACGATGATGCGCTTGACTGTTTTAACCACGACTTCAGCCAAACTAGTTGATTGTGCTCTTGTTGGAGAACTAGTTTTGCAATTGCAGTGACCTTGACCTTTGACAGGTGATGCATGAGTCACGTATATGACACAAGTAGTAGTAGTAGTAGTAGTAGTAGTAGTAGTAGTAGTAGTAGTAGTAGTAGTAGTAGTAGTAATAGTGGTAGTAGTAGTGGTTGTGGTGGTAGCTGACATCATGCTATATTGGTATGCTATAATTTTGTTTCGGTTTTGTCCATACAACTGATAATAGTCAAATGACTTAATAACAACACCAGTGCGAAGTTTATATTTATTCTAACATTCTAATGAAAGCTAACCATCAGCATCAACACTGCTCTACGGCATACTGTAGTTAGTAAGTTTTCAGACATCCATTACACACACATTATAGTCACTGATTTTACATTTTGACGTTAATAAGCATCTTAAAATGTGTAGCTGGGATTTACATTTTATATCAGACCTGTATCTGCAGAGGTATGAATTGGCAAATACTTATCCTTATTACCTAGTAGCACACTCGAAGGTATAACTAAACGTTAATTATTGCTTACATTCCTGAAAAATACAGAATTGTTATTCTTTGGTCTGATTATTGGAATCAGTGGAGGTATGACCTGGCTATAGTTGATCAGTTTTCAACGAGGGTCGAATTTTCACGCGTGGATGGGTTATAATATAACGGGCAGGATCAGTTTTCAACGTTGACAAAAATTGATCAGTCATCCGTTGAAAAAGTACCCATGGGGTCAATTTTCAACGGGGTCAAAATTTAATGTTACACCGGCACCAGTGATATTTGCGCCCACAAGGTTCAGTCAGATGGCAACTTGATCGAAATTTGTAGCACATCCGGTGTTAATGAAGGTGGCGAACAGGTTAACAAAGCCTTCTTTAATGCGCTAGATGAACTTTTCACAAGTGACTTTATGACTGAACACAAAAAATATAACATGAGCAAAAGCTTGAAAAGACTTCGAGGATATAAAACATTCATTTAAATCCAAAATGGCGAACGATACTGTTTTACTTTTAGATGACAGGCTTCTTCAACTATTTGTCAAGAAAACCGGCGAAGACTTTAATACTATGTTAAAGCGGTCAAGGTTCAAAGAAACATTAAGGCTGAAGAATGATGATCGTCTGTATATGAAAAATGATTTTATTACGTCCTTATTTGTTCCAACAGTCAATACACTTATTACTCTCATAACAGAAGAAAAGAGTCCGGTTGACAAAGGTGGACATAAGATATATTGTATTCTTCTGTCCGGTGGTCTTTCTGAGTCTGAATACGTGTAGCACAGAATTTCAGAGTCATTTTGTGGACATGAGGGTAAGGCAGGGGGGCTTACCAGTAATACGAGCACCAAATGCTCGTAATGCTGTGGTCGAAGGCGCGTTGCAACTGGGGCTGCATCCAATGTGCATTGTCGGCCGGATTTCGCGTTACACGTATGGCTTCTACTCGATTGTTCCTTTCCAGGACGGAGAACATCCAGAAAATCTGATAGTCGATCACGAAGGTGTAGCACAGTGCACGGCGGTTTTCTACAAACATATTGAGAAAACTCAAATAGTCCAGCCAGGAGATGCATTTGTTCGACGATCATCAACAGTTTATTTGGCACGTAAACACGAAATCAGAGTCACACCATTATGGAGATCTTTTTAAATGAATCCAAAATACTATACGCAAAAGGAGGAGTGTGGATTGGTTGCACGAATCGAAATAATACCTCCCAAGGGTGATTGGCCCGATAAACTGAGTCATTTGCAACGTCTGGTTGTACTTGAAAACGAGTTTAAAGTAAAATGTGTAAATAAAACTACTGGCGAAACTAGTGAGACCCAGGTAAGCTATGTTTAAGTAAATGTTCATCGAAATGTGCCCGTGTGAAAAATCTACGTCTTATATTCAAAAGCTCTAAAAATAAGAGGTGTGGACAGTTATGACTCTATAATTACTTACTAAAAGTATTTTATGAAGGATGTTGAACAAGCGGGGCATATAATATAGACGGAATCAGCATTATATCCAGGTCAATGAATTGTGCATAATGCCATAGTAAGAATGCATACATTAATAGGACAAACCTATGAGCCGCTCAAACGTTTTTTTTTTCATATGACACTTGATTATGATCTTTTAAAATACATTTTTGATAATATCGTTGCTGCATATTTATGTTTATGCCAAGTACTTTTCTGTTCTTAATGCTTTGAGCCTAGACGAGAAATTAAGAAATTACCTGCTATGATTTTTGCAATTCTGAGGAAGCCTTGCTCGAAAGAATACAGGACTGCGACTGCACACAATGCAGACAAACGTATGTTTCCAAAAACCAAGTTATAACAGATTTGCCTGCTATGTTCTTGAAAGGTAGGAAATGGGCCACTGAACAAATATAACCCACTACCGTTGTGTATTAATTTACATACAGGTATTCTATTTTATGTGCTGTCTGAGGTTAACTTTACTGATCCCATGAACAATGTTTAGAATAAATGCGTATTATAAGCTGTCTCGTCAATAAATATTATAAATCCTGTTATTTGTGTATCAAAAATAATGTGTGATATTTAAGTTTTATATTTATTTGTTTTCAGTAAGCAAATAAAACGTGTAGTTAAATGTATTTATTTGAGTTACCGTGAATAAGTGTACTGCAATTTTGGTATTAAAAAAAAGCTTTCCTTTGTGTAAATCCCAAACATATAAACCATAATAATTGTTTTGCTTCAAAGATAAATCGAAGATACAATGTGTGCACATATGTAATATAACAAGTCCCATGGACATCACACGTGTATATTATATCAACAAACTCGTTGTGAAATGTCCACGAGTCTTCATTTAGTACCTTCAACATTTTGTGCTATATTTTGACAAAATAAATCCCCCGGTTTGGCAGGCATGCAGGCTGCCATTTTGCGCATGAATACATGGGACAAAAGTTGTGAAGCTGGGAACCACTAGACAAAGTAATGCAAAAAAACTGGCTTTTTCTTATTGCTTACATATGTAGCGTTAAAATGATACCAAAACCTATCATTTAAACTGTATTTTACAAATTCAATGCATCCTGCACTCGACCATATGTGCATAATATCAAACTGTAACCCTGAGGATGTGACTTCCGTTTTGGGGTTATAAGACCAACAATCTGAAAACCGTTTAGTGTTCAGCAAACATGCTTATTTCTTTTTTTAAGGATATTTAATCTTTGTCGATGCTTCTAACAACGCTTGAAAAAAACGCCAAAATACGGTCTGCAAATTTGCCTGTCGGCAACTACTGCATTTCTTTCTACTACCATATGTTCGGAAAAAAAGGACGGTTGGTTTGGAGGTAACGCTCACATCGGCACTCTTGGTTTGAAACTTGACGTGGGTGAGGGCAAACAAGAAATTTGGAAGAGAATAGGCAACCAAGGTGACAGTTGGCAACACACTGCCTGTAGCATTCGAAATAAGAAGTGTTTGAAGGAAACGCTGTTTGTAAGTTGCCATGTTGGTGCACTGTTGGTAACCACCCTCTTGGTTTCTTTGAAAAGTTTAACGACACTTTACGCACATGCATTAAGCCCGGTTTTCCCACGGCATTAGTCATGAAATATACAAAATTCGTATTTGAGACTCCAGCTGCACCTTAAGAAAAAAAAAACTCACAACAACTTCCGGTCATTAATTGCATGAAAGACGCCAATTGTTATGAACATTTTAAAATATATTTTTTACGTGCTGTGCCTAAAAGTATTTATTCAATAAAATGAAGTTTGCTATCAAAGTTTTACTTGGAACAAAGTACTAGTAATCCTTCTGCTGTACCAGAATACTTAAGTGAATTGTTGTTGTTATGTTTGCAGTTTGAATTCGAAGCTGCTGTTGGGAAGGGTTACCTTAGCGACATGGCGATTGATGACGTCAGTATACAGCCAGGCACGTGCAGAGTGGAGAACTGCAGCTAACAAAAGAGAAAAAGCAGCTGTATGAGAAATGATGGTTGCTTTGGTCCTGGATGAAATTTATGCAAGAAACACTCGTACCCACAGATTGTTTTACATATTAATGTGCATTACTCTATTTCACTAAATTCAAAATAGTTGCTTTAAATTTAATGTATGTTTCTTTGATTTTATGTAGTGAGTTGTTTTGTTATTTAATTGTTGTTGTTCTCTTACAATAACACAAACACTATTATAATACACTAACTGAGACACTTCGACTTATTTATATTTAATGCATTGCACACATGATTTAGACCTGAATGAGCTATGTAACTTGATTGTTGTTATTGTTCATTGTTGTGGTTCTTCTTGGTTTTGTATGTGGTTTTACACAAGGCAAGCAATGCAGAGACAAATTTACTGTCTTTAACAATGTTTTATCGTTTCTAAAATATATTATACTCAATAACCTTTTCTTTTTACTCCTGTGCGTTTATATTAGATAGTTTGTATCATTATTGATTTTTATTTTCTTTATTTGTTGTTCTTGAATTTTGTAGTGTTTTCATCTAGTTATATACCTATGTACAATTTTCTTATCTGTACATAACAACGTTGGTAAATGGGTTTCAATGCTTAACAAGATTATTACTAAAGAAATATCGAGGCAAAAATACATTTTAGTCAAAACATATTTGACTTTAGTAAACAAGTTTGGATTTAACAGGAATTGTTTGAAGCTGATATGACAACAACTTGGATAAACGTGGGAAAACCATTTGAATATTAAACTATGTATTACTCGTAATTTACATGTCCTTTTACATAATTATCTCTTAGTTATTGTTTTAGTTTAGTTTTTTCGTCATATTTTCCGTTAGTTTGTATCGCTATAGCCTTGTTTTCCTAATTTATTATTGCTTTAAGACAAAGAAATAGATACACACATTGCAAAATCCGCTTCAGTAATGTAAAATCTTAGCAACAAAGTGTGGGACAAAACAACATCACCTTGAACACCAAACTCAAGATATACCAGGCATGCGTTATCAGCATGTTGCTGTACAGCAGCGAAACGGGGACGACATACGCCAGACAGATGACCCGCTTGCAAAATTTCCATCTTCGCTGTCTACGACGAATCCTTGATATAACCTGGGAAGACAAGGTCACCAATACATCTGTCCTGGAACAGGCCAACTCCAACAGCATGCAACTCTTGCTCTGTCGACGTCGACTCCGCCGGATGGGCCGCATGAAGGATCACCGTATCCCTAAGGATATCATGTATGGTGAACTGGCTGCAGGGCACCGTCCTTAGATGCACAGGCATTGCGCTATAAGGACGTTTTCAAGCATGATTTGAAAACCATTGACATCAACCCAGACATCTGGGAGCAAACAGAAGACAATGGAAAACCACAGTACAAGACGGAATCCGAAGGGGGCAAACTGAAGAGACTCCAACAGTTGAAGGACAATCGAAGTTGCAGGGATGATGACTCCAACCCGCCATCCAGCTTTGTCTGCTTAAATTGTAAATTGCAGAGGCTGTCGTGCACAAATAAAACTGCTGAACTACTCCAGACGTTGCTCGCAACTAGACTGAAAAGACTTTAAAGGCGCAGCCATTGTCTTTCGAGACAGAAGGAGCCTACCACTACTGCTACTACAACTACTACTACTATTGTGTGTGGTATTAAATGCGTTTCCTTTCATGTTAACGTGTGTCTACTCTAATTTGTAATGGTATTGCACACAACATAGTTACTTTTATTTGTAATAAAGCAAACCAAATCAGATGTTTCGATTAAAAAATTGATAAAAATGCATGTACCCTCAATTTAGTTGATGTTAACAAACAAACGGACAGACAAAACAATGCCAGACAAAAAATAAACTCCTTTGAGGTGGTGATTGTGAATATTGTTTATTTAACGTCACACATTATTCAATTTGGAAATATTGCGGTGGTCTTAACTTAACACCAAATATTACACGAGGAAAATTCATGTAATACAATGTCGTGGAAAATTGAATGTGTGGATAAATAAATACATATTTATGCACCTTATCATATGGCTTAAATGAAATGATTATCTAACTTCAATGTCTATTATGATGGCACTTTTTTCATGCTATGTTCTGATGTGTGGAAACATGAATTCCAATTTTCCTTTTGTAGCTTCACCACTAGTGAAAATATGTGACGTATGTCGATTTATAAAATAAAAATATAATCTAATTGAGAGACATTTTGGTAACGAGAGAAAGAAACAATATGCAATCTGTCTGAAACCGAATAAGGACCTTAATTAGACTGTGAGTATTCCTGTGGTTAGTGGTTGTACACAACGACACGAACACTATCTAGACATGGCTTAATTACGTCTCATGTAGCATCGGTTACCGACATTATCGATTTAAAATCAATAGGTGAAACAGTAATGCTACGGCATTCGTTGTTAAATTGTTTATTGCATGTTGTTTATGTCATAAAATTGTTCATGTAATTATAAATAAAAATAATAGTTAGTGTCTCTATTGCACCAAAGAGGTAAACATCTTTTATCCCATCTTCACGGTGTCATTGACGAAATAACACCCCGTGTGATAAACTTAGCTGTATTCCTCACTGTGGAAATATACTTGTCGCGTGCACGTACTACGTTTTCATGATACAGTCGCATTGTTTACTTTTGCCGATCGCATTATGTAGTAAGCCATTTGAAGATAATCTACATACATTGTATTTATAATACGCAAACATGTTTCCGAAACAATCAGATTAAATTTGCAGTCAACATGTGCGTCGATTCTTAGTTTTTGAAAACGAGCAGAAAGGTCACGGTTATTTATTGTGTATTACTTTATTTATAGAGCATAAATTGTAAGGATCATTACGCAGCTGTGTCTTGATTCACGTTAAAAGTTTCTTTCATTGTAAAAACTACTATTCTATTATTTGTTGTACTAAATACACAAAAATAGACAATGCAATTTCTTAACAGCCATATTTTGTTTATTGTATTTCTATAATCTTGGGATTACTTCTTTATTACAATTCGTAAATTTTGTATTCGATACTAGTAAGAGCAGTTGTACCACCAGTTTATGAATTCCACAGTTTATGATACATTTGTTTTTAGAATATTTTGAAGAACAAATTATGAGATAAATAGAATACAAGGATTAGTATTGAATATATAGAAGGCTCGCGCTTCCGGTGTTATAAGCCTCGCAAGATAATCTTCTCTATATTCAACACTAACCAAGTATTCTCTATGGCCAAGACCATATCTGTCTCACGTCCCGACACCGTGTCTCAATCAAAAACTTACATTTAATGATACTATTTAATATATAAAATTGTGGACTCGTGTCGTATATCTCTTAACAGGAAGTCTGTCATGGCTGTTTGTTTTCTTACACATTCCATGATATTTATAATGGTATAAGAGCCCACTTACCGATTTCATATCGGCTACGTTTTTACAGACTATACGAGAACATTTAAAAATAAATTCATGAATACACACTAAATCAATATTCACATAACAGCCATTAATCTCGCTACTAAGCAGAGGTACTAAGCACTGTTACTGTCGTTCATGTCTACACAAAGTCAATGGTGACTTCATAATGAGCTATTTATGCCTCGCTTTAAAACGTCAATAATGAATGTTCGTTCTGATTCGTTTTACATAGTTAAACATAAAACGTGACCCAAGGACCACACGGATCAGACCACGGATCCAGTCCGGGATTTCCCGCCACAGTGTGGGACGTTGGTGTGACTCTCCTTTAAGGCACTTAACAAATTTCTAACTGTATTCGACATCATCATATCATTTATTGTACCCCAGGGTGTCGTTTCGACAAATACTGTCACAACCATTAGCATGTGCTGTTTTGTGTAAACTAGGCCCAGTAAGCTCCCAAATATAGAGCACTTCTTAAATTATTCTTTTCCTGAAATTGTTATAATTCCACGTTTTTTAACTTCTTACTTGCTGAAGACTTGTTTGGAAAGAAGAGTATACTATTGTCATATGGAAAACTGATCTGAATTTTCAAACTTCATCTGGAACGTACATTTACATTAATAAATTACTTAGGATCTTTATGAGTAGACCTACGGTTTTGTTTCTTGAAAACAAACCGCAAGTATTGTGTTACACGAATAACCACTATTAAACAGTGTATAAAAGAGTTGGCCTATATATAGTAAGAAAACAAAACATCAAAAAAAACAACAAAAAAACACGAAACCAATTACCAAAAGAAACATTATTATAAAAAAAACACGCTTAACGAAACTAAAAAACACAGTAATAGGAAATCATAAGACTTCAAATAACCAAAGATGTTGAACATGCTACAATTAACGGTACCAACAAACACAAATGTAATAGGAAACATTAGCATGTGTCAAAATGCCAAATATGTTAACGTTTGATTCATTATTAAAAGGAACAAATTTTGTACCCACATTCTATGTTACTGTAAAATGTCTTTGACCCAATGTTAATTACGTATGCAATATAATGAATAGTTTTAACAAATGTAACCCCCAAAATTTTATAATCTGTTCATTGACCCATGTCCAACATTCCCAGAAGATTTTATGCAAATGATAACTTTTCTAGTTGCTAACTAACAAACCAACCAAATACCAACACGCAAACAAATGCCGCCAGAAACTCCTTGGTGGAGACAAAACACAAATAAAGTTTAACATCAATAACATTGACATTATTGAACTAATTAAATAAATAATAAAAATCACATATCAGTTCGTGTAAAACGCTATATGCTTCAAGCATATACTATGTTGATTTTTGCCCATATGTCATTAAAGACCAAAACAGACATTGCAGCTTTAGACCTAATGGCATGTTTTATTCTCTTTACTCTCTGTTTACTGCAGCTCCTATCTTGATCAAAGCCTGTTAATTAAGTTAATTCTATACGCAATTGAAACCAGAGGTTTGAAAATATATACAAGCATATCATTTAATAACATACAAATCATGTTGTTGTACAACATTAAGGGGACTTGTTGTCGTATTTGTTGAAACAAAATCTAGCATTTGAACTTAAGAACTTAAACGTTATATCAAGAGAAACATTAAAATGGAAGACAAAGGTGTCGCCTCCGGGGCTCGAACCTATAACATCCGGATCAAAACTTAGTATGTCACACTTACCACGTATCTATCTTTTTTTACATTGCCGTATAATTTTTTAACTTTTTGAAAATGATAAACACGCTTTCAAACATTCAACGAAAAGAACATGAACATTCCTATTATTCGACCGTTCGTGTGACAAACGCTAAAAGATGTTGTAAGTTTATCCATTTTAGCTAATTAGCATTCCTTAATGTCACATGACTTCGACTATATCTTCTCCCTCTTCTTTGTATATAATATTCTTTTCTTTGCGGATTCTGTAACAAAACTTTTAGAAATGTCAATTTGCCAATCTGTGAAAAGGTTCCTTTAAAAATCGTCTCTTTTTATCCACATGACATGTTAATTCTGTATGCTGCAGTTAATGACTCGACATGTGCCCGGCTGTATACTGATGTCATCAATGGCCATGTCACTACGGTAACTTTTCCCAACAGCAGCCTCGAATTCAAACTGAAAACATAAATATTCTTCTAATGCTCATCGATTTTTAAGCACAAAAGAAAACATACAATCGATAAAAAGAAAATGTAAACGGATATTAGCGAATGAAACCATTTTCCTTGTATGGTTGATAACTAATGACTTACATAGAGCTCTCCAACAAAGTTTGTTGTTTTTTGTATGCTACATGACACTTGTTGCCAACTGTTTCCTTGGTTCCCTAACCTTTGCCAAATAAGTTTTTTCGAACCATGCGCGACGAGTTTCAGTCTCAGTTCCCCAGTGTGGTCATCCCAAAAATACTTCTTTCCGTACATGTGGTAGTAGAATGTTATACAATAACTTCCGATAGGAAAGTTCGCAGACCTTATTGTGCCTGTTTTCCCGGCGTTGTTGGAGGCATCGACAAATATGTAATAGCCTTAAAATGAATTAAGTTATATAAGACTTTGTTTATCAAATTATCATACCGATACATAAAAACATTTACAATCTGTCTATATATATATGTAATCGTGACCATAGGGCGAATAAATTGTCGAACAAAGCAGACTTAAGGCGACCGCGACCATTAAGGTGCCGGTGACTTAATTATCGTAATTAATTACTAATGACCTATTTATGCAATCATATTGGATTTTTGTATGGACATACTGTATTACCTACACAAATATTTGAAACGGTATTAAGTTCGATGTAAAGATAAATATATTTTTCTCTATTTTTGGAAAATATATTATCTATATGGTCGTCAAATCCATGCTTCGGGCGAAAAAACAAATATATCGTTTTTATTCTCTTAAACTAATAATATATCAAATGGGTTTAACCCGGTAAAGAATGCTTTTGTAACACTGCTTTTGCTAGTACTGTCTTCCCGGACATTCCCAGTACCTTTCGATTAAACAAATCCATTTATAAATGTTGAGGTGTCTTCAATTTTGCGTTGTGTAATTTTAACCGGTAAACGTTTCGCAGTGAATGCGCGTTGTTAGCAATTCAAAAAGACTTAAGAAGCACAGCTCCTGATTGCTGATTTTGTTGAGCGATGTTTTAAGTGTGCGTTTTATACTATTGTATTTAACAAAATTATTAAATGTAAACAATACAATGACCCCAGCAAGCAAAATATATGGGACCCATATGGGTCCCACATGGGTATTGCAACCGGGAACCATGTGGGACCCATATGGGCAGCCCCTATGGGCTGAATATGGGTCCTATATGGTTCCCATATGGGCTGCCAATATGGGCAGCCCATATGGGACCCATATTGGCTGCATATGGGTCCTATATGGGTTCAATATGGGCTGCACACGGGCAGTATTTGGGTCTATATATGATCCTTTTTCCATCCTATATGGTTGGTATACTGCAATATTCTGTAAGTCATACCTGTCAGAGGTAAACAAAACACGAACGTTATCGATAAGATACAGTTTTAATCAATCAAAAACATTTACAGCTGATCTTGTGATCTTCGCCACATAGAAAAAAATCTGTCGCCTCGTTTGTTTCACGATTTGGTGACTTTTTGATCGACAGAAAAACCCTTAGTATGTGACATTTTGTGAAATAACTTGGCTGCTTTATCAATTGCAATAACAATAAAGTATGTTAATTGTGTGGCAATGTAATGTTTGTATGTCTTTTTAGTCTCAAATATATAGTAGAAAGTGTTTCTCTATATGTGTGAGATTTTATTTACTGCTTATAAAAACTGCTGGGATTATTTATGAAAATTCCTCTATCTTAATTAGTTTTTGTTCAATTTTGGTCTATTTTAAAAAAAAGCCTATATTCTGAGCGTAATTCAAAGGTAAATATTGGGGGAAAATATACACTCTTTAAGCAGGAGAATGGGGCCAAAGTTCGGCCCCAAATAGGCCCTAAAATGACTGGCTTTGCACGCTCATCAATATAATTTTACCTTTGAACTTTTAGTGTGAACTTGACCATGAACCATGGGATCTGGTTCTCGAAACTCAGCGTTACACCATGCTTAACACTTCCGTCAATTTATTTGAAACGCCTTCCTTGCTGGACAAAATTATCATCCGGACAGGGTCTATCAGACTTTACGCTGACAATAGACCCTGCTCCCCCCACCCCTAGCAGGCATATTCGGGACAGTGTTGTTATGAAAATACCATATCTAAGCTGTCATTTGGTGGTTGGCTGCACGGTGGCTGTTGGTTATTTTTGATGCTACGTCATGTTAAAATATGTTACCATTTTTTAAAAGATAGCAAATGGTAGAAGAACGCATAGCTAGGTTTATCTTGTACAATAAATTAATTTATAGGCCGTGTTTTTATTCAAACAGCACAATACAAGTGATTTGTGAGATTCAAGTACACTATCAGTTATTTGTGCATTTTAGGTATGATATTTTATCATTTTTAGCTCGACTGTTCGAATAATAAGTGAGCTTTCCTAATAGCGACGGTGTACATGTCTAAATTTTGTTTATATTTAAAAGTTTTTTAACTGCAAAACTACATAAGTTATTCACTGGAAACTTGGAATATATTGTGTCATCAACTCCAGCATCAGAAGCAACGTTTCCTATAACCCAGTTCACATAGTTTTTCTGATTAAAGTTTATATTCAAAACTCTTATATCTGCAAAACTACACAAGTTATCAACTACAAAAGGTTTTCACTTGAAACATTAATTTGATGAAATAATTACCATAACTCAGTTTTGTATTTCAACAAATTTATACCCCTTCCACTCCCAAAATACGTACCAACTGAAATACTTTGAAAAGTATAGAGCGTTGTCCTCTGACAGCTCTTGTTTTACATAAAATGCATTTAACTTTGGTGATTGTATATGACGTTACCAAAAAATAAATGCCGAGAAATGTATGTTAAAAGAAACCTTAATTTATTTTTTTAAATTTAAGATGATACTGTAAAAGTGTGTATATAATGTGTATACTATGTGCAGAAAAGATAAAATCATTACAAAAGAAACATGCACTAATTCCATGTTTTATTTATAGTGATTATATAATACCTACAAAATAACGGCCGGATAATTGAGAGATTAGCCATTCACTTAGCTACCGAACACTTCAAGCAACGCACCCTAGCATCTAGGATTTAAGTACGACCTTGATCTTGGACCTAGGGACCTGATTCTTGCGGGCGCCACACCATCTCATCCTGCTTAACACTTCTGGCAAGTAATTTGAAAATATGTCCATGTCAGACAAAATTATCCTCCAGACAGAGTATTAATTCTTTTTTTTTACCTTTGACCTTAAACTGTGACCTTGACCGTGGACCTAGCTTAAAGCGCGACACACTGTCTTATATCACTTCTACCAAGTTATTTGAAAATGCTGACTCTTAACATGAATTTTAACATGAATACATATATTTGACCTTTAAGTGTGACCTTGACCTTGGATCATGGTATCTGGTTCTTGCATGTGACATACCACCTCAGAATGCTTATCACTTCTGAAAAGTAATTCGAAGGGTTAGGGTTAACCCTCCTACACTGCTGGACAAAATTATACACCGGACAAGGTCTATGGCTTATATTCGTATATTTGACCTTTGACATTTAAGTGTGACCTTGACCTTTGACCTAGAGATCTAGAGTTCTTGCACATGATTCCTTGGATGAACATTGCTGGATATAGAGAGCGGAAACAACTAAAAAGACCAATTTCAGATAATTCAAGGGCAATAACTCCACAAAACCTGGAGCGATTTGGCTGGTTATTAGACCAATACCGCGCAATCTTTAATTGGGGGCATAAACATCAATTTTGGTGAAGATAAGATGAACATTGCTAAAACGGTCAGTTTTAGTTATATAAAGGGCCATTACTCTGCGGTTCCTGTGGCAATTTAGATGATCATAAAACTTGTCTAAGATATTATAATCTCAGACATTTTATTCAAGTTTGGTTAAGATCAGATCGGAAACAGCTAAAAAAAAGTTAATTCTAGATAAACAAAGGGCCATAACTCTACAGTTACTTGAACGATTTGGTTGATTATCCAACTTCACCGTGGTCACAAAGATTTCCACTAAGTTTGATGAAGATCAGATGACAATTGTTGGACTTGAGAGTGAAAGAGTGGAAACGGCTTAAAGGGCCAAAATCAAATAATTCAAGGACCATAACTCGAGTGCGATTTAGCTGATTATTGCGCTTTGCAAAGAACTTGACTGAGATATTTTATAACAAACATTTTCATAAAGTTTGGCTCATTATCAAACTTGACCTAGATATTATGCCCACAAACATGTTCATAAAGTTTGGTGAAGATAAGATGAAAATTGTTGGACTAATTGAGCGGAAACGAATATTAATACCAACCAACCAACATTAGCAAACCAATCTACCCTGCCATCTTTGATGTGGGGCATAGTTAATAGCTTGATTATTAACAAGAGCTGTCACAGGACAGCGCACTCGATATGTTTGTACTGTTGCACGCAAACCTTAACCTGAACGTTTTACGTACAAAATGAGGCAAATTTTTGCTAAATTGCAGGTCAGAGTTAACGACCTTGGTCAATGACCTTACATAATGACCCTGAAGACATGTGTGAAGTTTCAGTTGAATATCTGTAGTAGATAAAGAAATATGGAGTTGTTGCACGCAAACTTTAACCTGAATTTCTAACTACGAAAAGGGGCATAATTCTACTAAATTTCAGGTCGCATATATATATTTTTACACCTACCCTTTAAAAGTAAGTCCGATCAGTTTAAGAACCTATCGTGTACTGACATAATTATAGACATTGACATTGAAAGTGTAATTGTGCAGTTTAGCTTGCAAAAATGACAGAAAATAAGACTGTGTTTGTTTCAGCTCTACTTGAGAGTAAAATGTTCGAAATAAAGAAATCTTTTGTCAGTTATCCTAATATGCAGATCTTCATTACTTCATAAGTACAATGTATCTAGTAATGCTCATAATACACCATATTCACCTTTTTTTCAAAATCCTATAGTAGGGTGGGGTCTGGGGGGTCTGCATAACTGAACAATATTGCGAATCCACATGAATATATAGATAGCTACGACCCTGAAATTGCGTCAACTGTGCGCTCCCCCGAAACTTTTCAAGGGGCATTTAACAATGCAAATTTGGCCACTGTGCAACCGTACAAACGGATAAACTTAAGTTTTACATGGCTAGTGCACTCCCAGCTGAGCTAAATGTCTTTAATTCAATTCATGAGGTGACTTACACACTCGTGACTTGTGGGTTCTTTGAGGAAATTACTTGTTCCCCCCACCCCCAAAATAAAAACCCTGCTGTGCAGACAATGAAGGACTTAAACATAGGGCATTTGGTTTTGCAAAACCAATGTGCTTTTCCTCTATCATAACCATGTTTTTTTAACTATTAGTATATCAAAGCAATTCACAAATTTTATTTCATCAATGAAAATTACAACACTTTCTCATCTAACACAATGGTTAATGTGTTGTGTCACCTTGGCACCCATTTATTCGGCAGTCATACCGGGAAGATATCATGTGTCTGTAAGATTAATCATGACAGGATTACAATCTTAAAATGTAATAGAGAAGCCTAAATTATTCATTTCCAACATTTGTGTCATTTTGTACCACCATGGTTTGATTAAACTAGCCAAATCCTGCTTCAACATGATAAACATGACATTTTATACTTAAAGGGACTATGTCAACACAAAGTGATCCCTTTCAGCAATTTAAATGTTTTTATGTTACAGAAATCAGCAATATAAAGGCGTATACAATATATAACGTTTGAATAATTTACTACATTATAAGAATTTTGAATTTAAAAAAAAACATAAAGAAAAACAACCTGAGTGGGTATCGAATTACACCCAAGGAACATTTCTGTGAAATTATTTGGAAACCCAACCAGTGGTTTCTGTCAAGAAAATTTGCAAAGTTTTGAATATAGTCATATAAATAAAAATAGTCCCTGGCTTCCATGTTTATCAACGGAGCGGAACCCTTTGGGCAGCTTTCATAGATGACTTCCTAAGGAACATTTCTGTGAAGTGTCATCAAAATTGGCCCACTGGTCTCAGAAGAGATGTCATTTTAAGGAAAAGTTTACTCTCGAACAGACGCACGCACGACACAAGAACCGCCATGGCATAAGCTCGTGTGGAGTTTACCATGTCTATTTATATTACATAAGTAAGTACTTCTTTTAATAAAATTATATTAAATGTTGAAAGAAAGTTGTGTCCAGATTGCATATTAAGAGAGAACTAAAACTAACATATTTGTTTACTGCACAGTAAAAAAACCATACCACATGTACTGTATATGCCCATGGGCGCATATGCGGTTCTAATTGTCCCAATTCAAAACTGAATGTTCCCGTTGCTGTAGGATAAACAACCAAATAAATACTTTTAACAAACAACAATGGTGAATTAAATAAACAAAAAAAAACATTTGCCCAAACACTGACCAATAGATATTTTACCTGCTTTTAAAATAACACCTTTAAGATACATCAACCCAGTTTCAGAAACGAACCTGATATTATGAAACTAATGGTTGAAGAAAAATCAGACTGTTTAAGAATAGATAATATCAAAATGCGATTAAAAATGCAAAGCACTTAAACCGGATAGTTTTCTTTCATGCCCCATTGAAAACACCGATCTCAATTTTCGCAATAAAATGTGAAATGTTTGACTTTATGGACGAAATAGGTATCATTTTACCCACCTTTGACATATATGCAGTCGGAAAATGTGGTCCATCATATCTATTTACATTGTTACTGAATACATGAATAAAGAAAGAAAAATAACGTAGAAAATTTGAAAAAGCTAGTCAGTTGATACATTTGAGGTATATATTTGAAAACAATTCTTCGGGATTTGTCATGGAGTTATTTCAATTTAATACTGCTTGTGTAGCATCAAATGTCACAAAAAACTCCAGACATTAACATAATTATTATACTTACAAGTATTACAATATATCTAAAGTAATATAGTACCAAAAGATGTAATCGGAGCAGGATGTGCTTCAAAAAATGATTGTGCTTCAAAAAAGGATTGTTCAGACAAACAGCAGACACCTACACCTGTTGGGGTGTAACAATATCACTGACTCGCATTTTCTACAAGCTGTAAGCGCTACACTTCGACATAATGCTGGAAATATGACACGATCAACAATACAGAATCAAACTTGAGGTAAAAACTACAGAAAACAATGCTGGAAATGACAGAAATCGTACACACAATACCGTTAGCTATACAGACACTATTATGCCATCCATAATACGGAAAATGAATCATTATTACTTTCAATTAAACGTTATTTGTTCACAGACGATGCGTGTCCTGCAACCCAACATAATACTTCTAAAAAGACAATCAGAGCACCCGAAAGGAATGTCTATTCGGCGAACACATGTAGAACGCTCACGGTCGCGTGGTTAAAATATTCCAAATGAACAGTTCGGTTGCAATTGTTATATGGTAATGGAGAACAAGCCAACACGAGTCAATTATTTAAAGATAATAAAATTTGGTATTTTAATATTCGAGGTCCCCTAAGTCTATAGATATATCAAATATACATTTTATATTTTTAGAACTCTATAAATACACTTCATCAAATACACGCGTGAAA
This sequence comes from Congeria kusceri, assembly GCA_027627225.1. Lineage (NCBI taxonomy): Eukaryota > Metazoa > Mollusca > Bivalvia > Myida > Dreissenidae > Congeria > Congeria kusceri. The sequence continues at coordinate 47,428,948 of CM051036.1, read as the reverse complement.
AAGAAGTAAATATAATTAGATTGTTGAGAAAAATATGTACATATTAAAATTATATTATCTAGTTTTTCCACACATATTTTCATAACGGTTTATTCATTTAATGCAAACTCATATTTATGTATCGCAGTCTAATTAAGAAAGCAAACCGGAAGAACGTGTTTTTCCGCATCAAGTCCCTTTCTCCCAAGTATCGAAACGAAGTCGAATAGAATTAAGGCTTAAAGGATCAATTCAAATTTTCACCAATGAAGAGTCAATATTAGAAAAAAAGATTTATTTTCCTGCTAATGTACAAGTTTAAATTGTGTTAAAAGTGCATTTTTATTTGAGACGTAGTTATTTTAAAGAAGTTAGAAAATTTCGCCATAGTACTGGTTTTTAATACACTTCGCCCTATGGTCACGATTATATATATATATAAATATATATATATATATTATAAGATGAATCATGCTTGATTTCAGTAAACAAAGTCGATTGTCGTGATGCGTCAACGACAGATACAAACTGTATAACTTTTTGCAAATGTGCTGAATTTGTTTAGGCTTAATTACGGAATACTGTGGATAAAAAAAAAAATCTTGCATAATGATTAGCGTATCAAATTTCGCATAAAAACAGTACACTCAAAATTCACCATAACATAATTACTAACTGAATGCATATTAGGGGTGTCTCTATAAGAAAAAAAAGATACAATTATGTACTATAGATAATGCACATAACGAATTCCATACTCTTATTGTTTCCGAATCTGTCAGCGTCAGGACCAGTTTTCCTTGCGATATCAGTTGGTCCATAATGGCGAATCCAATTCATCCAATTCCCGTTTGACCGTGACCAGTCACAGAAGTTTGCATCAAAGGTACAAGTTGATGATGTTGCTGTCTTAACCTCTGCAAAATAATGAAAATATAACACGATTCATTTGCTGTATTCCTTAACGTTGCTAAGTGTTAATAACAAATATTAAATCGACTACTTTATATAAAATATTAAATAATCAAACAGTAAAAAGCTGACCTACCTAAATTTGCAAGCAAATTACTTGGTCTGTTTATCGGAATCTGCATACACTTGCTGTCGTCGAAGCTCCAACTTGCTATGGATTTTTTTCTTGAAGAGCAGTGTGTTCCGACTGATATGTTGAAATAAGACAGATGATACTCCACATATTTTATTACTTTTTTTACTACATCCTCATCAACAGCCTTACCAACGCATTTTAATACTGCAACAACAACATCACCTCCTTTACTGGAAATGTTGTTTAACGTACATCGTACTGTTTTTAGCACATCTACCATTGTTATCTTATGGTTTAACATTAAATAACGTATGAAGGATTGTTTGCATTTCGTGTCCTGTGCATAGTTGCTACACACAATGTAAGTTGAATCTCGTAGCATTTCATCGTTTGGATAGTATACCATGGTATTGTGATGAAACGGACTGTCATTGTCATCGCCTCCTGGGGGCAAAACTGTAACAATGTCCAGTGCATGTACTATACGCCAACTGTTTTTTACTATGGAGTTGAAATTGTACGCAAACTCCTTATCTCCGACTCTGGGTTCGCCATATGTGTACAATGTCAACCTCTCGGCTGTCGTCACACGGTCTTTGATCAAGGAAACAGCGGTCAGAGCTGCTAATGCCCCTCCCAGGGAATGTCCTGTAACAACCACGTCGTATTCCTTGCTCGGAGTTGCTAACAGCTCTTTTACGCTGCTTGTAACGCATGAATACATTTTCTCAAATGCGTTTTTGAAATATGCATTAACGGTCCCTCCGACTTTCTTGAAGGTCGGTGCATTATTACTAACAAAATGTGTTATTTGTTCAAATAACTGTACATTCGAAGACGTTCCGCGAAACACGACCGCGATTTTCTGTTCAGAAACTGCGACCATAGCAAAACAATCGTCATAGTCTAAGGCAAAATCGCACTTGACACCGATGGAGTCCCATATTTGATAACCGCTTTTCTTTCTTAGGTCGTTCATCTGTTTTGAGATACTAATACACTCAGATGGGTTGCCACCATATGCAAGAGAAGACAAAAGCAGATTTTCGTAAGCATCGTCTGGGTTGAATGGTTTTGCTTGTTCTACGGGGCACATCAGTGACTTAGAATAACACGAGGTTATGTTATCCGCTGGTCCACACTTCTTTTCTAATAAACACCATGCACAGCGACTTGGTCGAAGTATATTGCTTGCTGGGACACAATCTTGGCACGTTAAACGACTTTCACAATCACCTTGACAGCAAACCAATTCAAGGAAACACAACACACATATTAACTCCAAAAGTTTTGATGAATTCATCCTCTTGCATCGGTTTGTTAAATGTTCCGAAGATCTTTGGCAAATTTATTACATTATTTGTTTGTTATCTGGTAATTTTCTGCTAAACTGGTTATAGAAATGCGAATTATTATCTTTGCAGTTACTTATTCGTCCATATTTTGTTGAATATAAAATATCAGGTACACGTAGAAGTGTTATGAAACATAACTACGTATAAGCCGTTAAAAAAATTAATGCTTCTGATAACGTCGTATTGAAAAACTAAATATAAGTGGTCGCTGAAGATTTATATACAACCCCGAGGTACTTCCTAGTTGAAATGGGATGATTGCTTTAAACCCATTGAAATATTTCGGCAAAATGTCGATAGCTTAAAGGCAAACATGTATGTGGCTATATAAATGAACAATTGATACTTATATGAATAGGGTCTGGCTTTGGTCCACCGAAACCAGAAATGTATAAACCAAATTTATTGACTTCCTGTTAGCAAGATTGGCCAGTCATCTATGACGCTTGTGCAAATGCGGAATAAACTGCGACCAAAACCATGACATGTGTTAGTACGGTTGTAGAGTAGTGAAACAACACACATCCTATATGTAAATGGTCATTGTGAGACTGACAGGCTAGAATACACTTATTAAAAGCGCCAACCATAATTAATAATTATTCAAGGCTCTGTATATAGAGAGGATGATATTTGTTAATTTTAATTTTGTGTATATGTTAAGTGGTCATGGGACACATCTGTTCACAAATTGTGAAGCCATAAGAGAAAAAATACTAATTTCTGTTTTCAAACATTCAAGACACAGCATTAACGAAAATGTCACATTAATTGACAAGGAAGTTGTGCAATCAGATAACCATTCCATTTAACAATATGCAGAGACGTACATATGTATTTAATGTACATGTACACATATTACAAGGACCCATACAGAAATGGCGTTACATTATAACTGACACATTTATGTAGCCCCGCTGGATTTCATGATGTTTTTAACAGTTGTGTGTAACCTTCTCTTTTGGTTTGTTTCACTTTCCTTGTGTCACGTGTGTTGGTCAGCTGATCAGTTGCTGAAAAGTTTGAATTGGGGAAAGACGTTGGTTCTTTGGTCGTCGTCTTCCAAGACATTGTATTTTCTTTTACTTCGTTGACATTAGTCCTGATGGTTAGTATTATGTGGATTGGTGTTTGTAGTGAAAAAAAAGTTTCGATATTAAATTTCAAAATAAAATTTCGGTAAATTTTTGCACATTTAAAATTCGGTATTTCTGGGTTAAGCCCAGTTAACACTATCGTAATTTTGGGTACGATTGCCCACAATTTACAAAATCTTGGTGAAGCGCGGTAATACCCCTATTCCACGACGAACATCACGAATCGGACGCAAACTCATCGCAGTGGTTACTACCCCATTGGTACTCTTTTCAATTACCACTTCAACCACGAGTTAAAAACTTACAGATTTGAAAGTTTTCAGGGGAGACGATTATGAGGAGATTGAAGATTTATTTTGAACAAAATTGTAATGTAATCATATTTTTTTATATAACAATGACACAGAAATGTTGCATTATTGTTCCAGTTATATATATTAAGAGTTGAAATGAAAAACAAAAAATAAATAAAATAAGTAAACATAACAACGCAAGGATTTTACGTTGTTCTCGTTTTTATCATGTGCTTGTCCACGATTTTATTTCGCGCCAAGTGTTTGTCTATGGTTACATGGAACTTCGTGCCGGCAGGGATTTAAACCAGCTATGCTGGGATACAGTTAAATCTCTGCTCGGAGGTTGGAATCCAATGATGTATTTTTATTCGTACCTTATTCGTACACAGTTATTGAAGGAAATTCGAATCACTGGTAATTCCGGGTCACTTTAAGAGTAATGGTTGTGACAAGAATTGCAACCCTCCTATTCCGATTTTTATTAATTGGTGTTTGAACAGCAATACATCTGCAGTAAATCACCAAAGTTTCAACTCTGTATGCTGATCAATGAACCGAAACGGGGTTTTATGAGTAATACATGTTGAACAATCTACCTGAACACCGGTTGCAGAAACTAGGGTACGATTTATTCATCGCGATAAAACGTCGAAAATAGCCGGTAAATGGGCACAATTATGGTATCAATTGGTAATTCCATATATATATTCTTTGTAATGTATACATAGGAAAACCCTGCTTGCCAGATTACTGCAGAAATCAACGGTAATATCAACAACTGTGTATTGGGGTGTTCCGGGTCACTTGAACGGTCCTCATTGTTTAAGGGGGAAATGTCAAGACATTTGTAATGTACATGCTTTATGGAATTTCTCCATGGGTTGGTTGGGTCAGTTGACTCATGCACAATGTATGATAATTATTTATTGTCCAATACGTATTATTTATTATACAAAAATAGGGGATAGTATAGGTATGCATCTGAGAGGTTTGATAGAGTCATACAGTTAGAAAAATATTTGGGAATGGATATTCGAATCTCCAATGTACATGTAGAAAGTTATGTTCGATATTCTAATTATTACATTTGAATTGACCACTAACAGACAAAACTAGTGTACCTATGGGCTCGGGCGAATTATAAGTTTTCAGTGAGACTGACAGTGCTTTTTCTCAAGAATTTTCATTTCGCCAAGCCGACAAATATCACAATTCCGCGACCTGCAGGTAGATCGGACATTAAGAGTGTTGTATTATAATATCCAGTCTTCAGTTGTCCCCAAAATGTATATTGAAGTTTGAAAATTGTTTATTCGAAATCATATATTTAGGTTAGCATATTCAATATATGATCCACGACCGTGTCCCTGCAATCGTCAGACTTATCTAAGGTTACCAAGCGAACATTGGGGATCGGACTGGCGCTGACCCTTTCAAACGACACCTCGTTTAACCCGATCATAACCCGGGGGCGAAGATACGGGCCCGAGAAGTTCTTCCCCGGGCCTGGACGCGAGCAAACTAATGGCTTGCAAAAAATGCCCGGTTACAACGGTCGGCATTTGCATGCAGAGTGTTCGAGTTAATGACAGTGGAATATTTGATTCTCCAATCTGTAATATCCAAAAATGGTGTGGATTGGAGATTCAAAATTGTTGGTTCGAATATCCAACATCCGAACAAAATGTATATTGGAGATTCAGAATTGTAAATTCAAATGTCCAATCTCCAAAATCCCAAAACTATATATTGGAGATTCAAAATCGCTTATTCAAAATCATATATTTAGGGGAACAAAGTCGATGTCTGATCACGACCGTGTCTCTGCAACCGTCGGACTGATCTAAGGCTACCTAGCGAACATTGGGGATCGGACTTAAGTTGACCTTTCTAACGACACCTAGTTCAGCCAGATCGTACCCCGATTGGCGAAAATACGGGCCCGAGAAGCTCTTCCCCGGGCCTGGACGCGAGCAAACTAATGGCTTTTAAGAAAGCCCGGTTATACCGGCCGGCATTTGCAGGAAGAGTGTTCGAGTTAATGACAGTGGTATATTCGCATCTCCAATATCCAATATCCAAAGAAAATGTATATTGGAAATTTAAAATTGTAAATTTGAATGTCCAATCTCCAATATCCCCAAAAAACATGTATATTGGAGATTCAAACTTGTTTTTTAAAAATCGTATATTTAGAGTAAGAAAGTCAATGTCTGATCCACGACCGTGTCTCTGCAAATGTCTGACTGATCTAAGGCTACAAAGCGAACATTGGGGATCGGACTGGCGCTGACCTTTCAAACGGCACCTCGTTCAGCCCGATCGGAGCCCGCGCGGCGGAAATACGGGCCCAAGAATTTCTTCCACGGGTCTGGACGCGAGCAAACTAATGGCTTGCAAAAAGGCATGGTGATTCCGGCCGACACTTTGCTTGGCACTGTTCGAGTAAATGCCAATGGAATATTTCAATCTCCAATAGCCACTATCCCCCAAAATTTTCTATTGGAGATTCAGAGCTGGAAATTCGAATGTCCAATTTCCAATATCCAAAAAATGCAGATTGGAGATTCGGAATCCGAAATTCGAATGTCAAATATCCAATATCCAAAACAAATGTAGATTGGAGATTCAGAACTGGAAATTCGAATGTCCAATCTCCAATATCCAAAAAAATAAGTAGATTGGAGGTTCGTAATCGGAAATTCGAATGTCCAATATCCAATATCCGAAACAAATGTAGATTGGAGATTCGGACTGGTAAATTCGAATATCCAATATCCACAAAATGTATATTGCATATCAGAATTACTTATTCAAAAAACGACGTTCGGCTTGGTGGTGGCGATTTACTATGCATAGTAGATCATCTCCTCAGCGGGACTGACACCCCCCGGTGGCGATACACTACTAGGAACGCTAAGCCGTTTTTGCATAAAACAGTTTACCTCTTTGGAGATTGGACATTCGAATTTCCAGTTTTGAATCTCCAATCTACATTTTGGGGGGATATTGGATATTGGAGATTCGAATATACCATTGGCGTTTACTCGAACAGTGCCAAGCAAAGTGTCGGCCGGAATCACCATGCCTTTTTTCGCGTCCAGACCCGTTGAAGAAATTCTTGGGCCCGTATTTCCGCCGCGCGGGCTGCGATCGGGCTGAACGAGATGCCGTTTGATATGTCAGCGCCAGTCCGATCCCCAATGTTCGCTTAGTAGCCTTAGATCAGTCAGACGTTTGCAGAGACACGGTCGTGGATCAGACATTGACTTTCTTTCACTAAATATACGATTTTTAATAAACAAGTTTGAAAATCTCCAATATACATGTGTTTTTTTTTTTTTTTTGCGGGGGGGGGGGGGGATATTGGAGATTGAGCATTGAAATTTACAATTTTGAATTTCCAATATACATTTTCTTTGGAAATTGGATATTGGAGATTCGAAATAATAATTTCGAATCTCCAATCTACATCATTTTTGGAGATTGGAGATTCGAATATACCACTGTCATTAACTCGAACACTCTTCCGGTGTAACCGGGCTTTTTTGAAAAGCCATTAGTTTGCTCGCGTCCAGGCCCGGGGAAGAGCTTCTCGGGCCCGTATCTTCGCCAATCGGGGTACGATCTGGCTGAACTAGGTGTCGTTTGAAAGGTCAGTGCAAGTCCGATCCCCAATGTTCGCTTGGAAGCCTTAGATCAGTCCGCCGGTTTCAGAGACACGGTCGTGGATCAGACATTGACTTTGTTCCCCTAGACATATGATTTTGAATAAACAATTTTGAATCTCCAATATATATTTTTTGGATGTGTGATATTGGACATTTGAATTTACAATTCTGAATTTCCAATATACACTTTGTTCGGTTGTTGTATATTCGAAATAACAATTTTGAATCTCTAATCTACACCATTTTGGGATATTGCAGATTGGCGAATCGAATATTCCACTGTCATTAACTCGAACACTCTGAATGCAAATGCCGACCGTTGTAACCGGGCATTTTTTGCAAGCCATTAGTTTGCTTGCGTCCAGCACCGGGGAAGAACTTTTCGGGCCCGTATCTTCGCCCCGGGCTATGATCGGGCTGAACGAGGTGTCGTTTGAAAGGGTCAGCGCCAGTCCGATCCGCAATGTTCGCTTGGTAACCCCAGATAAGTCTACCGATTGCAGGGACACGGTCGTGGATCAGACATTGAGTATGCTAACCTAAATATACGATTTCGAATAAACAATTTTCAAACTTTCAATATACATTTTGGGGACAATTGAAGACTGGATATTCTAATAGAGCACTCTTAATGTCCGATCTACCGGCAGGTCGCGGAATTGTGATATTTGTCGGCTTGGCGAAATGAAAATTCTTGAGAAAAAGCAAGTCCAGTCTCACTAAAAACTTATAATTCGTCCGAGCCCATAGGTACACTAGTTTTGTCTGTTAGTGGTCAATTCAAATGTAATAATTAGAATATCCAATATCCCTTTTTACATGTACATTGGAGATTTGAATGTCCAATATACACGTTTCAGGTACACTGGAGATTCGAAATTGCATATCGATATTATTCCTAGCGACTATGCTGTCTCGGGTTTGCATTATAGACTTGACTTTCTCTACTGATGAGTATTTTGTATGTTATAAATCGAATATCCAATCTACCTCGGTGCATGTATATTGGATATTCGATTCTCCAATATACTGTTCTACATGTATATTGCAGCTTCGAATATCCAATCTCTAATCTCCACTATTTTTCTAACTTTATGACGCTAGATTTTATTCACCCTTCTGTAAGTTATAAATAATATAATAGCTATTCGTGGTATTTTCAGACTGAAGACTGGTGTTAGTCATGAGGCGGAGCAAGAAGACCCTTCAATGTTTTAATGTATTCAGATAGTTAATCTCATTAAAATCATTATTACAGTTGATCGATGTATGCAATATATAGTATATGTGTATATTATATGTATTCAAAAGCTGCCAGATGGTTTAATTCTGTCTTTAATAGAAGCAGGGACTGGGAGTTGTTCCATATTTAGAATATTTTGTATACAATGTTCTAGTGCCCTTCACATACTAGTCTAGGGTACCATTCAGCTTTATTTTTACATTTGATATATCATCATTTGCTGTACTGTATATGTGTTTCAGATAGTTGATGTTACCATTGGAACGGTGCTATATCTTAATTATCTTATGTTATCTTATACTATCATTATGTGTTTTGTTAATCTTATATTCTTACGTTGTCAATTTATCAATATGCCTGTGATTTTTATACTGTTGGTGCAAGCCAACAGGATTTAGTAGTTGTATTCAGAAATCGGTCTTGAGGGAACTACTTTACTCTGCAGGCTACGAGTCAGTAAATCGATAAATTACTGCGCTTCGCTCGCTGAGCAGTGAGGTTTCCTGTTATCCATGCTACTTTTCTATTCATGAATAAATTACAAGAAATAGATCCGATTTAAACACTAATAAACAATAATAATAATCCAGTTAGTCCACATCTACAAGTGAATTCATGTTATGTCTAGTCACATAGGTATTATACTGTATCATATTGCGTGAGTTTAACAACAGTGTTTGACTTGGTGCATATAGCGGAGCAATCGTAACCACTCAATTGACGATTGCTATTGTTTTTGAAATATGCATAAGATTTGTGGAAAAGCATTGTACTTCTAAAGAGAGTTTTGAATGAATTTAACTTATATAATTTTCTTTTTAATTTATACGTTTTAATTTGCAAAAGACAGTGGCCTGGGTCTCCATCTTCAATTAGGTCGATTTAAATAGATTGTAACGTTATAAGTTTCGATATTTGTTTTGTAGAAATAATATAACAGACAGATGACTGACTTCAATAAATGTTCCTTGTGATAATATACTCTCATAATTCATTTGCTTTTACATGTAGTTTCTTTTCTTGCCAACATACTTTTAACGCTGTCAGCGTTTTGATTATCAAATTGTTGATGTGCTTGTTACAGGTGATACACATATGTTTAGACCCTATGTACAATTACCACTGTGTACCACTTAGTACTGTGTACGTGAATACGCTTTGGATTGTTTATCGCTTTTCGGTTAATGTACAGCTTTCTTTTATTTCGCGGATTTGTACATTTAAGTTTACTAGTCAAAGGCATAGACCAACGTTGATAAATTATAAAAGATTTGTGTTGCATTCAAGCATCTGAATGGCCATAAAGGCTATATGTCTTTGTGCCTGCAATCTGACTAAAAGTGCACGATCTTCCCTACGGGAAGATCTGAGAACGTTATGTTGAATTACTTCATCTCGAAAACTCAGAATTTGAAAAAGGCTATTAATAGATATGCCTATGCTTATTGCTCGTTTCTCAATTCGGTCTGGTGGATTTTTGCCTGAAGAAATCCTGTCATTGTGGTCATTGGAGTGTTTCAATGTCGAGGGTCGTGTAATAAACCTATACTTGTATCAAGAATTGAATAAAGGCATTGGTACAACAAATTAACAAAGCATTGGAAATTAAAAACAAAACAACATTGTTTTACTATGCACATTTACTTATTAGTGGTCAGAAACTTATCCAGTCATTTTAGTTTGTTAATTGTTGAATGTATTATATATTTCAAACTTCAAATACTGAACAACGTGTTTTATAGACGGCCCTCAAAATGACTTGTCTAGTTTATGACAATTGATATTACTGTTACAAATACAGTTGTTCATGAAAAGCATCGAACTTAAGAAAATCACATGTGTCTGTTTTATGAATAGAGCGACGTTTCATCACATTAGTTCAATAACTCATTATAGTTTACACTGCATGCACTTAACTCTCTCCGCGGTGTTATACATCTACTGATTTTTTTTCATGAACTGAAAAGAAAATGTTTAAATCTCAAGTTAAGCTAGCATTATATTTCATTCGCGCTCATATAAAATTGCAGATCTACTTATGCAGTCCCCGAGCTAACTAAGTTTTCCATGACAATCAACACTTAGATCTTACAGCAAAGTCAACAATTAAATGTTCTTTATTTATTTCAGTCTTTTCGGTGGACATTTCAGTCTGGCTTAAATGGAACTACTTTTCTTGTTATTTTATGTCATTTCAAAAATAGGTGAATGAACACCGGATTTCCATGAAGTTATAACAACAAACATTTAGTCGTTATTATAAAAAACATACTCGGACAAAAAATATTAAGATTTTTTTTTAGATTGAAACAATATACCTCATAGAAACCACTATATTTATATTCAGTGTCTCGTGTCACTTGCAAAGTACATTCTAACCTGTCTTACGAGACCACCCGTGGTGATTCTTAAAAGTGGTCTCTTTACACAGGTGGTCTCTTAATGCAGTGTGACTTGCACAGGCAGCTGATCGTTGGTTGTACATGTATGTATGTGATGTACCGTAGTAATCGTGCTGTAGCTTATACTCATATACATTTTGTATGTTCATAAAGAATATAGGAAGAATAAATTAGTTTGGAAAATATTTGTTTTATTGACTTTTCATTTAATTTTATTTTACATTACAATGTACATGTCTTATTTTACACAAAATAACATAATCGGATACATTCATCTTCATGTACATTTACATTATAGATATGTAAACATGCATATGCATAACATATAAACATACATGTATTGACATACATTTATTTTAATATAATATAATATGATATTTACGTAGACATGTATTTACACGCACACAAGCATACACACACTTATATTCACATTCACTAACACGGTCTCAGTCTTTGTCTGCTTCACTTTCTCTCCATGTATTGCCATCTCCCCTAACTCATCATCCATCAATGACTGTAGAAGCTTATGGTGTCCCTTTTTCACCCATTGTTTCATTTTTATGCCCCCGAAGGAGGGCATATAGTAGTCGCACCCACGTCTGTGGGTGCGTGCGCTTGGGTGGGTGGGTGGATCCGTCTGTGGGTGCGTGCGCTTGGGTGGGTGGGTGGGTCCGTCCGTCCAGACTTCGTTTCCGCTCTGTAACTTTGTAATGCCTTTATGGATTTTAATATAACTTCAGATTATTATTCCCAATGACTAGACGATGTGTCGTGTATAACTCCCATGCTCGTCGGTCAAAGGTCTAGGTCACAATTCAAGGTCAAAAGTCATGAATTTTCGTTTCCGCTCTATAACGTCTAAACGCCTGGATGAATTTTAATATAACTTCAGATTATTATTCCCCATGACCAGACGATGTGTTGCGTACAACTCACATGCTCGTCGGTCAAAGGTCAAGGTCACAATTCAAGGTCAAAGGTCATGAATGTTTGTTTCCGCTCTGTAACTTCTGAACGCCTGGGAGGATTTTAATATAACTTCAGATTATTATTCCCCATGACCAGAGAATGTGTCGCGTACAACTCCTGTGATGGTCGGTCAAAGGTCAAGGTCACATTTCAAGGTCAAAGGTCAATTAGTTTGTGTCCACTTCATTACTTCTAAACGTCTGGAGGGATTTAAATGTTACTTCAGATTATTATTCTCTATGACCAAACACTGTGTCGCATACAACTCCCATGCTCGCCTGTCAAAGGTCAAGGTCACAATTCAAGGTCAAAGGTCAAGGACTTCTGTTTCTCCACCACAACTTCTAAACGTTTGGAAGGATTTTAATATTACTTCAGATTATTATTTCCCATGACCGGGCGATATGTCGTGTACAACTCCCTTGGTCCTCAGTCAAAGGTCATGGTGACATTTCAAGGTCAAATATCGAGGAATTTTCTTTCTGCTAAAGGCGGACAGAGAAAATTAATATAAGTTGACTTTTACACATTAAATTAAGTTATAATTTCTTTTAAACATAACCGTTCAGATCATTTTCATGAGCAACTAATCGTACAGTCTAAATTTGACATTCTGCAACAAGTCGTACAGTCGAGTCACGTTGGTGGTTGGAGAAAATGGTTGATTTCTCTGCGCAAAACGTATTCTCATTAATTAAATGAATACTGCTTGATTTGTACGTGATGTTTTATCAATTTTTACACAAAATACACCAACGACCATCATCACAATGAAATATACGGCTACAAACGTATTATTTTTATTTCAAAAATCGAAACACTAAGTGATCATGTCTGGTAAAACAAGTACTCTTAAAATACTAGGCATTACCGACAGAATATATTTGCGTAATGTCATTATGTGTTCGGAGAACTTACCGGTAATTTTATTTATATTCTGCTTCGAAGTAAAATTTAAAATTAAAAGATTGTGTCACTTACTGCGTTTTTTGCAGTTTGCAACTAACTGATCATCGGCGTACAGATATCACCAACTTCCGGCTTAGCTCATTGTACGGTTATACACTGTGTAACTGATATATAACTGATTCGTTCGTGCAGCAGTCGTAAAAGATTATTGTAAATCGTAGTAAATTCTTGACAACATTCGTGCTATTACAGGCGAATCCCACGACTATTCTTAACACTATCGTAACTGTATCGTAAATGAATCGTAGAATTTGAACCAGAAAATAAACAAAAAAAATCGATTCCTCAAGAGTCTTAACATTGATACATTCACGGCGATTCGTGGCGTGTGTGGAATAGGGGCATAAAGCGTGAACATATACGTGCCGGCATCTTAGTGAAGCTGGAAGAATCTTGGGTGATCCTTTTCGATTGGGAAGCTCTACGACAGTTTGGAACATGTTCGAAACTTTCGTGGCGTATTGTAGCGCCGCGACGAGTTCTGGCTCCACTTTTCGAAGAAAAAGCAAGCTATTCAACTCATCCTGTTGTTCGTGTCGGTGTTGGCGTCCGGGCTGAGTTTAAGTGTTTCGGTAAGCTAGTTTCTCAGGAATGGCTTTAGGGATTTCCTTCAAACTTAAAACACTTCTTCTCTATATTACAATGAACCCATACACCAATTTTGATAACTCTAGTTTAAAATTTGTCACAATTATTGGCCTTTTTACACTTAGCAATGTTACATCACCGCGGGTGGGTGGCTGCATCAACTTTTGATTTCCAATCTCTAACTCGAGAATGAATCTTCATACATAGATTCCCTTAGAGTAATACTTTACTTGGGATTGAATTTGAGGTAGGCTGGGTGGAGTTAAGATCAAGGTCATTGTTACTAAATATAGAAAAAAACAGTTTCTGCTCAATAACTCGAGAACAAATTTCAATATTTTAATGAACCTCAATGTATACATACCGTATAGCGAGACATTTCATGAGATTGCATATGGGGTGGGTGGGGTCAAGGTCAATGTAACTACAGAAAAAGTCGAGCGCGCTGTCCTCCGACAGCTCTTGTTTCAAAACGTAATACAATCCTAGTGCAATTGTATCTCAATCTGGCGTATTCTTCCAACCATCGTACAGGCATTCTTGGTCTTTCGTGTTAAATCGTTACTGTTTTTATAACATAATGTATATTCTGTTCTATACACAACTGCTATATTGATCACAGCAACAGTCACCTGAATCACTACATATACAAGGAAAACATAATAGTTCATTTATGTCTCAATTTTGTGATTTAGCTTAGGCTGCTAAAATATAAACTATGACATTGGTGAACAAAGCCACTCAGAAGAATGATACGAGGGATGGTGTGCGTACCGCGTACATGAACACAATATTATTTTTAACGTCACGCCTCATATGATTTGCAACTATTGGGTTGGGACTAACTTTGCCGTAAATATGGGGACAACTGGAAAACTGACAATGATGCATTTCCATCTCCTGGACACAATGATAGTGTAAATGATAACATGTGTGTGTGTATTTCGAAGTTTATGAGGTCCGTCCGCGCCTGAGGCTGCATTATGTGAGGACCCGGAGTGTGTCCTGGCACTGCTACCTAATTAACTTACTAGATACTCACGAAAGTTGAGACGAATTTTGAATCATAGCTGCAATTTCCAGCAAATTTTTTTTCTGAAAGTTTAATTTTGATGTGGTATTTTGCTGTGGGGGGGGAAACCGGAGTACCCGGAGGAAACCCCACCTGTCCGGAATGGTGACGACCAACCAAACTCACATGCGCCGGGAGTAGGAAGCTAACCTGGGACGCCTAGGTGAGAAGCGAGTGTACCAACCACTGCGCTAGCCGGACAGCCATAAATGATAACATACAACAAACGTTAAGTAAAAATCTGTTTATTTCAAGGTCGAATAAAATGTGTACATAACAGTAGACTTATATTCATAATAAATAGCCCATGATATAACAAGCAAACTGGTAAAGGGTAAACATCAGTGCCATTTCTTTTTGGGACCATGAAATATGTGTATATAAAAATACATTTGTATGCATCTCTTCATATGCCTTAAATGGAATGGTTATCGGATTGGTATATTTCAGTGTCAATTAATGCAGTACTTTCATTCATGCTATATTGTGAAGGTGTGGAAGCAGACGTTTAACGTTTTATTTTGTGGCTGCACTATTTATGAAAATCCGCTTATAAAATCAAATACAATCTTGCAATGAAATTAATAAATACCCTGCTCTATATACATATTCTCGGATAAAGTATTAAGTATTATGTGAAGTAAGTATTAATATGTGATATCACAAACTGATACATGTATAACTATTTGAGTGATATTTATATAACTGACTTAGAAAAAAAACATATTGATTTGTTAAGATACGATGAAGCCATTTAAAGTCATTATGTCAAGAACGCTACATTATACATGTAAAATATACAATTTTCAGCAATATAAACCCCTGTTTACATTTTGAATATTTGAACCAATTAAAACGTCCAAGATGTTTAGCTGTTATTGTGAGGCACCTTTGTTCTCATATTGACAGGTATTGACAGACATTTTTACAGTGATTTTTCTTGCTAACATATTTACAAACAATAGTATAACCTTAAATTGCAAACTTTGGGAAGTACATTGGGCTCCAGTTCACAGAATATCTGTAAAACTAGGGATGGCAAAACTATTTGAATATTCGAATATTCCATTGAATCGCTATTCGAATAGTTAAAACGCAATTCAATTATTTGCAAATTTGATTGCTTTTTACAAAATCATCACTGCTTGTAGAAAGTAGTTTTCTTTCAACGTTCGACAGGAGATATCCAATACCAATGCTCTGTTTCCAATAGTTTGTTTCCAATAGTTTGGTCCCTTGTAATATGTCTGACAGAGATACTGAATGTACGGGTCCATGTCAGGGGTCAATCTTATAGTCACCAATAACACTAGTACACAGTTACATCCGACAATATGACGCCATAATGTTTTAACTGATAATTAATCATATAAAAAGATTAATAAGCAAATAATTACTAGTAATAAGTGTGATCACACAATAGTAATTGTACCTGAGAAATGCTGCTCAAATAAAAACTAAATGGTTATCCACACCTTTTCAACTTGATAAGGAATATATGTGCATGGTGAATTATTGCAAAAAGTATTGATTATAAAGGCATTTACAATGGGAATGTAGGAGTTTATGCTAAAAGTCATTAAAGCATTGATATGATAGTGTAATTAATTTGTTAACAAAGATGCGACGATAATGGGTAAAACGAACTAAAACTTAATACAAAATAATGACGTTGTGTTAACTAGGCCACTAAGCTTTAAGTAGTAAATACGAGATTATGCGAATATTCGAATATTCGTTTGAATGAAAAAGCGAACATTCGAATACTGATTTCGGTATTCGATGCCATCCCTAGTACAAACGTATTCAAGATACAAAACAACCAATCTATAGGCCAATGGGCAACCAAACAACAAATATTAAATAAGATAAATCATAACAATACCATCATGTACACCATTAAAGTATTTTCCCCCAAATCACATTTACATAATTTATATAAGTTTAAAGTAATACTAATAGTTAAGTACAATTTATGCAGAGAGTATCCCCATAAAACAAAGAAAATGTGTAACAATTTAGTGACATCACAAATCACTTTAACACATGATAACACATAAACAAGCTGTTTATGCCCTATAAATACCAAATATAAAATCGCTTTACAAATCGCTTTACAAATTAATCGCTATATAGGAAAATGAAGCAGTACGATCATTCAAAAGCTTTTCTGTGTAAAACAGTATATAATAAAGCAATAACAATAACATACTGAAACAATCTGCACAGCAGGGTTAAATAAATATTTAAACATACATGAAGGCGCATAAAAGAACTACTAAGAAATCAAGGGTTGAAAACCAGTGGTTGAATTCCAGAAATATCCCAAGTCGAATCTTATCCTTCGCCTTAAATTCGTCATTTTTCTTAAGATTTTATTTTCCGTGTATACATAACATTCTGCTAAACATTTAGTAATTATCGACTTATTATAAACTAATTTACTTAACTGCAATTGAATTCATTAATTTATATGTAGTTTGAAATATATTACATCACAAAAATTGGAACTCAAGAGAAAATATTTTAAGATAAACTTAAGATGTTTATGAAATATGGGCCATGAAGGTACTGCTATTAATTTCAATAGTACTTGGTACCTTCTGGTTTTCAATCCCCAAAATATAATAACTGCATAATTGTAAAGAAGAAATACAATACAACAACACAATATAGTTTACACAAAGCACACAAATGTATATAAAGCAAACATATACGTTTGGCACAACTCTAATTCTAGGGTTGCAAACAAGGTTGGCACGAAGAAATCTGAATTGATAGCCAAACATTTAATTTTGCAAACATAAAGTGTTTTTAGAAATATTTTTCTAGGAAAGTGTGAAATATGCTCCAGTTTCAAGTATTTTCAGAAATTTTAGTAGCCAATAAAAATTGAGTAGCCAATGGCTATTTTTGCTACTGGTAGCAGTAACATAGGTTGCAACCATTTTTATCTATTGGAGTTTTCTTGAAACTATAGGAATTACCGTAAACTCCAGCGTATAGGACGCCCCCAGGTATAAGACACACCTCTATTCCTTATGTATTTACGTTTTATTGCACATACATTTTTATTCTGTAAAAATAAGAAATAAGAATATAAAACACACACAATTAGAAATATACACTATATTTTAAAAGATCCCAAAATACAACAGTGCGAAAGGTATTGGGTACTAATATTTGATTATATAAGCGCATTAGTGACGTCGATTGATCACCTATTCACAGATGATTTTTATGATAGAAAAACTAGGAGTTTTTGCTTATAAGTTATATCCGTGTATAAGATACACCGAAAAAGTGTGGCTTATACACAAGAAGTTACGGTAAGAGAATGCATGATTCCACAGATAGACAAATGAACATACTTAGAGACAGACAGAGGGTGGGACTAAATAAAGTCACCACACATGTACATTGTAACTACTAAAAACATTATGAGCAAGGTGGAAAACAACATTACTCTGACATGACAACTATGACATGTGAAACATCTGGGTTTAATAATAGCTAGTAAATTATTAATTTTCTTTCAACATCTGACAGCACTTCACATGCTCTGATATGTGTTTTCATAACAAATTGAAATTCTACATCAAAGTTATTTAGCCTTGTGTAATAGTGTTAAGGGAAAATGTGTTGCAATTGTTGCAGATTTTGTTTCAAGACCTGAGGAAATCATAACTAAGTGAGGAGAAAATTGTCATGTTGTTCAACAGAATGCATTTTAAAGAGATTTTTCAGATTGTAAAATAATGTTCTTAAAAATAAATATTTATTATAAATGTAAAACTCTTTGTTTTATTCAGATCATATTATCTACATGTCATCTTCAAAACAGGACTACAGAATGGGCCAGAAAACACAATTTGAAATCTTTAAGAATGACATAATGAATGAAATATTCATACCCAAATAACAATTTAAAAATAAAATACATCATTGTTGAAAAATTTTGAGATTTTGTTTAAGGTTATATGTAAGTCAACCTAAATACAATTTCTTACACAACTCTGATATGACATCCATAGAGGATCATAAAAAGTCATAAGGAATGTTGAAGCTGACATTTTAAGAAGATCCCATCAGTTGTAAAGGCACCTCACTGTCACTGTACGTCTCTGAGCCAACTGAATTCAGGGACGAGTGAGAATTCGCCCTCATCAAGAGATAACCCCCGGGCCCAGATATGAGCAGATTATAATGGCAGTTCTCTGGTTCTGGAGTTGAATTTCGGGAATTTTCTGACTCACTATCCAAGGAATTCTGGCCCACATCATTTTCACTTTCCTTTTTTTCTTCAACATTTTGGCCACCAATATCTTGAGTATCCATGCTTAAAATAGAAGCACTTGCCTCAGTGTCAATGCTATCACAATCGCAGTTATTTCGACCTTGTTGGCTCCCAAGGTCAGATCGGTTTTCAAGGTCATCAGCAAGAAGACACTCTTCATCTGAAGCCCCATCACTGTCGGCATTTCTTTGCCACCTAGCTGAAAGACTCTCGGAGTCGAGTATATTTTCATCATCGTCATCATTATTTTCATCGTCATTGTCAACACCTTGATTGTCCTCACGATCTACATTTATCTGGCCATCACTGCCATGACCTTCACCTTCACAATGATGGTCAATATTAGTGTCAAGGTCATCAGCAGAATCTGTATAGTCAGAATCACTGTCAGAAGGAAGGAGATCTGCTTCATTGTCATGGCGGTCCAGAGCCTCCGTTTCATTTTCTTCATGGATGCTACACAACTGAAGGCTGTTTGCTCGAGAAGTCCTATTTGGATTTTCATTTCTGGACCCCTGATTTGAACTGTCACTACTTTGATCAGCATTTGTACCAGAGTCTTGTCGATGTTGTGAGGATCGTCTTCTATTTCCGCGACCAGACCTTCTCGATCGACTGCTAGCATTTCTCAACTGTTCCATATACTCCTGCTGCACCTCATCAAAGTTCCTTGAAGTTAGCATGGCCTCGTGGTAAGGGGGAGGAGCCCTGCGGCGCAGGAGTTCGGCATACAGGCGACTCATGGGGGTCTCGTGGCGCGGGTGTCTGCTGTAGTCCATTGTCCGCAAGGAGTATAGCTTGCAGGAGCAGCCCACCAGGATAACCAGCAGCAGAGCGCAGATCATGGACCCGCAGATGGCAGCAATGATGACACGCTTTGTGGTCGCCATGCCTGGAGGGTCAGAGAAACAAAGGTGATTACACTTCATACACAATGAGTATTTCTTCTGTTGATAAAATGTTAACAAAACACTAAGAAATTGTTTAATGCTTCCATACTGAAGATGGGAGAACTTGGAAACCAATAAGAAAACAATTAAATGTGTTGATACTAGGGATGTCAACGAATAATCGAATATTCAAATACTTGACCGAATATTAAAATATTAAATGATTTTTCGAATGGCCAAAAAAAATTCTCCGTAATAAACTAGTTTAATTCTATAATCCGCGAATCACTATGTTTTCACAGTTACCTAATTTGACACGTTGACATGTTATTTAACACCATTGATACCCGTATGCGCAGTGAGAGATAACAGAATAAGCAAACTGTGACTATTGAGTCGTAAACCGACCCTAAGAACAGACCGATATTTGCGCAGTTTGTACGTAACATTATTTGGGTGCTAAACTGAAGCTAATTGGAGACCGATGTTTTCACACTGACGCTAATTGGAGACAAATGTTTGAACAACGTATGGTGCATTATGCGGTTTAGGTGCAACTATTAATTTAATTTCATTCCTTTAATTAGCGGTGCATTAACAACATTTTTCATGCCGACTTTAAAGCATTTATTCGCTCAATATAACAAACAAAAATGAGTAAAACAGCACAGGTATATATTCTATAAGTTTCCCGACTTGGACTTGGACTTGTCAGATTACTTTGTGTACTGGGTGTCTGTTTTGCGATGTTTGAAGTGTATAGATCTGTTTTACTATTAATAAATGAATGATAAAGTAAATGATTCGAAATAAATATAGGAACGGTTTTCTATGTTGTTTCATTATGACATCAATGAATCGGATTATGATGATGAAAAATTCGTATTAAATTCATAGAGTCGACAACGATAGGAACGGTTTTTAACGGTTTTTATTATTTTTAACGACAAATTAATTTGTTTACCTGGATAAATAAACAAAGACTCGGACATTAAAAAAAAAACAACAACGAATATTCGAATATTGAATTCGAATATTCGAATAGAGTTTTGGTATTCGTTGCCATCCCTAGTTTATACACTCAATGACATTGACATGAGCACTAATGGGAGCAGTATACAGCTTGCAGAGGAAATGGGACTTGGAGTTGGCCCAAGTAATGAAGACATGAGGTCCCTAATATGTAAGAAAAAGATCGAGTTACCTGGACAGAACTTTTCATCACTCATGTTCCAAAGGGCCCATTTTGGCCTCAGAAATAATGACATGATGGTCCTAATATGTAATCTAAACACCCAGTTACCTGGACAGAACTTTTCATCACTTCCATGGGGCCCATTTTGGCCTCAGAAATAATTACATGATGGTCCTAATATGTAATCTAAACACCCAGTTACCTGGACAGAACTTTTCATCACTCATGTCACCGCAGTCGTCATGGTAATCACAGGTCCAGCTCTCGTAGATACACCTGTTATTGTCACACGGGAAGGTGCCATTTTGACTCCCGCACTGTTGGGCAGCTGGGAAAAAAACATCAAGATTTTAAAGTATGTATTTTCAAAGTTTATGAGGTCCTTTCACGCTGATGCTGCATTATGTGAGGATTCAGGATGTGTCCCAGAACCCTGGCATAATTTACTTTTTAGACTCATCGAAAGTTGGAACGAATGTTGAATCATAGCAATTTCCAGCTATTTATCTTTTTACTTAGATATTTTTAATTTTGGTGTGGCCTTGTGCTGTGGGGGGAAGCCAGAGTACCCTGGGGAAACCTCACCTGTCTGGTATGGTTACCACAAACCCAACTCATTTGTGCCGTGTGGAGAGCAAACCCTAGCAGCTTAGGTGAAAAGCGAGTGTACCAACCACTGCGCTAGCCGGACAGTCCATCAACATTTTAAATGTAAAACCAAATTCAGCTATTAATATGATATTAAGTCTTCTAATGATTATTTGGACACAAATTTTTCAACCATAACAGGAGAAACAAATGATAGACACACAAGAATAAGACAAGTGAAATGAGAAGTACATAATACTATGCCTTTTCAAATATATCCCTTATATGCTACTACTTCTAAAAATGTGTAGTATTATTATTAATGTAAACACTTCAGTTATAACTACAACTACTAGGACTGCATGTATCAATGTTACTAATGAAGTTTCGGTGACCAATTATATATGCATATAGCCTTTGATTAGCTAATTTTGTCACCAAAATAGGTTTGTTTCGCAAATGGAAATTAAATTTTGACACACACTGATTTTGAAAATTTGACTGGAAGTCTACAAACATAAGAAAATTACAGATTTTGCTAAATGAGGGTCATATGTAAGTTAACCTTACAAAGCATCTAAATTTTAACTATTTTAATTGACACACAAGTGTCACACACACTTACTGCATCCATTTTCATCGGCATAGTTTGGACACTTTGCAATGCCATTGCATCTCTCAGAGAAATGGTAGCACTGCTCAAGCACTCCACAATAGTACAGGTTCATGAAGTGCGATTGGCACTTTTCTGAAGAACAGTAAGAATGTAAATTTAATGTCGGAAACACCACTCATGGCATGAAATTTGCATCATTTGTTATGGACATTTTCCAAAAAACATTTGAGGCGCGTCGTGGGAAACCCGGCCTTAATGCATGTGCGTAAAGTGTCGTCCCAGATTAGCCTGTGCAGTCCGCACAGGCTAATCCAGGATAGCACTTTCCGCTTTTATGGTATTTTCTGTTTCAAGGAAGTCTCTTCTAAACATAAATCCATGGTAGGCGGAAAGTGTCATCCTGGATTAGCCTGTGCGGACTGCACAGGCTAATCCGGGACGACACTGTACGCACATGCATTAGGCCCTGTTTTCCTACGACGCGCCTCATTTCATACACAACAAATACATGATGCATTTAATTATTACCGCTCTTTAACCATTAATATAAATTATCAGGGTATCAATTTACATATTCTAAAATACTTTAAATCAAAACTTAAAATAAATCCATATTATTTTTTAACTGCTATTCATTCGAAAGGATCCTGTAAATCTCCTTAAATTAAAGCAGCAGTCCAGATATATGTTAATAAAAATAAAACTTTTCGGAAATCGTTTCTAATGGACAGCTTACCGATAAAATAAAAAAAAACGCATTGAAATCGGTAAAATAATAACGTTTTGGCAACTTGTTATCATAACGTTTTGGCAACTTGTTATCGTTAAGTTATCTGTATGCGATAGCTGGTGATGCCTCTGGAGTAAATCAGCATGTACCTTAGTGTACCTTAGTGTATATTCCGTTCGTACCAAGCGTTTTCGAAAATAGACACTATAAAATTCCATTAGTAAATAAGAAACAGTTTTCAGTCGAATAAGTCATAAATGTTCATTAGAACTAATGCCAATTTAAGATGTATTGAATTATATTCTGTGGACTGTCACTTGAAAGCCATCGCTCTGACACAGAAACTAGTCATTTGCATGAGCACATTTTTTTTAAATTTTGAAATCTTGACTAATAAAAAATATGCACAATGCGTCTTTGTACGAACTAAGTACTGGCACTCATATGATAATCATCTAATAAAAACCAGAGATCCAACAGAACTCACCACAGCCAAGCTCATCAGACCCGTATTTGTAGCAATCCCAGACTCCATTGCACTTCTGGTGTGCATCGTAGCACTCATTCTCTCTCACACACGGAGACTGGTTTGGCAAGCACACGCCTGTGCGAATAAAGGTATTAGAATGATGTAAAAAGTAAATTTTAATGGTAATGTTTGGTTCTCCCTCACACACGGAGACTGGTTTGGCAAGCACACGCCTGTGCGAATAAAGGTATTAGAATGATGTAAAAAGTAAATTTTAATAGTAACGTTTGGTTCTCCCTCACACACGGAGACAGGTTTGGCAAGCACATGCCTGAGTGAATAAAGGTATTAGAATGATGTAAAAAGTAAATTTTAATAGTAATGTTTGGTTCTCCCTCACACACGGAGACTGGTTTGGCAAGCACACGCCTTAAAGGTATTAGAATGATGTATAAAGTAAAGTTTAATAGTAATGTTTGGTTCTCCCTCACACACGGAGACTGGTTTGGCAAGCACACGCCTGTGCGAATAAAGGTATTAGAATGATGTAAGAAGTAAATTTTTTTAGTAATGTTTGGTTCTCCCTCACACACGGAGACTGGTTTAGCAAGCACACGCCTGTGCGAATAAAGGTAGTTTCATGTTCATATCTTATGCACTTTTCAAAATATTACAGTATTCAGTTGATTTTTTTTTTTTTTTTTTTAGTAACAGTCTCGTGACCTTTGACATCTGGTGAAAAATAAAAGGTCGTGCATAATTCTCACATTGCTGTTGCTACGTATACAAAGTTTCATCAAAAAGTCTTCAGTACTTTCCGAGTTATCGCAGGATCCAGGTTTCATGGTCATATCTTATGTCCATTTCGAATTATTATAGTATTTAGTTTATTTCTATTTTTAGTAACAGTCACGTGACCTTTGACCTCTAGTGCATAATCCTCACATCGCCACATGGCTGTTTATATGTTTACCCAGTTTCATCGAAATAAGTTTAGTACTTTTAGAGTTATTGCAGGAACCCGGTTTTAGGAACGGACAGACAGACGGACGGACAAACATAAGGACCAACAGATATAGACACACATATGGATGGCAAACATATAGTTCAATCTTAGTACCAAGTTTCATGGTGATATCTTATGTACTTTTCGAATTATAACAGAATTTAGATTATTTCTATTTTTAGTAACAGTCACGACCTCTGGTGAAAAAGAAAAGGTCTTGCATAATCCTCACATTGCCGTTTATATGTATACCAAGTTTCATCGAAGTATCTTCAGTACTTTTTGAGTTATCGCAGGAAGGGCAAACCTATAGTCCCCTCCGGTGAAACACCGGTAGGGGACTTACAAGAGCTGTTTGTAACAGGTATCATGCCCCCTCAAGGTCCAGAGCAATCTTTTAAAAGAAATGAGGCATGTCATGGGAAAACCGGACTTAATGCATGTGCGTAAATTGTCGTCCCAGTTTAGCATGTGCCGTGTGCACAGGCTAATCCAGAACGGCACTTTCCACTGCCAGTGTATTTATGTTTATAAGAGACTTGCTTGAAACAGAAAATACCATAATAGCGGCAAGTGCCGTCCTGGATTAGCCTGTGCAGAAAGAACAGGCTAATGCGGGACGACACTTTACGCACATGCATTAAGCCCAGTTTTCCCAAGACACGCCTCAAATAATTAACTCTGCAGTGCTTTGGGTGATTTGGCTGGTTATCAAACTTTGCCGACATATAAAAGCCACAACATTTTAGAAACTTGGTGAAGATAGAATAAGAACTGTTAAACAATGCTGTTGAGTTTAGATAATTAGCACCTACCAATGATTTGGTTAATTATCGAACTTTACTGAGATATTACACCCACCAAATATTTCATCAAGTTTGGTGGAAATCTGATGAAAATTGTTTGTAATGTCTAAACAGGCAAATTTTATATAATTCAAGGGCAATAACTCCTAAAAGACTAACGCAATTGAGCTGATAATCAAAGATATTATGTCCACGAGCATTTTCATCAAGTATGGTACAGATCGGATGAAAACAATTTGATGGCTAAAAAAGACCAATTTTAGAAAATCAAGGGCCATTTAACTCAGTAGATCCAGTAGATGACTCACTATCTAACCTTGGCTGAGATATTAGGCCCTCAAACGTTTAAATAATGCTCGGTGAAATTTGGAAGAAAACTGTTGGACTTAGAGAGCAGAGGAGGATGTGGTTTACTGACGGACAGACTGACTGACATATTGCAAACCAATATACCAAGCCATCTTTGATGGGAGGTATACGAAGTAATTAAAAGATGTTCAAATAAACATTCTCATATATTTTTGTTGAAAAAAGCTAAGCTATTTTATTAGAGGCCATATAAGCAAGTAGATGATGAAATATCATGGGACAACAGTGTTTTTATGGCCAATTCCACTGCTTAAATAGTATGTATTTTTCCCCTATTTTTACCTTTAAAATTCCTTCAGAATGTAGGCTTTATTTTGTTGTTTTTTTTAAATTAAAATCGAACAAAAATTGGCTAACATAGAGGAGTTTTCGTAAACATTTTCATCAAACCAAGTTAAGTTGAGTTATCTTTTGTAACATGACAATTCATTCATGTTTTTTAACAAAGAAGAATATACACCTTTAGTAATGCTTTTCTGAAAAAAACAACTTTTGCCATAAAATTCCCAATCTGAAGGGCCCCGCCACCTTTCCCCCAAGGGTGAAAAAACACACTGGACAACGTGATCATGAAATATCCCCAAAAATTCCATTATTTCAAATGACCTAAACAAAATATGTGATCAAAAGAAACTTCACCTTTCATTTGGTAAGTAAAATTAAATCCAGGTGACGCTGATGGTACAGACTTTGCGTGGAATACGATGTTCAGCCAGAGGAACTCTGAATGAGATCAGGCGGAATCTTCAGTTTAGTGTAGGTCCCTATCGCCGGGTACGAAGAGTCTGGCCCGTCGTAGATCGTCACGAAGTCCAGACTCATGACTTCCAGTTGGAAAATCACAACACGCAGTTGGATCACAGAGCTTTCGGGTGCTCCCTAAACAGATAGCAAATACTGTCACTCACTGCCACTTACATTTTCAATGGTTTGGGAATCATCTAAAAAGGCCACACAAAAATTATATAATGCAGTAGTCAATACACAAATGATTGCAACAGATATACCACAAATCACATCATATAACAACTAACATAAATTTTTTGTATGTAAACTTTTCAGGCATAGTACTTTTAGTATAAATTTTACATGGATTTCACTTAAGAGCTGTTGTATTATATAAATGGAAACTTCACACAAAAGCAGTAGGTTTCTTACTACGGATTAGCTAATCAGCCACTCAACCCAAGCCATCTTCTACAAATCTGACATAGCCTTTACTTACAAGTTGGTGAATGACCCAGGAACAGTTGGAGTCAGACGGGTAAGGCTGCGGGAAATTTGGGGAGGCAAGCCAGCCGTATTGGTCGTTCAATCTTCGGTTACATAGTTGAAGGGGCCCCACATTACAGACGAAATGTGTTCTCAATGACTGGCCCGTTTGTGCTAAGCATCATATACATTTATTGAATTAACTTACCTACATGTATGTGTAAAATGTATATTATATTTATGACATGCATTTTGTTCTGTAAAAAAGGTTGTAAAAAAGGCTAAAATGAGGTTTTTATAAAAGTAGAGATTTTGGAAATAAAATGAACCACTTCTACTTAAGTTTAAATTTCAGATAAACTTTTCTATGCGTAATCTAATAATATATGTTTATAAAAGGGTTAAATATGAAACATCTGAGCAATATTTACTATTTTAGAACATTTAAATGTAAAAAGAGGTATATATGCAACAGCCAGAGACTTAAGGAATTTTATGAATGTAAGAAATTTACTGAAGTTTTCCCTAAGGAGCTTTGTGAATACAGGTCCTGATACTTTAGTTTGCTCGTAGAATGAAAAAATTAGGAGCACCTGTTACATAACTGAGCAATAACAAATCTGGATCATAACAGTGTGTTTAATATGCAATTTCCTCATGTATTAGTTGCTGGATTTCATAGCTTGTAGCCTGTTGAAGTATATGGACAAGAAATATTTGGTAGATCTAATACAGAGGAATAACACGATTCTGTGTTTGATAAACACACATGCCCCCGTTTGTTGCTCGGTAGCCCATTTCTTAGTCCAAATTAGGTTAAGATCAAGGCCAAAGTGGGGTAAGGTGATATGGGTGGTTTGGGAACGATCATTAGTAAAAACTGCGTAAATATCCAAGTGTTGTAGTAAGTGGTGTTGGTACTAAACGAAACCGTAAAATCTATTTAACCAAGAAATGGTACTTTTGAATTATTATATGTCCAAATTAGTTCAAGGTCAAGGTCAAAGTGAGGTTGGGTGATATGGGTGGATTGTGAACGGTAATAAGTAATAACTGTATAAATATCCAAGTGTTGTAGTAAGTGGTGTTGGTGCTACACAAAACGGTAAAATCAAGTTAACCAAGAAATGGCAATTTTGAATTCAAATTAGGTCATTTCAAAGTGAGGTTGGGTGATATGGGTGGATAGGGAATGGTCATTAGCTACAACTGTGTAAGTATACAAGTGTTGTAGTAAGTGGTGTTGGTGTTAGACAAAACGGTAAAATCTACTTAACCTTGTCACGGACGGAAGGACGGACGGACAGGACGATCACTATATGCCTTCTGCATCAAGATGCCGGGGGCATAAAAGTAATTCATTCTACTAAGATACAAATAAAACCAGTTTGCTATTATATAATAAAAATAAAACCAGTTTGCCATTATATAATTCAGACAATACGTAAATAATTGGTGGATTGGTATTGATTTTGGTATTTAATACTCAGTCTGATTCATGACTATCACTATTTACAAGATAACCGTTACTTTTCTAGGTTGGCACTTAGATATCTGAATTTGTAGCGAAACATTTTGATTTTGCAAACAAAACGCGTCATTTAGAAAAACGATCATCTTAAAGTGTGAAATTATTATTTTTTTCAAATATTTTAAGAAATTTTAGTAGCCAATATTATTAATATAATATTGAATTATAAAATGAAGTAGCAAACGCTATATTGGATACAGGCAGCGCTATCATACATGTATCTTTTGCAAGACAACTACGACAAACAATGAAGTCCTGACTTCTGGCAAAATTTATTGTCATTGTCATTCAATTGTACGACCTTGCACACCCCAGGGTCATATGGTTTATATAGACTTAAAAGTTAAATAGCAAAATGACTTTAAAAATCTTCTCCTCTGAAACTTCTAGGCCCAGAGGTTTTGTATTTGGTATGTAACATTGTATAGTTGTCCTCTACAAAGATTGTTCAAATGATGTATCAGGTTTGAAAACTGACCCTGCCCTGGGGGTCACACTGTTTATATAGACTTAAATAGCAAAATGACTTAAAAATCTCCTCTGAAACCGGAGTATTTTGATATTTGATATGTAACATTATATAGTAGTCCTATACAAAGATTGTTCAAAGTATGCCCCTAAGGTAAAAAGTGGCCATGACCCGGGGGTCACACGGTTAATATTGACTTACATGGTAAGTGGGCCTTAAAAATCTAACATGTTGAAAATGTAAGGCCCAGAGGTTTTATATTTTGCGTGAAACATTGTGGATTGGTCCTTTACAAAGATTGTGATTGTTACAAAGAATCATACCCCTGGAGGTCACATGGTTTATATACATTTAAATAGCAAAATGACTTTAAAAATCTTCTCTGCAACCGCAAGGCCCAGTGGTTTCATATTTGGTATGTAACATTGAATAGTGGTCCGCTACAAATATTTTTCAAATTATGTCCTTAAGGTAGAAAGTGGCCACGCCCTGTGGGTCACATGATTTATATGGACTAAAAAACTTCTGAACCTGCAAGGCCCAGATTTGTATACTCAGGTATGGGGTTTAGTGCCATTTTATCCTCTTGTTATTAGCCATTATGATGCCTTCAACTCAAGTGAGCCACATAGGGCCATCATGACCCTCTTGTTTTAAATGTGTTCAATTGAGATTAGAATATCATCTTCTCGTTCATTTCTCTTTTTTGATTAGTAGCTTGAATATGTTATAGTTTTACCTCTGATTTCCATTAACAAAGTTTCTAAAAAAAGTTGGTCTTTTATGGTAAACTGTATTAAGTTAGTTTCCACAGAATTTAAATATTCAATATTGAAGACAGGCAATGCGTATTGCTGCTGTACTTAATTCATAGTTTTTGTTTTATACAATTAAGTTATGCCAAGTCATAAAGCAATAAGTAATAAAATTTCCATAGTCATTTTCCATTTTCTATTTTGTTAAAATTCAATTCCAAAGTAATAGGGGAATGATCTGATCTATAACTAACCTGTATGTCAGATTGCCTAATGAACTGTATAAAATTATTAGTCGCTAAAAAGATGTCGAGTCTGGCCTGTTGGACAGTGTTAGGCTTTTGCCAAATGAAATGTTTCACATCACCAGTTATTAACATAAATGTATCAATTAAAATTCTATCATTGATTACAGAAGATAACGAGTCCCTTGACTTTTTATTATTATTCAATGTTTTATAGTTGGCGTAATCCATATTAACATCAAGTACAATATTACGATCTCTACATACAATATAAGAGTCATTTCCTACCGAGTCCATTATGTTGAAAAGTTAACTAAAAAACCAATGAGTATCATTATTTGGTCCACACAAAGTACACAATGTAAATCTATGTGTATCTATTGTTAAATATAGAATTAAAAAGTTTCCAAATGTATCTCTTTCTATAGTATGCACTTTATTTGGCAAATTTGCAAAACATTTATTAAATACAATACATACTCCTCTTGAATTAGAAGTGCCAAAACTAAAATAGCATTTACGACCCCATTGTGAATAAAGCTGTTTTTCCATTGAAGGAATGAAATGACAATCTTGCAGGCAATATATATATAATTTTTTTAAATGATAAAAAACATCATTTCTTTTTTAAATATCATTCAGACCACAATTGTAGGAAACAATCTTTAAATTATCCATATTTAATATAACAGATAACATTTTCTTTTACATACCACAAACAACACAAAACATTACTATGTACCACAGTCAGTCTGCAATACATTTTATCTTTGTCCATACACTCAAAAAAAGAAACAAAAATTGCTTAAATTACAACAATAAACATGTGAACAAACGATAAGCCACATGTGCTTATTACAAAATACCCACATATATAAACAATATGTAAAACAACAGCGCTCTAAATATCAGAAGCATGGCTCACTTAAATATACTCATTTAATCAATGAAAAAACATGATGCAAAAAAATACTAGAAAGGAGATACATACATTATTTACATGTCTAAAGAAAAGTTCACTAACATACAAATATAAAACACGGTCATGGTCTTTCAAAACCCATTTTAATATAGTTAGTGGGAAGCTTAAAGTAGGTATTGTACATGTCTTTCATTATACCATGTAGTAGACAGTGTGTACATTAATTAAGTACAGCTCATCAAATATTTTGATAGGTGGTGTTATACCGGTACACCATTACAATACATGAATCCTGTTATGTACTTTTAATTACAGTTAGGATATTCTATACCTATTATAACTTATGTCTAGGAAAAGGTGAATCAATTTATTAGTACACATAACAATTCAATATAGTTAGTGTAAGGACATAATAGTCCAATAGATATCGATATGTATTTAATAGTTAGTTGATAGTAATTAAGTTGCCAAAATAGTAAAATCCCTCCTTAATCGCAATTTCTTTGCCAAAAGTCAATTAGTTTTATCGGTGTACTTTCAGCAGATCTTCATTTGAATTTTGTCATTTATACAGTGATAATCGTATCCACCATTTACACCTATTTACATATATAAATTGCACACACAAAAATAAAACTGTATACACGTAACAAAGAAATTAACAAACTACTAAAAAGCAATAACAAAAACACAAATAATGCAGAAAGAAAAAAAATCCATGGAAAAACAACAAGTCAACAACACATGTTTAAACGAAAATTTTAAGTAAGTGTAATACATGTATATTTTTTAAACCGATTAAAACCTGATTATTTTCCTCTTTTCGAAAATAATTAGTGTAACGACATACTATTCACATGTATACGGGGTATGCATTTTACGTCTTTAGTTGGAAGCAAATTTGTCGCCATTTCATCTAGCTTGAGCGACACTCGTATCGACTATTGACGCATGTTTATATGTTTGCGAATTTACAGAGAACCAAAATGTTAACACGCATTATAACGAAATGCACAACAAAATACTAAAAAGCAATAGTAAAAAACAAACAAACACAGAATTAATTGCAATAATGAACTAAATTTTAATTATATAAAAATACCAATACATGGTGATAGTAAATATCAATTCAACATAATATATTTTTAAAACGATTATATGCATTTTTTAACCTGATTGTTTTCTCACATCCAATATAATAAGTGTAACAACATATATTCCCATTAGCGCGTATAGGTAAGTTAAAGTATAGTCAGTTGTTTGGCCTTGTGGCAATTTTTATACAACATGAAACATTTAAAACCAACAAGTCGCTCAACTCTTGCAAAAGCACTCAATGTGTGTAATGTATAACTGATTTATAAGCTGTATTGTCTAAGTTTAGGGTATTATCAGTGAGTCTAAAAAATGTCAATTAATGAGAAAGAAGTGACTAGATATACATCCAATCAAAGAAACATAAAAGAAGTTTGAAGCAGATGATAAATTTGAAAATAGTGATACCATCATCTGGGTAGTTCCGGGTCACTAACAACAAAACTGCTCTTTTCATTTTAAATAGGAATTGATTGAAGTTTACATACATTTTATAAAAAGTGATAACGTTTTATTTTCTAAGTAAAATTGTATGGTCTACGAGAGTATAGGCTTTTCGTTAGTCTACTGCATAGAACCAATCGATTTTACCATGTGTGCATTAGTTTCACGAGAGCAGCATTGCATAAATGGTGTTTCCTGAAGCCAAATAATGCACAATGAATAATGTTCATTTGCTCATAATATTAATTGATTTCTTAAACAATGTTTTCAAATTTGTTTTAAATATAGGCTTCACAAACATCTTATGGTTACATGTATACTGTGAAAATTGAACAAGATGAACAATGAATTCGCCATTATACATTTCATCCTCAGGTAAGCTTACTTAGCTTAGAAACAACTACATGTATATATACTTATGACCCAAAGTCTGATAAAAGAAACATTATTTTCAACATAATGTACCTCGCTATCAGTAGTGATATTTTGCTGAGTTGTGTTGGCATCCACTATTTCCTTTTCGTAGTTCATGACTTTTGTGAAACTTCACCAGCTGCTAATATATTAATTACACAGTTACACGCGTTTAAAGTGTTATACATTATACAGTAATTACCTAAATAATTCAAATTCAACATAAACAATTAAACAAAAAAGCAAAACAACACAAGGCGAGTAAAATATTAAACAAGAAACAAATAAACATGATTTAAGCACTGAGTCACAAAGAGACGTTGATCACTTGTTTCAGTGATAATATAACATTTTGTATTACAAGTACATATCAATACACCACAGGTTTAAAAATATATATACCTTTACGCGAAGTGACGTGGTATATACATTTCCACAAACATCAGTCATAATCAAATTAATCTTGCGTTTTATCTAATCACTTCGATATCCATCTGTTAACGGTAAAAATATTTTACATGATCTACCAGGTCGTAAAGCTTTAGAAGCGTTTGTGAAACTCATTAAATGCAAATTAATCCGTTAACAATTTCTGGGGAGGAGTTTACAATGCAAATGGCAAAACCTGGAATGATATATTGAATTACAGACGAAAATGTATGGATCACGTTACGAGAAACATATATATGTTTAAGTAACGAAATAAATATGTTGAATCTTGAATTTACCGATGACCCATTATTGCGCCTTTGTTTGACCGATGACCTGTTCTAGCCAAATCGTTTTAGCTAAGACAAGTTTGTGCCGCATTGTTTGGCCGATGACTAGGTCTTGACACATTGTTTGACTTATGATCCGTAAATGTGTGGTCTGTCTTATTTGACCTTTCACCTGTTCGTGTGATCTTGTTTGCCCGATGACCAATTTTCTGATCTTGTTTGCCCGATTACCTGGTCTTGTGGTATTGTTTGACCTATCACCAGTTCCTGTGGTCTTGTTTGACCAATGACTAGTTCTTTTAGTCTTGACAACATTTTCATTGCACATTTTGAACAAAAAATGTCTTCATCAGTCTGGCAAAATGTAATATCAGATTGTAGTTATCTAGCAATTTTTAAATATCATTTAATAAATATACATTAAAATATTGATGTTGTTTACATCAATTTTAGAATAAACCGAGACCCGGTTGAAATAAACCGAGACCCGTTTCACTATGTAACCTAATCGAAGATGAATGTCACTTTGTATTTGAATGTATCTTATGGGTTGAATATTTCTAGTACACACTCTCTGAGGAACAGTTATAAAGCATAGCTGACTTGGGTCTCGTACTTTTCCCCAGTATTTTCATTGACAAATTCAATTTTAAACTCGTTTTCAAGAACAACCAACCGTTGAATATGATGCAGTCGATCGGGCCAACCCTCTTTGGGAGGCATTATTTCGATTCTTGCAACCAATTCGCACTCCTCATCCTGTGTACAGTATTTTGGTGACCTTTTAAAAGATCTCCACAGTGTAGTGAGTCGTTTATGATGTTTATTTGTCGAATACGGTGTTGACGATTTTCGAACAAACGTCTCTCCTGGTCGGACTATTTGATCTTTCTCGATCAGTTTGTAAAACACAGCACTGCATTGCGGTTTACCGTCGTGATCGACTTTAAGACTTTCTGGATGTTTTCCGTTTTTGAAAGGTTTAATCGTGTAGAAGCCGTAAGTATACGGAGAAATGCGACCGATGATTGCCTTTGGATTCAGTCCCATTTGTAAAGCGCCTTCTACCACAGCGTTTCGAGCGTTTACTGCTCGTATTACTGGTATCTCAAATGACTTCTCAATTCTGCAGTACACGTAATCAGACTCTGACAGTCCGCCGGATAGCAGGATGCACGAGACATTGTTTCTGGTTTTGTGAGCCCTGCATAATTGTTCTTGTATATGAGTAATAATTGTATTGACTGTTGGGTCAAATAGGGACGCCAAGAAATGTTTGCTTATATAAAGACGACCGCCACGCTTGAACTTCAAATCGTCTTTCAATTGTGATTTGGGTAAGAACAGTTCGAAATTCTCACCTGTTTTCTTGACAAATAGCTGAAGAAGCCTGTCATCCAAGATAAAAACAGCATCTTCTTTCATGTTCGAGTTAAATGTATGTTTTATATCCTCAAAATCTTTTTCAAGCTTGTAAAATTTCATGTAATCATTCTTGTATTCAGCCATAACATTTCTAGTGAACAGCTCATCGAATGCATTAAAGAATGCCCTGTTAACCTGTTCACCACCTTCGGTAACACCAGATGAGCTGCAAATTTCTACCAAATTTCCATCTGAACAAACCTTGTGTGCGCAAATGTCGCTAGTGCCAGCCCCGATATCAACCAGAATATAGCACTGACCTGTCTTAAATGGTTCTATCTTCCTTCCTTTGCCTTCCCGAAAACACACAGGTTTATGTCTTATAAACATAGACGCTGCCTCGGGTTCGAGCACGATCCTTATGTTATAGTATGATTGCTCAGCAACATTGCGGATGAATTCTTTGTACAAATAACCCCATGTAGCAGGAACGGCGATGATCCACAAAATGTCTTCCTCTGTTATAAGTCGACCATCTTGTAAAGAATTTGTCAAATAGTGAACTATTTCGGACTGAACAAATGTGTAGACATTGGTAAACACAATTTCAGCATTAACTTCCATCCCTTTGTGATCTTTAACAACAAGCGATTGGTCTTTAACAACCATCTCCGTTTTAAACCCACGAAAGAAAGAGAATTTGTCGATATCCTCTGATTCCAGTTTAGTGAAGGCTTCCATTGCTTTATTCCCAAAAGATACAAACTCGAACTTGGCATCTGCAGTGTTTTTCAGCAGAATGCATGTATGTTCTCTCTTCATGTTAGATTGCTGAGGTCTATATACGTCCAAATCACGGGCCGTGTCTTTTAACATGAAGGCATAACCCGTGTACTTTGTTCCGAAATCTATGGACGCAATCACTTTAATATCCTTGTCCTCAAGCCTCCTCATTGACCTGGACTCATGCGCACCCATTGTATAAGGACTATTCCAATGATTGTTTATTCATTGTATAGCGATCTATTAAAACTTCTTTTGAGCGACGATACGATTAAATATCATACCTGTATATGTTTGCACCCAGTCAACGCGTGGCCATCTGTTTAAAATTAGACCCATATCTTACGCAGTAACGCATGTACATACGGAATCTCGTTAGGGCCATCGCCTATGAATGGGTTGATCTTAAACGCGATACTCGATAGTACATGATGAAAACGCGAAATCACGATAAGTACTACGATAACGAAAACGCGACAACACGATGATGATAACGCGACATTACGATAACGAAAACGCGATATTACGGCAGTACGATGATGATAATGCGATAATGTACATACCAGAGCCATTTTTATTTTGCATGTAATTTGATATCTGAAAGTTGTACAGACTTGTGGTAAATACAATTTTGGTAAAGTATTTACGTTTTAAACATACTCAAATAGGAAACATGGATTTGCTGTTACACAAGTCATGGGTTTGGAAATGTTTTCACTCTAAAAAATAACTTTTATATCTGGGGCGTAGCTTCCTTTAGGCACTATAGGCAGATGCCTACTTCTAGAGAAGAAAAATTTAAATATGCCAGAAATGAAAAAAAACAAGAGGGGGATGTGGGGATGGGGTGAGGAAATATTTCTTGTCTGTGTTGATACTTTATTGTTGAATGAGTCGATTACGTCGATATGAAATGCATTTCATGAAACGCACGCTTACTTTTCAATTATTTTTGTACATTCGGGGTTTAGCTTAAGTTAGTTGTTTGTAGCCACAAACGGGTATATAATCTCCTGGCCCAAATTATCGCTTACAATGTCAATTTGTAGATTCCACCCATTGTGCCTCTACATTGTTTAACCCAAGCTACGCCCCTGTATATGAATAAACAATAAAACGCATATAAAATCTAAAATGAAGTCGCAGGTTTACTGCAAATCTTTTCAAGTGTACAATTTACTGAATTGTGGTATTAAGCATGTTTAAGGTGGTAGAGTAGATGGTTTGACAAATCATGCAAGTTTGGATCGAAGAAATGGCAAATACGCAATTTGAAAGTAAATACTTTATTTGTAGTGGACCTAAATTCTGACAACATGAAGTTAAATTGATCTGGGATATAATCTGCGTTTGTCACTGCAGAAGTGGGAATGCAGAATGGTCGTCATAGACAATGTTATAAACCAAATAACAAGTGTTCCTTGGGAAAGTCGTCACGAAATTCTTAAAGGTAGTTCACCTGTACGATCGTCACCAGATATAATTGTATAAATAGAAACAAACTCAATAAAGGGTTTTCTACGCGATTAGTAAGAAAACAAATGCTAGGAAAAGTCGTATAATATACACAATTAAAAGAAAGATTACTTATAGTGCGTTATGTTTGATGACCTGGCACCTCATTTATCTTCGATGACATTCGGGCAATAATCGATAGTTTTCATAAGCTTAAACAATGACAGTTAACATAATACAATGTAACTGTATGTCAAAAAAATCCGACGACCGAAATGCGTTCCACTGTGACTCAGTAGGTCAGATGGACAATCATCGAGAACATTAACCAGACATCACTTGTTCGAGTCCAAACTTTTCGATTTGTCTAGTCTTTGGAATAGTTTTATTTCTGCGTGTTCTTTCTATCCTGATTTGTATCATTGTGATAAATGTTTTATTATACTGTGTTAATTTATTTTTTAGATTTGTTTTCATTTATTATTTTTCATATTGCTTTGGATATAGAGCAAATCAGTCAATGCTCTTCCACGGCTATCTCTGTAGGATACCATTGCAAGTAAATGTTACGGTAGCGGTGGCGTAATGAAAATGGTGTCCGCCTAGCTATCGGGAGGTCCCGGGTTCGATCCCCACTCTGGGAGCGTTCTCAAGATCTCCTCCAAAGACACCAAGTACTGGTTCTACCCAGGAAACTGACTCAAGAGTGTCTCTATAAGACTAAGGTTTTCGATGCAATCGAGCTAAAATAAATAGGTTTAAACTAAACTAAGTATAGTGTCTCGTTTTCTGTGGTCCGTATTATTATATCGCGGACATTGACGATTTTGTTCTATTGTTCACCGGCGTTTCTCTAGACGCTAGTTTTCCTCTTACCTTTGGTTCTTGTTGATGTATGGAACCAACTGATAATTTCCCAAATTTTATGGGGATTTTAAAATTGTAGAAACTTATTTATAAATGTATGTACACCCAATATTGTGTTCGTTGTAAACATGTAATAAAGAATTTATAAATCGAGGGTTGAGCGTGAAACTACTGTGTATGATATAGCAATGTTAAGCAAATACAATAGTTTCACGCTCAAACCCGAAATGTGTGTACGACCAATATGCTATTGTTCCATTTTGAGTTTGTTTTAAGCTTGAAATAATGGATTATTAAACGGCTTATATAATAATTTATTTAAATCAATAATATTTACTCCCGAAGTTAGCATGCCTTTACATCATCAAGCACAATTTTTTTAGCAATTGAAAAACGTAGTTTTGGAAGTTTTAGATTATGCCGTATGACTCACTATCACCATTGCATGATTGTCAGATTTACGACTAAGTATATTTGTTAAGATAAATATACACTTCACGAAAGGGTATCAGATTTGCACGCACACACACAGGTATATAAATCAACGATTGCAAATAACCAAAATAAATATCGTAGTTAGGAAGTTTGTGCGGGATATAGAAAATTGTGCTGTATTTACCACACTATGGTGCGTCAATTTCGTCTCCACAATGGGACATGTTATTTTAAACATTTATCTAAGCATATCCCAATATTTCATGTTTCAACCGGTATTTCTTTTGTTAATTATTCGGGTTTAATTTCCCATAAGATAATTGCTTCAAAATGCATTTAAACAGGTATAATGAACTTAAAATTAATATCTGAATTCGTTCATGTATGAACTGTTTGAACGCAGCTGTGAAGTCCATGTGCTTCGAATGCGATCTTTACGCATCGAGTAGTTGTCCTAAAGGACATACTTTTATATTTAAAATGTCACGTTGCCATAAACTTCAATGTTTGAGTAGTGAGCTTCCTTATTTCAAATGACAGATACAGACCTGTATTGAGATTGTCTGTACATCTAGATGGACACAACGACTACATAAATGCTGTTAATATATCGGTTAATACAAACAATCACGTATTCCGTTGATTGTAAACATGTATTAAGCTCTCCGAAAAATTTCGGGGGAGCATGTAGTCGCCGCTATGTCCGTCCGTCCCGTTTTCTTGTCAAGAGTATTTCTCAACAGCTACTGACCAGAATTCAATGAAACTTCGTGGGAAGCTTCACTATCATGAGGTGTGCACTGAACTAGGACGTTCCGCTTTTAAATTATTATGATTTCCCAGAGTTATGGGACTTTGAAGATTTTCTGCTATTTGCATTTAGTGCACATTTAACGTCCGGTCTATTTCTACGCAACTACTGGTCTGAATTCAATGAAACTTTATAGAAGCTTCATTACCACTAGGAGGTGTGCACTGAATCAGGACATTCAGCTTTAATAATTTTTTCTCAGAGGTATGGGACTTGAAGATTTCTGAAATAAGCAATTAGTGCACAATTCTTGTCCGGTTTATCTAAACGCAACTTCTGGCCAGAAATAAATGAAACTTTATAGGAAGCTTCATTACCCAGAGGAAGTATGCACTGAACCAGGATATTGTGCTTCAATGATTTATCTTAGAGTTATGGGACTTTGAAGATTTCTGAAATAAGTATTTAGTGCGCAATTTTTGGTCGATTTATTCTACACAACTACTGACCAGATTCCAATTAAACTTTATGACAAAGTTTATTGTTGTGGGACTTTGAAGATTTCTGAAATTAGAATATATAGTGCACAATTCTTGACCGGACTTTTTCTCTGCAACTAAAATCAAACTATATGTGATGTTTCATTATCAAAATGAGGTGTGCACAGTACAGGATGTTCCCTTCAGTAAGTTTCCTTGGAGTTACGAAACTTTTAAGGCTGCTGAAATTATTGTATAGTGCGCAATTCATATCTCGACGGTTTCTCAGCCACTACAAGCCAATCTTTAATGAAAGTGTATTAGAAGCTGCATTACACAGAACAGGGGTTCACTGCACCAAGATTCTCCGTTTCAACGATTTTTCTTACAGTAATGGGACTTTGATAATTGATGAAATTAATATATAGAGAACAATTGTCTGGACACTGCTCTCCTGACTGCATTCCCATTACTTGGCAAAGCGCATTGGGGAGAATTCATCAGTTCACTGATATTCATGTTATAAATACAGGAATTTATTCATAATACCTTAGGTGTGGTGTGAGATAATGAAATAGGTAGGAAAGTAGGAAAATATTCAAATAGGTAGATAGCTATAAAGGTAGATAGTGGTAAAGAAGATAGGTAGATAGTGGTAAATAAGATACATAGATAGATAGTGGTAAAGAAGATAGGTAGACAGTGGTCGTAAACAAGGTAGGTAGATTTTGATAAAGGTGAAATGTTGATAGGGGTAAAGAAGATATGTAGAAAGGGGTAAATAATATAGATAGTGGTACAGAAAATAGGTAGATGGGATAAAGAAGATTGGTAGATAGTGGTACAGAATATAGGTAGGTAGTGGTAAAGAAGATTGGGAGATAGTGGTAAAGAAGATAGGTAGAAAGCGGTAAAGCAGATAGTGGTAAAGAATATAGGTAGATAGTGATGAAGAAGAAAGGTAGATATTTGTAAATAATTAATGTAGATAGTGGTAAAGACGATAATTAGATTGTGGTAAAAGTATATGAGGTAGAGCTGTAGGTAAAACTGTAGGCAGAAATATAGTTAGTGGAGAAGGTAGTGAGGTAAGTACATAGGTACATATGTAGGCAGAGAGGCCAATACGACAGTAAGTACAGAAGTATGTAGATTGGTAGTTAAGAGTGATAGGTAGATAGACAGGTAGAGGTATAATATTATGTAAAAAGTAGCCAGAGATCTAAGTTGTATCATAGGTAGCCGAATTTGTAGTTATATAAGTACGTAGAGCGGCAGCGTGGTACGAAGGCTGAAATGTAGGTTAAATGGTATGCATTCATGTAAAGAAGTGGTAGATAGCTAGGTAGATAGAAAGTAATGTAGAAAGGTATGCAAATAGAGATATAAAGAGATAGAGAAGAAGGAAGATAATTCGGCAAATAGTTAGTTGAAAGGTATGCAGTTACATGCAGGTAGATGTTAAGTGTCAATGTTTTGCATATGTTTCTTTCAGAGCTTTCTCGAGCAAGACATGCTTATTTTAACCCAGTCTACGAGAGCAAGCTCATAAATTTCGGGTTTCTTCATATTGAAAGAAATATGTGCGCATTGGTTGGTTTCGTCAAATCTCCAATCATCACACACGACAGACACAAACATGTATTTCTATTTGATCACAATTATAAATCGTTATACAATTACGACTTTCACATGGAGTTTCATAAGATAAGTAACAACAATAATTTGTGTGTGTTTAAATCCAAACAAAGTAGATGATACTCAAACTGAAGACAGACGACACTACACAATTATATTACTGTATGTTTTATAACTTCAAGTTTATATACAAATTTCTAACAGTTAAAGATATACTTGCTGTTAACAAAGTGAAAACCGGAATAGCATTAAAGCGACACAATGATAGCCAACCGTTATTTTCTATCCAAATGTGAAGCCGCGGTATTTTATGAACAATTATGCTTCACTATAATGGTGCGCAATAAACTGTTACGATATGTTAAGGTAATTCCCTTTGTGCCCGTGGGTGACAGCGTCCTCGTGCTTGGTACATTCACAGCCATACTGCTGTCTAGCAAATGTAGAGACCATTATGTATATAATGTTGTCAGATACAAACATATTAAGGTAATGATTTATTTCATATGTAACTATATAAATGTGCTTCCAAAATTGCTTATACGTGGCTAAATAGTAAAACTACAGTTGCGAGAAACAATTGTAAAAACACCATAAGTGAAATATCCTTTGTACTTAAAGCACAATTCTAGAACTGACATGAAATGTGTGCCGTTATTTGTCAGAAACAACGTTTTGACGTCTGTGTCTTCCAATTTCGAAAGTGGCCGAAGGATTCTCTTGTTTGTAAACCCGATGATATGCTGAGTACTGTGGTCGATGCACAGGATTGTTCAAAGAATGGCCCAGTGGGGATACTATGTCAGTGAGTATATGCTATTACAGTGAAGACAATTCTTCGTATGTCATCTAATATACAAAGTACGTGACAAACCAATGTATTATGTTTGTCGATTTCTTCAGCATTGTGTCATGGCTTTTGGGATATGTTTGTCAAAGTAATCAATGCTATTCAGGTTTACTAAATTATAACGTTGTACATACTGTAGTTATGGCTACACACGCAGTGGTCTGTTTGCGGTCATGTGGTGCATTGTGGAGAGAATAAAACGTGACGAAGACGTGGCTGTTGCAGAAACGGTACGAATGGTCAGAAAGGGAAGGAAGCAAATAATAACTAACGAGGTGCTTTGTTTCGGCATAAACGTATAAAATAGTTCCCCGATGTAGATTCAAATTAGTTGACGCTTCCCTGGTGTATTATTTGGTAAGAATGTCAGTTAAAATTCCAATGAAGTCTTAAATCAGTTGATGCTTTTTCTGAATGATAATGGTTTTAACCATTTCACTGTTGTTTGAAAGAAAGGCCGTAATTTGACACATGCCACTGAAATCATAACGCACCTCCATGCATATGGTTGTAATATGATTTGATGTCATTATGTTATTGTTCCGTTCCTGTTTTTTAGGCGCAATACCGATTCTGCGACTAATGCACACGACAGTACGTGGAAGGGTTCCACGAATATGTGAATGATTTTGAGATCATATAGCTCATACTACACACTCAGTAATAAGCTGTTGCCAAAAACATACATTCACTTAAATATATAAGCAAGTGTCTTGATAATTAGATTATTATAGTAAATCATCGTGTCTTCGTCTGTCACTAAACGATGTGTGCTATTGTGTTAATATATATTCACAAGTTGTGACGTGTATAGCATATATTTTTGTTTTGGACACACGTTGCACATGCCATTGCCATTTGTTCATTGTTTAATACAACCTTCTATTGTGTATTTGCCATGTTTAACACACTTCATGCGATAGTCGATAATAGATACATGTATTACCAATTCATTCATTCAATTCATGACATTTTACCAATAATATAATACTATTTTAAATAACTATTTAAAACTAATTTTGAAATCGATACAATCTCATAGTGGAAACATCTGAATGCATCATCGTCTGGACCGTATTACATAAAATTTGATATACTATTATTTGTGATTAAATGGGAACAAAACGCCGACGGCTGTCAATAGGATTAGTTTACGGTTGATACATTTGCATGTACTAGTATTATGTCGAAAAACATGTCCAATTTTATATTCAACAATAATGCATGATATATCGAACTATGACAAAGAGAGCTGAAAATCTGTTACACAATAGTCCTGTGATTTAGTCTCTGAAACAATCGAGTTTTGATTCCACATAGGTGTTCATTTTGTTATCAACTACAGTAGATGAATACCACGCAACATATATCTTAAATAATAATTAGATCTAGCATTACCAAGGCAAAGAGTTGTTTGGGTTTTTACGATATTGATTATGGCTGTCATACCCAGTCGATGCATTGAATAATTCTTCCTGTTAAAAGTTTAAGTTATTTTTTATTACTGTTTATCAAGGTATACAATATTGAGATTGTGCAAGAGGTTTCGATTGATAATCCCGCCGCCTCTTTCTGATAACAAAATCTATAAATTAAAACAGGTAATCTCCTCTAGTCCTCTTGTGCTTTGTCCTCAAGGAAGTATCCATATTTTTAGGACAAAGAATGCAATGGAATGTTGACAAAGACTTTCCACGTAGGCCTACCTAATAT
Organism: Congeria kusceri; assembly: GCA_027627225.1. Taxonomy (NCBI): domain Eukaryota; kingdom Metazoa; phylum Mollusca; class Bivalvia; order Myida; family Dreissenidae; genus Congeria; species Congeria kusceri. The sequence goes on along the minus strand of CM051036.1, from coordinate 47,385,151 downwards.
GTTGATATTTTAAATTCCGCCATTTTGTTTTCAAATTCAATTTCTAACTGTTTCAAGCTGTTCGCACATACAACATTCATGCATGTACAGTGACATATATTACATTGTTCGGGTAATAAGCTGAATAAAATGTATAATCGTGCTATCTCGTTTGAGTTATAAACAATCATATTTTGTGTTAGATCCATATCTATAAATCATATGAGGCGTGTAGTGGGAAAACCAGGCTTAATACATGTGCGTAAAGTGTCGCCCCGGATTAGAATGTGCAGTCTGCACAGCCTAATTCAGGAAAACACTTTCCGCCTACAGTTGATTAATGTTTAGATGAGACTTCTTTGAAACAGAAAATACTATAAAAGCGGGAAGTGTCGTCCCGAATCAGCCTGTTCGGACTACACAGGATTCAGGGCGACACTTCACGCACAGGCATTCAGCCCGGGACATATGTATAGCGACTGTCACTGATATATCAATACCCACAACGTACTGCTCAGACGTGTACTGTTCTTCGCCTCTAAATTGAAAGGGAAATCTAAATGTTTTAACGCCACGTATGTTCATATTGCAAACACGTAATTACCATTGTAAGTACTGACACTAATAAGCTATAAAAGTTTTTATTACTGATGCTTTACATAAATCTACATCTACGTCTAAGGGATAACACACGTAATTTTTGTTTACTCTGTGAATTAAGTTCTTTGTCCTTATAAGGACTCCAAATGCATTTTTAAATAAGTCTTAATGGTGGTTTGTTTGTATTGGATTATCTTAAACGTGTGTATGGTACTTTAAGAGATTGCAATATTCAAAATTATAATGACACCGCCGGGTTTGTGTTCTCTTAAAAATCATTAGTAATTGCTCATCAAGGACATTAACTAGAGTAATTGTCCCTTATAATTATGTAACAATATTGTTCCCTAAGGAAACTAATTTTCCTGTAAGTGGATGCCATGTTGGTTTCGACTCGCACTACTGTGATATTTAACAATTTACCGGTACATAACTTCCAATATCTGCTTTATGTATTGTTATGAACAAGCACCAAATCACGCAAAAAATATTGCAGTTGTTACTTTAAAAAAAGAATTGCGTTGTTGACTATCCCTTACTGAATTCTTTTCGTGGAAGAGCCGTTTATTATCAATACTTGGATTACACATACAAGAGTGTTCTGTTTATCTGCATGCCGATATAACCGACACCTGCTGGCCCTTATAAATCACACGCTCAAGGCTGTTTATCTGCATGTTTACATGTATGGCAGTTTCGATTAGCTGTTCACGCAACGCCCAGTTTTTATTTACATCGATTAAACTCCTGAAACCTAGAGGCGAAGTAACCCAAATATAATTGCATCATTTAACAGTGTTATATTGTCCTATTTTACCAGGTTTACTATAATAAATCACAAGCACAAGGTTGTTTATTTTACATGCATGTTTAAATAATCATTATCTGTACGTTTTCATCAATCACCCACGGGTACAGCGATGTTTACAGATCTTTATGTTTATGGCTTTTTCCGATAAGATGTACACGTTACACCCGGTTTATATTTAAACGTTATAAAGTAGTTAATAAAATAACAGAGAAGTAACTCAAATATTACTTTATCATTGTCAAGTGTTAGGTTGTTTTTCTTCACAGTCGCTTGTTTTAAGAAGAGAACACAGATTGTTTGCAATGTTCGGGTATTTCTTGACAATAAACTATACAAAATAATTGCGAAGGACATACTCTCGGAATACAAATGATAATCGTTCGTTTATTAAAACGCAGTTTCTGAATACGTTGTGGTTTTATATTTCGAAAATGCTTCACGAAGTCTAAATATTTAATTTGCACTAGATACAGATTATAATGATCTTGTCATTTACCACTGCATATATTGTTACTGAAATAATTTTATGCCGCAGCCATACGAAAAACACAACAACATGCAACTACTTTGACGCTTTGGAAAATATTTGTATTTCTACATCAATCAGGCAATCCACAATTTCGATGCAATGCCTGATTGTCTTTGATGAAATGTACAACGTGCAGGTAATATTAAACAAGAAATGTCCTTACAATATATTCGGCGTCTATGGTAAGTCTGACAATAAAGTATGTAAGCCGAACTTCATACATAAATAAATATATTTAAACTGACAAATGCGTAACACGGTTGGTTTCCCTCTTATAACTCACTTATTCGTCACATGAATGACTAGATCCAAATGGCACAAAATACTCACATAATGAATTATACTTGACTCCCCCTAACAGATATGTTTATGTTTTACATTATTTGTTTTTTTAGACATTTTAGACGAGTTTCACTTTCTTTTAGAATGTCCCGTGAATTACGATCTTAAACGCAAATACTGGCATCGCCCAAATATCCCTAAATTGACCGAATTAGTAAACACAGAAATTTAAAGTGAACTATGCGGATTATCGATGTATTTATATAACAGCTTCCTCCGACAAAAATATATGTTTTTTTAATCTATAAAACTTATTTTACGGATACGCACTTAACAAATATTCCAAATTATTGTCTGTCTTTCTTTCATTTGCAACTACTTTTTCTCCCTCATTTATTTGGTGTATGTACATTTATATGTAAGTTACCATGACGTTAATATTTTGCTCTATGTATTTTTATACGTAAGTAACATATACGTTAAGTAACGTATACAAAACCATTTTTGCAACTAATGCAAAATTATTATATTATTATAAATAATCTCTAACACTATATAATTTAAAGTGACAAAGATACGTGCATGAATATAAGACCACGATTACGTTGTTATAAATATGTTGCTATATTTCTAACACTCAGATAAAAACTCTTGTAATGTTTTTAACACTCAGTTCTAATATTTTTCATGTAAGGACGTCCTAACCAGAAATTGCAACGGTATGTATGTATATGTAACTATCACTGTTTGAACTAATGAGTGTATACTTATTGTTCAAAATAAAGTTTATTCTCTTCTTCTTAAAAAATGACTTTGTGTGATCTTCAGAGTTTTTAGTATTACTTAATAAAATTGAAACAAAATAAAGAGAAAAAGAGCAATACAGATAATAATGGCTAGAGTGTATACAGTTCAATACATTGGGTATCTGTGCATACACGGCAAGTTATTTGTTAACTAGTACATTAATTTCTGAAGTCAAGTTCCTTACATTTTCCACTATTCCTATAGTTTAAAGCTCAGAAAGACTGACCTCACACTGACCTTGAGTCCAGGATAAATTCATTCACGATGCTCGGGTCAATATGCCCTTGCGGTGGAAGCATGGTCTTCGACACAATGTCTTCGACACAATGCTAATTTAGTGTGCTTATTTCGTACGAGTATAGAAGGATAGAAGGAACATTCAAACGAAGTCAAATGTATTCATTTACATCGTTGCAAAATGATAAATTTATCGCTCTTTTACATATCAATTACATTTCAAATATTTCAATAGAGTTTGTTATATATGGGAGCTTTCATTTTGTGTCTCTGCGGTATACCATTATTGAATCTTCCATCAATACTCCAAAATTGTTACGAATGTGTCTTCCATATGTTTGGGATGTTGCACCCTTTTTTATGACTAGCGTAGTTTAATACGTTTTTCAATAAGCCGATGCAATATTAGGATTTTTATCATTCGGGACTTCTCGCGGGAAGTTTTCATAACATTTGATTGGATATTGAGAAGGTCAAAAGTGAGGTTAGACACTTAAGACGAAAAAAAGTCAGTGACCCAGGAAAATGACCCATGTAAATGACAATATTAATGGTATTTACAACCACCGTCTCTTGAAAACCATAAGGTGCTATTAGCATTTTTAATATTTGTTTGGATACAAGGATACATCAATATTCACAGTAGAAAAGTAAGTAGATTTGTTAAAAGCATACAATTCCTTAAAGATGTGGCATTATGTAATGAGTTGTTGAATCGTGAGCAGAATCGACATTGATTATTTTGTTGCTTAAGTTCCAAAATAAACTATTAATTTAAACACACGCAATTGAATTTTAAATTTGACAAAAAAGAAAGTTAAACGATTTGACTTATAAGCTTATTAGGTCCGAGACCTTCGGTCTGCGTGTACGTTTTGATATGACAATGTATTTGGCTAAAACCTTTCTTGACCTACTGTGAATTCTGAATATACACTGTATGTATACATGTCATTCGTGGAAACAGTGGTCTTGGTTAAAAGAAGTTAACGCTAGTTAAGCAGGTTTGTTGTTTGAATGGCCTCGTGCAAATATCTACTTTAATAATTCAATAGTGGATATACACATAGTCCATCACTCGACATGTACAATGTTCAGCCACCCGTCAAATGATGGATACTGACGATTGAATTAAAGTAACAAATTTATAAGCATGGTTAGTGACGAAATAATTATTTAGAAAGTTCAACACATTTAAACATTTATATTCTTTCGTGGGTGTACTTGTTAATTATTCTCAAATTTACTTACATTTACTACAATATACTGTCGCGTCCGCCGAAAACAGGGAACGTGGGATGTACATTTTGTGTGTATGCTAAACAAATATTGAAATATATCGCATATTCTATACATTAAAGTAGGTGTTGATTTACAAACTGGACATTTTCAAACGGATCGCAGGGGTTGGTTCATGTATTTGCCTGTTTTTATTACTGGTTTAATTTTCTAATACGTTTATATGTAGTTATTTTATACATTTGTCTGTACCCTTATTCATAAATTAACAAAGTACTTATTAGTAATTGTTCATTAGAAAAAAAAAAAAGAAATTAGGGAGGGCCGTAACATTTATTTTTGAAACCAGTTGGCTTGTTTCTTTTTCCAAATAACTAAACGTATGCAAATGCCTTTCTTGGTATAGAGCTTGGATAAAAATCACGTGTACATGAACGTGATATGAAAAATGGGCTCCATTTTTAAATTCAGTTAACATTATTATTGTTCATATCTAGCTATTGTTTGATTGTTGCTCAAACAGTTTAAAACCGTTGCTCAAACAGTTTAAAACCGTGTGTATGCCGATATTTATAATCTACAATGTATCAGTGCCTGCATGTATCCGTCTGCTCGTATGTCAGTAGACGCTTCCACAAATGTTAATCATATTTAAATTAAGCTGCAATGTTATCCAATCATCGCACTTGGATATCACAGCGGTTTAACTATTTCATTTAAATAAACACGTGCATAATGTGTGTGATATATTGAAGAACACGTGGTTATGTTTGTGATATTCAATGAATGGAAATTAATCATTTAACAATAGATGGGGAGGAGTTGAAACTATGCGTGGCAAAACATTGATCGGTCCTTCGTGAAATATATCCCTTTATAGTGGATGCATATACAAGGGGCCAATAGACCGTTACAGGTTTTGTCACGAACAGATGAAACCCATGCACAGCTATTGTAAACAGATTAATTTCAATTTATTGAACATCACAAACATATCAGAAGCTTAACCACGTGCACTTTTGAGTATATTACGATAACTGTAAAACACATGATTGGATAAATATGCCGATTTATTTTCACATGATGGACATATGTAGAAACATCTACTTTTTCTCTCTTATGTACTACAAAATACAGTCACGTGCGCCGAAAACACCTTATTGGTAGAAAATTTCATGGGCGCGTCTGAGGTTGAATCCAGCATACCCACTGAAAAATGGAGACATGATCCCCTCAGTATTGTAAGAATGGCGAAGATAGATGTTTAAATATAGGGTACATGACGGTGGTTGAAAAATATGTTCGTGTATAGTATAAAACACGTCATAAAGAATAAGACATCGTTTGTTTCCCCCCCAAAAAAATAGAGTGTAAGCTTCAAGTAAAGGATCGCATTGAAACAGAAAATTGTACAACGTGTTTTTGATCGACTAACATATACAAATGCAGCTTTTCTTGGTTTTTTATTTGAACTTCCCCAGTGACGTTTCATTAAAAAGACGTTTTTGTCAGTTTTAAATGTTCGATGTTTGTTTGCAGTCAAGTGTACGCACGTGCGTGCGTGCCTATGTTTGGGCCCGACCTTGACGTTATATACATTTTATACATGATCAACAATGATTTTGTATAGAGAATGTTGAAGTATAAAAACATGTATATATAATCAATATTAGGAAAAATTAAGAAGAACCCTTGCATTTTAAAAGCATATGCTTAATTCCACTATACATCCAATACATGTATATACGTTGGGCAAACTAGTTGTTTACGGCCTTACAACATTAATTAACGATATAACATGAGGCAAAACTTTATGTGTGTTGTTATTAATTCGATATATAGGCGTGTCTCCATATGTTTATACGAACATTCGCACATAAACTCATTAATTACCGTCTTTGTATATAGAACACCAAACCATACTGTAAGATCAATGCCTGAAGTCCACATGCTACCCTTTAGGCCAACAGTTCAAAGTAGGCTAACGTACATAAACAGGTAATGAATAAACTTATTTTGAAAAACATTATTTTAATCGCAAAGAAAATCGATTACCCAGCAAAAAATGTATCAGTCTTAAAAATTTTGTTAAAACGACGTTTAATATATACGTATTGGAAATCAATTAAGTAGAGAACGATTTTTTAATGCCATGTTGTTGTTTTTTGGAGGATAAAACTATTGCGATACTCAATAAAACGGTCGCTATATTCGAATATCCATACCTTTATAAAAATTACTATACACATGTTGGCCATGTCGTTGGCACAAAACACCGTTACAAAATGTTATACATGTACATGTATTTTGCTGACTATGTTATTATATTCTAAGCGAATGAATAAAAATTCGTTAAAATACAAAAACATATTCGGTGTAATCAGCATTATATCCATATATTTTCATTTAAACTAAATAGTAGTACAAGGGTTTTAACTGTATTAGGTTTCCTTTAACGCAAAACAAGGAATATTTAGTCTAAAGTAATACAATACCCTGAGACAAACAAAAACTTTAATAGCTAAAACATTCTATTTCTTCCTTTACAAGAAAACCTCATACAGCAAGATTCATGTTTTCAAAATATTATAAACGGTAAGAATCGTGTTATTTAATCGTACCATCTGGGCTGAATTAATGAGGCAGTGATTTGTATATTTATCTTAAATCTACGATTATCAGCCCGTGAACGGCGGTCCTGACATATTTCCGGTTGAGAATACAATTAAAGATAAGACAAAACGTGTTACAGTAACAGGACCGAAGATGGTAATTTGCTGAACGGCTAACAACGCCATGTAGCTATAAAATATTGAGGGTTTCATTAATGAGAGTCGTCAAAAATCCCTGGTACCGACACTCGAAGGGACTCTCCGCTTTCTTCGCAACAACGAAACTGTCACTGTAAGTGTTGGCGATTTTAATTTTAGTTAGCATTTGTAAGTTTTCGTAAATTGTCAGCAATTATTTATGATTTATTTTGTTATATTACATGGAAAGTGTTTATGGTGTTTGTTTTAGTTGTCACTAGTCTTGGTGATTTTTTTTATCAGTTATCACTCTTAAGTATTTATGTTGTAAAGGTTTAGTTGTCGCTAATTAGTGATGAGCATTTATATTTAAGATATCTTCGTCAAGTTTATGTTGCGTATGTTTAGTTGTCGATTGTATGTGTTTATGTTGTTTATTGTGTTTAGTTGTAGATGTTTATGCTGTATAGTTTTAGTTTTTTGTTTGGCCTTTGTTTATGATTTATATTATTTGTACATGCATATGTTTATTTGTCGCTGGTGTTTGTGATTTTTGTTTTGTTATGTCAGTGGTAAGTGTTTATCAATTATATTTCAGTTATGATTGGTAACTGTATATCACGTATGTGTTTAATTGACACTGGTTAGGCCGGGCGAAAACATAATAAACTAAATAAACACAAATTGCTAGTATAAACACAATATGTTTCGAAATATATATGACGATAACAATAATAATTCAATGCAACGTGTGCTATATAAACTTGGACATAAAATCAACATAATTTACGATGAATTGTTTATGTTTAGGATGAGTTGTTTAGTTGTCGATTGTAAGTTTTGTAAGGTAATTACAAATGGATGAGAGGTTCACCTTGCGATCGGGAGACCGTGAGTTCCATCCGTACTCAGGAACGTTTGGTTGGTCTTCCATTTAGATACTAAGTCTTGGTCCTAAATGTCCACAGGAAACGGACTCGAACGGGTCGCAATCAGTATCTGGCTTTCGTCTCAATCAAACTGCTTGTCTAGGTTGAAATTAATTTAATTAAATAGTTTATGCAGTTTAATTTTAATTGTCACATATATGAGTTTGTAGTGTATATTGTTTTGTTCCGTATACTATTCGTATAAGTTACACATAACCGTTAGCGAGACCAGATAATCTGATTTGTTTTAGTTTTAAGTTTGAAAAACATCCCAGTCTTACGGCGGTAATATTTAAAATAAAATTAATTTATATTATTAACATTGTTGTTTTCGCCATACACGTAACAATAACAATATCTAATTTAATGCATCCTTTGTAACAATAAATAAAATATAAAACTCAAATCTTATTACATTAAGAATATCTGTTTTGTTCATTTTTAAAGACATCGCGTCATTCCTATCTGTACAGTCTACTACTACTACTACTACTACTACTTATACTACTACTACTACTTATACTACTACTACTACTACTACTACTACTACTACTACTACTACTACTACTACTACTACTACTACTACTACTACTACTACTACTACTACTACTACTACTACTACTACTACTACTACTACTACTATTACTACTACTACTACTACTACTTCTACTACTGCTTCTGCTTCCTCGACGACGACGACGAAGACGGCGACGGCGGCGACAGCGGCTGCTACTGCTCTGGTACTGCTATTTCTTCTACTACTACTGCTACTACTACTCTACTACTACTACTACTACTACTACTACTACTACTACTACTACTACTACTACTACTACTACTGCTACTACTATTAACTACTACTACTACTACTGCTACTACTACTAGTTATTCTACTACTTATTCTACTACTACTACTTATTCTACTACTTATTCTACTATTACTACTACTAATACTAATACTACCAATAATAATAATAATAATAATAATAATAATAATAATTATTATTATTATTAAATATTTTATATTGTGTGTTTTATTTATTCCAGAAAATTGACTGCACACTATATAAATTTTTTATTTTTCACGTTCCAAAGTTTATGACCCAATTGGTATCGGTTTCTTCATCACTTTCACCATCAACACCACCATCATCATCACCACCACCACCACCACCATCATCATCATCATCATCATCATCATCATTGACAACACCATACTCATCATCATCAAATTCATCATTTTAATTATATTGATCATATTCATCATGTTTTTTTATCCATAAAGTATTAGTATAATCACTAATACTGTGTAACAGTAAATACTTTTAAATTACAATGTCAGTATTTCTAACATATATAAGTTCATCGTTTTTATAGACAATTTACTACGGTCGTTCCTTTGCGGAATAATAATATTGCTTGGGTGATGCAATTTGAACAATTGAACCAGTAGACGAACATAGATCGCTCCGCCTTTCTGTTTGTCCAAGGTTGTTTGTCCAAGGATTTTAAGTATTTTTTTTCCTGTTTAACAATTTTATTCAATTTGTAATATCAATTCACAATTTGTCAACATTACAAATCTTACATAATGCACACTATAAACTATACATAAGTAAAAAACAGTACATTTAAACCAGGTATACAATATATACAATATATATACAACACAGTACATTCAACCATGTATATAAATGCTGCTCTATAAGTAGTTAACAATGAACACTGGAATTAACTATTTTAACATACTAATTGCATATAAGTCTTATAACTGTCCAATAGAAATCTTTTTTGGATTCATACTTTGTGCTTATATAAATATTTAAAGCTAATTTTATACTAGTTTTTAAACCTGAAAATTTTGGGATAACTTCTTTTCATTAACATGCAAATATGTACTTTTTAATTTCCATGAAAGGAATAAAACAATTGCCGTTTTCTTTTATATCACCTAGCAGTACCAATTTGCAATTTATTTTAATTCTTATATTTGCATTTTTAAACTATCGGAAATATCCTTAATTAGGGTTTGCACTGTGTTACATTCCCAGAATAAGTGGGCAATTGATTCTTCCAACAATTTGCAAAAAGTGCATGCGCTACTACCAGACATGCCCATTTTAAACAGGAATGAATGTGTTCCCAATATTGTGTGGACAATCCTAGTATGGGATTTCTGAGTTCCATTACAGCATATTATATAGTATCTTGTTGCAACAATTAACAATTATTGGTTTAATATAGGCTGACAAAATTGGGTACATTTGTACTTTATAATGTACTAGCTGTATATTTTGCAATGAGGCAATTTACGCAGAAAGAATTATTTTTAAGCCTTCATAGTGTAAAAATTTACGGATCTATTAATTGTGTTTTGTAGCTCTTGCAATGACAAGATTTGTCCGTTGTCATTAATAAAATCTTTAACATACTGAATGCCATTGTTGTACCAATAGTTCCAAAAACTGTATTTGTTGTTGATCAGTAGATAGTTGTAATAAAGCAAAGGCATATTTAAAAGCTTCTCCACAGAATCAATACTAATACATTTAACACATTCTGTATATACTGTATAGTTAAAACATCAATCCAAAAAGTGTTTGTTATTCCTTTTATAGCACATATTGCATATAAACAACATGTATTACATAGCTTTTTAAGATCTATTAACTTCCATGCCAATGCCGTGAATTTGCTATGTCCTTGAATAACCTTTCTTACCCAAGATAATTTCAAGCTTTTTATATAAGCATTTATGTCTACCATTTTAGTCCCCCTTCATCAAAATCGTTTGTAATGACTTTGGCTTTAATTTGTGAAGGCCCCTGCCAAACAAACTTGTAGAGTTTATCATTTATACCTTTAATAGTGGAATTTCCAGGGTTTGGCAAAGAGACAAACAGGTGAATAAACAAGGGAAGTACCAAAGACTTAACTCTACCTAAGGGAGTTAGATCCCTTCTATTCCAATATGCAATTCAATTTTCTAATTTAACTAGTTTATCATTATAAGTCAGCTCAATCATTTTAGATAGATCAACATCAAATCTTAAACCTAGTAATTCAAATTGAGTACATCCCCACGTTAGTTTCCACTTAGTTTTAATGGATCGTGTACTGTATTTTAAAGCCCCTATCCAAACAACATGAGTTTTTTCAAAATTAACCTTCAGGCCTGAGTATTTTAAAAAGGAATGTAACAATTGTAGTGTAGTATATAAGGATTCTTCTGATCCATCCATTAATGAATAGGTATAATCAGCAAATTGTGATATCTTGTATTATTCATTGTCAATTTTTTATACCTTTTATTTTCTTACATTTCCTTATTTTGATAGCTAATATTTCTGCACAAAGTATAAATATATATGGTGAAATAGGGTCACATTGCCGACAACCACGTCCTATTGTAAAGAATTATGACCAAAATCCGTTCAATTGGACTGCATTTTCTATTTGATTATAAAATAGTGTTATCCAGTTCTTAAACATTGGTCCAAAATTAAAAAAGTCAAACACTTAAATTAAATTAAACGATAAGTATCGAATGCTTTTTCGAAATCAATTAGCATAAGCAGGCCAGGGATTTGATTGCATTCAGTATAATTTATGATATCATACAATAAACGTGTAAATGTCTCACATATACCTGCCTTTAATACAACCGGTCTGGTCATTGGTTACTAATTTATTCAACACTAATTTAAGTCTGTTAGGTATTGTTCCTGATGCTAATTTATACACCGTGTTCAACAAGCAGATCGGTCTCCAATTTTAAAAAAAACAAGCGTTTACCGTCCTTTGCAATACAAGTAATAATTCCCGGTTTTTGAGTACTAGAAGGAGAACCGGTATTATACGAATAATTTATGCTTCTTATAACGAATACACCCAATTGTTTCAAAAACACCTTTAAGAAATTTGTTGAGAATCCATTAGAGCCCGGACCTCCTCATTATTTAATTCATTTTTCATATCATAATTGGTAGTGGGCTGTTCTGAATATAAACTTTTATAAAAGCAATTTGCTTCCTTTTATATATTTTCAGGATCATTTATTAATGTTCCATTATCTGTCTGCATGCAGGCTATATTTTTGGACAGATAATTATTTTTTTCTCAATTGCAAAACATTTTGGTAGGTTTTTCACCATTGTCTATCCAATCAGAACTGGACCTTATAAAACAACCATTCATTGTTTCTTTTCTTAGAGTATCTAATTCATTTTCAAAGCAAATAAGTGTTCTTTATTTTCATCTGTCAATGCCTGATCCAAGGAATCAATTTTTGATATTAATAAATGTTCATTATTTCTTTTTAATTTTGCTTTGTGACTTGAATAAGCGACGGTCTTACCTCTAATTTCCATTAAAAGTGTTTCTAAAAAAAGTTGGTCATTGATAACAAACTGAATTTGACACTGTCATCAATATCAGAACAGAACAGAACAGAACAGAAATTTATTACGACTTGTACATAGTACATCGTCAGTCTTGACCATATTATATTACACATATCAAAAGGTCATGTGAAAAGGAAGTGATCATACAATAATAAAAATTCTACATACTATCTAACTTAATACATGAAAGTGGTTGGAAACAATCGCATTATTACAAAATATTTATTAGACAGGGTGACAATAGGCTATTATGCTGTTGATATTTATGGAAAATAAACTAAATGTTGACAATGGATTATTTAACGCATAACATGTGGATTATTATATTATTTTGCTAATAACAATAATAAATAACGCACATTTATTTGCATAGATTAAATATGACAACAAATATAACAATCGCACATGTCTATTTCTTATCAGTGTAAAAATAAATTTTTGTTGTATAACATAAATGTGGAAAATGGATTATCTAACAAATAACTTGTGAAAAATGGATTATCTAACAAATAACTTGTGAAAAATGGATTATCTAACAAATAACATGTGGATTATTATGCTATTATTAATAAATTGCATAGCAGTATTTGTGTATATTAAATGTGGTAACACCGGTAACAATCAGACATTTCTATTTCACATCGTGTAATGGCATTATTGGTACAATTAATTGAAGCATAAACTAACAAGTTATTATGCGGTTTGGACTTGCGTAGAAACACACGCTTAAAACACGCTCTCTGATTATAAGAATTTTATACATAAAAAGAAACAAACAATCAAATAAACAAACAAACAACCAAACACGCGGGACATAACAATTCAGCTGGTCGTACTCGTATTATGAACAACATTCAAGATGGACTTCCTGATTAACAGAGCTTCTTTAACAAAAACAGATAAATTAATAAGTTCTTTTTTAGTACATGTTCTCATAAGGCTTAAGAATTTATATACTGATGGCCGCATGAAATAATGTGATTTTATGTATTTTTTCCTGATGTCCTTATAACAAGGGCAGATTAAAATAAAATGGTATTCATCTTCAATGTCACGTGAGTTACAACTAATACAATATCTTTCTTCTCTAGCTATGCTATTATTACTGAACCTACCCGTTTGAATTCTTAATGGATGATTGGACATTCTTAATCTACAGAAGTAAAATCTGAGACTTTTAGGTAAGGCATCTAAATATTTTTCATATTCAAACGATATTTTAAATTCTTTGTACAATATTAAAACTGGACTTTCAAGTGTGTGTAACCAATCTTGTTTAAAACAATCTATGACTCTGCATTTAAATTCAGACAGAAATGCGTTTTTGTTAACAGAGTGGTAATTTTCAAACACGAACGCGAACCCATAATCATTTAGGAGATTTTTTACATTCGTTACCCAATTTCTCTTTCCACTATTACAGTCTTTAAGAGCCTCGTTATAAACAACCCTTAATATAATATTATCACTGTCTATAATTTTAAACCAGTATTTAATTATTCGAATGTATCTGTGAATATAAAGTGGATATCTGCCAAGTTCACCATAAACCGCAGCAGAACACGTATTGCTTCTTACTCTTAGTAATCTTTTACAAAATTTAAGGTGAATTCTTTCTAGTTCCTTTGATTTGGTATAACCCCAAATTTCACACGAATAGTTAATTATTGGTGATACAAATGCATCGAATAGTTGACAAAATGTTTTTGGCGAAAGATCAAAGTTGTTGCATTTACAAAATAAAACATTTAAAGATTTTAAGGCTTTGCCATTGAGATGTTCAATGTTTTTACAAAAGTTCCCTGTGTAATTAAAAACAGTACCTAGATAATTAAAATCATCCACAACTTCGATTGGTTGGCCATTATAGGTCCACTTTTCATTTGCTGATAAGCCCCCACGTTTTCGGAAGACCATTATTTTAGTTTTTGTAATATTTACAGTTAGACCCCATGTATAACAATATGAAAACAAATGATCCAAGTGCCTCTGAGTTTCTTCAGGAGTTTTACCTATGATAGCCATATCATCAGCAAACAACAACAAAATCAAAATTAAATCATCAATACTTAAGCCTGAATCAATGTCACACTGCAAATAAAGCTCTAAATCTTCAACAAATAATGAAAACAAAAGAGGTGACATCACTTCCCTTGTCGTAAACCCACAGCGTAATTGAAATATTCAGAGTAAGAAGAGCATACCTTAACACAAGATTTAACTTTTTGGTACATGTCTTTAACAATTCTTAGAAGTTTTCCATCAATACCAGTTTTAAACATTTTTAACCAAAGCGCATTTCTATAAATAGAATCAAAACATTTCATCATGTCCACGTATATGACGTAAAGCCTCTTATTATCATTGAGGTATTTCTGAACAAGAGAATGTAAAATAAAAATTGGATCTACTGTGGAACGCCCTTTACGAAATCCGAATTGAGCATCCGAAATACTGTTATTGTCAGTACAGAACGTTTCAGTGCGTTTATTTATGACTGTAGTAAATAGCTTAGACATACAACTTACAAGTGTAATACCGCGATAATTATTAACTTCGCTTTTGTCGCCTTTTTTATGTAATGGTATTATCAAGCCGTCCATCCAGCTTTCTGGGTAGTACCCTGAATTTAAAATCCCATTAAAAATATCACATAAATGACTCGCGAGAATATCAATACATTCTATAAAATACTCGTTTAATAACTGATCATTGCCTGAAGCTTTATTACGCTTGAGCGATTTAACTGCACTGTGGATTTCACTTACGGTAATAGGCTGGTCAAATTCGTTATTACAACCAGATAAATTATCAAAATCATGATGGCTACAAAAATATTCTGCTTCTTCATTGAAACAGTTTGATAAACCATTACTTAAATTGGCAAAGTATTCTTTAAATGTATCAATAGAAATACCAGCATAATCGTGTTTTGATTTACTTTTGAAATATTTCCAAAATTCTTTGGGTTTACATTTTTTCAGACGTTCAATTTCTTTCATTTTTTCCCTATAACTGGTATTTTTATATTTCCTTACAATTTTTTTATAAGAGGCTTTACGTTCCATTAATAGTACTCTATTTACGTTATTTTGATCAGAATTGAATAGGCGTAATGCTTGCAAATACAATTCTCGCGCAGAAGTACACTCATCATTAAACCAATCTGTGTTATTTAAAACAGTATTTTTTGAAAAAGAGGCTTGTTATTGACAAAATAGCACTTAGAAAATAACGGATTAGCCACTGATAAAATAATATCAGAAAAATCTCCAACCGTTTTATCAATAGAGTCCCTACAACTTATATCAATACTTCTGACAATATTGTTAAAACGCTGTAAGCATCCAATAATACCTGAACGGAAGCGTTCCTTGTTTTCATCGTTCCATTTAAATTTAATCTCAAACTGTGGATTATCGAGCAGGTTTTGGGCATAATAATGAAAAATGTAACGGTGCGTGGTCACTCCATTCATTAAATGGTTCAATAGTAAAATCATTTATCAGTGAAAAATGACGTTCATTCATTAAAAGATAATCGATAACAGAACAACCGTTATTCGAACAAAACGTGTAGTTACTAGTATTAAATATACGACCATTCGCAATACGTAGAGACGTAGATTTGCAAAGATCTAACAATTTAATACCGTGACTATTCTGGACATTATCGACCGAGGCCCGTACGGGGGTACAATCAGGCTCATAGTCAGGGTCATCAAATGAATTATTTACACAATCATAAGAGATAAAATCGCATTTATTACCAACCCTACTGTTTAGATCGCCACATACTACTACGCATCCAAGCGAATTGAATACAGAAATATCATGTTCAATAGTATCAAACAAATCAATACTAACAAAATTATTGGCCGGAGACTCCTCACCCCAAATATATGCCCCGCATAAATATATATCTTCAACAGTATTAAAAAACAGATGATCTAATTTAATCCAGATAATAGTGTCATGATGATTTTTAGCTATTTTAATGCCATCTTTCAAATGATCTTTATATAACAAAATAATACCTCCACTATTTCTTTTAGCTTTTCTTATCACTTAACATTTCTAGGTTGTATATAAGAATGCAATATTGCCTTTTAACATCATCTATTAATGTGTTTATTACAGACAGATATTCTATATCATTTAATAAAGAGCTTTTTATCACCGTTGATGTATCTAAATGCGTCCTGCAGTTCCCTTTTAACTATTTCCTCTAATAATAAGTGTCTTGCTTTCTTATTACTATTTAACTGTTTATAGTTTAAATAATCTAACAAAGGGTCAAGCACTAGATTATAATCTCCACATATGATATATATTTTATTTCAAATTATATCGATTGTATCAAAGACTTGTTTATAAAAGGACGGGTTGTCTGCATTTGGGCCATATAGATCTAGTAACGTGAATTGTTTTGAACAGTAACTTAAAATAAGAGCTAACAAATTTCCATCACCATCTTTTTCAAAAGAATTGACCTTTATTTGTAGTTTCTTTTTGAATAAAATTGCAACTCCTCTTGAGTTTTTTCCCCAAAACTAAAAAACACAGTCCCCACCCCATTGTGAGTAAATATGTTTCTCCATTTGTGCATTCCAATGAAAATCTTGTAAACAATAGATGTCAGCATTGAGCTTTTTTTTAATAAAATCATTACATCAAATCTTTTTTTTATTGTCATGTAACCCACGACAGTTATAAAAAATAATATGTAACTCAGTCATTTACAGATGATTTACAGAATAAATGTAACTGTGTTTGACACTTAGTACTGCATGTACTTCCATAAAATAGCATACAGCTAATTTTCTCCTGCTTATAAAACAGAACAGTCTGATACAAAACATTAAAACTTGCAAACATGAATGTAAACAAAAGAACAAAAAGAAATGAACACAGACTAACATATCTGTATGCAAAAAATACACATAAAGAAAACATGCTCTGTAGCAAAATTAAATATGGCATAATAATAGTATTTAAATATACAAGTCGTTTCACCCACCAGTAGATGAAACCAATATAGTGAAATATATTATCAGTGACATTTTTGCGGCTGCCTATATATTGAGCAATTAACTGGAATTAAAAATAATTGTCTTAAAGAGTATTACTTACATTGTCTACCAAAAACAAGGAGCAGCTAATGTATAATATACATTATTTGCTACCAGTAATGTTTTATTACTTTTACTTAAGGTAAATATGACAGGAATGCATAAGATAAGAGATAGGGGCAGCGTTTTAAAGGAAAAAAGAGATATTTATGTGCCCAACAAACCCAAATATGTAATATTTAAGTACACACATAATTCTGTTCATAAATTATTATATCTGCATTCATTCAAATTAAAAAAAAGTCAGTGAAGTTATGTATTTATATATTCTATGACATTTATTTTTTATTTTTTCAAACAAAAATTTAATGGCAAGTCAGATATTGCCTTTGGCCATTTACATATATACAAAAATGAATACAAATAGATGGCTTAGACAGGGAAACATACACAAAAAACATACGGAAAACATACAAATACAATCAAACACAGCGAAATCAATTGAAAAATATATACACTGACAGTTTAATTGTTTGTGATATATAGTCATAACCATATGCTTTTAAGTAAGTAATTTCGAGGCTGCTAAAACATTATTATGTTTTTCAAATTTTAAAAATTAATTAACAGTTTTATATACAATATTATTTAGAATTTAATGCTGACAATATTCGTGTATTAAAAATACCAGCAGTGGCAACTTCACAAACTATTCACCTCATATTAAAGAGGAACAACTCATTGCCATACTAATTTGATTTTTTATAGGAGTTTTATCCCTTTAGCTGCATCACCAGATCAACAGAACATTGTTTTGCTGCATGTTTGTGTACTATATTAATAAACTCTCAGAAATTTTATTTAACCATTTATAATGATAAATTACAATTTATATGGAATATTCTTTATATTTTAATGCTAAAAATATTTGAGGATTGTCAATACTGGTAGCCGCAACTTAAAAAATTGTTTGAGGCACATGAAAGGGAGGCAACTCATTGTCATACTAATATGAGGCTTTATAGGAGTTTTGTCCCATAAGCTATACGAGAACATCAAACGGCTCACAATCATTGACAATGCACAAAGTCCGATATAAATATGACCGGCGTCTAAAATTAGTAACAATACATTCAGTGTAACTTAAACAGTTTAAATAAATAAAAACAACTGCAAAAATAGCCACAACAAGCCATATGTTAACTTAATTTACATTGAATTATTAGTTTTGCAGTGGTACCTGTTGTTTCAAAATATTTTCGTCAGAAAGTGGGTAAAAAAAGCTTCATTTTCAAATACTTTCAGAACTTCTTGTAGCTAGATTTAATTTGTTTAGTCAATACCTGTAGCTATTGTGGCTATTGGTAGCGTAGATATAGTGTTAAGTTGAATGTCCCAAAACTTTAGTTAAGTGTACTTTAACAAATCTGATATAATCAAGACTTAAAATGGACATAAACCATTTTTTTAACCGTATTATAACTACTGCATTTATAGATCTATATTCACTATAATATTGGTCTTACATACTGTTTTTGGGCTGTCCACTTGCTTGTGTTTACCTCCTTTGGCTGTTGCTGGATCTGAATTCTTCTACCACTTTGTATAAATTGTCATAGATGCTAAACTTAATTCTTTCTTGTCTAGTAGTTTGTCCGCACACTGATCCGTTAAAAAACCAAGCACTGTTAATGTTATGGTGTAATGTTAATCTGTTGATCAGCCCGGCATTCAGCTTGGTAACGTCGTCTGCTATGCTGTGACCCGCCTCCTTCATGGCCTTCCGCTTTTTCATCAGACTCGATTTTGCTGAGTTGTTCATTAGCTTTATGGTTTTGAACTCCCCCTCCTACCCGGGATTCGGTGTATCGCCATGATGTCCTGCTTCTCGCGGATGACCCCTTGTTTGTTGAAGAGATTGCATATTGTTGTGGTGAGAGTCTCTGTGTTTTCTTCTCCGTCCACTTTAACATCCATCACCTTGATGTTATTTTTGCGCCAGTATTGTTAATTATAGTTTGCTTTTCTATTTGTCTTCTTTTCCAGATCATAGTTCTTCGATATTAGCGTTCCATTGTCACCAGCTGTTCAGAATGTCTCTTTTCCATTTGTGTTACTTTCTCCTGGAGTGACTGGTACTTAAATTCTAATGATTCTACTTTTTCTGTCACTTTCAGCACTTTCCTTTCCACCAGCTTTTCAATATCCTTCGCTATTCTTTCTTCAATGCCTGTCATTACCCTTGTCACACATTGCTCTATCTCCTCTTTCTTCACGACTAATTTAAGGTCTTTCCTTAATTCCACAATGCCACTGCACATCATGTCTATCTGCTCCTGCAGCCTGCCAAAATCTATGCTTTCATCGGAGTCGGAACTGGTGCATCTCGGTTGCTTTGGTGCACGTTCTTTTTTAAGGGCTAATGAACTTGGTTGGTTAGCTTTAAACAGCAGTTGTTTTACTGGCTTATCTCCCTTTTCTGCTTTGTCTCCCTTTGCACTCATTTCTATCCTTTCAACGTATATATGTGTATAAACAACTAATTATACTTTATTGTTAACTTTTTCAGACATGACAATGTTTGCACCAGAGTTTTAATCCTTGTGTCAACTAGTCATCCACACTGTCACAGCTTAATATCACTCAGTTCAATTATCTTACTTGTCGGTAAATAGCTCCCAATTACACACCAAAACTAGAAACTGGTCATCAAATCCTATAATCCTCTTACTGCACTCCTGGTGTGTCCATGTATATTGGTTACCGTTTGTATGAACAAAGACAAAATAAAATCTTAATATCCAACATGTTTTCTAAATAACTTCAAAATCTCTATATAATATCAGATTTGTTTTCTCAGTCATTATTATTGTTTCAACAATCCTTTATATGACTATCCAAAAACTTCCACTGTTAAATCACTATTTAACATTTGTTTTTGCAAAAGTCACAGAGCTATGTTTTGGACACCCTCTCACTTTGAACTCTCAACATTAAAAAAAAAGTTTTTAAGTAAATTGATTGGATTAAGCAACCATGCGCTATTATTAATCATAGAAATATAAACCCAAAATTGGTCAACTCAATCCTTGAATGACACGTATCTACTGGTCGGACAGAACATTCTAAGGTTGTAATATTATCTACAGTAGCTATATACTCGATAATGTTTGATACATACGAGGACGTTTTCTAATGATATGAATACTTACAAGATAACCATTTATTTATTTGTTAAATTCATGCACGAAAATTAACTGCAAAATTAATATTATTATTTCACGAATAATAACGTTTCTGTGGAAAATATTGCTATTTTTAAATTAAATTTTGTCTATCTTTGTATACTGACCGATTTTAATGTTTAGCCTCGAAAGTTTATGACCATAAGTGGTATTGGTTACTACGGCAACTGTGTTATTACAGATTAATGATAAGAAGGCTATATATGTCCGTGTTATTGCCGAATACTTATAAGAAGGACTTCTGTTTGGCCTTCAAGATCAATACTCTTCATCATTATGATCATCAGCATGATCATCATGATCATCATTATCATCATCACAACCAACACCCATCATCATCATCAGAAGCAGCATCATCATCAACAGAAACAACAGCAGCAGCAGCAATATTGTATTCATATTTGTTATCCATTTACATATAAATTTAGAAATCCAATTAAGTTAAAAAATAAAAGCAAAAAGAAAATCCTAAAGATACATGAAAAGCGCTGCAAAAAAGTACAAACCTAAATTCTCATGTATATATAGAATTTGTGCTTTTTTATTTTTATTGATATCGCGTCTTTTTTCATGAAATTGTGTTTTTGAAGCACCGCACAAGTCAATACTTTTAAATTAATATCTGATTTGCTACTGCTACTAGAATAGAAAAGTAAGTTTGTGTGCGAAAGCATCGCTTTAATAGACAATGCATCTTTTTAATATATGCACTCCTTTGCAGAATAATAATATTGCTTTTAAATGCAATTTGAACAAACAATTGTGATAGTATAATCTTTTTTCAGATTGTATAATTTTTTATAAACCACAAGTCAGTTATTTACAAAGGCCTTGTACCGGATGATGTTGGATACAAATGATAACGTTCTTTTAATGAGATGGATTCTAACAATACACAAATACAAATATGTAATATGTTGTTTTTATCATATGCTTTTCAGTGAAATATAGAAAACTATTTAATGCTAAGTAGTGAAATATAGAAAAATATCAGTGAGATATATATCTATATCTCTCACAGTGGGGGGCTAATTTTTTGGGTCCCGATTTAATACATTAAATGAAACGGACCGTCATCGAAATGACGTCATTATTTTAACATCATGGCGTTATTTTCCAATGAAATGTAAAAAAAAAGAGTTAATAAAGCATAAAAAAAAGACATTTTTGTGTTCGGTGTCATAACGCGGAAAGGGAGACAAGTTACATATTTTCGCTCCCGCAAGCCCTAGTAAAAATATTAATTGTCTCACTTCCCGGTGATGATATCACGCGTTAACACACCGAAAACAAGAACGTATCTTCTATTTATTGGTTAAATAAAATTTGATATTTTCACTGTTGAAACAGTAAAAATATTTTTACTGCAGTGAAAATGTAACATAAAACGCACTATTTTTTTTATCAATCGCATCGATCTACCAGTACTGGTTTACCTTCCTTGGCAAATGTATCTACATGTACAGTATTTACATACATTTGTTTATAGAAAACACATGATAAAATTCAACAAAAATATAATTTAAAAACGACGACGCACAAAAATAAGGCATTTTTTCCCACGATAGTTATGATAAACAATTTTGGCATCATATGTGACATCATTTTTATGACGTCAGAATGCACAAATGTTTGACGTTTAGGCTCGCACAATTTTTATTTATTTATTGGCTAAAAGCATAAAATAAAAAGTCAAATGTACCGAAATCAACAAATATCCTATATACGTATTTTAATATGAAAATATTATGTTGCCAAATATAAATTAAAGGACCTTGATATTTTATTTTTCACGATAGTAAAAGTATGACCCTAAGCGGTCGGAATTTAGTCCATTCGCCTAATATAAACGCCTATTACATTGTAAAGTTTAAAAAAAAAAATCGAAAGTGGAAATACATTTACAAAGAAGAGTTTCGATTTGTTCCTGATTCAAAACAACTCATAAAAACAGCATTTGGTGCTATTTTATAATTTCAATTACTTTAATTTCGTTCAAATAAATGCATCGATATTACACTTCATTATATCATCACTGCCTAGTGGTTAGGGCGTTCGCCTACGGAGCGAGGGGGGGGGGGGGGCGGGGGTCAAAAGTTCGAGTCCCGCAAGGGGCTTGTTCTGTTATTGATGTTTGCTTGCCCAGCAGCAAGTTAAATCGATGAGTACCAATTGACTTCCAGCCAAGCGCCCGACATATAGGATAGGAATCGGGAGTAAAGATGTTAGTCATTAAAGGTGTTTCATAATTCAAAATTGGCTGGCCCTTAATCGCGATGATTGACACTATAGTCAACAAACACTTTACTTCACTTTACTGTTTGCACATTGCTAATTTAAACGGTCTAAATAGTATGTGCTTACTGAATGTTTCCATTTTCATGTGTTTTAATTTGTTGATAAAATTATGTGTGTGTTTTTTTTTAGAATTAATTAACTTCCTGGCTTGTTGTTATGTCTTTGAATGCAAGGTATGCTACATTGTGTATTGTTAAATGTTACAATGTACCTTTATGGGATAATATACACTTAACAGTTTAAAACATTTTAAAAACCAAATGAACCCAACACTCAAACGTTCGGTATCATACCTTTATGGGATAATTTACACTTAACAGTTTAAAACATTTTAAAAACCAACTGAACCCAACACTCAAACGTTCGGTATCAGGCTCAACTAAAAGTAACAATAAACGCCAAATATACTTTATTCGAAAAGTGTTTAGTTACATTGCCTACTGGTTTTCATAGCACAATATTAAGTTCAAAGTTTTTGGCATCAAAGACGCGTGTAGAACGATTTTTAGATTAAGATTATAAACCTTTGTGTTTCATACTACAGACAATTTACTTCTATCATAGAATATTGAATAGAATATTGATAGCTAATCTAGATATTAGAGTTTAAATATACGCATGATGGACATTATGCATAAAACGATTGCCAAGATATGTGATTAAAATTAAAATTCATGAACGTCATATAAGTGCAAAGCAAAACGAATAACAAAAATATTGAAAAGGTTAAGCAATTACGAAAGAGCTTATTAATGATTTGTTAAACGGAAACTTAAAAGCAGTGCAAAGTGCAATTTAACATTACATTACCTTGATTTCACAAGGAACTATTGCTGCGCAAGAATACTTCAATATATCTCCAGTATTTTAAAGATGTAGTTAAATGTTTGCCCCCGACTGACCATACAAAGGTATACCATTGTAGCTTTGGATTTGGAGGACTCATAGAACCCAAACCTCGAACGTTATTTCGATTTCAAAAGCTAAGTGCAGAAGGCAGATAATAGCCTTGTTTTGAAACATTTATGTTCACATTTTTATTGGACAAGTTTCATATACAAATTTTTTAGCAGTACTCGAACTATGAGGTGTGCAATAAAATATAAAATCGTAACAATTAATATATTTATGATTTCATGTATCCTTATGACAATATTTGGTGCTATAGTTCTTGTTAAATGGCCACCTATTTTTCCGTTTATAATTTTATGAAACTTGATGGTGAATGGAATCTTGTTGTGTATTCATTAATTCTTGCCCACGTGCGGGCTTAATACGACTTTTAATTAGTGTTTATATATTCATGCATTCCAAACTAGGTTGTGTAGGTTGGTAGTAACTTCTTTCTTGCCATCCCTGGACGCAAATTCCCGTGTCCGCACCTGTCAATTTCGTACATAACACACATGGCTTCTGTTCAACATAATTGTATGGAGAGTAGTTTGCAAAAGCAAAAAAAGGATTCAGACTGTACGTGAACGCTTTACTAAAGAACGTTTCTCTGTTGAATTATTGATTTTCTATAACTTCTATAACTTGAACATGAACTATAACTTGAACATAAAGGTATTCAGACTTAAAGGCTAGACCTACTTTAATCTTTCTTTATTTGACACTTCCTTCCCAGCACCCGAATAAAGTGCTTGGTTTCCTGTTAATTAACACCATGCTGTGGTCACAGTGAGCACACAGTGTGGTGACTCTTGTCAGCTAAGATCAAACACTGCTGCAGTGAAAAAGATACATTGAAACAGTGCACTAAGCCATTGCTCAGTCAGCGGAGAGCAAATATTGCAGTTAATGATAAGATATTTTATGTGACCATTATACAGAGTTGAATACCCCATGGAGAGTCCAGATATTCCTTAAACTAGATCTTTCAGATCTCATTATGGATCTGTTCAAGTGAAACTCTCATAATCAGCTTTATGTGCAATTTAACATTATAACATTACTCTGATTTCACGGAATTCTAATACTGAACAATTAAACCGTATTATATCATTAGCAGTTCACATTTGTAAATACATATTTGCCCCGACTGACTGCATAACTATATACAATTGTAGCGGTGGATTTTAAAGAATCCTTGAACCCAAACCTCGAACGTGATTTCAATTTCTAGCTAACCTGAAAGCACACAATAGGCTAGTTTGCAACATTAATGTTTACGTGTATGTTGGATAGTTTCATATACACATGTACCGTATTAATTTTAAGGGTGTGCAGTGTATTGCAATAAAAATGACAACAGTGCTAGGTGCAATTTTCAACTGGTTTTCGTTACCCAACATTTATTTTCTGTAGCTCAATGTAATGCAAAAGCAATAAATGTTATTGTTTATACGTTTGCTACAGACATCATATCTTTACGATACTCGTACCTGGTTTAACTATGTAGTCATTATGCAAAGGGAACATCTCTAAATTAAATTGCTATAAAGCTTGAGTTCATTATTACTTTAAATTATTACTTTAAAGCAGTATATGGTCCTATATTTTGGTTTACATTGTAATATCACTAATCGTACTGATTATTCTTGCTTGCAACTAGATCTAAAATGTTCAATTGCTAAATTAATTAAATCCGGGACACCCGTGAATTTTCCCCAAACGATTTGATCGTTGATGATTCTGATCTATTACGTGAGGTTAATAATCCTTATAGCAATATTTCATACTTATTTTGTTTTATTGCCACATAATTTGCCGTTGATACTTTTATGTAATTCGATGGAGAATACAATATTGTTCTTACCATTACTTTCCGTCCATGCAGAGTTAGATTTGCCTTTACAGGGTTTTCATTTACAAATTGGAAAACACGTGTTATTTAAATCTGTTTAAATTGCCAATGCTTGACATTGACCATCACAATGCGGTAACAATATTTTAAATTAGTTTTATGTTGTGTGATGTGCTGTGCGTATTGTCTTGTATTTTATACGCAGCAGATCAATCGCCCTAAATGAAGGATCTGCGGATATTAAAAAATGATTTCCCCTAATTGTGTCTTTGGAAGAAATTCACGATTTATGGATGTTTTCAACCGAACCTTTTAAAAGCAGCGTAAAGTGCAATTTAACATTAGTACATTACGTTTATGTTACGAAGAATATAGACAGTTTAATTATACACATGCTTCGTATTGTGCAAATCAAGTAAATTCCCCAGCCCGGCTTACTAAATACAGATATTCCGCTGCCACCTGAGTTTTTGGGAAACTATTTAATCCGAAACGTCAACGATTTTTTTTCCGGATCCAAGCTGATCTGAAGGCAGATAATTGCCATGTTTGTAAACACTTTTCTGTACATATGTCTTGGTTATGTTTCACTTTTTTTACTCTCTTACTGTTATTAATATAACCTTGACATTATTACAAGCACTATTATTATCATGTTTATTATTTTAGTAATACCATGATATTATTTTAATTATTATAATTATTATAATTGTTATATTTATTATAATTATTATAATTATTAAAATTATTACAATTATTATAATTATTATAATTGTTATAATTATTAATATAATAATAATTAGTATCATTATTGTTATAATTATTATTATCATCATCAACATTATTATTATCATTATTAGCATAATTATTTTGTTTGTTGGTGTTTTTATTCCATGTGTTTGTTAGTGTTTGTGACAACACATAATAAGGTGTTTGTGGTATTAGAAATTATTTGAAATTGAAATCTCGATGTTCATCTTTCTAAATAGATGTATATCTTCCTATTAAATAAACTACATTAAGCTCAAATAAATTTGCATGATAAACTTACATAAATATGCGTAATGTCAGTGTATAGTTTAATATATTACACGATGTGATATGCATTGTTAAATTACTTCCTTTCTGCCCAATTTCTTCCATTAAATTTTTTTTTTCTATTAAAGTTAGCATCTCACCGTGACCACTTTCCCACATGAAGTGTTGCACTAAACATTGTTTGTGTATTTTTGTATGCCTTTTTGTGTTTATATATGCTCACATTTTATTACAAAATATTTCTGTTTTGTAATCTGTGAAACAAATAAAAAGTTGTTCTGTTCTGTTCTGGTCAAACATTTTGTAGCAGTGCTCGTACTAAGGAATTCTTGATAAAATATGAAAAGCTAAAATTTAGAATGTCTGTTATTGTTTCCGATTGTTTAAGTATATGTTTCAGTAAAAATAAAGAGCACGTGGTGATATTTTTACTTGTTTTCGTTGCTCTAAATTTATTTTCGGTATCTTATCTTAATATAAAATCAATAATTGTTACCGACGGAACGATTCGTATTTACATCACAGCTTAGTTGGTTTAATTACGGATCTTTTGCGCAGAGAGCTTAAATGTTAATAATACTGATATATAATATGAGTCAAACTATACTTTAAAACAGTAGATGGTGCTATAACTTGGGTTATATTGAAATTGTATTTTCTGTGGATTATATCTTTATGTCAAAGCAATTTTTCATAGCATTGGTACGTGAGTTACGAACCTCACATCTTAAGTGGTTAAACAATGTTTGTATTTTGCAAAAAGGTGCATCTGTCGATTACAATAATATACAACCTTTGTTTATCATTACTCTAAAACAGAAATTGGTTCTAAATTTTGTGTTTTATTTCAATGTGACTTATCGTTCCGCTTATTTTTGTATGGAGCTCGACTTAAAATGTTTAATTGCTATAAAATTTAAATCCAGATCATGCGTGAATTTGGGTCAAACGGCTTGGCTGTAAATGATTGGTAATTCTGTACGTGAGCTTAAGAATCCTTATTGCAATTTTTTTGTGCTATAATTCATGTTGAATAACCATCAACACTACCGTTGATAATTTTATCATACTAGATGTAGATTTTATCTTGTTTCATTCATTATTTCTTGTCCATGTGCGTGCTTGATTCGCGTGTATGCATTCATACATTGCAAAATAAGTTTTTGTACGTTGATAGTGTCTTTTTTTTCCATCCGCCGTCGAACAATCCCGTGTCCGTGCATGTTAGTTTCGTACATAAGACAATTGACTTCTGTTCAACATAGTTTAATGTAGACAGTGATTTCAAGTATATATTAAATTAAAATAATGCACTTTAAAGTCCTTTGCAAGTATAAATGAGTTCATGGTTTACAATTCGATATGGAAATTTTCCATTAATGTTTCAAATGCAATTGGTGCGATTAATTTTTTTAATTACTTTGATTCCTTGTTATACAAATACAGCGACTTTACAATTCAACAGGACATCAGTGTTCAACAGATGCAGATAAATATTTGCACTCTGTGGATTTGTACAGTCTGAATAGTATGTGTTTACATAATAATTATATTTGCACTGTTTTAATTTGTTGATAAAATATACTTTATCTGGATCTTTTAACTCGGGATCTTATTGTTAAATATAAATGTATATTAGTGTTTATACATGTGTGTGACGCATATTATGCATCTCACGTTTCCCAAGTTATTTGAAATTTAAACATAATTGATATAAACGCTTAGAAATATATTATAAATATATATTCTTGAAAAATCAAAATCATTCTGGATTCGAAACTCAAACTCTTAAATGCACTGCTAAGTGCTTTTTAACATAATAATATTACTTTGATTTTGCGAAGTCCTAATGCAGAGCAATTGCACATTATATTCCTTCAGCATTGTTCAGATGTGGTATCATGTTTTTCCCGACTTACTAAATATAGATATTTCTTTGAAGCTGAAGATTTGGAGGATTCATAGAAACAAAATATCAAACATGATTTCGATACGAAGCTAAGCAGAAGGCCTATATTTCAAACAATTATGTTTACATTTGTATTTGTAAATGTAAAACAATTATATACATTTTCTAGCAGTACTCGTACTATGAAGTACTTTGAGTTTTTCCATAAAATATAACATGCAAACATTTAATAGATATATAATTTGTAACAGTTTATTGTATGTTCCAATAAAATAATAACAGTATTTGGTGCTATACTTTAATTTGTATTGAAATTTAACTAAAGATACTGCTTATTCAGATTTGCAACTTGATCTAAAATGTAAAATTGCTATACTAACTGAATTCTGATCAAGGGTGAAGTTGGTCCAAACAGTTTCATTGTTGATAATTCGGATCTATTACGTAATTTATGAAACCCTTACAACAGTAGTAGATGTTATATTTTTGTTGTATTGCCACACAATTTTTCGTTGATACTTTTATGGAACTGGATGTAGAATGCCATCTTATTCTATTCATTATTTCCAGTCGGGCTAGATTTCGCATTAACATAATGTGTATTAATTTATATATTGCAAAAAATGTTTTGTTTCAAACGTTTTAAATCGCCAATGGTTTGCATTGATCGTTCCAATGCGGTGACCCCAGTTTGTATCATTTTTATGTTGTGTGAACTAACCTTTGTCATCAATTCTGGTATCAGAAAAAACATTACCCATAACTCTAGTTTGTATTTTGACAGAGTTATGCCCTTTTCACTTAGATTTTCTGTTAAAAGTTTATATTCAAAAGTTTGGTAACTTAAAAAATACAAAAGTCATTCACCTGAAACTTGAAAGTAACCTTTGTCATCAATTCTAGTATTAGTGGCAACATTACCCGTGATTCTGTTTAATATTTGGACAGAGTTATGGGTAATGTTTTCCACATAGGTTTTTATGTTTAAAGTTTATAGTCCAAAGTTTTTCTTTTACTTCAAAACTTCATCTGTTATTTACTTGAAACTTGGAAATAACCTTCGTCATCAACTCTAGTATCAGGGGCAAAATTACCCGTATCTCTGTTTTGGATTTTAGCAGAGTTAATCACACTTTTTACATAGATTTTGTGGTTAAAGTTTGTGTTCAAAAATGTATAAAATATACAAGCTTCACTTAAACGTTGTGTATTTTAACAAATGTATGCCCCTTCCACTATACAAAATATGAACCAACTGAAATACTTTGAATAGTCTAGCGCGCTGTCCTCTGAAAGCTCTTGTTGTCAGAGTTATGGATTTTTTAAGATTACTGAAATAAGCATTTGGAGCACTATTTTTGTCCGGTCTATTTCTACCCAACTACTGGCCAGAATAAAATGAAACTTTATAGAAAGCTTCATTACCCAGAGGAGGTGTGCAATGAACCAGGACGTTCTGCTTCAATTTGTTTTCTTAGTGTTTTGGGACTTTGAATATTTCTGAAATAAGTATTTAGTACACATTTTTTGTCAAATTTATTTCTACACAACTTATTGATGGGAAGCTTTATAACCAAAAGGACGTGTGCACTAAACCAGGATGTTCCGCTTTTTTAAGAGTTCTGGGACCTTGAAGATTTATAAAATTAAAATTTAGTGCACAATTATTTTCTTGGCTATTTCTCCGCAACTACTGGCCAGAATACGATGAAAATGTATGTGATGCTTCATTATCAAAATGAGATGTACACAGTACAGGATGTTCCTTGTCAGTTATTTTCCTTGGAGTTATGGGGACTTTGAAGGTTGTTGAAATTAATGTATAGTGCGCAGTTATTGTCTGCACTGTTTCTCAGCAACTACTAGCCAATATTCAATGAAACTTTATTGAAAGCTTCATTACCAAGAGGAGATGTTCACTGTACCAAGATGCTCCATATTCAATTGAAACTTCACACATGTCTTCCGGGTCATTATTTAAGGTTTCTGACTAAAGCCCATAACTCTGACCTGCTATTAAGCTGAATTATGCCCATATTTGTATTTAGAAAATCATGTTAAAATCTTATATAAGATCACTGGCCAAGATCTATAACTGTGACCAGCATTTAAGCAGAATTATGCCCCTTTTTTGTACTTAGAAATGTCCGGTTACGATTTGCTTGCAAGAGAAAATTCAGGTTAAGGTTTGCGTGCAAGAAGTACATATTTCTGTAACTACTTAAGATATTCAACTGAAACTTCACACATGTCTTCGGGGTCATTATGTAAGGTCACTGACCAAGGCCCATAGCTCTGACCTGCAATTTAGCAGAATTATGCCCCCATTTGTACTTAGAAATTCTGGTTAAAGTTTGCGTGTATCAACTCCACATATCTTTAACTACTCACACATATCTTCGGGGTTATTATATAATGTTACTGACCAAGGCCCATTTTCTGACCTGCAATTTAGCAGAATTCAAGTTAACGTTTGCGTGCAATAACTTCATATCTATATATCAGCTACAGATATTCAATAAAAACTTCCCAACTGTCTTCAAGGTCATTATATAAGGTCACTGGCCTAGGCACATAACTGAAACCTGCATTTTAGGAGATTCATGTCCATTTGTTGTATTGATACAGGCCAATTGCTCTGACAAAGTGGTTGAATGGTCGAGCGCGCTGTCCTGAGACAGCTTTTTTTCTTACAGTTATGGGTCTTTGATGATTGCTGAAATTAGTATACAGAGCACAGTTGTCTGGACTCTGCTTTTCTGATTGCATTCTCATTACTTGAAAAAAGCGAATTGGGGAGCACCCATCAATTCACTGATATCCTTGATAATCTTATATTTGTATGTTGGCAGTTACTACTTTCTATTCCATCCCCAAAACCCGTAACCGCGCCTGTTAACTACGTACGTAGTGGATTCTGATCAACAAAGTTGCCTGGTGAACAACTTGCTAAAGCTAAAAACACATTTAGATCATTTAATGTGAACGCTACACCACAAAAATGTATCAGAGTCTCTTAGAATATTGATTCCTAATTTAATTTATACTTTAGTACTCAAATATGAATATTATGCTCGACACCAATGGCGTTTGTGCAGACCATGTTTGTCAAGTAATTGTTAAAGTCATGCACGTAATGTCAGCGTGTTGTTAAATATTTTAAAGTCTTTTGAAAGTGGAAATAAACTCCAAATTAAGAGTTCGATATAGATCTGTCCCACTGACACCATTAAAAGCAGCATTTGGTGCTATATAAAGTTATTAAGCACTTTGATTTTGTGTCATATAAATACAGCGACATAATAATGCAATACGAGTAGATACATGTTTGCATTCTCCCGATCTTGTTAATATGTGTTTACTTAAAATTTATATTTTCATTTGTGTCATGTGTTTACCAAATGTAGTGTTTTATTGAAATGTGTATAACTGCCATCATGCATTAAAAGTTTCCGAAGTTATACGAAAATTAACTTTAATTCTTGAACTTCATATTAGAGCCTAGAAAAAAAGATTATTATATAGATTCTTAAAAAGTAAAGACATTCACTGCAGCTGTAGATTTCGAGAATCCATTCAATTAAAAACTTGAACGTCATTTTCGTTTCAAGCTTATCTGAAGGCAGATAAATGTCTCGTTTTCAAACATTTCTGTGTATACATATGTCTGGGATAAGTTTCATGTACACATTTTGTAGCACTACTGGTACTATGAGTTTCTTGATAAAATATTTTAAAAAATAAACTAAAATGTATTTTATTTGTTTTGAAGTGTTTAACATGTGTTCCAATGAAAAAAAAATCAAAAAAAAAACCAACAGTACTTTAACTGGTTTTCTTAATAGGTTTAATAACGAATCTATTGCGCAAATGGCTTTATGCTTTATTTATGTTAATAATATACAGCATGATTTCATTTATACTTAAACCAGTACATGGTGCTATAATTAGTGTTGAATTGAAATGCCAAGAATCGTACAGTTGATTATTTTATGGAACTTCATTTAAACTGTTAGATTACTATACCAATTAAATCCAGATCACGCGTGTATTTTGTACAAACGGCTTGACTTTTAAAAATGCGGATCTATTACGTGAGTTTATGAATCAATCGAACAGTATTCGATGTTATATTTCTTGTTTAATTGCCACCATTTATACCGTCGATACTTTTGTGGAACTAAATGCAGAATGCAATAGTGTTTTATGCATAAAGTCTGGTCCATATGCAGGCTTGATTTGCATTTGACATAATGTGCATTCATTCATAAATGGCAAAATCGGTTTTGAAATATGGTAGTTACTACTCTTGTCCACCCCTTAAGCCACAATCGTGCATCCGCTCCTGTGAGCTACATTTCGGCCGCCACCAATTCGGCCATTATGCATAATTGGCGAGTGAAGACGCGCACGTTCACCTGTACATTCAAAATGGCATCGGAGTGACTGCTCGAGTCGCTATCAAATTTAAATCGTGATGAATTTATTTTCAAGAACATAAAGACTGAAACATGCCCAGCTTGAATGTTCTTTTTTTTATCGTCTGTCCATCCACCTAATATTCCTTTCCAGATCCAGACCCTCAGGCCATTATGGACATCTTCGGGTGATAATCGCATAATGGCGAGCAACAACTATTCATTAAAAGTATATCATCAGTGTTTCAAAGATGTAGATAAATAATTGCAACATTCTGATTTTTACAGTGTACATGGTATGTGTTTACATAATATTTGAATTAATCTTAGTTCAATTTATTTATATAATGATTATTCAGTGTTTAATTGCTATCATTCATTGATGTCCTGGTTCGTTGTAATGTCTTTGAACGCAGAATATTCCTTATTCAGTTGATATTGGAAGCAGTTATATAACCAAACATTCAAACGTTCGGTATCAGTCTTACATAAATCTGGTAATGTTTACAAAACATACAATAATTATATAAACGTGTGTAAGATGATATGTTCTACTGGTTTTCATCGCACAATAGTTAGTTCCATGTTTTGACAACAGCATCGCATGTGGAACATTTTTTAAATTTTGAGTATGCTTAAGATTATGATTTTTTAAAGTTCTCTTAGTCAATTTATTTATATTACACATTTTTAATTTCTTATCTAGATAGGAGATGATTATGCATGGCAAGTTTGCGAGGTAATATGAAATTAAAGTCACAAACGTCATATTAGCGTCTAGAAGAAAATATTACAAAGATGATTGAAAAAGTAAAGAACATATCATTGCTATACAAATCAAATTTAGCTTGACTGCTAATAATTCGGAACTATAACGTGAGTTTATTAATCCCTTTAACAGTGTTTGGTGCTATATTTCTTGCTCAGTGTTTTAATTTGTTGATAAAATGTAGTGTTTTATTGAAATTATCTATTGATGTCCTGGTTCATTGTTATGCTCTTGAACGCTGGATCACAATATCCTGTTTTAAATGTCTAAATGTTAAGTATTTATTTTAATAATATTAATACCCCATTAAAAAAACTGAAAACAAATATGTTGTAGTTGCGATTTTTAAACGTTTATATAAGCAAACACCCAAACGTTCTAAATCAGCCTGAACTAAACCTAGTCATCCTTACAAACCATACATATCGAACATTGTATGGTGACATTGAATCGTGGTTTTTATGGCAGAATATTTAGTTTTACGATTTGGCACCAACTTCTCGTGAGGACGGTTTTGAAAACCTTTATAAGGCCACACCAAATTGAATACGTGGTCATCAGATTTTTATCGAAAAATTTTGGAGCGAGCGAGCGCAATTTTTTTTTTAATTTTGAGTATATTGGTACGAGCGTATAATTTTCGCAAAAACACTTGTATTATGTCCAATTGTCATGGTTTGGATAAAATTATTTAAACCATTTTGACATTGAAAATATCTTCAAGATAAAAAGACAAAAATACTATAGCATTTTTGTTGGAAGTCTTGTCTGGTAGCAATTGTTTTACCCTTAGGTTATAACACTCGTGAAAATGTGCCGTGGTTTTTCGATTATATTCCTAAAATTATGAAAACATGTTATTTGTAATTCAGATCATGATGAGAAAGCAATTTAACATATTAGCACTTATATCGATAATTGTGCAAAATCCATATTTACTGATACATCTAGTGAGATACAATCATATTATAGGCATGTTTAATTTAATACACATAATGTATTACATAAATATTTTGATAAATTCTATTCAAAAACAAATAAACGGCATGAATATTAAACAAAAATATTTACACATTGAATTATTAGTGTTCTACATTTCAAAACCAACATGTATACTGTATATAACCAATATTTTAAAATTACATGTAGTATAAAGCTTATCCCTTTCAATTTGACTAAGTCATTAATACTTATTATTTTATAGCATTTAATAACATTCACACACATGATGATAAAAGCGATATTATGTTCGTATGCATAGATGATAACACGTTTATTCAATGTTTTCTTAGAAATTGTATTCATGGGTACGCAGAGGCTGAAGGATGCTACTTGTGATGTACGCATGTGTAATTTACTCATCTATGTCAACAATTAAATAAATAACATCAAACAATAAACTCAAATGTTGACTGTTATTCCGTTGTATAAATGACTCGCTTAACAAAAATGTTTTACTTTTTTGTTCATGGAGTGAGCGCAGAGTATTTAGCAAAAAATATGTTTTTAAATATGAAAAACGGCTATACGGTAATTCCGATGACCAAGACTTCAATTTGGCGTGGCCTAAAATTTAGATTATGAGTGGTTTTCAAGTGACTCTTCTCATATAATTTTAATAGCTTATTTATATATTAAAGACCAAGTTTGGGTGTAATGGCCATTATGCATAACATATTCCCAATTAATTTGAAATTAAATTCAAGTACTAATTCATATATACGCCTAGAAGAATATTAGAAAATTCTTGAAAAAGTATTGAAAGTCCGGATAAAGAGCTCATTATAGATCTGATAAACTGAAACACAAGCAGCGTACAGTGTATTTATAACATTTGATTTCGCGAAGTACAAATCCAGCGCAATTATACCTCAATATATTATCAGAACAAGAACAGAACAGAACAGAACTGTTCTGTAATATATTATCAGTATTATACAAATGTGAAACTAGAGTGTTTGCCCCCAACTGATTATATAAAAATATACCGTTGCAGGTAGTAGCCTAGTTTCCAAACAGTTCACATCACATTTGTCTTGGATAAGTTTTATACTACACATGTTCCAATACAAAAAGTGATTGGTGACATTTTCTAGTGGATTTCTTTGCTCGAATTTTTTTTTTCTGTAGATCATCGCAATAATTCTTATAGTTGGAACGTTAATCACTTACATCACATCTTAACTGGTTAAGAAATGTTTGCTGTGCACAAGACGCATCTGTGAATTAAAATATTAAAATAATACCGTATTTACCCTAAGTATTGGTTCACTTAAAAATAATGAACATTTTTATTGTCCTAATATTATCGGACATAAAAATAATTATTGAAATTGTGTCCTAACATTTAGGATAATATATGATACAATCTATTTTGCATTTAACTACATATTGAACCAATTAATTATTTGTATTTCTTTGGGATACTAATC
Source organism: Congeria kusceri (assembly GCA_027627225.1). Classification (NCBI taxonomy): domain Eukaryota; kingdom Metazoa; phylum Mollusca; class Bivalvia; order Myida; family Dreissenidae; genus Congeria; species Congeria kusceri. The sequence goes on along the minus strand of CM051036.1, from coordinate 47,348,659 downwards.
GCTAACTAAACTATAATACATATTTAATTGTAAATAATAAGAAGGACGATTTTACGTGACTGATGTTTATATGATCAACTATTTCTTGCTGGGGACTTAATGGTAAATAATTGAGAAGCTTAATTGCAGAAGAACAGAACAGAACACGACATTTATTTCATCCAAGTATACAGCATATACAATAAGGGCAATATAACAAAGCAAAATATTTAGTAAATTATTAACTTCCGATAATTTTAACGTTCGACAAAATATAATAATCGATATACGGGGTTTACTTCCAATAATAGGATATATACAAGGATAATAATAATAATAATAGTAATAATAATAATAATAATAATAATAATAATAATAATAATAATAATAATAATAATAGTAATAATAATAATAATCATAATCATAATCATAATCATAGTCATAATCATAGTCATAATCATCATCATAATCATAATCATAGTCATAATCATCATCATAATCATAATCATAGTCATAATCATAGTCATAATCATAATCATAATCATAATCATAATCATAATCATAGTCATAATCATCATCATAATCATAATCATAGTCATAATCATCATCATAATCATAATCATAGTCATAATCATCATCGTAATCATAATCATAATCATAGTCATAATCATCATCGTAATACATTGGAGCTATCTTCGTAGCGGTTTCAAACAATGAGAGTTATTTTAATCGTAGTTTACGCTTGAGTGCACCGGTACACGAGGGCGATATGTTGACAACAAAGGCAAGATGGTGGACCTATTATGTGAGTTAATTACTCTTAATCAGCCTTGTATAGCAACGTGACATTTGATAATACCGTTAGTTTTAGGTCAATGAGGCAAATAAAAACTATGATTTGTATGCTAAGTAAATTTATATAAATTTTGTCAACAATTATTCCTATTGCACAGTTGATATATACATATATCAAATTTAATTAAGGAGAAAGTATAATTATTATATCTATGACCTGAAAAATATAAACATTTGCTTTAAACAAATTTTTTTATAAATAATTTCCTATTATTAATTACAAATATCTAGGCGCTGACAAGTATTACAATAAACACAAGGTTTGTTGTGACAGTAAAAAAACAACAACAACAAACAAACTGCAAAATACAAATCTTATGATTATATTGATACATAATAGTACCAAACGTACAAAGCAACAATAATTTACATTGCTCGGTTGATATATGCATAATTCATCTTGAAATTATGGTAAAGAATGTGATTAGTATATAGCCGGTAAAAGAAATACATTTATGACGAATCAACTGTTTGGAATTATTGGATACACAGATGCAAATAGTGACTAAAGTCACTTAAATTAGTATAACCAGTAAATATGTCAGTACATCAATAGAACATTATTAATTGTTTCAGGAAAACTTTTGTAGCTGATGGCATTGGTTAATTCAAGTAGTTATGCAGGAAAATAACTACCGCTTAAACTTGCTAAATATGAAGCGAATAAATTTGCTTGTATTTTTTAATTGTTGTAGGGAATCAGATGATAAGATTGTGTTAAGAGTAGCGTCATGAAGATCATGCCCTAGGAATTGTTCTCTTTCAGATTTAAAGAAATCACAGTTAAGTAGATAGTGATGTTCAGAGCCAACTTGACCAGCGTTACAAAGTCTACATGTTCTTTCATCAAATGGGGTTCCGTCATATCGCCCGGTTTCAACTGGAAACCAGCGATTAGCAGTTCTGAATTTAAAGAGGTATGTATATTCAGTTTTTGTAAGTTTAATGAGGTAGTCTTCAAAGGATGGTGCTTGTTTGAAGCTTGTGTATATTTGTCCTTTATGTGTTTGTTGTAGTTCAGTGTGCCATTGGGTTTTAAATTGGGTTAATAATTTGGATTTGACTAAGCGGTGGATATTATTTTGGGTTGTCAGGAATTGGTTGTCCCATAAATGACTTAGGTTTACTGAAGTGAGAATTTCGTTGGCCCATTTAAAATTTGAGTGAGGCAAGTTCATCAAGTATTTATAGATTTGGAGAGAAAGTTTATGATCATTGCCTATTAAGAGTCTGTTCCAGAAAGAGATCATTCGACATTTGATATTAATTGCTATAGGGTATCTGCCAAGTTCACCATATAAAAAGCCATTGGAGTTGATTTCCGAGCATTAGTAAGTTTTCTGAGTATTGTTATGAACTTTTTCCAAGATGTCAATGTTTTCAAAGCCGATTATTTCAGAGCCATAGGTTACAATTGGTAAGACAGTATGATCAAATAGTTTCATAGTACGATCAATTGGCAGGTCTGCGTTGTTGGCCCGCATATATAGGAGATGCATTGCTTTGGTTGCTTGCTCAGCTAAATGTTTTCTCGCATTAAGGAAAGAACCATTGTTAGATAAGGTTATGCCTAGGTAGTGATAGCGGTCAGTAATTTCTAAAGGATTGTTACCTAGTTTAAAATTAAAATTTTGTAGTTGTCTTGCACCAAATATTACATTTTTTGTTTTGTTTAAATTTATTTTTAGAAGCCAATCATCGCAGTAATTTTCAAAGATGTCTAAACTGTTTTGAAAATCTGATTTGGAGTCTGACGAACTCACCGTGTCATCGGCATAGAGTAGGACAAGTAATTAAAGCCAAAGAGACAGATCCGGGGGATTTGTTAATTCTATGCCAATCGAGCCATTGAGGTGCATATGTGTTTGAAGGTCATATAAGAAAAGAGAAAAAAGCAAAGGCGATAAATTTTCGCCTTGTTTAACACCAATTTCTGAAATGAAGGACTCTGATATATCACCATTAGCAGAGACACTAGATTTAATATTATTATACATATTTTGAATTAGTTGCAAACATTAGCCATTTATGTCATGTTAGAGAAGTTTGTGCCATAGGCCAATTCGCCAGACTTTGTCAAATGCTTGAGAAAAATCTATGAAGGCGCAGAATAGTTTTTGTTTCCTTTTTTTCAGTATTTCGATTAGTGAGTGTAACGTAAAGATATGGTCGGAGCATGAACAGCCTTTCCTGAATCCAGCTTGATTTTCGTCTAAACTATTATGTTCATTTGGGAATTTGGTTAATCTGTCATTAAGTAAAGATTTGAAGAGTTTACCTAAACAGCTAAGAATAGTAATTGGTCTGTAGTTGTTTGGGTCTTTTGGGTTACGTTTGTTTTTAAATATGGGTATAATGATTCCATTCAGCCAGGTTATCGGGAATAAATCCTGTTTCCAGGACACAATTAAATAATTTACAGTAAACTGGCATAAGGAGATGTTTAGTAGACTTAATATATTCGTTTAAGATGTTATCAAATGGGCTTGGTGTTTGTGAGTTTTGAGCTTCTGGATACTTTTTTATATTTCTTCTTTAGTGATTGTGATGTTTAGTCTGTTACTTGTGTCGTCTGGAAATTGGGAATTTGTGTCATTGAAACGATTGTTGGTGATGGTGTTGGTGTTAATGTCTTTGAAGTGATCATATAATTCTTTTAATGTTGGTGTGTTGTTAACTTTAGATTTAGGTTTCAGTTTATTTAAAAAGGACCAGTACTGTTTAGGGTTTTTATCAGTCATGGAACGTAGTTTATTAGACATGTTTTGTTTGCTTGCATTACTATGGTAGTTCATTGTGCGTTTATAATGTTTACTGGCATTTATCATTCTTAGTTTGTTATCTGCAGTTTTGTTTTTAGTGTGATCATATTTGGCAGTGTGATAATTTTTGCGTGCTTTAGAGCATTGAGGGCCAAACCAAGATTTATTATTTTCATGACCTATTTTATGAAATTTTTTATTATTTTCAGGGTATGTGCTTGTGTAGGCTTGATGGAAGACTGATTGAAGTTCATAAGTGATGTGTTCTACTGTTTGCTGTGCCTGAGGGTATGTGTTCATTTGTGTTAGTATTTGGTCTATTTTGTTACGGTTAATATTATTGATAAATTGATTAGACAATTCAGATTTCCATTTTGGTTTCTTATTCATGTTTGTTGGGTTTTGGGTGTTAACATTGGGGCATTCTCTGTGTGGGATATGGATGGACCAGGCGAGGGCATTGTGTCCATCTGAAAAGAGTGAGTCTGTTTCAATGATATGGAAATCAGAAAGATAGTGAAAGCTGTCAGATGAGGCAAGAACATAATCAATGGTTGATTTATTCCTAAAGGTTAACATGTCGGGTGCCTTCTCTGAGTAAAGTCTTCCGTTGAGAATAAAAATGTTATTGTTTTTGCATAGGTCAATAAGTCAAAATCCATGTGTGTTAGTTCGATGGTCCTTAGAAGTACGAGTTAGTGGAATAGATAATTGTTCAAGCATCTTGTATTTGTCAAGTTGGTTCTGTAAATCATCATCAAGATCGAAAAATTCGTTTAAATGGGGATCTGAAATTATATAGTCTTTCATGCTTCCAACTCTGCTATTAAAATCACCTGCGAGTAATACATATTTATGTTCATTGCATTTTTGGGAGATTTTATTTTCAAAGGCCATAAATTCATCCTCATTGAAGAATCTTGTGTTTTCAGGTGGAACATAGACAGCTCCTATTATAATATTTTCATCGAGTTTTGTAATTTTTTTACAAATGAAGATCCATAATACATATACAGATTTTGATTGTAAGATGTTAACAGAAGAAGTCAGTTTATCTTTAACAAATATTCCAATGCCACCAGAATTACGCTTATTCTTGTTCTCTGTGTTTAGCTAAATATTCATAGTTGTTTATTTTGATAATATCATGGGTATCAGTGTGAGTTTCTGAAAAATTGAGAAGACCATGCTTTAGTAGAGTACACAGTTTTAACCACGTGTCAACTACATGCAAACATACCCCTGATGGTATACATTATGGTGTATAGATAAGCAAGGGCAACATACCGTGTCACAAGTCGCTATGCAACCAGCGTAGTGGCAGGGTATTTATTGTTTATACATTAACAACCTAAGGTGTTATTTTGGTGTCCCAATATTTGCGGACAGAAAAATAATTTAACTTTCAAATGTGTCCCAATATTAAGGGGCGCGAAAAATAATTATTTTCAAAAAATTAGGGATGTCCTAATAAGTAGGGTGTCCCAATTCTTAGGTTTATTACGGTATATAACATAAGTTAATCATTGCTTTAAAACAGTATTTGGTGCTATAATTTGTGATTTAAAAACAAATGTTACTAATCGTACGGCTTGTTCTAGTAGGAACGCGATTTAAAATGTTATATTGCTATGCAAATTAAATCCACGAATTTGGTTTAAATCGTTTAAATTCCTTGGCTGTTAATGATTCGGATTCTTAATGTCAGAGTATTTGATGCTATAATTCTTGTTAAATAACCATTAACCGTACCATTGATAATCTTATGCGGATTTGCACAGTTTGAATAGTATGTTTTTACTTAATATTTATATTTGAATCGTTATAATATATTGAAAAAATGTATTGTTTTATTGAAATCATTATTTGATTGCCTGAATCGTTGCTATATTTTTGAACTCAGGATCATTTTATCATATTGTTAAATGTGAACATGTTAAGTCTCTTTATTGGATAATGTACACAAAACATTATAAAACATTCCAAAACAAAAATAATAGTACATTGTAGTTGTGATTTTTAATTATTATTTAAACACACACTCAAACCTTTGGTATCATGCTGAATTGAAACTAGTTATCTTTACCAACCGTACATATATAACAAGAGGGTACCACAAGGCCATAAGTCGCTCACCTGATGGGCTAAGGAACTAAACACAAAGGGCAATCAATGTGGCCTCTGGATTTTTCACAAGCTTTTTTAATTTGGCTTGGTGACCTATTTTTGGACCCCATGTGACCTGGTTTCGAACTTGTCCCAGATATGATTGAGCGAATGTTTTAAACAAGTTTCGTGATGATTGGCCTATAAGTGTGGTCTTTAGAGTGTTCCCTATCTTTTTGTTAATGTTGCCTAAAGACCTTGATTTTGACCCAACGTGGTCCAGTTTTTAACTTGTCTGAGATATCTTTGGGACACAGTTTCTGAGTAAGTTTCATGACGATATGAAAATAAATGTGGCCTCTAGAGTGTTGAACAGCTTTTCAAATATAGCCATATAAGGAAAACTGCCCCGCCCCCCCGCGGCCTTGTTTTTCAACAGTGCGGAACAGTTATCAAACTCGCCCGGTATACCATAAGAACAAATGTTCTGAGCAAGTTTCATGTTGATTGGGCAAACGACTAACGACAGACGACGGACGATGACGACGGACAAAAGGGGATCGTAAAAGCTCAGGTGGGCTAAAAAGTGTTTTATGACATTGTCTGCTGGTTTTCAATTCACACAATTTATAATTATTTCTACGTATACGATTCAGAGTATTATTTGTGAGTGTTATTTTACAGTCAATTCTTTTTATGAATTTCTAGAGCTAATCGATATATCAGAGTTTACATATGTATTTGTCGTCCAATTTGCATCATTAAGTGTCCATGTTATTTGAAATTAAAACACATACTTGATAGAAAGGCGGAGAAATATATTGTATGATTCTTGAAAAGTAAAGAAATTCACTTTTAAGAGTTAATTATGGATCTGCAACTGAAACTTAAAAGCAGCGTAAAGTGAAATCTAACATAAAACAATTACTTTGATGTTGCGAAGCCCTAATATAGTGCAACTATACATCAGTATATCCTCGGTATTTTACAAATGTGATTAAATGTTTGCCACCGATTTACTATATAAAAATATACCTTTGTATCTGTGGAGTTAGAGGAACCTTATAACCCAAATCTAGAACGTGATATCGAATTCAAGTTAAACTGAAGGCAGATAGTATCCTAGATTACAAACTTTTCTGTTCCCATGTGTCTGGGATAAGTTTCATATACACATCTTTTAGCAGTACTCGTACTATGAGTATCGTCATATATTATTAAATCATAACATTTGAATATATATCTAAAAGTCAAGGGTTTATTGTGTGTTTCCAGATAAAACAATAGTTGGTGACATTTTCTAGTGTTTTTTTTTTTTTGCTACAAATGTATTTATGTAGTTTATCAATGTAAAACCAATACTAAAAACATGTGTTTATTAATACTTTAAAACAGTATTTGGTGCTATAATTTGTGTTTTAATGAAATGTCACGAATATCGTACCGCTTATTCTTGTTAATATGAAAATCGATACAAAATGTTAAATTTATATAGTAATTAAATCTAGATAAAGTGCGAAATTTGTACAAACGGGTTGCCTGTTCATCATGTTTATCCTTAGTGTGAATTAATTACTCCTTAACACACAGTATTTCTTGTTATATTTCATGTTCAGTGATCGACAACTGTTGTTAATTGTTGGAACTCGATGTATAAAGAAGAATGTAGTCGTTTAAAATGTATATTATTGTTTCAGATGTGTGTGTTTAAAAACAAAACAAAAACAGCAGTAATTGGTGACATTTACTACAGTGACTGGCTTTCGGTGGTCAAACTTTATTTTCTCTAGTTTATCTTAATGTTAAAGCAATAATTAGTACCGATAGAATGATTCCTATTTAGATCTCATCTTAATTGGTTGAATTACGGATATTGTGTGCAAAGAGCATATATGTTAATAATACTGATATATAGCATGAGTTTAATTTTACTTTAGAACAGTAGTCGGTGCTATAAGTTGTGTTGTGTTGAAATGCCAATAATCTCGCAGTTTATCCTTTTATGAAACTCAAACATTGCTATGCTAATCAAATTTAGAGCACACGTGAGTTTGGTACTTAAGTTTGACTGTTAATAATTCGGATCTATTACGTGGGTTTATTAATCCTTTTAACAGTGTTTGGTGCTATATTTTTGGTTAAATGGTCACCACAATGTTGATTAAATGTAGTGTTTTATTGAAATTATCTATTGGATGGTTCAGTGTTACCTCCTTCAATGCTGGGTAACCTTACCCTGTTTTAAATGTCGAAATGTTAAGTCTTTATATTAAACAATATTACAATTATCCCATTATGTTGTACTTATAGGTTTGAGGTATAATTATAATATCCTAGTTTGCAAAAAAATTTTTTTCACAGCTATCTTGGATAAGTTTTATATACACATGTTGTAGCAGTACTTATACTGTGGGTTTAGCCAAAAAGCATTAAGTACTGACATTTCGTATGTATATGATTTTATGTGCATTGTGTGTTTCATTAAAAGGGTGTTTGGTGAAATTTTCTAGTGGTTTTCGTTGATTAATTTGTATTTTCTGAGGGTTATCTTAATGTGAAATTTATGATTCCATTCGTTGGTACGTTATTCACTAAAACCATGACTGGTTAAGAAATGTTTGATTGTGCAAAAGACGCACCTGTAAATTAAAATAATATATAACATGAGTTAATCATTACTTGAAAACAGTATTTGGTGCTAGAATTGGTGATTAATAAAATGTAAATAAAAGTACCGCTTATTCGTGTAAGGAAATCGATTTAAAATGTTAAGTTGCTATGCAAATTAAATCCAGATCACGGGTGAATTTGGTTTAAATGCCTTGGCTATCAAAGCTTCGAATTAGTATAGTATGTTTTGTACTTAATATTTGTATTTGAATTGTTTTAATGTGTTGATAAAATGTATTGTTTTATTCAAAACATTTATTGATTTTCTGGATCGTTGTTATTTCTTTGAACTCATGACTACTTTAACATATTGTTTAATGTGAACATATTAAGTATCTTTATGGATGGCCCTAGGTCGCTCACCTGAGTTAAAAGGGATCATAATGGCTTTTAACAAGAGGGCCAAATAGCCCTTAAGCACTTACCTGAGTATTAAGATCAGGACCGCGCAGTTTCAGATGAGATTTTTTAAAGTCTCTATAAATTATGTGACCCCCATGGCGTGGCCACTTTTTACCCAAGGGGCATAATTTGAACACTATTTGTAGAGGAGTAGTATACAATGTTTCATGCTAATTATGAAAACTCAGGGACTTGCGGTTTCAGAGGGGATTTTTAAAGCCTAATTTCCATAAAAGTCTGTAAAAGCCATGTGAACCCGGAGCATGGCTTCTTGTTAGCCCAGGGGCATAATTTGAACACTCTTTGAAGAGGACCATTATACAATGTTTCACACTAAATATAAGTAGGCCTCTGCGCCTTGCGCCTTCAGAGAAAAATACCCCAAAGTCAATATGACCCCAGAGCGAGGCCAATTTTACCCCAGGAACATAATTTTAAGAATATTTGTAGAGGACCAATATACGATGTTACATATCATTTACAAACCCTCTAGGCCTTGAGGTTTCGGAGAAGAAAATTGTTAAAGTCATTTTGTCATTTAAGTATTATATAAACCAAGTGACCCCCGTAGCGTGGCCACTTTTTACCCCAAGAAAATTATTTGAACAACATCTGCAGAGGACCATTACGCAATGTTACACACCAAATACGAAACCTCTGGGGATTGCAGTTTGAGAGGGGAAGACATTTAAAATCCTCTGTTTCAGAGCAGAAGATGTTTGAAGCCCACTTGCTATGAAAGTCTTAAGAAAACATATATACCCCCAGGGCGTGGCCTCTGAAACTGGAGGTTTCATATGTTGTATGTAACCTTGTATAGTAGTCGTCTACAAAGATTGTTCAAATTATGCAATTTGTGTCAAACCTGCCCACGTTTGGGGGGGGGGGAGACTTTAAAAACCTTCTCCTCTAAAACCGCAAGGCGAGGTCCAGATATTTACTATTTCGTGCACTTGCCATATCAGTCTGTATAACGAATGTGTGGACATGTTTGACCCCAGGGGACAAATTTGCTTTTTTAATTTGGCTTGATGACCTAGTTTTTGACCTGGTTTCGAACTTGTATCAGTTATCATTGAGACAAATGTTTTAAACAAGTTTCGTGATGATTGGCCTCTAAGTGTGGTCTTTAGAGTGTTCCCTAGCTTTTTGTTGATGTGGCCTAAAGACTTAGTTTTCTACCCAACGTGGTCCAGTTTTTAACTTGTCTGAGATAGGGCATGGAAACTAAAATATCCTTTTAAAATGTTATATTTTTAATCAAATTGAAAATATGCGCAGGTCCTGTTAGTAGGGATTAATTAGTTCCGAAGATCTTGCTCGGAAACGAAACACATGTTCAAGACAAGAACTTTGCGGAACCTGCATTTAAACGCGCATAACGTCTTTATTACTCATAGAAGAAATACGAGGAAGTGAGTGAGTGAGTGTCAAGATTTATTTGATTCTCATTTATGATTATACATTCATGCGCAATGTTTTTGTTTTTTGACTTATGTGTTTTGCAACAAAATGTGTCAACATGTTACAGTACTAAAGACTCTTATATTTTAGGAAGCTTAAAATATTAAAAATTATTGCCTTTGTTCCATCTGCGTTAAACACTTTGTATTCATAATCATATTTAATGATAACTAAAATCAGTGTAAAACGCCATGTTTCGTTTCTGCCAGATTATTTATTAAACGATTATTACGAAGCTCAACTTTTAGTCATTAGTTGCCTACGTCATTTTGATTATTATTTTTATATATTAAGTTGTTGCGTGAATTAAAGTGATCTAGCAAATATTATCAAGGATTAAATGTTGTTGTTCTGTGTTTAAAATACGCACGTGCCTTTATTTCTTTCTTTGTACGCGCGTGCCTTTATTTCTTTGTGTCTGTCCTACGGCGCCATTACGGTCACCGTGCGACTATGAATTACTTTTAATGTCGATGCACGACCAATGCATAGTAATTGTACCATCACCGCAAGTTGTATGCACGGTCACAGCAAGACAGCAACGGTATTTCGGCAAAACACGAACATCAATATTTTTAATAAAAATCCTGCAAATATTTGTGCCATTTGCGACTTTTAATTTGACATGTATATCAGAAAGATGCCATGGATAAATTTTCAAATTTGTTTAAGTTAGACAATTTGTTATTATATATTTTTATAACGTAATATAATTTACATAGTTGCATGAGATTACTTTTATAGACAAGTCCTTTAAGATTTAATAGCGAGTCGCTAAAATTAAAAATTGACTGCGTTCTTAAGCGACGTCAACATCGCCATATTACAGCATTTGAATCACTTTCAGGTATATATTTGTGCAGACAGAGCGGGCCGTTCAAAACATCACTCTGTTAGTGTCTGTATACATTCACAATCAAGACATGAACATTTTTGTTCTAAAGGCAATGGTGCACGTTTAATTCACATGAATATTTAAACTGAAGCTGAACAAAAAATGTATACACTTTGTGTTGGACGTTTTCGAATGACTTAAATTGTCGATATAAGTCCGAAAGAAAGGTCTTTGGGATAATACTCGTTTTTCAAAAATAAATAAATATATACGTAATATACGTACCCAAGGTTGGTATTTTACATAGTTTTGGCTTATAAATGTGTCACGTTAAATGCACAGTCAATGAATAACAGTGTCGTGCATGCGATTTTTTAACGTGTTGAAGAAAAATTCTTTTAATGCATTTCAATGGTTTCATATTCGGATCTTATTGTTCAATATGTTTTATAACGTATGATGTAGGTCATCTATGGTTGCAATTCAACTCAATGAGGTAGATAATATAATACGTATGTAGTTGTTTTGTTTGAAATAATTTGTGTCGGCTAAAATAAGAAAGACTTAGACCCACTTTTATCTTTGCCGAAGACAATCGAACAAATATAGTATGACCCTCAAATGCAGTTACTGCGGAGATTTACTTCCGATTTATACCGGTCGGTTACCAACTTGGACTTAAATGGGATAATTATATATCCTAAATATTTGTAATAGAAGTCAAAACCCCCATAAATGGCGATGGATGGTAATACTCGAGAAAATACCCTTAACCTCTAGCCGGAGAGAGTTCATATATATTCGGGGTTTCCAAGTGTATTTTTAAATTCATCGCGAAATAGCCCTTAATACTGCTTTTCAACATACATTGCACTTTTCATTATATATATATATATTTATATATTTATATTTATATTCTTATGTAAAAGAAGGGACATTGTAGATCTTTTCGCTAACCAAATACATAACTTGTAATTTTTGTTCTGTCTTTCAACTACCCAATACTATAGTCATGTTATTTGTCGATGATTTATTTTAAGTACATATTTGTTGAAAGCCCAAACATTTGTTTATTTTTTTATTTTTTTTATTTTTTCCTGTTGTATGTGTCTGTATGTGTTTGAAACGTGCGTATTTGTTTGTTTGCACTGTATTGTTTATACATTCATCATGTACTTACTTGGTATGCCTCTGCATTACCAGTAATTTGTCATGTTAATTAAAGGCATTCTAAAAATATTAAAACATGGTATTGAATACTAACATATACATTTAATATGTTAACTAACAATAATCATTGTAATTTGTAAGGTATGGAGCAGGATGACCTCGACCTGCACATACCTATGGACGAGGTGAATAAAATCTATATCAGCAAAAAATATATTGGACTGGATCAAACAGTTAATTTTTTTATCAACAATATTATAAAACTTAATTAACACGTCCTTTTTATTGGTTGTATTTGTATTTAGTTGTTATTGCTTTTGCTTTCTTTTTTATTTTAATAGTTTTTTGTTAGTCTGTGCTTTTTCATATATTTTTATGGTTTTCTATTCTGTATATTCTTAATTATATACCACAATATATGTAGCTATTTTATTTCTAATAAAACAAACCGAATCAGCTGCCTTTGCAAATAATATTAAATTGGTTCGAACAATTATTGTGCTTGTAATTTAGTTGATGCAAAATACCGTCTGTGATGACTGAATTATGTTGTGTTTTAACAGCTACCAGGTGATCTAGATCACCACCAAAGTCGTATCATTTGTTCCTTTGCCCATTTTCAACAAACAGACAGACAGACAAACTAACGCCGGTAAAAAAATAACCTCTTTGGCGGTGGTAATTATATGGATATTATTTATTGAACGTTAATTTAGGACCAACAGACAAATAGATAATTATGTAAAAACCTTGTCATGAAGATATGGATAGTGTGCAATGATATAAATGTACAACAAACGCCAGTTAAACATCTGTTTATTTCAAGGTCGAGTTAAATGTGTCAGCTGTTTGTTTATTTGTTTGGATTTTTTGGCGTATTTAACAATATTTCAGTCATATAACGGTGTTCAGTTAACCTACTCACACTTTTCCTGGGCAAGCTTAGCCCACCTACGCGGTTTAGCAGTACCAAGTGCACATACTTATGCCAGTAACTGACAACTGCACTACTTGAATCAGAGGCAGGGTCAGAATGACCGTAGAAATTATGTCATGACCAATCCCCACACATGTTATGTGGCCGGGTTGGGGCTAAATGTATCAGTTATAATAGAACTAGAGCTGTTTGTAAAACAGTTATGACCCCTCTAGGTTAAAATAGCTAAAAAGGCCTAATTTATATATACAAGGACCATAACTCCATAGTTACTGAGACGATTTGGTTGATTATCGAACTTAACCGAGATAATACGCCCACAAAGATTTTCACCAAGTTTGGTGAAGATCGACTATGATTTATAGGACTTAGAGAACGGAAACGGCTTAAAGGGCAAATAAAAGAAGGCCGAGAAAAGCAGACAGAACCATTTCATCCTGATCAGTGTTATATTCTGGTTGATATTGGAGCCGGTGTAACATTAAATATTGTTCCTGTTGAAAATTGACCCCATGGGTCCTTTTTCGACTAGAGAAATGACCCAGCCTACATTTTAACATTAAATTTTGATCAAAATGTCGTTGAAAAAACTGATCAGTCGTTAAATTGTTATCAGTTATGGGGTCATTTTTTTACGGTTAGTTAAGTTTATGTTAAATGTCGGAGATAGTATGTTTGTAGAAGAGACACATTGGAAAGAACTATCGCAGGTTTACTGGATAGCTTTTTTAACAATAATTTCCTAAGGCCATGAGTTTGAACTACATAAAAGATGCCGCAGGAAAGATCAAAGACGACGACGTCACGTATGAAGCGACGTTCTTTTAGATCATGGCGTACATGTAAATTCTAACACGTTAATTTTCATATTTTTAAATACATTATGTGTAACATCTAACAAACATGAAACACTATTAATGCTCATTTTAATACTTTGCTTAAGTGAACACACATAATGACAAACTGCAATAAATGGAAACAAACAGACCAAAATGGGTCCTAATCGATTTTAATAAATCATAATGTCTTGTTAAAGTGTAATAGCGTGTTCAATATCTGTCCAAGTATCACCCTTCCTGTTAATTCGCGCCCTCATGCTCACTTAAAACAATCTCACTCTTAAAATCACAGTAAAATTGAGACGGGTCAGGCTCCAAAGAGCCAAACTCTAGCAAGAAAGGGGTATGGCTAGATACCGAAAACAGCTTAATATACCGAAAACTAACTTTTCTAGTTTTAATATATCTCAAATGTAAGTGCTTTTTAAATATTAAACACTAGAATTATGCAATGATGATAATATTCATGCATCTAATATTTGTTAAAAAATAAAATGCAAGTGACATGTTCCTTCATAATCATATTTCTAAATATAAATTAATTGCCACAACTATGCATTTAACTTTTTAAGCATCTTATTATTGCAATGACATGAATTCATGTATCAATATTTGGAAAAATACATGTATTCAAATTTAATTAGTTTGTGTCACTCAACAAAACAGTACACATACATATGCATTATTTATTTATTCATTCATTATTCCAATATATTTGTTAAAAACTGCGTATGGTTAGGAATGGGTAGTTATTTCAATATCCTCTTTAGTACATTTCCCGGTATATTAAACTGTTCTAAAATACATTCAGCTGTCGCTCCATTGACACCCCCTGCATTCAATGAAATTCTTACTTTAAAAGAATACGGGCCTTGAAAGGTACCGGTATATGTTGTTAAGAGATGTTTGAACAAAACATCTGACAATAAAAGTGAGCAAGGTTCCACTGACAGCAAGGTTGTTAGCGAATCAGAAGAGTTTAAATGAACATAGTAGGAACATTTTTGTGAAACTATTTCGAATCCATCAATAGTTCCCGACAAGAATATTTTCAAAGTTTTCAAATAGTTTGTTAGGAAAACTGCCACACCGCTGGCCTCCAGTTTTATTTTAACGAATCAACATAATTTAAACGAATTTGGTAAAGGATCACCCAAGGAACATTTATATAAAATGTTTTCGAAGTCCAGCATGCGGTTTCAGACAAGAAGATTTTCAAATTTTGTAATATAACCATAAAAGAAAAAATGACGCCCATGTTTTTTTAACGAACCAAAATGATTTGATGGAGTCATTATGTATTCGCATTTGGGGATGTACATTATATACTCGTATAATTTGTTTCATGAAATTGGAATCTGAATAATAGAACATCTCCTTGACTTTGTAAGAAAGAAAATTTCTTATAATAAAATATCAATGAAATATATAATTATGACATATGAAAATAGGAATTATAAGTCCATTAATAATAACGAATGTCTACATATATTCTAATATAAATAAAGTATTTTCATTCATAAGAACAATCATGGAATCATAATCACACATTTTCCAAATAAACGCATTCAATTCAGTTACAACAATCCACACTAAAACAATGATAAAGTTATTAGCAGTGTCACGCTTCATTTAGATCATGTTTCAAAAGAAACGTATTCTGCGCCACATGTCTAGATAACACGCATGAAATTGCTGGTTACAGCTGATTTGTTTACCCATTACTTTACCCATTTTTTGAAAACAATATATTTGGCTCGACAAGCCTTCTATATATTTTTTAAACCTGAACTTCACCAATTCTGTGTTCCCATGGATAAGGTTTGCAGCGTTGTTTTTCTTTGGTAAATCAAATTGTTGTTGTTCTGTTATTTTGCTGGCTCTGGTGAGCTCATTTATATCGAGGTGACATAAGGGGCGAATTCCTAAATGTCTGTAAAATTCTGTTGTTTGTTTTCATGAGTAACTGGCGATTTATGTGGTATATAGCTCGATCCGGTGTTTGACTGTTACATGATCTGTCATTGTGTATGAGAATAATATTTGCAGACAACCATGTTTTACCAACTTTGCTTTTCACATGTATTGATTGTCCTAGAAAAGCGTTTTTCTGTTTTCACTGGAATGATTTTGTTGATTATGTCGACCTTGCAACAATTGTGATTGTGGAAATCCGAGTTCTTGCAATGAAGAATTTCTAAACTCAAGAAATCCAATTACTCTTGGCTTCTTTTGCCTTGACGATGATGCGCTTGACTGTTTTAACCACGACTTCAGCCAAACTAGTTGATTGTGCTCTTGTTGGAGAACTAGTTTTGCAATTGCAGTGACCTTGACCTTTGACAGGTGATGCATGAGTCACGTATATGACACAAGTAGTAGTAGTAGTAGTAGTAGTAGTAGTAGTAGTAGTAGTAGTAATAGTGGTTGTAGTAGTGGTTGTGGTGGTAGCTGACATCATGCTATATTGGTATGTTATAATTTTGTTTCGGTTTTGTCCATACAACTGATAATAGTCAAATGACTTAATAACAACACCAGTGCGAAGTTATATATTTATTCTAACATTCTAATGAAAGCTAACCATCAGCATCAACACTGCTCTACGGCATACTGTAGTTAGTAAGTTTTCAGACATCCATTACACACACATTATAGTCACTGATTTTACATTTTGACGTTAATAAGCATCTTAAAATGTGTAGCTGGGATTTACATTTTATATCAGACCTGTATCTGCAGAGGTATGAATTGGCAAATACTTATCCTTATTACCTCGTAGCACACTCGAAGGTATAACTAAACGTTAATTATTGCTTACATTCCTGAAAAATACAGAATTGTTATTCTTTGGTCTGATTATTGGAATCAGTGGAAGTATGACCTGGCTATAGTTGATCAGTTTTCAACGAGGGTCGAATTTTCACGCGTGGATGGGTTATAATATAACGGGCAGGATCAGTTTTCAACGTTGACAAAAATTGATCAGTCATCCGTTGAAAAAGTACCCATGGGGTCAATTTTCAACGGGGTCAAAATTTAATGTTACACCGGCACCAGTGATATTTGCGCCCACAAGGTTCAGTCAGATGGCAACTTGATCCAAATTTGTAGCTCATCCGGTGTTAACGAAGGTGGCGAACAGGTTAACAAAGCCTTCTTTAATGCGCTAGATGAACTTTTCACAAGTGACTTTATGACTGAATACAAAAAATATAACATGAGCAAAAGCTTGAAAAGACTTCGAGGATATAAAACATTCATTTAAATCCAAAATGGCGAACGATGCTGTTTTACTTTTAGATGACAGGCTTCTTCAACTATTTGTCAAGAAAACCGGCGAAGACTTTAATACTATGTTAAAGCGGTCAAGGTTCAAATAAACATTAAGGCTGAAGAATGATGATCGTCTGTATATGAAAAATGATTTTATTACGTCCTTATTTGTTCCAACAGTCAATACACTTATTACTCTCATAACAGAAGAAAAGAGTCAGGTTGACAAAGGTGGACATCGCCATAATACAGCATTTGAATCACTTTCAGGTATATATTTGTGCAGACAGAGCGGGCCGTTCAAAACATCACTCTGTTAGTGTCTGTATACATTCACAATCAAGACATGAACATTTTTGTTCTAAAGGCAATGGTGCACGTTTAATTCACATGAATATTTAAACTGAAGCTGAACAAAAAATGTATACACTTTGTGTTGGACGTTTTCGAATGACTTAAATTGTCGATATAAGTCCGAAAGAAAGGTCTTTGGGATAATACTCGTTTTTCAAAAATAAATAAATATATACGTAATATACGTACCCAAGGTTGGTATTTTACATAGTTTTGGCTTATAAATGTGTCACGTTAAATGCACAGTCAATGAATAACAGTGTCGTGCATGCGATTTTTTAACGTGTTGAAGAAAAATTCTTTTAATGCATTTCAATGGTTTCATATTCGGATCTTATTGTTCAATATGTTTTATAACGTATGATGTAGGTCATCTATGGTTGCAATTCAACTCAATGAGGTAGATAATATAATACGTATGTAGTTGTTTTGTTTGAAATAATTTGTGTCGGCTAAAATAAGAAAGACTTAGACCCACTTTTATCTTTGCCGAAGACAATCGAACAAATATAGTATGACCCTCAAATGCAGTTACTGCGGAGATTTACTTCCGATTTATACCGGTCGGTTACCAACTTGGACTTAAATGGGATAATTATATATCCTAAATATTTGTAATAGAAGTCAAAACCCCCATAAATGGCGATGGATGGTAATACTCGAGAAAATACCCTTAACCTCTAGCCGGAGAGAGTTCATATATATTCGGGGTTTCCAAGTGTATTTTTAAATTCATCGCGAAATAGCCCTTAATACTGCTTTTCAACATACATTGCACTTTTCATTATATATATATATATTTATATATTTATATTTATATTCTTATGTAAAAGAAGGGACATTGTAGATCTTTTCGCTAACCAAATACATAACTTGTAATTTTTGTTCTGTCTTTCAACTACCCAATACTATAGTCATGTTATTTGTCGATGATTTATTTTAAGTACATATTTGTTGAAAGCCCAAACATTTGTTTATTTTTTTATTTTTTTTATTTTTTCCTGTTGTATGTGTCTGTATGTGTTTGAAACGTGCGTATTTGTTTGTTTGCACTGTATTGTTTATACATTCATCATGTACTTACTTGGTATGCCTCTGCATTACCAGTAATTTGTCATGTTAATTAAAGGCATTCTAAAAATATTAAAACATGGTATTGAATACTAACATATACATTTAATATGTTAACTAACAATAATCATTGTAATTTGTAAGGTATGGAGCAGGATGACCTCGACCTGCACATACCTATGGACGAGGTGAATAAAATCTATATCAGCAAAAAATATATTGGACTGGATCAAACAGTTAATTTTTTTATCAACAATATTATAAAACTTTATTAACACGTCCTTTCGAACATGTTTTTATTGGTTGTATTTGTATTTAGTTGTTATTGCTTTTGCTTTCTTTTTTATTTTAATAGTTTTTTGTTAGTCTGTGCTTTTTCATATATTTTTATGGTTTTCTATTCTGTATATTCTTAATTATATACCACAATATATGTAGCTATTTTATTTCTAATAAAACAAACCGAATCAGCTGCCTTTGCAAATAATATTAAATTGGTTCGAACAATTATTGTGCTTGTAATTTAGTTGATGCAAAATACCGTCTGTGATGACTGAATTATGTTGTGTTTTAACAGCTACCAGGTGATCTAGATCACCACCAAAGTCGTATCATTTGTTCCTTTGCCCATTTTCAACAAACAGACAGACAGACAAACTAACGCCGGTAAAAAAATAACCTCTTTGGCGGTGGTAATTATATGGATATTATTTATTGAACGTTAATTTAGGACCAACAGACAAATAGATAATTATGTAAAAACCTTGTCATGAAGATATGGATAGTGTGCAATGATATAAATGTACAACAAACGCCAGTTAAACATCTGTTTATTTCAAGGTCGAGTTAAATGTGTCAGCTGTTTGTTTATTTGTTTGGATTTTTTGGCGTATTTAACAATATTTCAGTCATATAACGGTGTTCAGTTAACCTACTCACACTTTTCCTGGGCAAGCTTAGCCCACCTACGCGGTTTAGCAGTACCAAGTGCACATACTTATGCCAGTAACTGACAACTGCACTACTTGAATCAGAGGTAGGGGGAGAATGACCGTAGAAATTATGTCATGACCAATCCCCACACATGTTATGTGGCCGGGTTGGGGCTAAATGTATCAGTTATAATAGAACTAGAGCTGTTTGTAAAACAGTTATGACCCCTCTAGGTTAAAATAGCTAAAAAGGCCTAATTTATATATACAAGGACCATAACTCCATAGTTACTGAGACGATTTGGTTGATTATCGAACTTAACCGAGATAATACGCCCACAAAGATTTTCACCAAGTTTGGTGAAGATCGACTATGATTTATAGGACTTAGAGAACGGAAACGGCTTAAAGGGCAAATAAAAGAAGGCCGAGAAAAGCAGACAGAACCATTTCATCCTGATCAGTGTTATATTCTGGTTGATATTGGAGCCGGTGTAACATTAAATATTGTTCCTGTTGAAAATTGACCCCATGGGTCCTTTTTCGACTAGAGAAATGACCCAGCCTACATTTTAACATTAAATTTTGATCAAAATGTCGTTGAAAAAACTGATCAGTCGTTAAATTGTTATCAGTTATGGGGTCATTTTTTTACGGTTAGTTAAGTTTATGTTAAATGTCGGAGATAGTATGTTTGTAGAAGAGACACATTGGAAAGAACTATCGCAGGTTTACTGGATAGCTTTTTTAACAATAATTTCCTAAGGCCATGAGTTTGAACTACATAAAAGATGCCGCAGGAAAGATCAAAGACGACGACGTCACGTATGAAGCGACGTTCTTTTAGATCATGGCGTACATGTAAATTCTAACACGTTAATTTTCATATTTTTAAATACATTATGTGTAACATCTAACAAACATGAAACACTATTAATGCTCATTTTAATACTTTGCTTAAGTGAACACACATAATGACAAACTGCAATAAATGGAAACAAACAGACCAAAATGGGTCCTAATCGATTTTAATAAATCATAATGTCTTGTTAAAGTGTAATAGCGTGTTCAATATCTGTCCAAGTATCACCCTTCCTGTTAATTCGCGCCCTCATGCTCACTTAAAACAATCTCACTCTTAAAATCACAGTAAAATTGAGACGGGTCAGGCTCCAAAGAGCCAAACTCTAGCAAGAAAGGGGTATGGCTAGATACCGAAAACAGCTTAATATACCGAAAACTAACTTTTCTAGTTTTAATATATCTCAAATGTAAGTGCTTTTTAAATATTAAACACTAGAATTATGCAATGATGATAATATTCATGCATCTAATATTTGTTAAAAAATAAAATGCAAGTGACATGTTCCTTCATAATCATATTTCTAAATATAAATTAATTGCCACAACTATGCATTTAACTTTTTAAGCATCTTATTATTGCAATGACATGAATTCATGTATCAATATTTGGAAAAATACATGTATTCAAATTTAATTAGTTTGTGTCACTCAACAAAACAGTACACATACATATGCATTATTTATTTATTCATTCATTATTCCAATATATTTGTTAAAAACTGCGTATGGTTAGGAATGGGTAGTTATTTCAATATCCTCTTTAGTACTACCCGGTATATTAAACTATTCTAAAATACATTCAGCTGTCGCTCCATTGACACCCCCTGCATTCAATGAAATTCTTACTTTAAAAGAATAAGGGCCTTGAAAGGTACCGGTATATGTTGTTAAGAGATGTTTGAACAAAACATCTGACAATAAAAGTGAGCAAGGTTCCACTGACAGCAAGGTTGTTAGCGAATCAGAAGAGTTTAAATGAACATAGTAGGAACATTTTTGTGAAACTATTTCGAATCCATCAATAGTTCCCGACAAGAATATTTTCAAAGTTTTCAAATAGTTTGTTAGGAAAACTGCCACACCGCTGGCCTCCAGTTTTATTTTAACGAATCATCATAATTTAAACGAATTTGGTAAAGGATCACCCAAGGAACATTTATATAAAATGTTTTCGAAGTCCAGCATGCGGTTTCAGACAAGAAGATTTTCAAATTTTGTAATATAACCATAAAAGAAAAAATGACGCCCATGTTTTTTTAACGAACCAAAATGATTTGATGGAGTCATTATGTATTCGCATTTGGGGATGTACATTATATACTCGTATAATTTGTTTCATGAAATTGGAATCTGAATAATAGAACATCTCCTTGACTTTATAAGAAAGAAAATTTCTTATAATAAAATATCAATGAAATATATAATTATGACATATGAAAATAGGAATTATAAGACCATTAATAATAACGAATGTCTACATATATTCTAATATAAATAAAGTATTTTCATTCATAAGAACAATCATGGAATCATAATCACACATTTTCCAAATAAACGCATTCAATTCAGTTACAACAATCCACACTAAAACAATGATAAAGTTATTAGCAGTGTCACGCTTCATTTAGATCATGTTTCAAAAGAAACGTATTCTGCGCCACATGTCTAGATAACACGCATGAAATTGCTGTTTACAGCTGATTTGTTTACCCATTACTTTACCCATCTTTTGAAAACAATATATTTGGCTCGACAAGCCTTCTATATATTTTTTAAACCTGAACTTCACCAATTCTGTGTTCCCATGGATAAGGTTTGCAGCGTTGTTTTTCTTTGGTAAATCAAATTGTTGTTGTTCTGTTATTTTGCTGGCTCTGGTGAGCTCATTTATATCGAGGTGACATAAGGGGCGAATTCCTAAATGTCTATAAAATTCTGTTGTTTGTTTTCATGAGTAACTGGCGATTTATGTGGTATATAGCTCGATCCGGTGTTTGACTGTTACATGATCTGTCATTGTGTATGAGAATAATATTTGCAGACAACCATGTTTTACCAACTTTGCTTTTCACGTATTGATTGTCCTAGATATGCGTTTTTCTGTTTTCACTGGAATGATTTTGTTGATTATGTCGACCTTGCAACAATTGTGATTGTGGAAATCCGAGTTCTTGCAATGAAGAATTTCTAAATTCAAGAAATCCAATTACTCTTGGCTTCTTTTGCCTTGACGATGATGCGCTTGACTGTTTTAACCACGACTTCAGCCAAACTAGTTGATTGTGCTCTTGTTGGAGAACTAGTTTTGCAATTGCAGTGACCTTGACCTTTGACAGGTGATGCATGAGTCACGTATATGACACAAGTAGTAGTAGTAGTAGTAGTAGTAGTAGTAGTAGTAGTAGTAATAGTGGTAGTAGTAGTGGTTGTGGTGGTAGCTGACATCATGCTATATTGGTATGTTATAATTTTGTTTCGGTTTTGTCCATACAACTGATAATAGTCAAATGACTTAATAACAACACCAGTGCGAAGTTATATATTTATTCTAACATTCTAATGAAAGCTAACCATCAGCATCAACACTGCTCTACGGCATACTGTAGTTAGTAAGTTTTCAGACATCCATTACACACACATTATAGTCACTGATTTTACATTTTGACGTTAATAAGCATCTTAAAATGTGTAGCTGGGATTTACATTTTATATCAGACCTGTATCTGCAGAGGTATGAATTGGCAAATACTTATCCTTATTACCTCGTAGCACACTCGAAGGTATAACTAAACGTTAATTATTGCTTACATTCCTGAAAAATACAGAATTGTTATTCTTTGGTCTGATTATTGGAATCAGTGGAAGTATGACCTGGCTATAGTTGATCAGTTTTCAACGAGGGTCGAATTTTCACGCGTGGATGGGTTATAATATAACGGGCAGGATCAGTTTTCAACGTTGACAAAAATTGATCAGTCATCCGTTGAAAAAGTACCCATGGGGTCAATTTTCAACGGGGTCAAAATTTAATGTTACACCGGCACCAGTGATATTTGCGCCCACAAGGTTCAGTCAGATGGCAACTTGATCCAAATTTGTAGCTCATCCGGTGTTAACGAAGGTGGCGAACAGGTTAACAAAGCCTTCTTTAATGCGCTAGATGAACTTTTCACAAGTGACTTTATGACTGAATACAAAAAATATAACATGAGCAAAAGCTTGAAAAGACTTCGAGGATATAAAACATTCATTTAAATCCAAAATGGCGAACGATGCTGTTTTACTTTTAGATGACAGGCTTCTTCAACTATTTGTCAAGAAAACCGGCGAAGACTTTAATACTATGTTAAAGCGGTCAAGGTTCAAATAAACATTAAGGCTGAAGAATGATGATCGTCTGTATATGAAAAATGATTTTATTACGTCCTTATTTGTTCCAACAGTCAATACACTTATTACTCTCATAACAGAAGAAAAGAGTCAGGTTGACAAAGGTGGACATCGCCATAATACAGCATTTGAATCACTTTCAGGTATATATTTGTGCAGACAGAGCGGGCCGTTCAAAACATCACTCTGTTAGTGTCTGTATACATTCACAATCAAGACATGAACATTTTTGTTCTAAAGGCAATGGTGCACGTTTAATTCACATGAATATTTAAACTGAAGCTGAACAAAAAATGTATACACTTTGTGTTGGACGTTTTCGAATGACTTAAATTGTCGATATAAGTCCGAAAGAAAGGTCTTTGGGATAATACTCGTTTTTCAAAAATAAATAAATATATACGTAATATACGTACCCAAGGTTGGTATTTTACATAGTTTTGGCTTATAAATGTGTCACGTTAAATGCACAGTCAATGAATAACAGTGTCGTGCATGCGATTTTTTAACGTGTTGAAGAAAAATTCTTTTAATGCATTTCAATGGTTTCATATTCGGATCGTTTTGTTCAATATGTTTTATAACGTATGATGTAGGTCATATATGGTTGCAATTCAACTCAATGAGGTAGATAATATAATACGTATGTAGTTGTTTTGTTTGAAATAATTTGTGTCGGCTAAAATAAGAAAGACTTAGACCCACTTTTATTTGCCGAAGACAATCGAACAAATATAGTATGACCCTCAAATGCAGTTACTGCGGAGATTTACTTCCGATTTATACCGGTCGGTTACCAACTTGGACTTAAATGGGATAATTATATATCCTAAATATTTGTAATAGAAGTCAAAACCCCCATAAATGGCGATGGATGGTAATACTCGAGAAAATACCCTTAACCTCTAGCCGGAGAGAGTTCATATATATTCGGGGTTTCCAAGTGTATTTTTAAATTCATCGCGAAATAGCCCTTAATACTGCTTTTCAACATACATTGCACTTTTCATTATATATATATATATTTATATATTTATATTTATATTCTTATGTAAAAGAAGGGACATTGTAGATCTTTTCGCTAACCAAATACATAACTTGTAATTTTTGTTCTGTCTTTCAACTACCCAATACTATAGTCATGTTATTTGTCGATGATTTATTTTAAGTACATATTTGTTGAAAGCCCAAACATTTGTTTATTTTTTTATTTTTTTTATTTTTTCCTGTTGTATGTGTCTGTATGTGTTTGAAACGTGCGTATTTGTTTGTTTGCACTGTATTGTTTATACATTCATCATGTACTTACTTGGTATGCCTCTGCATTACCAGTAATTTGTCATGTTAATTAAAGGCATTCTAAAAATATTAAAACATGGTATTGAATACTAACATATACATTTAATATGTTAACTAACAATAATCATTGTAATTTGTAAGGTATGGAGCAGGATGACCTCGACCTGCACATACCTATGGACGAGGTGAATAAAATCTATATCAGCAAAAAATATATTGGACTGGATCAAACAGTTAATTTTTTTATCAACAATATTATAAAACTTTATTAACACGTCCTTTCGAACATGTTTTTATTGGTTGTATTTGTATTTAGTTGTTATTGCTTTTGCTTTCTTTTTTATTTTAATAGTTTTTTGTTAGTCTGTGCTTTTTCATATATTTTTATGGTTTTCTATTCTGTATATTCTTAATTATATACCACAATATATGTAGCTATTTTATTTCTAATAAAACAAACCGAATCAGCTGCCTTTGCAAATAATATTAAATTGGTTCGAACAATTATTGTGCTTGTAATTTAGTTGATGCAAAATACCGTCTGTGATGACTGAATTATGTTGTGTTTTAACAGCTACCAGGTGATCTAGATCACCACCAAAGTCGTATCATTTGTTCCTTTGCCCATTTTCAACAAACAGACAGACAGACAAACTAACGCCGGTAAAAAAATAACCTCTTTGGCGGTGGTAATTATATGGATATTATTTATTGAACGTTAATTTAGGACCAACAGACAAATAGATAATTATGTAAAAACCTTGTCATGAAGATATGGATAGTGTGCAATGATATAAATGTACAACAAACGCCAGTTAAACATCTGTTTATTTCAAGGTCGAGTTAAATGTGTCAGCTGTTTGTTTATTTGTTTGGATTTTTTGGCGTATTTAACAATATTTCAGTCATATAACGGTGTTCAGTTAACCTACTCACACTTTTCCTGGGCAAGCTTAGCCCACCTACGCGGTTTAGCAGTACCAAGTGCACATACTTATGCCAGTAACTGACAACTGCACTACTTGAATCAGAGGTAGGGGGAGAATGACCGTAGAAATTATGTCATGACCAATCCCCACACATGTTATGTGGCCGGGTTGGGGCTAAATGTATCAGTTATAATAGAACTAGAGCTGTTTGTAAAACAGTTATGACCCCTCTAGGTTAAAATAGCTAAAAAGGCCTAATTTATATATACAAGGACCATAACTCCATAGTTACTGAGACGATTTGGTTGATTATCGAACTTAACCGAGATAATACGCCCACAAAGATTTTCACCAAGTTTGGTGAAGATCGACTATGATTTATAGGACTTAGAGAACGGAAACGGCTTAAAGGGCAAATAAAAGAAGGCCGAGAAAAGCAGACAGAACCATTTCATCCTGATCAGTGTTATATTCTGGTTGATATTGGAGCCGGTGTAACATTAAATATTGTTCCTGTTGAAAATTGACCCCATGGGTCCTTTTTCGACTAGAGAAATGACCCAGCCTACATTTTAACATTAAATTTTGATCAAAATGTCGTTGAAAAAACTGATCAGTCGTTAAATTGTTATCAGTTATGGGGTCATTTTTTTACGGTTAGTTAAGTTTATGTTAAATGTCGGAGATAGTATGTTTGTAGAAGAGACACATTGGAAAGAACTATCGCAGGTTTACTGGATAGCTTTTTTAACAATAATTTCCTAAGGCCATGAGTTTGAACTACATAAAAGATGCCGCAGGAAAGATCAAAGACGACGACGTCACGTATGAAGCGACGTTCTTTTAGATCATGGCGTACATGTAAATTCTAACACGTTAATTTTCATATTTTTAAATACATTATGTGTAACATCTAACAAACATGAAACACTATTAATGCTCATTTTAATACTTTGCTTAAGTGAACACACATAATGACAAACTGCAATAAATGGAAACAAACAGACCAAAATGGGTCCTAATCGATTTTAATAAATCATAATGTCTTGTTAAAGTGTAATAGCGTGTTCAATATCTGTCCAAGTATCACCCTTCCTGTTAATTCGCGCCCTCATGCTCACTTAAAACAATCTCACTCTTAAAATCACAGTAAAATTGAGACGGGTCAGGCTCCAAAGAGCCAAACTCTAGCAAGAAAGGGGTATGGCTAGATACCGAAAACAGCTTAATATACCGAAAACTAACTTTTCTAGTTTTAATATATCTCAAATGTAAGTGCTTTTTAAATATTAAACACTAGAATTATGCAATGATGATAATATTCATGCATCTAATATTTGTTAAAAAATAAAATGCAAGTGACATGTTCCTTCATAATCATATTTCTAAATATAAATTAATTGCCACAACTATGCATTTAACTTTTTAAGCATCTTATTATTGCAATGACATGAATTCATGTATCAATATTTGGAAAAATACATGTATTCAAATTTAATTAGTTTGTGTCACTCAACAAAACAGTACACATACATATGCATTATTTATTTATTTATTCATTATTCCAATATATTTGTTAAAAACTGCGTATGGTTAGGAATGGGTAGTTATTTCAATATCCTCTTTAGTACTACCCGGTATATTAAACTATTCTAAAATACATTCATCTGTCGCTCCATTGACACCCCCTGCATTCAATGAAATTCTTACTTTAAAAGAATAAGGGCCTTGAAAGGTACCGGTATATGTTGTTAAGAGATGTTTGAACAAAACATCTGACAATAAAAGTGAGCAAGGTTCCACTGACAGCAAGGTTGTTAGCGAATCAGAAGAGTTTAAATGAACATAGTAGGAACATTTTTGTGAAACTATTTCGAATCCATCAATAGTTCCCGACAAGAATATTTTCAAAGTTTTCAAATAGTTTGTTAGGAAAACTGCCACACCGCTGGCCTCCAGTTTTATTTTAACGAATCAACATAATTTAAACGAATTTGGTAAAGGATCACCCAAGGAACATTTATATAAAATGTTTTCGAAGTCCAGCATGCGGTTTCAGACAAGAAGATTTTCAAATTTTGTAATATAACCATAAAAGAAAAAATGACGCCCATGTTTTTTTAACGAACCAAAATGATTTGATGGAGTCATTATGTATTCGCATTTGGGGATGTACATTATATACTCGTATAATTTGTTTCATGAAATTGGAATCTGAATAATAGAACATCTCCTTGACTTTATAAGAAAGAAAATTTCTTATAATAAAATATCAATGAAATATATAATTATGACATATGAAAATAGGAATTATAAGTCCATTAATAATAACGAATGTCTACATATATTCTGATATAAATAAAGTATTTTCATTCATAAGAACAATCATGGAATCATAATCACACATTTTCCAAATAAACGCATTCAATTCAGTTACAACAATCCACACTAAAACAATGATAAAGTTATTAGCAGTGTCACGCTTCATTTAGATCATGTTTCAAAAGAAACGTATTCTGCGCCACATGTCTAGATAACACGCATGAAATTGCTGTTTACAGCTGATTTGTTTACCCATTACTTTACCCATCTTTTGAAAACAATATATTTGGCTCGACAAGCCTTCTATATATTTTTTAAACCTGAACTTCACCAATTCTGTGTTCCCATGGATAAGGTTTGCAGCGTTGTTTTTCTTTGGTAAATCAAATTGTTGTTGTTCTGTTATTTTGCTGGCTCTGGTGAGCTCATTTATATCGAGGTGACATAAGGGGCGAATTCCTAAATGTCTATAAAATTCTGTTGTTTGTTTTCATGAGTAACTGGCGATTTATGTGGTATATAGCTCGATCCGGTGTTTGACTGTTACATGATCTGTCATTGTGTATGAGAATAATATTTGCAGACAACCATGTTTTACCAACTTTGCTTTTCACATGTATTGATTGTCCTAGAAAAGCGTTTTTCTGTTTTCACTGGAATGATTTTGTTGATTATGTCGACCTTGCAACAACTGTGATTGTGGAAATCCGAGTTCTTGCAATGAAGAATTTCTAAACTCAAGAAATCCAATTACTCTTGGCTTCTTTTGCCTTGACGATGATGCGCTTGACTGTTTTAACCACGACTTCAGCCAAACTAGTTGATTGTGCTCTTGTTGGAGAACTAGTTTTGCAATTGCAGTGACCTTGACCTTTGACAGGTGATGCATGAGTCACGTATATGACACAAGTAGTAGTAGTAGTAGTAGTAGTAGTAGTAGTAGTAGTAGTAGTAGTAGTAGTAGTAGTAATAGTGGTAGTAGTAGTGGTTGTGGTGGTAGCTGACATCATGCTATATTGGTATGTTATAATTTTGTTTCGGTTTTGTCCATACAACTGATAATAGTCAAATGACTTAATAACAACACCAGTGCGAAGTTTATATTTATTCTAACATTCTAATGAAAGCTAACCATCAGCATCAACACTGCTCTACGGCATACTGTAGTTAGTAAGTTTTCAGACATCCATTACACACACATTATAGTCACTGATTTTACATTTTGACGTTAATAAGCATCTTAAAATGTGTAGCTGGGATTTACATTTTATATCAGACCTGTATCTGCAGAGGTATGAATTGGCAAATACTTATCCTTATTACCTAGTAGCACACTCGAAGGTATAACTAAACGTTAATTATTGCTTACATTCCTGAAAAATACAGAATTGTTATTCTTTGGTCTGATTATTGGAATCAGTGGAAGTATGACCTGGCTATAGTTGATCAGTTTTCAACGAGGGTCGAATTTTCACGCGTGGATGGGTTATAATATAACGGGCAGGATCAGTTTTCAACGTTGACAAAAATTGATCAGTCATCCGTTGAAAAAGTACCCATGGGGTCAATTTTCAACGGGGTCAAAATTTAATGTTACACCGGCACCAGTGATATTTGCGCCCACAAGGTTCAGTCAGATGGCAACTTGATCGAAATTTGTAGCACATCCGGTGTTAACGAAGGTGGCGAACAGGTTAACAAAGCCTTCTTTAATGCGCTAGATGAACTTTTCACAAGTGACTTTATGACTGAATACAACAAATATAACATGAGCAAAAGCTTGAAAAGACTTCGAGGATATAAAACATTCATTTAAATCCAAAATGGCGAACGATGCTGTTTTACTTTTAGATGACAGGCTTCTTCAACTATTTGTCAAGAAAACCGGCGAAGACTTTAATACTATGTTAAAGCGGTCAAGGTTCAAATAAACATTAAGGCTGAAGAATGATGATCGTCTGTATATGAAAAATGATTTTATTACGTCCTTATTTGTTCCAACAGTCAATACACTTATTACTCTCATAACAGAAGAAAAGAGTCCGGTTGACAAAGGTGGACATAAGATATATTGTATTCTTCTGTCCGGTGGTCTTTCTGAGTCTGAATACGTGTAGCACAGAATTTCAGAGTCATTTTGTGGACATGAGGGTAAGGCAGGGGGGCTTACCAGTAATACGAGCACCAAATGCTCGTAATGCTGTGGTCGAAGGCGCGTTGCAACTGGGGCTGCATCCAATGTGCATTGTCGGCCGGATTTCGCGTTACACGTATGGCTTCTACTCGATTGTTCCTTTCCAGGACGGAGAACATCCAGAAAATCTGATAGTCGATCACGAAGGTGTAGCACAGTGCACGGCGGTTTTCTACAAACATATTGAGAAAACTCAAATAGTCCAGCCAGGAGATGCATTTGTTCGACGATCATCAACAGTTTATTTGGCACGTAAACACGAAATCAGAGTCACACCATTATGGAGATCTTTTTAAATGAATCCAAAATACTATACGCAAAAGGAGGAGTGTGGATTGGTTGCACGAATCGAAATAATACCTCCCAAGGGTGATTGGCCCGATAAACTGAGTCATTTGCAACGTCTGGTTGTACTTGAAAACGAGTTTAAAGTAAAATGTGTAAATAAAACTACTGGCGAAACTAATGAGACCCAGGTAAGCTATGTTTAAGTAAATGTTCATCGAAATGTGCCCGTGTGAAAAATCTACGTCTTATATTCAAAAGCTCTAAAAATAAGAGGTGTCGACAGTTATGACTCTATAATTACTTACTAAAAGTATTTTATGAAGGATGTTGAACAAGCGGGGCATATAATATAGACGGAATCAGCATTATATCCAGGTCAATGAATTGTGCATAATGCCATAGTAAGAATGCATACATTAATAGGACAAACCTATGAGCCGCTCAAACGTTTTTTTTTTCATATGACACTTGATTATGATCTTTTAAAATACATTTTTGATAATATCGTTGCTGCATATTTATGTTTATGCCAAGTACTTTTCTGTTCTTAATGCTTTGAGCCTAGACGAGAAATTAAGAAATTACCTGCTATGATTTTTGCAATTCTGAGGAAGCCTTGCTCGAAAGAATACAGGACTGCGACTGCACACAATGCAGACAAACGTATGTTTCCAAAAACCAAGTTATAACAGATTTGCCTGCTATGTTCTTGAAAGGTAGGAAATGGGCCACTGAACAAATATAACCCACTACCGTTGTGTATTAATTTACATACAGGTATTCTATTTTATGTGCTGTCTGAGGTTAACTTTACTGATCCCATGAACAATGTTTAGAATAAATGCGTATTATAAGCTGTCTCGTCAATAAATATTATAAATCCTGTTATTTGTGTATCAAAAATAATGTGTGATATTTAAGTTTTATATTTATTTGTTTTCAGTAAGCAAATAAAACGTGTAGTTAAATGTATTTATTTGAGTTACCGTGAATAAGTATACTGCAATTTTGGTATTAAAAAAAAGCCTTCCTTTGTGTAAATCCCAAACATATAAACCATAATAATTGTTTTGCTTCAAAGATAAATCGAAGATACAATGTGTGCACATATGTAATATAACAAGTCCCATGGACATCACACGTGTATATTATATCAACAAACTCGTTGTGAAATGTCCACGAGTCTTCATTTAGTACCTTCAACATTTTGTGCTATATTTTGACAAAATAAATCCCCCGGTTTGGCAGGCATGCAGGCTGCCATTTTGCGCATGAATACATGGGACAAAAGTTGTGAAGCTGGGAACCACTAGACAAAGTAATGCAAAAAAACTGGCTTTTTCTTATTGCTTACATATGTAGCGTTAAAATGATACCAAAACCTATCATTTAAACTGTATTTTACAAATTCAATGCATCCTGCACTCGACCATATGTGCATAATATCAAACTGTAACCCTGAGGATGTGACTTCCGTTTTGGGGTTATAAGACCAACAATCTGAAAACCGTTTAGTGTTCAGCAAACATGCTTATTTCTTTTTTTAAGGATATTTAATCTTTGTCGATGCTTCTAACAACGCTTGAAAATAACGCCAAAATACGGTCTGCAAATTTGCCTGTCGGCAACTACTGCGTTTCTTTCTACTACCATATGTTCGGAAAAAAAGGACGGTTGGTTTGGAGGTAACGCTCACATCGGCACTCTTGGTTTGAAACTTGACGTGGGTGAGGGCAAACAAGAAATTTGGAAGAGAATAGGCAACCAAGGTGACAGTTGGCAACACACTGCCTGTAGCATTCGAAATAAGAAGTGTTTGAAGGAAACGCTGTTTGTAAGTTGCCATGTTGGTGCACTGTTGGTAACCACCCTCTTGGTTTCTTTGAAAAGTTTAACATATACATATTAGGCGTGTCGTGGAACACCCGGGCTTAATGCATTTGCGTAAAGTGTCGTCCCGGTTTGGCATGTGCAGTCCGCACTGGCTAATCTAGGACGACACTTTCCGCTGTTATGGTATTTTCTGTTTCAAGATTGTCTCTTCTAAACATAAATACACTGTTGGCGGAAAGTGTCGTCCCTTATTAGCCTTTGCGGACTGCGCAGGCTTATCCGGGACGACACTTTACGCACATGCATTAAGCCCGGTTTTCCCACGGCATTAGTCATGAAATATACAAAACTCGTATTTGAGACTCCAGCTGCATCTTTAGGAAAAAAAAACTCACAACAACTTCCGGTCATTAATTGCATGAAAGACGCCAATTGTTATGAACATTTTAAAATATATTTTTTACGTGCTGTGCCTAAAAGTATTTATTCAATAAAATGAAGTTTGCTATCAAAGTTTTACTTGGAACAAAGTACTAGTAATCCTTCTGCTGTACCAGAATACTTAAGTGAATTGTTGTTGTTATGTTTGCAGTTTGAATTCGAAGCTGCTGTTGGGAAGGGTTACCTTAGCGACATGGCGATTGATGACGTCAGTATACAGCCAGGCACGTGCAGAGTGGAGAACTGCAGCTAACAAAAAGAGAAAAAGCAGCTGTATGAGAACTGATGGTTGCTTTGGTCCTGGATGAAATTTATGCAAGAAACACTCGTACCCACAGATTGTTTTACATATTAATGTGCATTACTCTATTTCACTAAATTCAAAATAGTTGCTTTAAATTTAATGTATGTTTCTTTGATTTTATGTAGTGAGTTGTTTTGTTATTTAATTGTTGTTGTTCTCTTACAATAACACAAACACTATTATAATACACTAACTGAGACACTTCGACTTATTTATATTTAATGCATTGCACACATGATTTAGACCTGAATGAGCTATGTAACTTGATTGTTGTTATTGTTCATTGTTGTGGTTCTTCTTGGTTTTGTATGTGGTTTTACACAAGGCAAGCAATGCAGAGACAAATTTACTGTCTTTAACAATGTTTTATCGTTTCTAAAATATATTATACTCAATAACCTTTTCTTTTTACTCCTGTGCGTTTATATTAGATAGTTTGTATCATTATTGATTTTTATTTTCTTTATTTGTTGTTCTTGAATTTTGTAGTGTTTTCACCTAGTTATATACCTATGTACAATTTTCTTATCTGTACATAACAACGTTGGTAAATGGGTTTCAATGCTTAACAAGATTGTTACTAAAGAAATATCGAGGCAAAAATACATTTTAGTCAAAACATATTTGACTTTAGTAAACAAGTTTGGATTTAACAGGAATTGTTTGAAGCTGATATGACAACAACTTGGATAAACGTGGGAAAACCATTTGAATATTAAACTATGTATTACTCGTAATTTACATGTCCTTTTACATAATTATCTCTTAGTTATTGTTTTAGTTTAGTTTTTTCGTCATATTTTCCGTTAGTTTGTATCGCTATAGCCTTGTTTTCCTGATTTATTATTGCTTTAAGACAAAGAAATAGATACACACATTGCAAAATCCGCTTCAGTAATGTAAAATCTTAGCAACAAAGTGTGGGACAAAACAACATCACCTTGAACACCAAACTCAAGATATACCAGGCATGCGTTATCAGCATGTTGCTGTACAGCAGCGAAACGGGGACGACATACGCCAGACAGATGACCCGCTTGCAAAATTTCCATCTTCGCTGTCTACGACGAATCCTTGATATAACCTGGGAAGACAAGGTCACCAATACATCTGTCCTGGAACAGGCCAACTCCAACAGCATGCAACTCTTGCTCTGTCGACGTCGACTCCGCCGGATGGGCCGCATGAAGGATCACCGTATCCCTAAGGATATCATGTATGGTGAACTGGCTGCAGGGCACCGTCCTTAGATGCACAGGCATTGCGCTATAAGGACGTTTTCAAGCATGATTTGAAAACCATTGACATCAACCCAGACATCTGGGAGCAAACAGAAGACAATGGAAAACCACAGTACAAGACGGAATCCGAAGGGGGCAAACTGAAGAGACTCCAACAGTTGAAGGACAATCGAAGTTGCAGGGATGATGACTACAAACCCGCCATCCAGCTTTGTCTGCTTAAATTGTAAATTGCAGAGGCTGTCGTGCACAAATAAAACTGCTGAACTACTCCAGACGTTGCTCGCAACTAGACTGAAAAGACTTTAAAGGCGCAGCCATTGTCTTTCGAGACAGAAGGAGCCTACCACTACTGCTACTACAACTACTACTACTATTGTGTGTGGTATTAAATGCGTTTCCTTTCATGTTAACGTGTGTCTACTCTAATTTGTAATGGTACTGCACACAACATAGTTACTTTTATTTGTAATAAAGCAAACCAAATCAGATGTTTCGATTAAAAAATTGATAAAAACGCATGTACCCTCAATTTAGTTGATGTTAACAAACAAACGGACAGACAAAACAATGCCAGACAAAAAATAAACTCCTTTGAGGTGGTGATTGTGAATATTGTTTATTTAACGTCACACATTATTCAATTTGGAAATATTGCGGTGGTCTTAACTTAACACCAAATATTACACGAGGAAAATTCATGTAATACAATGTCGTGGAAAATTGAATATGTGGATAAATAAATACATATTTATGCACCTTATCATATGGCTTAAATGAAATGATTATCTAACTTCAATGTCTATTATGATGGCACTTTTTTCATGCTATGTTCTGATGTGTGGAAACATGAATTCCAATTTTCCTTTTGTAGCTTCACCACTAGTGAAAATATGTGACGTATGTCGATTTATAAAATAAAAATATAATCTAATTGAGAGACATTTTGGTAACGAGAGAAAGAAACAATATGCAATCTGTCTGAAACCGAATAAGGACCTTAATTAGACTGTGAGTATTCCTGTGGTTAGTGGTTGTACACAACGACACGAACACTATCTAGACATGGCTTAATTACGTCTCATGTAGCATCGGTTACCGACATTATCGATTTAAAATCAATAGGTGAAACAGTAATGCTACGGCATTCGTTGTTAAATTGTTTATTGCATGTTGTTTATGTCATAAAATTGTTCATGTAATTATAAATAAAAATAATAGTTAGTGTCTCTATTGCACCAAAGAGGTAAACATCTTTTATCACATCTTCACGGTGTCATTGACGAAATAACACCCCGTGTGATAAACTTAGCTGTATTCCTCACTGTGGACATATACTTGTCGCGTGCACGTACTACGTTTTCATGATACAGTCGCATTGTTTACTTTTGCCGATCGCATTATGTAGTAAGCCATTTGAAGATAATCTACATACATTGTATTTATAATACGCAAACATGTTTCCGAAACAATCAGATTAAATTTGCAGTCAACATGTGCGTCGATTCTTAGTTTTTGAAAACGAGCAGAAAGGTCACGGTTATTTATTGTGTATTACTTTATTTATAGAGCATAAATTGTAAGGATCATTACGCAGCTGTGTCTTGATTCACGTTAAAAGTTTCTTTCATTGTAAAAACTACTATTCTATTATTTGTTGTACTAATAACACAAAAATAGACAATGCAATTTCTTAACAGCCATATTTTGTTTATTGTATTTCTATAATCTTGGGATTACTTCTTTATTACAATTCGTAAATTTTGTATTCGATACTAGTAAGAGCAGTTGTACCACCAGTTTATGAATTCCACAGTTTATGATACATTTGTTTTTAGAATATTTTGAAGAACAAATTATGAGATAAATAGAATACAAGGATTAGTATTGAATATATAGAAGGCTCGCGCTTCCGGTGTTATAAGCCTCGCAAGATAATCTTCTCTATATTCAACACTAACCAAGTATTCTCTATGGCCAAGACCATATCTGTCTCACGTCCCGACACCGTGTCTCAATCAAAAACTTACATTTAATGATACTATTTAATATCTAAAATTGTGGACTCGTGTCGTATATCTCTTAACAGGAAGTCTGTCATGGCTGTTTGTTTTCTTACACATTCCATGATATTTATAATGGTATAAGAGCCCACTTACCGATTTCATATCGGCTACGTTTTTACAGACTATACGAGAACATTTAAAAATAAATTCATTAATACACACTAAATCAATATTCACATAACAGCCATTAATCTCGCTACTAAGCAGAGGTACTAAGCACTGTTACTGTCGTTCATGTCTACACAAAGTCAATGGTGACTTCATAATGAGCTATTTATGCCTCGCTTTAAAACGTCAATAATGAATGTTCGTTCTGATTCGTTTTACATAGTTAAACATAAAACGTGACCCAAGGACCCAACACGGATCAGACCACGGATCCAGTCCGGGATTTCCCGCCACAGTGTGGGACGTTGGTGTGACTCTCCTTTAAGGCACTTAACAAATTTCTAACTGTATTCGACATCATCATATCATTTATTGTACCCCAGGGTGTCGTTTCGACAAATACTGTCACAACCATTAGCATGTGCTGTTTTGTGTAAACTAGGCCCAGTAAGCTCCCAAATATAGAGCACTTCTTAAATTATTCTTTTCCTGAAATTGTTATAATTCCACGTTTTTTAACTTCTTACTTGCTGAAGACTTGTTTGGAAAGAAGAGTATACTATTGTCATATGGAAAACTGATCTGAATTTTCAAACTTCATCTGGAACGTACATTTACATTAATAAATTACTTAGGATCTTTATGAGTAGACCTACGGTTTTGTTTCTTGAAAACAAACCGCAAGTATTGTGTTACACGAATAACCACTATTAAACAGTGTATAAAAGAGTTGGCCTATATATAGTAAGAAAACAAAACATCAACAAAAAAACAACAAAAAAACACGAAACCAATTACCAAAAGAAACATTATTATAAAAAAAACACGCTTAACGAAACTAAAAAACACAGTAATAGGAAATCATAAGACTTCAAATAACCAAAGATGTTGAACATGCTACAATTAACGGTACCAACAAACACAAATGTAATAGGAAACATTAGCATGTGTCAAAATGCCAAATATGTTAACGTTTAATTCATTATTAAAAGGAACAAGTTTTGTACCCACATTCTATGTTACTGTAAAAATGTCTTTGACCCAATGTTAATTACGTATGCAATATAATGAATAGTTTTAACAAATGTAACCCCCAAAATTTTATAATCTGTTCATTGACCCATGTCCAACATTCCCAGAAGATTTTATGCAAATGATAACTTTTCTAGTTGCTAACTAACAAACCAACCAAATACCAACACGCAAACAAATGCCGCCAGAAACTCCTTGGTGGAGACAAAACACAAATAAAGTTTAACATCAATAACATTGACATTATTGAACTAATTAAATAAATAATAAAAATCACATATCAATTCGTGTAAAACGCTATATGCTTCAAGCATATACTATGTTGATTTTTGCCCATATGTCATTAAAGACCAAAACAGACATTGCAGCTTTAGACCTAATGGCATGTTTTATTCTCTTTACTCTCTGTTTACTGCAGCTCCTATCTTGATCAAAGCCTGTTAATTAAGTTAATTCTATACGCAATTGAAACCAGAGGTTTAAAAATATATACAAGCATATCATTTAATAACATACAAATCATGTTGTTGTACAACATTAAGGGGACTTGTTGTCGTATTTG
Source organism: Congeria kusceri (assembly GCA_027627225.1). Lineage (NCBI taxonomy): Eukaryota > Metazoa > Mollusca > Bivalvia > Myida > Dreissenidae > Congeria > Congeria kusceri. The sequence goes on along the minus strand of CM051036.1, from coordinate 47,310,134 downwards.
TTGAAACAAAATCTAGCATTTGAACTTAAGAACTTAAACGTTATATCAAGAGAAACATTAAAATGGAAGACAAAGGTGTCGCCTCCGGGGCTCGAACCTATAACATCCGGATCAAAACTTAGTATGTCACACTTACCACGTATCTATCTTTTTTTACATTGCCGTATAATTTTTTAACTTTTTGAAAATGATAAACACGCTTTCAAACATTCAACGAAAAGAACATGAACATTCCTATTATTCGACCGTTCGTGTGACAAACGCTAAAAGATGTTGTAAGTTTATCCATTTTAGCTAATTAGCATTCCTTAATGTCACATGACTTCGACTATATCTTCTCCCTCTTCTTTGTATATAATATTCTTTTCTTTGCGGATTCTGTAACAAAACTTTTAGAAATGTCAATTTGCCAATCTGTGAAAAGGTTCCTTTAAAAATCGTCTCTTTTTATCCACATGACATGTTAATTCTGTATGCTGCAGTTAATGACTCGACATGTGCCCGGCTGTATACTGATGTCATCAATGGCCATGTCACTACGGTAACTTTTCCCAACAGCAGCCTCGAATTCAAACTGAAAACATAAATATTCTTCTAATGCTCATCGATTTTTAAGCACAAAAGAAAACATACAATCGATAAAAAGAAAATGTAAACGGATATTAGCGAATGAAACCATTTTCCTTGTATGGTTGATAACTAATGACTTACATAGAGCTCTCCAACAAGGTTTGTTGTTTTTTGTATGCTACATGACACTTGTTGCCAACTGTTTCCTTGGTTCCCTAACCTTTGCCAAATAAGTTTTTTCGAACCATGCGCGACGAGTTTCAGTCTCAGTTCCCCAGTGTGGTCATCCCAAAAATACTTCTTTCCGTACATGTGGTAGTAGAATGTTATACAATAACTTCCGATAGGAAAGTTCGCAGACCTTATTGTGCCTGTTTTCCCGGCGTTGTTGGAGGCATCGACAAATATGTAATAGCCTTAAAATGAATTAAGTTATATAAGACTTTGTTTATCAAATTATCATACCGATACATAAAAACATTTACAATCTGTCTATATATATATGTAATCGTGACCATAGGGCGAATAAATTGTCGAACAAAGCAGACTTAAGGCGACCGCGACCATTAAGGTGCCGGTGACTTAATTCTCGTAATTAATTACTAATGACCTATTTATGCAATCATATTGGATTTTTGTATGGACATACTGTATTACCTACACAAATATTTGAAACGGTATTAAGTTCGTTGTAAAGATAAATATATTTTTCTCTATTTTTGGAAAATATATTATCTATATGGTCGTCAAATCCATGCTTCGGGCGAAAAAACAAATATATCGTTTTTATTCTCTTAAACTAATAATATATCTAATGGGTTTAACCCGGTAAAGAATGCTTTTGTAACACTGCTTTTGCTAGTACTGTCTTCCCGGACATTCCCAGTACCTTTCGATTAAACAAATCCATTTATAAATGTTGAGGTGTCTTCAATTTTGCGTTGTGTAATTTTAACCGGTAAACGTTTCGCAGTGAATGCGCGTTGTTAGCAATTCAAAAAGACTTAAGAAGCACAGCTCCTGATTGCTGATTTCGTTGAGCGATGTTTTAAGTGTGCGTTTTATACTATTGTATTTAACAAAATTATTAAATGTAAACAATACAATGACCCCAGCAAGCAAAATATATGGGACCCATATGGGTCCCACATGGGTATTGCAACCGGGAACCATGTGGGACCCATATGGGCAGCCCCTATAGGCTGAATATGGGTCCTATATGGTTCCCATATGGGCTGCCAATATGGGCAGCCCATATGGGACCCATATTGGCTGCATATGGGTCCTATATGGGTTCAATATGGGCTGCACACGGGCAGTATTTGGGTCTATATATGATCCTTTTTTCATCCTATATGGTTGGTATACTGCAATATTCTGTAAGTCATACCTGTCAGAGGTAAACAAAACACGAACGTTATCGATAAGATACAGTTTTAATCAATCAAAAACATTTACAGCTGATCTTGTGATCTTCGCCACATAGAAAAAAATCTGTCGCCTCGTTTGTTTCACGATTTGGTGACTTTTTGATCGACAGAAAAACCCTTAGTATGTGACATTTTGTGAAATAACTTGGCTGCTTTATCAATTGCAATAACAATAAAGTATGTTAATTGTGTGGCAATGTAATGTTTGTATGTCTTTTTAGTCTCAAATATATAGTAGAAAGTGTTTCTCTATATGTGTGAGATTTTATTTACTGCTTATAAAAACTGCTGGGATTATTTATGAAAATTCCTCTATCTTAATTAGTTTTTGTTCAATTTTGGTCTATTTTAAAAAAAAGCCTATATTCTGAGCGTAATTCAAAGGTAAATATTGGGGGAAAATATACACTCTTTAAGCAGGAGAATGGGGCCAAAGTTCGGCCCCAAATAGGCCCTAAAATGACTGGCTTTGCACGCTCATCAATATAATTTTACCTTTGAACTTTTAGTGTGAACTTGACCATGAACCATGGGATCTGGTTCTCGAAACTCAGCGTTACACCATGCTTAACACTTCCGTCAATTTATTTGAAACGCCTTCCTTGCTGGACAAAATTATCATCCGGACAGGGTCTATCAGACTTTACGCTGACAATAGACCCTGCTCCCCCCACCCCTAGCAGGCATATTCGGGACAGTGTTGTTATGAAAATACCATATCTAAGCTGTCATTTGGTGGTTGGCTGCACGGTGGCTGTTGGTTATTTTTGATGCTACGTCATGTTAAAATATGTTACCATTTTTTAAAAGATAGCAAATGGTAGAAGAACGCATAGCTAGGTTTATCTTGTACAATAAATTAATTTATAGGCCGTGTTTTTATTCAAACAGCACAATACAAGTGATTTGTGAGATTCAAGTACACTATCAGTTATTTGTGCATTTTAGGTATGATATTTTATCATTTTTAGCTCGACTGTTCGAATAATAAGTGAGCTTTCCTAATAGCGACGGTGTACATGTCTAAATTTTGTTTATATTTAAAAGTTTTTTAACTGCAAAACTACATAAGTTATTCACTGGAAACTTGGAATATATTGTGTCATCAACTCCAGCATCAGAAGCAACGTTTCCTATAACCCAGTTCACATAGATTTTCTGATTAAAGTTTATATTCAAAACTCTTATATCTGCAAAACTACACAAGTTATCAACTACAAAAGGTTTTCACTTGAAACATTAATTTGATGAAATAATTACCATAACTCAGTTTTGTATTTCAACAAATTTATACCCCTTCCACTCCCAAAATACGTACCAACTGAAATACTTTGAAAAGTATAGAGCGTTGTCCTCTGACAGCTCTTGTTTTACATAAAATGCATTTAACTTTGGTGATTGTATATGACGTTACCAAAAAATAAATGCCGAGAAATGTATGTTAAAAGAAACCTTAATTTATTTTTTTAAATTTAAGATGATACTGTAAAAGTGTGTATATAATGTGTATACTATGTGCAGAAAAGATAAAATCATTACAAAAGAAACATGCACTAATTCCATGTTTTATTTATAGTGATTATATAATACCTACAAAATAACGGCCGGATAATTGAGAGATTAGCCATTCACTTAGCTACCGAACACTTCAAGCAACGCACCCTAGCATCTAGGATTTAAGTACGACCTTGATCTTGGACCTAGGGACCTGATTCTTGCGGGCGCCACACCATCTCATCATGCTTAACACTTCTGGCAAGTAATTTGAAAATATGTCCATGTCAGACAAAATTATCCTCCAGACAGAGTATTAATTCTTTTTTTTTACCTTTGACCTTAAACTGTGACCTTGACCGTGGACCTAGCTTAAAGCGCGACACACTGTCTTATATCACTTCTACCAAGTTATTTGAAAATGCTGACTCTTAACATGAATTTTAACATGAATACATATATTTGACCTTTAAGTGTGACCTTGACCTTGGATCATGGTATCTGGTTCTTGCATGTGACATACCACCTCAGAATGCTTATCACTTCTGAAAAGTAATTCGAAGGGTTAGGGTTAACCCTCCTACACTGCTGGACAAAATTATACACCGGACAAGGTCTATGGCTTATATTCGTATATTTGACCTTTGACATTTAAGTGTGACCTTGACCTTTGACCTAGAGATCTAGAGTTCTTGCACATGATTCCTTGGATGAACATTGCTGGATATAGAGAGCGGAAACAACTAAAAAGACCAATTTCAGATAATTCAAGGGCAATAACTCCACAAAACCTGGAGCGATTTGGCTGGTTATTAGACCAATACCGCGCAATCTTTAATTGGGGGCATAAACATCAATTTTGGTGAAGATAAGATGAACATTGCTAAAACGGTCAGTTTTAGTTATATAAAGGGCCATTACTCTGCGGTTCCTGTGGCAATTTAGATGATCATAAAACTTGTCTAAGATATTATAATCTCAGACATTTTATTCAAGTTTGGTTAAGATCAGATCGGAAACAGCTAAAAAAAAGTTAATTCTAGATAAACAAAGGGCCATAACTCTACAGTTACTTGAACGATTTGGTTGATTATCCAACTTCACCGTGGTCACAAAGATTTCCACTAAGTTTGATGAAGATCAGATGACAATTGTTGGACTTGAGAGTGAAAGAGTGGAAACGGCTTAAAGGGCCAAAATCAAATAATTCAAGGACCATAACTCGAGTGCGATTTAGCTGATTATTGCGCTTTGCAAAGAACTTGACTGAGATATTTTATAACAAACATTTTCATAAAGTTTGGCTCATTATCAAACTTGACCTAGATATTATGCCCACAAACATGTTCATAAAGTTTGGTGAAGATAAGATGAAAATTGTTGGACTAATTGAGCGGAAACGAATATTAATACCAACCAACCAACATTAGCAAACCAATCTACCCTGCCATCTTTGATATGGGGCATAGTTAATAGCTTGATTATTAACAAGAGCTGTCACAGGACAGCGCACTCGATATGTTTGTACTGTTGCACGCAAACCTTAACCTGAACGTTTTACGTACAAAATGAGGCAAATTTTTGCTAAATTGCAGGTCAGAGTTAACGACCTTGGTCAATGACCTTACATAATGACCCTGAAGACATGTGTGAAGTTTCAGTTGAATATCTGTAGTAGATAAAGAAATATGGAGTTGTTGCACGCAAACTTTAACCTGAATTTCTAACTACGAAAAGGGGCATAATTCTACTAAATTTCAGGTCGCATATATATATTTTTACACCTACCCTTTAAAAGTAAGTCCGATCAGTTTAAGAACCTATCGTGTACTGACATAATTATAGACATTGACATTGAAAGTGTAATTGTGCAGTTTAGCTTGCAAAAATGACAGAAAATAAGACTGTGTTTGTTTCAGCTCTACTTGAGAGTAAAATGTTCGAAATAAAGAAATCTTTTGTCAGTTATCCTAATATGCAGATCTTCATTACTTCATAAGTACAATGTATCTAGTAATGCTCATAATACACCATATTCACCTTTTTTTCAAAATCCTATAGTAGGGTGGGGTCTGGGGGGTCTGCATAACTGAACAATATTGCGAATCCACATGAATATATAGATAGCTACGACCCTGAAATTGCGTCAACTGTGCGCTCCCCCGAAACTTTTCAAGGGGTATTTAACAATGCAAATTTGGCCACTGTGCAACCGTACAAACGGATAAACTTAAGTTTTACATGGCTAGTGCACTCCCAGCTGAGCTAAATGTCTTTAATTCAATTCATGAGGTGACTTACACACTCGTGACTTGTGGGTTCTTTGAGGAAATTACTTGTTCCCCCCACCCCCAAAAAAAAAACCCTGCTGTGCAGACAATGAAGGACTTAAACATAGGGCATTTGGTTTTGCAAAACCAATGTGCTTTTCCTCTATCATAACCATGTTTTTTTAACTATTAGTATATCAAAGCAATTCACAAATTTTATTTCATCAATGAAAATTACAACACTTTCTCATCTAACACAATGGTTAATGTGTTGTGTCACCTTGGCACCCATTTATTCGGCAGTCATACCGGGAAGATATCATGTGTCTGTAAGATTAATCATGACAGGATTACAATCTTAAAATGTAATATAGAAGCCTAAATTATTCATTTCCAACATTTGTGTCATTTTGTACCACCATGGTTTGATTAAACTAGCCAAATCCTGCTTCAACATGATAAACATGTCATTTTATACTTAAAGGGACTATGTCAACACAAAGTGATCCCTTTCAGCAATTTAAATGTTTTTATGTTACAGAAATCAGCAATATAAAGGCGTATACAATATATAACGTTTGAATAATTTACTACATTATAAGAATTTTGAATTTAAAAAAAAACATAAAGAAAAACAACCTGAGTGGGTATCGAATTACACCCAAGGAACATTTCTGTGAAATTATTTGGAAACCCAACCAGTGGTTTCTGTCAAGAAAATTTGCAAAGTTTTCAATATAGTCATATAAATAAAAATAGTCCCTGGCTTCCATGTTTATCAACGGAGCGGAACCCTTTGGGCAGCTTTCATAGATGACTTCCTAAGGAACATTTCTGTGAAGTGTCATCAAAATTGGCCCACTGGTCTCAGAAGAGATGTCATTTTAAGGAAAAGTTTACTCTCGAACAGACGCACGCACGACACAAGAACCGCCATGGCATAAGCTCGTGTGGAGTTTACCATGTCTATTTATATTACATAAGTAAGTACTTCTTTTAATAAAATTATATTAAATGTTGAAAGAAAGTTGTGTCCAGATTGCATATTAAGAGAGAACTAAAACTAACATATTTGTTTACTGCACAGTAAAAAAACCATACCACATGTACTGTATATGCCCATGGGCGCATATGCGGTTCTAATTGTCCCAATTCAAAACTGAATGTACCCGTTGCTGTAGGATAAACAACCAAATAAATACTTTTAACAAACAACAATGGTGAATTAAATAAACAAAAAAAAACATTTGCCCAAACACTGACCAATAGATATTTTACCTGCTTTTAAAATAACACCTTTAAGATACATCAACCCAGTTTCAGAAACGAACCTGATATTATGAAACTAATGGTTGAAGAAAAATCAGACTGTTTAAGAATAGATAATATCAAAATGCGATTAAAAATGCAAAGCACTTAAACCGGATAGTTTTCTTTCATGCCCCATTGAAAACACCGATCTCAATTTTCGCAATAAAATGTGAAATGTTTGACTTTATGGACGAAATAGGTATCATTTTACCCACCTTTGACATATATGCAGTCGGAAAATGTGGTCCATCATATCTATTTACATTGTTACTGAATACATGAATAAAGAAAGGAAAATAACGTAGAAAATTTGAAAAAGCTAGTCAGTTGATACATTTGAGGTATATATTTGAAAACAATTCTTCGGGATTTGTCATGGAGTTATTTCAATTTAATACTGCTTGTGTAGCATCAAATGTCACAAAAAACTCCAGACATTAACATAATTATTATACTTACAAGTATTACAATATATCTAAAGTAATATAGTACCAAAAGATGTAATCGGAGCAGGATGTGCTTCAAAAAATGATTGTGCTTCAAAAAAGGATTGTTCAGACAAACAGCAGACACCTACACCTGTTGGGGTGTAACAATATCACTGACTCGCATTTTCTACAAGCTGTAAGCGCTACACTTCGACATAATGCTGGAAATATGACACGATCAACAATACAGAATCAAACTTGAGGTAAAAACTACAGAAAACAATGCTGGAAATGACAGAAATCGTACACACAATACAGTTAGCTATACAGACACTATTATGCCATCCATAATACGGAAAATGAATCATTATTACTTTCAATTAAACGTTATTTGTTCACAGACGATGCGTGTCCTGCAACCCAACATAATACTTCTAAAAAGACAATCAGAGCACCCGAAAGGAATGTCTATTCGGCGAACACATGTAGAACGCTCACGGTCGCGTGGTTAAAATATTCCAAATGAACAGTTCGGTTGCAATTGTTATATGGTAATGGAGAACAAGCCAACACGAGTCAATTATTTAAAGATAATAACATTTGGTATTTTAATATTCGAGGTCCCCTAAGTCTATAAATATATCAAATATACATTTTATATTTTTAGAACTCTATAAATACACTTCATCAAATACACGCGTGAAAAAGAAGTAAATATAATTAGATTGTTGAGAAAAATATGTACATATTAAAATTATATTATCTAGTTTTTCCACACATATTTTCATAACGGTTTATTCATTTAATGCAAACTCATATTTATGTATCGCAGTCTAATTAAGAAAGCAAACCGGAAGAACGTGTTTTTCCGCATCAAGTCCCTTTCTCCCAAGTATCGAAACGAAGTCGAATAGAATTAAGGCTTAAAGGATCAATTCAAATTTTCACCAATGAAGAGTCAATATTAGAAAAAAAGATTTATTTTCCTGCTAATGTACAAGTTTAAATTGTGTTAAAAGTGCATTTTTATTTGAGACGTAGTTATTTTAAAGAAGTTAGAAAATTTCGCCATAGTACTGGTTTTTAATACACTTCGCCCTATGGTCACGATTATATATATATATATATATATATATATTTTTTGCAAATGTGCTGAATTTGTTTAGGCTTAATTACGGAATACTGTGGATAAAAAAAAAATCTTGCATAATGATTAGCGTATCAAATTTCGCATAAAAACAGTACACTCAAAATTCACCATAACATAATTACTAACTGAATGCATATTAGGGGTGTCTCTATAAGAAAAAAAAGATACAATTATGTACTATAGATAATGCACATAACGAATTCCATACTCTTATTGTTTCCGAATCTGTCAGCGTCAGGACCAGTTTTCCTTGCGATATCAGTTGGTCCATAATGGCGAATCCAATTCATCCAATTCCCGTTTGACCGTGACCAGTCACAGAAGTTTGCATCAAAGGTACAAGTTGATGATGTTGCTGTCTTAACCTCTGCAAAATAATGAAAATATAACACGATTCATTTGCTGTATTCCTTAACGTTGCTAAGTGTTAATAACAAATATTAAATCGACTACTTTATATAAAATATTAAATAATCAAACAGTAAAAAGCTAACCTACCTAAATTTGCAAGCAAATTACTTGGTCTGTTTATCGGAATCTGCATACACTTGCTGTCGTCGAAGCTCCAACTTGCTATGGATTTTTTTCTTGAAGAGCAGTGTGTTCCGACTGATATGTTGAAATAAGACAGATGATACTCCACATATTTTATTACTTTTTTTACTACATCCTCATCAACAGCCTTACCAACGCATTTTAATACTGCAACAACAACATCACCTCCTTTACTGGAAATGTTGTTTAACGTACATCGTACTGTTTTTAGCACATCTACCATTGTTATCTTATGGTTTAATATTAAATAACGTATGAAGGATTGTTTGCATTTCGTGTCCTGTGCATAGTTGCTACACACAATATAAGTTGAATCTCGTAGCATTTCATCGTTTGGATAGTATACCATGGTATTGTGATGAAACGGACTGTCATTGTCATCGCCTCCTGGGGGCAAAACTGTAACAATGTCCAGTGCATGTACTATACGCCAACTGTTTTTTACTATGGAGTTGAAATTGTACGCAAACTCCTTATCTCCGACTCTGGGTTCGCCATATGTGTACAATGTCAACCTCTCGGCTGTCGTCACACGGTCTTTGATCAAGGAAACAGCGGTCAGAGCTGCTAATGCCCCTCCCAGGGAATGTCCTGTAACAACCACGTCGTATTCCTTGCTCGGAGTTGCTAACAGCTCTTTTACGCTGCTTGTAACGCATGAATACATTTTCTCAAATGCGTTTTTGAAATATGCATTAACGGTCCCTCCGACTTTCTTGAAGGTCGGTGCATTATTACTAACAAAATGTGTTATTTGTTCAAATAACTGTACATTCGAAGACGTTCCGCGAAACACGACCGCGATTTTCTGTTCAGAAACTGCGACCATAGCAAAACAATCGTCATAGTCTAAGGCAAAATCGCACTTGACACCGATGGAGTCCCATATTTGATAACCGCTTTTCTTTCTTAGGTCGTTCATCTGTTTTGAGATACTAATACACTCAGATGGGTTGCCACCATATGCAAGAGAAGACAAAAGCAGATTTTCGTAAGCATCGTCTGGGTTGAATGGTTTTGCTTGTTCTACGGGGCACATCAGTGACTTAGAATAACACGAGGTTATGTTATCCGCTGGTCCACACTTCTTTTCTAATAAACACCATGCACAGCGACTTGGTCGAAGTATATTGCTTGCTGGGACACAATCTTGGCACGTTAAACGACTTTCACAATCACCTTGACAGCAAACCAATTCAAGGAAACACAACACACATATTAACTCCAAATGTTTTGATGAATTCATCCTCTTGCATCGGTTTGTTAAATGTTCCGAAGATCTTTGGCAAATTTATTACATTATTTGTTTGTTATCTGGTAATTTTCTGCTAAACTGGTTATAGAAATGCGAATTATTATCTTTGCAGTTACTTATTCGTCCATATTTTGTTGAATATAAAATATCAGGTACACGTAGAAGTGTTATGAAACATAACTACGTATAAGCCGTTAAAAAAATTAATGCTTCTGATAACGTCGTATTGAAAAACTAAATATAAGTGGTCGCTGAAGATTTATATACAACCCCGAGGTACTTCCTAGTTGAAATGGGATGATTGCTTTAAACCCATTTAAATATTTCGGCAAAATGTCGATAGCTTAAAGGCAAACATGTATGTGGCTATATAAATGAACAATTGATACTTATATGAATAGGGTCTGGCTTTGGTCCACCGAAACCAGAAATGTATAAACCAAATTTATTGACTTCCTGTTAGCAAGATTGGCCAGTCATCTATGACGCTTGTGCAAATGCGGAATAAACTGCGACCAAAACCATGACATGTGTTAGTACGGTTGTAGAGTAGTGAAACAACACACATCCTATATGTAAATGGTCATTGTGAGACTGACAGGCTAGAATACACTTATTAAAAGCGCCAACCATAATTAATAATTATTCAAGGCTCTGTATATAGAGAGGATGATATTTGTTAATTTTAATTTTGTGTATATGTTAAGTGGTCATGGGACACATCTGTTCACAAATTGTGAAGCCATAAGAGAAAAAATACTAATTTCTGTTTTCAAACATTCAAGACACAGCATTAACGAAAATGTCACATTAATTGACAAGGAAGTTGTGCAATCAGATAACCATTCCATTTAACAATATGCAGAGACGTACATATGTATTTAATGTACATGTACACATATTACAAGGACCCATACAGAAATGGCGTTACATTATAACTGACACATTTATGTAGCCCCGCTGGATTTCATGATGTTTTTAACAGTTGTGTGTAACCTTCTCTTTTGGTTTGTTTCACTTTCCTTGTGTCACGTGTGTTGGTCAGCTGATCAGTTGCTGAAAAGTTTGAATTGGGGAAAGACGTTGGTTCTTTGGTCGTCGTCTTCCAAGACATTGTATTTTATTTTACTTCGTTGACATCAGTCCTGATGGTTAGTATTATGTGGATTGGTGTTTGTAGTGAACAAAAAGTTTCGATATTAAATTTCAAAATAAAATTTCGGTAAATTTTTGCACATTTAAAATTCGGTATTTCTGGGTTAAGCCCAGTTAACACTATCGTAATTTTGGGTACGATTGCCCACAATTTACAAAATCTTGGTGAAGCGCGGTAATACCCCTATTCCACGACGAACATCACGAATCGGACGCAAACTCATCGCAGTGGTTACTACCCCATTGGTACTCTTTTCAATTACCACTTCAACCACGAGTTAAAAACTTACAGATTTGAAAGTTTTCAGGGGAGACGATTATGAGGAGATTGAAGATTTATTTTGAACAAAATTGTAATGTAATCATATTTTTGTATATAACAATGACACAGAAATGTTGCATTATTGTTCCAGTTATATATATTAAGAGTTGAAATGAAAAACAAAAAATAAATAAAATAAGTAAACATAACAACGCAAGGATTTTACGTTGTTCTCGTTTTTATCATGTGCTTGTCCACGATTTTATTTCGCGCCAAGTGTTTGTCTATGGTTACATGGAACTTCGTGCCGGCAGGGATTTAAACCAGCTATGCTGGGATACAGTTAAATCTCTGCTCGGAGGTTGGAATCCAATGATGTATTTTTATTCGTACACAGTTATTGAAGGAAATTCGAATCACTGGTAATTCCGGGTCACTTTAAGAGTAATGGTTGTGACAAGAATTGCAACCCTCCTATTCCGATTTTTATTAATTGGTGTTTGAACAGCAATACATCTGCAGTAAATCACCAAAGTTTCAACTCTGTATGCTGATCAATGAACCGAAACGGGGTTTTATGAGTAATACATGTTGAACAATCTACCTGAACACCGGTTGCAGAAACTAGGGTACGATTTATTCATCGCGATAAAACGTCGAAAATAGCCGGTAAATGGGCACAATTATGGTATCAATTGGTAATTCCATATATATATTCTTTGTAATGTATACATAGGAAAACCCTGCTTGCCAGATTACTGCAGAAATCAACGGTAATATCAACAACTGTGTATTGGGGTGTTCCGGGTCACTTGAACGGTCCTCATTGTTTAAGGGGGAAATGTCAAGACATTTGTAATGTACATGCTTTATGGAATTTCTCCATGGGTTGGTTGGGTCAGTTGACTCATGCACAATGTATGATAATTATTTATTGTCCAATACGTATTATTTATTATACAAAAATAGGGGATAGTATAGGTATGCATCTGAGAGGTTTGATAGAGTCATACAGTTAGAAAAATATTTGGGAATGGATATTCGAATCTCCAATGTACATGTAGAAAGTTATGTTCGATATTCTAATTATTACATTTGAATTGACCACTAACAGACAAAACTAGTGTACCTATGGGCTCGGGCGAATTATAAGTTTTCAGTGAGACTGACAGTGCTTTTTCTCAAGAATTTTCATTTCGCCAAGCCGACAAATATCACAATTCCGCGACCTGCAGGTAGATCGGACATTAAGAGTGTTGTATTATAATATCCAGTCTTCAGTTGTCCCCAAAATGTATATTGAAGTTTGAAAATTGTTTATTCGAAATCATATATTTAGGTTAGCATATTCAATATATGATCCACGACCGTGTCCCTGCAATCGTCAGACTTATCTAAGGTTACCAAGCGAACATTGGGGATCGGACTGGCGCTGACCCTTTCAAACGACACCTCGTTTAACCCGATCATAACCCGGGGGCGAAGATACGGGCCCGAGAAGTTCTTCCCCGGGCCTGGACGCGAGCAAACTAATGGCTTGCAAAAAATGCCCGGTTACAACGGTCGGCATTTGCATGCAGAGTGTTCGAGTTAATGACAGTGGAATATTTGATTCTCCAATCTGTAATATCCAAAAATGGTGTGGATTGGAGATTCAAAATTGTTGGTTCGAATATCCAACATCCGAACAAAATGTATATTGGAGATTCAGAATTGTAAATTCAAATGTCCAATCTCCAAAATCCCAAAACTATATATTGGAGATTCAAAATCGCTTATTCAAAATCATATATTTAGGGGAACAAAGTCGATGTCTGATCACGACCGTGTCTCTGCAACCGTCGGACTGATCTAAGGCTACCTAGCGAACATTGGGGATCGGACTTAAGTTGACCTTTCTAACGACACCTAGTTCAGCCAGATCGTACCCCGATTGGCGAAAATACGGGCCCGAGAAGCTCTTCCCCGGGCCTGGACGCGAGCAAACTAATGGCTTTTAAGAAAGCCCGGTTATACCGGCCGGCATTTGCAGGAAGAGTGTTCGAGTTAATGACAGTGGTATATTCGCATCTCCAATATCCAATATCCAAAGAAAATGTATATTGGAAATTTAAAATTGTAAATTTGAATGTCCAATCTCCAATATCCCCAAAAAACATGTATATTGGAGATTCAAACTTGTTTTTTAAAAATCGTATATTTAGAGTAAGAAAGTCAATGTCTGATCCACGACCGTGTCTCTGCAAATGTCTGACTGATCTAAGGCTACAAAGCGAACATTGGGGATCGGACTGGCGCTGACCTTTCAAACGGCACCTCGTTCAGCCCGATCGGAGCCCGCGCGGCGGAAATACGGGCCCAAGAATTTCTTCCACGGGTCTGGACGCGAGCAAACTAATGGCTTGCAAAAAGGCATGGTGATTCCGGCCGACACTTTGCTTGGCACTGTTCGAGTAAATGCCAATGGAATATTTCAATCTCCAATAGCCACTATCCCCCAAAATTTTCTATTGGAGATTCAGAGCTGGAAATTCGAATGTCCAATTTCCAATATCCAAAAAATGCAGATTGGAGATTCGGAATCCGAAATTCGAATGTCAAATATCCAATATCCAAAACAAATGTAGATTGGAGATTCAGAACTGGAAATTCGAATGTCCAATCTCCAATATCCAAAAAAATAAGTAGATTGGAGGTTCGTAATCGGAAATTCGAATGTCCAATATCCAATATCCGAAACAAATGTAGATTGGAGATTCGGACTGGTAAATTCGAATATCCAATATCCACAAAATGTATATTGCATATCAGAATTACTTATTCAAAAAACGACGTTCGGCTTGGTGGTGGCGATTTACTATGCATAGTAGATCATCTCCTCAGCGGGACTGACACCCCCCGGTGGCGATACACTACTAGGAACGCTAAGCCGTTTTTGCATAAAACAGTTTACCTCTTTGGAGATTGGACATTCGAATTTCCAGTTTTGAATCTCCAATCTACATTTTGGGGGGATATTGGATATTGGAGATTCGAATATACCATTGGCGTTTACTCGAACAGTGCCAAGCAAAGTGTCGGCCGGAATCACCATGCCTTTTTTCGCGTCCAGACCCGTTGAAGAAATTCTTGGGCCCGTATTTCCGCCGCGCGGGCTGCGATCGGGCTGAACGAGATGCCGTTTGATATGTCAGCGCCAGTCCGATCCCCAATGTTCGCTTAGTAGCCTTAGATCAGTCAGACGTTTGCAGAGACACGGTCGTGGATCAGACATTGACTTTCTTTCACTAAATATACGATTTTTAATAAACAAGTTTGAAAATCTCCAATATACATGTGTTTTTTTTTTTTTTTCGGGGGGGGGGGATATTGGAGATTGAGCATGGAAATTTACAATTTTGAATTTCCAATATACATTTTCTTTGGAAATTGGATATTGGAGATTCGAAATAATAATTTCGAATCTCCAATCTACATCATTTTTGGAGATTGGAGATTCGAATATACCACTGTCATTAACTCGAACACTCTTCCGGTGTAACCGGGCTTTTTTGAAAAGCCATTAGTTTGCTCGCGTCCAGGCCCGGGGAAGAGCTTCTCGGGCCCGTATCTTCGCCAATCGGGGTACGATCTGGCTGAACTAGGTGTCGTTTGAAAGGTCAGTGCAAGTCCGATCCCCAATGTTCGCTTGGAAGCCTTAGATCAGTCCGCCGGTTTCAGAGACACGGTCGTGGATCAGACATTGACTTTGTTCTCCTAGACATATGATTTTGAATAAACAATTTTGAATCTCCAATATATATTTTTTGGATGTGTGATATTGGACATTTGAATTTACAATTCTGAATTTCCAATATACACTTTGTTCGGTTGTTGTATATTCGAAATAACAATTTTGAATCTCTAATCTACACCATTTTGGGATATTGCAGATTGGCGAATCGAATATTCCACTGTCATTAACTCGAACACTCTGAATGCAAATGCCGACCGTTGTAACCGGGCATTTTTTGCAAGCCATTAGTTTGCTTGCGTCCAGCACCGGGGAAGAACTTTTCGGGCCCGTATCTTCGCCCCGGGCTATGATCGGGCTGAACGAGGTGTCGTTTGAAAGGGTCAGCGCCAGTCCGATCCCCAATGTTCGCTTGGTAACCCCAGATAAGTCTACCGATTGCAGGGACACGGTCGTGGATCAGACATTGAGTATGCTAACCTAAATATACGATTTCGAATAAACAATTTTCAAACTTTCAATATACATTTTGGGGACAATTGAAGACTGGATATTCTAATAGAGCACTCTTAATGTCCGATCTACCGGCAGGTCGCGGAATTGTGATATTTGTCGGCTTGGCGAAATGAAAATTCTTGAGAAAAAGCAAGTCCAGTCTCACTAAAAACTTATAATTCGCCCGAGCCCATAGGTACACTAGTTTTGTCTGTTAGTGGTCAATTCAAATGTAATAATTAGAATATCCAATATCCCTTTTTACATGTACATTGGAGATTTGAATGTCCAATATACACGTTTCAGGTACATTGGAGATTCGAAATTGCATATCAATATTATTCCTAGCGACTATGCTGTCTCGGGTTTGCATTATAGACTTGACTTTCTCTACTGATGAGTATTTTGTATGTTATAATTCGAATATCCAATCTACCTCGGTGCATGTATATTGGATATTCGATTCTCCAATATACTGTTCTACATGTATATTGCAGCTTCGAATATCCAATCTCTAATCTCCACTATTTTTCTAACTTTATGACGCTAGATTTTATTCACCCTTCTGTAAGTTATAAATAATATAATAGCTATTCGTGGTATTTCAGACTGAAGACTGGTGTTAGTCATGAGGCGGAGCAAGAAGACCCTTCAATGTTTTAATGTGTTCAGATAGTTAATCTCATTAAAATCATTATTACAGTTGATCGATGTATGCAATATATAGTATATGTGTATATTATATGTATTCAAAAGCTGCCAGATGGTTTAATTCTGTCTTTAATAGAAGCAGGGACTGGGAGTTGTTCCATGTTTAGAATATTTTGTATACAATGTTCTAGTGCCCTTCACATACTAGTCTAGGGTACCATTCAGCTTTATTTTTACATTTGATATATCATCATTTGCTGTACTGTATATGTGTTTCAGATAGTTGATGTTACCATTGGAACGGTGCTATATCTTAATTATCTTATGTTATCTTATACTATCATTATGTGTTTTGTTAATCTTATATTCTTACGTTGTCAATTTATCAATATGCCTGTGATTTTTATACTGTTGGTGCAAGCCAACAGGATTTAGTAGTTGTATTCAGAAATCGGTCTTGAGGGAACTACTTTACTCTGCAGGCTACGAGTCAGTAAATCGATAAATTACTGCGCTTCGCTCGCTGAGCAGTGAGGCTTCCTGTTATCCATGCTACTTTTCTATTCATGAATAAATTACAAGAAATAGATCCGATTTAAACACTAATAAACAATAATAATAATCCAGTTAGTCCACATCTACAAGTGAATTCATGTTATGTCTAGTCACATAGGTATTATACTGTATCATATTGCGTGAGTTTAACAACAGTGTTTGACTTGGTGCATATAGCGGAGCAATCGTAACCACTCAATTGACGATTGCTATTGTTTTTGAAATATGCATAAGATTTGTGGAAAAGCATTGTACTTCTAAAGAGAGTTTTGAATGAATTTAACTTATATAATTTTCTTTTTAATTTATACGTTTTAATTTGCAAAAGACAGTGGCCTGGGTCTCCATCTTCAATTAGGTCGATTTAAATAGATTGTAACGTTATAAGTTTCGATATTTGTTTTGTAGAAATAATATAACAGACAGATGACTGACTTCAATAAATGTTCCTTGTGATAATATACTCTCATAATTCATTTGCTTTTACATGTAGTTTCTTTTCTTGCCAACATACTTTTAACGCTGTCAGCGTTTTGATTATCAAATTGTTGATGTGGTTGTTACAGGTGATACACATATGTTTAGACCCTATGTACAATTACCACTGTGTACCACTTAGTACTGTGTACGTGAATACGCTTTGGATTGTTTATCGCATTTCGGTTAATGTACAGCTTTCTTTTATTTCGCGGATTTGTACATTTAAGTTTACTAGTCAAAGGCATAGACCAACGTTGATAAATTATAAAATGATTTGTGTTGCATTCAAGCATCTGAATGGCCATAAAGGCTATATGTCTTTGTGCCTGCAATCTGACTAAAAGTGCACGATCTTCCCTACGGGAAGATCTGAGAACGTTATGTTGAATTACTTCATCTCGAAAACTCAGAATTTGAAAAAGGCTATTAATAGATATGCCTATGCTTATTGCTCGTTTCTCAAATCGGTCTGGTGGATTTTTGCCTGAAGAAATCCTGTCATTGTGGTCATTGGAGTGTTTCAATGTCGAGGGTCGTGTAATAAACCTATACTTGTATCAAGAATTGAATAAAGGCATTGGTACAACAAATTAACAAAGCATTGGAAATTAAAAACAAAACAACATTGTTTTACTATGCACATTTACTTATTAGTGGTCAGAAACTTATCCAGTCATTTTAGTTTGTTAATTGTTGAATGTATTATATATTTCAAACTTCAAATACTGAACAACGTGTTTTATAGACGGCCCTCAAAATGACTTGTCTAGTTTATGACAATTGATATTACTGTTACAAATACAGTTGTTCATGAAAAGCATCGAACTTAAGAAAATCACATGTGTCTGTTTTATGAATACAGCGACGTTTCATCACATTAGTTCAATAACTCATTATAGTTTACACTGCATGCACTTAACTCTCTCCGCGGTGTTATACATCTACTGATTTTTTTTCATGAACTGAAAAGAAAATGTTTAAATCTCAAGTTAAGCTAGCATTATATTTCATTCGCGCTCATATAAAATTGCAGATCTACTTATGCAGTCCCCGAGCTAACTAAGTTTTCCATGACAATCAACACTTAGATCTTACAGCAAAGTCAACAATTAAATGTTCTTTATTTATTTCAGTCTTTTCGGTGGACATTTCAGTCTGGCTTAAATGGAACTACTTTTCTTGTTATTTTATGTCATTTCAAAAATAGGTGAATGAACACCGGATTTCCATGAAGTTATAACAACAAACATTTAGTCGTTATTATAAAAAACATACTCGGACAGAAAATATTAAGATTTTTTTTTAGATTGAAACAATATACCTCATAGAAACCACTATATTTATATTCAGTGTCTCGTGTCACTTGCAAAGTACATTCTAACCTGTCTTACGAGACCACCCGTGGTGATTCTTAAAAGTGGTCTCTTTACACAGGTGGTCTCTTAATGCAGTGTGACTTGCACAGGCAGCTGATCGTTGGTTGTACATGTATGTATGTGATGTACCGTAGTAATCGTGCTGTAGCTTATACTCATATACATTTTGTATGTTCATAAAGAATATAGGAAGAATAAATTAGTTTGGAAAATATTTGTTTTATTGACTTTTCATTTAATTTTATTTTACATTACAATGTACATGTCTTATTTTACACAAAATAACATAATCGGATACATTCATCTTCATGTACATTTACATTATAGATATGTAAACATGCATATGCATAACATATAAACATACATGTATTGACATACATTTATTTTAATATAATATAATATGATATTTACGTAGACATGTATTTACACGCACACAAGCATACACACACTTATATTCACATTCACTAACACGGTCTCAGTCTTTGTCTGCTTCACTTTCTCTCCATGTATTGCCATCTCCCCTAACTCATCATCCATGAATGACTGTAGAAGCTTATGGTGTCCCTTTTTCACCCATTGTTTCATTTTTATGCCCCCGAAGGAGGGCATATAGTAGTCGCACCCACGTCTGTGGGTGCGTGCGCTTGGGTGGGTGGGTGGATCCGTCTGTGGGTGCGTGCGCTTGGGTGGGTGGGTGGGTCCGTCCGTCCAGACTTCGTTTCCGCTCTGTAACTTTGTAATGCCTTTATGGATTTTAATATAACTTCAGATTATTATTCCCAATGACTAGACGATGTGTCGTGTATAACTCCCATGCTCGTCGGTCAAAGGTCTAGGTCACAATTCAAGGTCAAAAGTCATGAATTTTCGTTTCCGCTCTATAACGTCTAAACGCCTGGATGAATTTTAATATAACTTCAGATTATTATTCCCCATGACCAGACGATGTGTTGCGTACAACTCACATGCTCGTCGGTCAAAGGTCAAGGTCACAATTCAAGGTCAAAGGTCATGAATGTTTGTTTCCGCTCTGTAACTTCTGAACGCCCGGGAGGATTTTAATATAACTTCAGATTATTATTCCCCATGACCAGAGAATGTGTCGCGTACAACTCCTGTGATGGTCGGTCAAAGGTCAAGGTCACATTTCAAGGTCAAAGGTCAATTAGTTTGTGTCCACTTCATTACTTCTAAACGTCTGGAGGGATTTAAATGTTACTTCAGATTATTATTCTCTATGACCAAACAATGTGTCGCATACAACTCCCATGCTCGCCTGTCAAAGGTCAAGGTCACAATTCAAGGTCAAAGGTCACCACAACTTCTAAACGTTTGGAAGGATTTTAATATTACTTCAGATTATTATTTCCCATGACCGGGCGATGTGTCGTGTACAACTCCCATGGTCCTCAGTCAAAGGTCATGGTGACATTTCAAGGTCAAATATCGAGGAATTTTCTTTCTGCTAAAGGCGGACAGAGAAAATTAATATAAGTTGACTTTTACACATTAAATTAAGTTATAATTTCTTTTAAACATAACCGTTCAGATCATTTTCATGAGCAACTAATCGTACAGTCTAAATTTGACATTCTGCAACAAGTCGTACAGTCGAGTCACGTTGGTGGTTGGAGAAAATGGTTGATTTCTCTGCGCAAAACGTATTCTCATTAATTAAATGAATACTGCTTGATTTGTACGTGATGTTTTATCAATTTTTACACAAAATACACCAACGACCATCATCACAATGAAATATACGGCTACAAACGTATTATTTTTATTTCAAAAATCGAAACACTAAGTGATCATGTCTGGTAAAACAAGTACTCTTAAAATACTAGGCATTACCGACAGAATATATTTGCGTAATGTCATTATGTGTTCGGAGAACTTACCGGTAATTTTATTTATATTCTGCTTCGAAGTAAAATTTAAAATTAAAAGATTGTGTCACTTACTGCGTTTTTTGCAGTTTGCAGCTAACTGATCATCGGCGTACAGATATCACCAACTTCCGGCTTAGCTCATTGTACGGTTATACACTGTGTAACTGATATATAACTGATTCGTTCGTGCAGCAGTCGTAAAAGATTATTGTAAATCGTAGTAAATTCTTGACAACATTCGTGCTATTACAGGCGAATCCCACGACTATTCTTAACACTATCGTAACTGTATCGTAAATGAACCGTAGAATTTGAACCAGAAAATAAACAAAAAAATTCGATTCCTCAAGAGTCTTAACATTGATACATTCATGGCGATTCGTGGCGTGTGTGGAATAGGGGCATAAAGCGTGAACATATACGTGCCGGCATCTTAGTGAAGCTGGAAGAATCTTGGGTGATCCTTTTCGATTGGGAAGCTCTACGACAGTTTGGAACATGTTCGAAACTTTCGTGGCGTATTGTAGCGCCGCGACGAGTTCTGGCTCCACTTTTCGAAGAAAAAGCAAGCTATTCAACTCATCCTGTTGTTCGTGTCGGCGTCCGGGCTGAGTTTAAGTGTTTCGGTAAGCTAGTTTCTCAGGAATGGCTTTAGGGATTTCCTTCAAACTTAAAACACTTCTTCTCTATATTAAAATGAACCCATACACCAATTTTGATAACTCTAGTTTAAAATTTGTCACAATTATTGGCCTTTTTACACTTAGCAATGTTACATCACCGCGGGTGGGTGGCTGCATCAACTTTTGATTTCCAATCTCTAACTCGAGAATGAATCTTCATACATAGATTCCCTTAGAGTAATACTTTACTTGGGATTGCATTTGAGGTAGGCTGGGTGGAGTTAAGATCAAGGTCATTGTTACTAAATATAGAAAAAAACAGTTTCTGCTCAATAACTCGAGAACAAATTTCAATATTTTAATGAACCTCAATGTATACATACCGTATAGCGAGACATTTCATGAGATTGCATATGGGGTGGGTGGGGTCAAGGTCAATGTAACTACAGGAAAAGTCGAGCGCGCTGTCCTCCGACAGCTCTTGTTTCAAAACGTAATACAATCCTAGTGCAATTGTATCTCAATCTGGCGTATTCTTCCAACCATCGTACAGGCATTCTTGGTCTTTCGTGTTAAATCGTTACTGTTTTTATAACATAATGTATATTCTGTTCTATACACAACTGCTATATTGATCACAGCAACAGTCACCTGAATCACTACATATACAAGGAAAACATAATAGTTCATTTATGTCTCAATTTTGTGATTTAGCTTAGGCTGCTAAAATATAAACTATGACATTGGTGAACAAAGCCACTCAGAAGAATGATACGAGGGATGGTGTGCGTACCGCGTACATGAACACAATATTATTTTTAACGTCACGCCTCATATGATTTGCAACTATTGGGTTGGGACTAACTTTGCCGTAAATATGGGGACAACTGGAAAACTGACAATGATGCATTTCCATCTCCTGGACACAATGATAGTGTAAATGATAACATGTGTGTGTGTATTTCGAAGTTTATGAGGTCCGTCCGCGCCTGAAGCTGCATTATGTGAGGACCCGGAGTGTGTCCTGGCACTGCTACCTAATTAACTTACTGGATACTCACGAAAGTTGAGACGAATTTTGAATCATAGCTGCAATTTCCAGCAAATTTTTTTTCTGAAAGTTTAATTTTGATGTGGTATTTGGCTGTGGGGGGGAAACCGGAGTACCCGGAGGAAACCCCACCTGTCCGGAATGGTGACGACCAACCAAACTCACATGCGCCGGGAGTATGAAGCTAACCTGGGACGCCTAGGTGAGAAGCGAGTGTACCAACCACTGCGCTAGCCGGACAGCCATAAATGATAACATACAACAAACGTTAAGTAAAAATCTGTTTATTTCAAGGTCGAATAAAATGTGAACATAACAGTAGAATTATATTCATAATAAATAGCCCATGATATAACAAGCAAACTGGTAAAGGGCCATTTCTTTTTGGGACCATGAAATATGTGTATATAAAAATACATTTGTATGCATCTCTTCATATGCCTTAAATGGAATGGTTATCGGATTGGTATATTTCAGTGTCAATTAATGCAGTACTTTCATTCATGCTATATTGTGAAGGTGTGGAAGCAGACGTTTAACGTTTTATTTTGTGGCTGCACTATTTATGAAAATCCGCTTATAAAATCAAATACAATCTTGCAATGAAATTAATAAATACCCTGCTCTATATACATATTCTCGGATAAAGTATTAAGTATTATGTGAAGTAAGTATTAATATGTGATATCACAAACTGATACATGTATAACTATTTGAGTGATATTTATATAACTGACTTAGAAAAAAAACATATTGATTTGTTAAGATACGATGAAGCCATTTAAAGTCATTATGTCAAGAACGCTACATTATACATGTAAAATATACATTTTCAGCAATATAAACCCCTGTTTACATTTTGAATATTTGAACCAATTAAAACGTCCAAGATGTTTAGCTGTTATTGTGAGGCACCTTTGTTCTCATATTGACAGGTATTGACAGACATTTTTACAGTGATTTTTCTTGCTAACATATTTACAAACAATAGTATAACCTTAAATTGCAAACTTTGGGAAGTACATTGGGCTCCAGTTCACAGAATATCTGTAAAACTAGGGATGGAAAAACTATTTGAATATTCGAATATTCCATTGAATCGCTATTCGAATAGTTAAAACGCAATTCAATTATTTGCAAATTTGATTGCTTTTTACAAAATCATCACTGCTTGTAGAAAGTAGTTTTCTTTCAACGTTCGACAGGAGATATCCAATACCAATGCTCTGTTTCCAATAGTTTGTTTCCAATAGTTTGGTCCCTTGTAATATGTCTGACAGAGATACTGAATGTACGGGTCCATGTCAGGGGTCAATCTTATAGTCACCAATAACACTAGTACACAGTTACATCCGACAATATGACGCCATAATGTTTTAACTGATAATTAATCATATAAAAAGATTAATAAGCAAATAATTACTAGTAATAAGTGTGATCACACAATAGTAATTGTACCTGAGAAATGCTGCTCAAATAAAAACTAAATGGTTATCCACACCTTTTCAACTTGATAAGGAATATATGTGCATGGTGAATTATTGCAAAAAGTATTGATTATAAAGGCATTTACAATGGGAATGTAGGAGTTTATGCTAAAAGTCATTAAAGCATTGATATGATAGTGTAATTAATTTGTTAACAAAGATGCGACGATAATGGGTAAAACGAACTAAAACTTAATACAAAATAATGACGTTGTGTTAACTAGGCCACTAAGCTTTAAGTAGTAAATACGAGATTATGCGAATATTCGAATATTCGTTTGAATGAAAAAGCGAACATTCGAATACTGATTTCGGTATTCGATGCCATCCCTAGTACAAACGTATTCAAGATACAAAACAACCAATCTATAGGCCAATGGGCAACCAAACAACAAATATTAAATAAGATAAATCATAACAATACCATCATGTACACCATTAAAGTATTTTCCCCCAAATCACATTTACATAATTTATATAAGTTTAAAGTAATACTAATAGTTAAGTACAATTTATGCAGAGAGTATCCCCATAAAACAAAGAAAATGTGTAACAATTTAGTGACATCACAAATCACTTTAACACATGATAACACATAAACAAGCTGTTTATGCCCCATAAATACCAAATATAAAATCGCTTTACAAATCGCTTTACAAATTAATCGCTATATAGGAAAATGAAGCAGTACGATCATTCAAAAGCTTTTCTGTGTAAAACAGTATATAATAAAGCAATAACAATAACATACTGAAACAATCTGCACAGCAGGGTTAAATAAATATTTAAACATACATGAAGGCGCATAAAAGAACTACTAAGAAATCAAGGGTTGAAAACCAGTGGTTGAATTCCAGAAATATCCCAAGTCGAATCTTATCCTTCGCCTTAAATTCGTCATTTTTCTTAAGATTTTATTTTCCGTGTATACATAACATTCTGCTAAACATTTAGTAATTATCGACTTATTATAAACTAATTTACTTAACTGCAATTGAATTCATTAATTTATATGTAGTTTGAAATATATTACATCACAAAAATTGGAACTCAAGAGAAAATATTTTAAGATAAACTTAAGATGTTTATGAAATATGGGCCATGAAGGTACCAACTGCTATTAATTTCAATAGTACTTGGTACCTTCTGGTTTTCAATCCCCAAAATATAATAACTGCATAATTGTAAAGAAGAAATACAATACAACAACACAATATAGTTTACACAAAGCACACAAATGTATATAAAGCAAACATATACGTTTGGCACAACTCTAATTCTAGGGTTGCAAACAAGGTTGGCACGAAGAAATCTGAATTGATAGCCAAACATTTAATTTTGCAAACATAAAGTGTTTTTAGAAATATTTTGCTAGGAAAGTGTGAAATATGCTCCAGTTTCAAGTATTTTCAGAAATTTTAGTAGCCAATAAAAATTGAGTAGCCAATGGCTATTTTTGCTACTGGTAGCAGTAACATAGGTTGCAACCATTTTTTTCTATTGGAGTTTTCTTGAAACTATAGGAATTACCGTAAACTCCAGCGTATAGGACGCCCCCAGGTATAAGACACACCTCTATTCCTTATGTATTTACGTTTTATTGCACATACATTTTTATTCTGTAAAAATAAGAAATAAGAATATAAAACACACACAATTAGAAATATACACTATATTTTAAAAGATCCCAAAATACAACAGTGCGAAAGGTATTGGGTACTAATATTTGATTATATAAGCGCATTAGTGACGTCGATTGATCACCTATTCACAGATGATTTTTATGATAGAAAAACTAGGAGTTTTTGCTTATAAGTTATATCCGTGTATAAGATACACCGAAAAAGTGTGGCTTATACGCAAGAAGTTACGGTAAGAGAATGCATGATTCCACAGATAGACAAATGAACATACTTAGAGACAGACAGAGGGTGGGACTAAATAAAGTCACCACACATGTACATTGTAACCACTAAAAACATTTTGAGCAAGGTGGAAAACAACATTACTCTGACATGACAACTATGACATGTGAAACATCTGGGTTTAATAATAGCTAGTAAATTATTAATTTTCTTTCAACATCTGACAGCACTTCACATGCTCTGATATGTGTTTTCATAACAAATTGAAATTCTACATCAAAGTTATTTAGCCTTGTGTAATAGTGTTAAGGGAAAATGTGTTGCAATTGTTGCAGATTTTGTTTCAAGACCTGAGGAAATCATAACTAAGTGAGGAGAAAATTGTCATGTTGTTCAACAGAATGCATTTTAAAGAGATTTTTCAGATTGTAAAATAATGTTCTTAAAAATAAATATTTATTATAAATGTAAAACTCTTTGTTTTATTCAGATCATATTATCTACATGTCATCTTCAAAACAGGACTACAGAATGGGCCAGAAAACACAATTTGAAATCTTTAAGAATGACATAATGAATGAAATATTCATACCGAAATAACAATTTAAAAATAAAATACATCATTGTTGAAAAATTTTGAGATTTTGTTTAAGGTTATATGTAAGTCAACCTAAATACAATTTCTTACACAACTCTGATATGACATCCATAGAGGATCATAAAAAGTCATAAGGAATGTTGAAGCTGACATTTTAAGAAGATCCCATCAGTTGTAAAGGCACCTCACTGTCACTGTACGTCTCTGAGCCAACTGAATTCAGGGACGAGTGAGAATTCGCCCTCATCGAGAGATAACCCCCGGGCCCAGATATGAGCAGATTATAATGGCAGTTCTCTGGTTCTGGAGTTGAATTTCGGGAATTTTCTGACTCACTATCCAAGGAATTCTGGCCCACATCATTTTCACTTTCCTTTTTTTCTTCAACATTTTGGCCACCAATATCTTGAGTATCCATGCTTAAAATAGAAGCACTTGCCTCAGTGTCAATGCTATCACAATCGCAGTTATTTCGACCTTGTTGGCTCCCAAGGTCAGATCGGTTTTCAAGGTCATCAGCAAGAAGACACTCTTCATCTGAAGCCCCATCACTGTCGGCATTTCTTTGCCACCTAGCTGAAAGACTCTCGGAGTCGAGTATATTTTCATCATCGTCATCATCATTTTCATCGTCATTGTCAACACCTTGATTGTCCTCACGATCTACATTTATCTGGCCATCACTGCCATGACCTTCACCTTCACAATGATGGTCAATATTAGTGTCAAGGTCATCAGCAGAATCTGTATAGTCAGAATCACTGTCAGAAGGAAGGAGATCTGCTTCATTGTCATTGCGGTCCAGAGCCTCCGTTTCATTTTCTTCATGGATGCTACACAACTGAAGGCTGTTTGCTCGAGAAGTCCTATTTGGATTTTCATTTCTGGACCCCTGATTTGAACTGTCACTACTTTGATCAGCATTTGTACCAGAGTCTTGTCGATGTTGTGAGGATCGTCTTCTATTTCCGCGACCAGACCTTCTCGATCGACTGCTAGCATTTCTCAACTGTTCCATATACTCCTGCTGCACCTCATCAAAGTTCCTTGAAGTTAGCATGGCCTCGTGGTAAGGGGGAGGAGCCCTGCGGCGCAGGAGTTCGGCATACAGGCGACTCATGGGGGTCTCGTGGCGCGGGTGTCTGCTGTAGTCCATTGTCCGCAAGGAGTATAGCTTGCAGGAGCAGCCCACCAGGATAACCAGCAGCAGAGCGCAGATCATGGACCCGCAGATGGCAGCAATGATGACACGCTTTGTGGTCGCCATGCCTGGAGGGTCAGAGAAACAAAGGTGATTACACTTCATACACAATGAGTATTTCTTTTGTTGATAAAATGTTAACAAAACACTAAGAAATTGTTTAATGCTTCCATACTGAAGATGGGAGAACTTAGAAACCAATAAGAAAACAATTAAATGTGTTGATACTAGGGATGTCAACGAATAATCGAATATTCAAATACTTGACCGAATATTAAAATATTAAATGATTTTTCGAATGGGCAAAAAAAATTCTCCGTAATAAACTAGTTTAATTCTATAATCCGCGAATCACTATGTTTTCACAGTTACCTAATTTGACACGTTGACATGTTATTTAACACCATTGATACCCGTATGCGCAGTGAGAGATAACAGAATAAGCAAACTGTGACTATTGAGTCGTAAACGGACCCTAAGAACAGACCGATATTTGCGCAGTTTGTACGTAACATTATTTGGGTGCTAAACTGAAGCTAATTGGAGACCGATGTTTTCACACTGACGCTAATTGGAGACAAATGTTTGAACAACGTATGGTGCATTATGCGGTTTAGGTGCAACTATTAATTTAATTTCATTCCTTTAATTAGCGGTGCATTAACAACATTTTTCATGCCGACTTTAAAGCATTTATTCGCTCAATATAACAAACAAAAATGAGTAAAACAGCACAGGTATATATTCTATAAGTTTCCCGACTTGGACTTGGACTTGTCAGATTACTTTGTGTACTGGGTGTCTGTTTTGCGATGTTTGAAGTGTATAGATCTGTTTTACTATTAATAAATGAATGATAAAGTAAATGATTCGAAATAAATATAGGAACGGTTTTCTATGTTGTTTCATTATGACATCAATGAATCGGATTATGATGATGAAAAATTCGTATTAAATTCATAGAGTCGACAACGATAGGAACGGTTTTTAACGGTTTTTATTATTTTTAACGACAAATTAATTTGTTTACCTGGATAAATAAACAAAGACTCGGACATTAAAAAAAAAACAACAACGAATATTCGAATATTGAATTCGAATATTCGAATAGAGTTTTGGTATTCGTTGCCATCCCTAGTTTATACACTAAATGACATTGACATGAGCACTAATGGGAGCAGTATACAGCTTGCAGAGGAAATGGGACTTGGAGTTGGCCCAAGTAATGAAGACATGAGGTCCCTAATATGTAAGAAAAAGATCCAGTTACCTGGACAGAACTTTTCATCACTCATGTTCCAAAAGGCCCATTTTGGCCTCAGAAATAATGACATGATGGTCCTAATATGTAATCTAAACACCCAGTTACCTGGACAGAACTTTTCATCACTTCCATGGGGCCCATTTTGGCCTCAGAAATAATTACATGATGGTCCTAATATGTAATCTAAACACCCAGTTACCTGGACAGAACTTTTCATCACTCATGTCACCGCAGTCGTCATGGTAATCACAGGTCCAGCTCTCGTAGATACACCTGTTATTGTCACACGGGAAGGTGCCATTTTGACTCCCGCACTGTTGGGCAGCTGGGAAAAAAACATCAAGATTTTAAAGTATGTATTTTCAAAGTTTATGAGGTCCTTTCACGCTGATGCTGCATTATGTGAGGATTCAGGATGTGTCCCAGAACCCTGGCCTAATTTACTTTTTAGACTCATCGAAAGTTGGAACGAATGTTGAATCATAGCAATTTCCAGCTATTTATCTTTTTACTTAGATATTTTTAATTTTGGTGTGGCCTTGTGCTGTGGGGGGAAGCCAGAGTACCCTGGGGAAACCTCACCTGTCTGGTATGGTTACCACAAACCCAACTCATTTGTGCCGTGTGGAGAGCAAACCCTAGCAGCTTAGGTGAAAAGCGAGTGTACCAACCACTGCGCTAGCCGGACAGTCCATCAACATTTTAAATGTAAAACCAAATTCAGCTATTAATATGATATTAAGTCTTCTAATGATTATTTGGACACAAATTTGTCAACCATAACAGGAGAAACAAATGATAGACACACAAGAATAAGACAAGTGAAATGAGAAGTACATAATACTATGCCTTTTCAAATATATCCCTTATATGCTACTACTTCTAAAAATGTGTAGTATTATTATTAATGTAAACACTTCAGTTATAACTACAACTACTAGGACTGCATGTATCAATGTTACTAATGAAGTTTCGGTGACCAATTATATATGCATATAGCCTTTGATTAGCTAATTTTGTCACCAAAATAGGTTTGTTTCACAAATGGAAATTAAATTTTGACACACACTGATTTTGAAAATTTGACTGGAAGTCTACAAACATAAGAAAATTACAGATTTTGCTAAATAAGGGTCATATGTAAGTTAACCTTACAAAGCATCTAAATTTTAACTATTTTAATTGACACACAAGTGTCACACACACTTACTGCATCCATTTTCATCGGCATAGTTTGGACACTTTGCAATGCCATTGCATCTCTCAGAGAAATGGTAGCACTGCTCAAGCACTCCACAATAGTACAGGTTCATGAACTGCGATTGGCACTTTTCTGAAGAACAGTAAGAATGTAAATTTAATGTCGGAAACACCACTCATGGCATGAAATTTGCATCATTTGTTATGGACATTTTCCAAAAAACATTTGAGGCGCGTCGTGGGAAACCCGGCCTTAATGCATGTGCGTAAAGTGTCGTCCCAGATTAGCCTGTGCAGTCCGCACAGGCTAATCCAGGATAGCACTTTCCGCTTTTATGGTATTTTCTGTTTCAAGGAAGTCTCTTCTAAACATAAATCCATGGTAGGCGGAAAGTGTCATCCTGGATTAGCCTGTGCGGACTGCACAGGCTAATCCGGGACGACACTGTACGCACATGCATTAGGCCCTGTTTTCCTACGACGCGCCTCATTTCATACACAACAAATACATGATGCATTTAATTATTACCGCTCTTTAACCATTAATATAAATTATCAGGGTACCAATTTACATATTCTAAAATACTTTAAATCAAAACTTAAAATAAATCCATATTATTTTTTAACTGCTATTCATTCGAAAGGATCCTGTAAATCTCCTTAAATTAAAGCAGCAGTCCAGATATATGTTAATAAAAATAAAACTTTTCTGAAATCGTTTCTAATGGACAGCTTACCGATAAAATAAAATAAAACGCATTGAAATCGGTAAAATAATAACGTTTTGGCAACTTGTTATCATAACGTTTTGGCAACTTGTTATCGTTAAGATATCTGTATGCGATAGCTGGTGATGCCTCTGGAGTAAATCAGCATGTACCTTAGTGTACCTTAGTGTATATTCCGTTCGTACCAAGCGTTTTCGAAAATAGACACTATAAAATTCCATTAGTAAATAAGAAACAGTTTTCAGTCGAATAAGTCATAAATGTTCATTAGAACTAATGCCAATTTAAGATGTATTGAATTATATTCTGTGGACTGTCACTTGAAAGCCATCGCTCTGACACAGAAACTAGTCATTTGCATGAGCACATTTTTTTTAAATTTTGAAATCTTGACTAATAAAAAATATGCACAATGCGTCTTTGTACGAACTAAGTACTGGCACTCATATGATAATCATCTAATAAAAACCAGAGATCCAACAGAACTCACCACAGCCAAGCTCATCAGACCCGTATTTGTAGCAATCCCAGACTCCATTGCACTTCTGGTGTGCATCGTAGCACTCATTCTCTCTCACACACGGAGACTGGTTTGGCAAGCACACGCCTGTGCGAATACAATAACTTCAAAGATACACGAACAAATAGTCAAAGCCAAAGAGGCAGGACATGTCATATGTTGTATTATTCTCTCCGGTGGCTTATCCGAGTCGGATTATGTCTACGATAGCATTTCAAAAACATTCACCGGATCGTCTAATGAACGCGAGAACATACCCGTCATATTATCACCAAATGCTCGTAACGCGGTGGTCGAAGGTGCGTTACAAATGGGATTAAATCCCAAGGGAATTGTTGGGCGTTCTTCGCCTTATACGTATGGCTTCTACTCGAGTATTCCATTCGATGTCGGGAAACATCCAGAACATCTCAAAGTCAATCACAACGATGTAGCACACTGCAGTGCGGTGTTTTACAAACTTATTGAAAAAGGGCAAATTGTCAGACCTGGAGAGACGTTTATTCGAAAATCGTCAACACGGTATTCCCAAAATAAGCATGTTAATCGATTAACCACACTGTGGAGGTCTTTTAAAACATCACCAGAATACTGTACACCGCAGGAGTGCGAACTGGTTGCTAGAATCGAAATAATACCTCCGGAGGAAGGCTGGCCCGATATACTGCATCATATTCAACGGTTGATGGTACTTGGAAACGAGTTTAAAATAGAATTTGTCAATGAAAATACCGGGCAAAAGTACGAGACCAAAGTGGACTATGCTTTATAAGTATTGTGTGTGTGAAATGTGCCTCTAATAACAGGCAAACGGTAAACACTGTCACATGAAGTAACTCGAACATAATGCACATAATTATGTAGTCATATATCACAACCAAAACATACTGTTTATAACCATAACAATATAAAGCAATATAAATTAAGCGTTAACACACTGGTTAGAAAAAAAACCCCGCTAAACCTCCAGTTTGGTACAATGGTGATTTATAACGTATCCGACTCTGATGTGGTAGTCCAAAGCATTTTTCAGATCAGACAATATCTATTAATATCCGTTATTTGTTACGATAAACTGTAAGAAAGTATCTTACTCTCCGTAATTTTTTATGTTGAATTTTTTCTTATGTTTGTCTATATTTCATTTTAAAGTGAAACCATAAAAGGTTAAACATTTATATCTGTTTATATTTTCTTATATAAATTATTCATGTTTATTTGGGAAACAGGTAACGGTTCCGTAAGGGCAGTCGCTTGAACATATGTTCTGGAAAAAGGGAGAAATACACACAAATTGAGTACTCATGTTTGAAATTTTGACAGTATCGGCCATGTTTTGGATAGATGTGCGTTAGGTCAACTAGAACCCTGTCGTAAAATTGCAAGTCCGTCGTTTTTCTTATCCAGTGTGCATTAACCTAACCCTCGTGACCTCTATTAGTATAATTACTCGCTTGAATTATTTTCTTTATTTATACTCGGTTTTGTTCGTGCATGTATGCGATGATACTTGGTATTTTCTTTAGGATTTCTTAAATCGATTAAACTCGATTCCAGTAGTCCGGAAAGGTATACTTTCATCGTAATAGATTTGTCATTAAGGTCAATGTCAGGTTTACTATTGCCGAGCTATACCAAGTAAAAATAAAATTAATAATATTTGAGTATATTTATTTTGAAATGTTGATATTGTTTCGTTAACTCATTGTCATTCAAGTTTAGCTTCCGGAGTGTGATATATAATGCCGCATTGTTTCGAAATAGTTATTGCACATAATTTAAAAATCAAACGACCGTGACGTGGTGCATCATTTTACCCTTCTACAGCAACCTCCACGCCTAGATGTGGGCATACAGACTTAACCCTGAACGTGGGTACGAACGTATGTACGTACGTATGTTCGAATTCTTGTCCGGAGCATAACTTTATCCAGCATTGAAAGAATTTTTATTTATGGCAAGTGACCAATTGCCAAAAACAATACACAGGACATCACAAAGACACATAACAAACATAAAACACAAATGAATTAAACTGGGGTCACCGCCTTGGAACGGTCAGTGCAAAGCATTGGGGGTTTAAACCGGTTTATGTGCGCACGAACCTCACACATGGCCCAGAATTATTCACAAAACATGCAAGTATTATGAGATGTTGTGAGCGTTCAAGAATCAGCTCCCTAAGTCCAAGGGCAAGATTACTTTTCAAGGTCAAAGGTCAAATAACTGTCGAGAGGATAAGATTGTTAAGCATGCAAAGATTTTCAAGTAAGTTGGCAGAAATGGTCACCATCACGTGATGGAGTGTTGCATGCACATTTCTGATTTGTGAAGTTTGTGTGTATTTCTTCCATTTATTGGTGAAGCATAACGCAAAAATGATACAAGCCATTTTGCTAATTTTTTACAATTGACAGAGCTATTTAAGACAGCAAGAGTAAGTAAAACATACAAGAACAATAACTTATTATTGCCAAAAGTTGAATTACTCCCCTTTTTTTATTGTCAGGACTCTAGATTTTAAAATATTGATTAGATAGTTTTGGTACCACGACTTACTTAACAGAATGACAGAAGACATAAGCAAAAAATACAATAGTAAAGGACAATTCTCCCATTTCAATATAATTTTTATACATATAGACAAAGTGGCGCCATGTAGAAAAGGCTGCATAGGTCAATTAATTATGAAGTTGGTTGGTAATGTATTGACATGTAAATTATTAATTATATTTACGAAATCGGAACTTTCGATTCAATTAGTTAAGAAGTTATTGTTACTAGATTGAAATGTAAATTTTTTCTTTACACGGCTACGTATCTGTTGTTTGGACGATGAATGCTGCAAATAATTTGCATTTAATATAAAACATTTATGAAAATCACAAAGATATTTCTTATATCTCTATTTAAAGTATTCACATTTGTTGTACTTCGTTGATGAATAGAAATAGAATTCCACACATGTCTTTAAAATATTAAAAGTCTATTATAGGTTGAATGTTAGAAAGTTTTAAGGAGTGTCAGCTTCGAATTAATTTTATTGCATACATTTGGAATTAAAGCATCCCATTTTAAATGTTTGTCAATTGTTA
This sequence comes from Congeria kusceri, assembly GCA_027627225.1. Classification (NCBI taxonomy): domain Eukaryota; kingdom Metazoa; phylum Mollusca; class Bivalvia; order Myida; family Dreissenidae; genus Congeria; species Congeria kusceri. Next base: position 47,275,443 of record CM051036.1, on the reverse strand, counting down.
TCCCTATTAAATTGAACGTAGACACCTATTCAGAATGTGGTTGCCAGGCGAGGTTTCAACAGCACCATGCATTTGCTTTTTTTAGGATGAATGGACATGTTCTTGTGACGACACCAATCATTTATTAGATCCAAATCTTTTTCAAGAGATTGTTGTTTATCGCATACATATAATATACTTTTAAAGTTGCCGATGTATTGGGACAAATGATGGCGACCCAACAAGCTTTTTTAAGGTTTGTGACCCTAGGGTTAGGGTTAGGGTCAGGGTTAGGGTTAGGTTAGGATTCAATCCTAAGTAAATGAGTGACAAGATGGATATGTAGGGCAACTCAACAAAAGAAGATTCCGCGATGCTATAAATGTATTAACAAATATATTCTAAAGTAATACAGTCAATTACAAAACAGTTTCAATATAAAATTTCTAAATAAAATTTCGGTAAATGTTTGCACATTTAAAATTCGGTATTTCTGGGTTAAGCCCAGTTAACACTATCATAATTTTGGGTACGATTGCCCACAATTTACAAAATAGTGGTGAAGCGCGGTAATACCCCTATTCCACGGACATCACGAATCCGACGCAAACTCATCGCAGTGGTTACTACCCCACCGGTACTCTTTTCAGTTACCACTTCAACCACGAGTTAAAAACTGGGGGAGACGATTATGAGGAGATTGAAGATTTATTTTGTACAAAATTTTAATGTTATCATAATTTTTTATATAACAATGACACAGACATGTTGCATTATTGTTCCAGTTATATATATTAAGAGTTAAAATGAAAATCAAAAAATAAATAAATAAGTAAACATAACAACGCAAGGATTTTACGTTGTTCTCGTTTTTATCATGTGCCTGTCCACGATGTTATTTCGCGCCAAGTGTTTGTCTATGGTCACGTGGAACTTCGTGCCGGCAGGGATTTAAACCAGCTATGCGGGGACATAGTTAAATCTCTGCGCGGAGGTTGGAATCCAATGATGTATTTTTATTCGTACCTAATTCGTTCACAGTTATTGAAGGAAATTCGAATCACTGGTAAGTCCGGGTCACTTTAAGATTAATGGTTCTGACAAGAATTGCAACCCTTCTATTCCTATTTTTATTAACTGGTGTTTGAACAGCAATACATCTGCAGTAAATCACCAAAGTTTCAACTCTGTATGCTGATCAATGAACCGAAACGGGGTTTTATGAGTAATACATGTTGAACAATCTACCTGAACACCGGTTGCAGAAACTAGGATACGATTTATTCATCGCGATAAAACGTCGAAAATAGCCGGTAAATGGGCACAATTATGGTATCAATTGGTAATTGAATATATATATATTCTTTGTAATGTATACATAGAAAAACCCTGATTGCCAGATTACTGCAGAAATCAACGGTAATATCAACGTTTGTGTACTGGGGTGTTCCAGGTCACTTGAACGGTCCTCGTTGTTTAAGGAGGATATGTCAAGACATTTGTAATGTACATGCTTTATGGAATTTCTCCGTGGGCTGGTTGGGTCAGTTGACTCATGCACAATGTAAGAGAATTATTTATTGACCAATATGTATTATTTATTATACAAAAATAGGGGATAGTATAGGTATGCATCTGAGAGGTTTGATAGCGTCATAAAGTTAGAAAAATATTGGAGATTGGAGAATGGATATTCGAATCTCCAATATACATGTAGAACAGTATATTGGAGAATCGAATATCCAATATACATGCACAGAGGTAGATTGGATATTCGAATTATAACAAACAATATACTCATTAGTAGAGATAGTCAAGTCTATAATGCAAACCAGACACAGCATAGTCGCTAGGAATAATATTGATATGCAATTTCGAATCTCCAATGTCCCTGAAAAATGTATATTGGACATTCGAACCTTCAATGTACATGTAGACAGTTATATTGGATATTCTAATTATTGCATTTGAATTGACCACTAACAGACAAAACTAGTGTACCTATGGGCTCGGGCGAATTGTAAGTTTTCAGTGAGATTGACCTTGCTTTTTCTCAAGAATTTTCATTTCGCAAATCCGACAAATATCACAATTCCGCAACCTGCAGGTAGATCGGACATTAAGAGTGCTTATCCAGTCTTCAATTGTCCCCAAAATGTATATTGAAGTTTGAAAATTGTTTATTCGAAATCATATATTTAGGTTAGCATATTCAATGTCTGATCCACGACCGTGTCCCTGCAATCGTCAGACTCATTTGAGGTTACCAAGCGAACATTGGGGATCGGACTTGCGCTGACCCATTCAAACGACACCTCGTTCAGCCCGATCATAGCCCGGGGGCGAAGATACGGGCCCGAGAAGTTCTTCCCCGGGGCTGGACGCGAGCACACTAATGGCTTGCAGAAAAATGCCCGGTTACAACGGTCGGCATTTGTGGCGATTGGAGATTGGAATATTCCATCGGCGTTTACTCGAACAGTGCCAAGCATAGTGTCGGCCGGAATCACCATGCCTTTTTGCAAGCCATTAGCTTGCTCGCGTCCAGACTCGTGGAAGAAATTCTTGGGCCCGTATTTCCGCCGCGCGGGCTCCGATCGGGCTGCACAAGGTGCCGTTTGAAAGGTCAGCGCCAGTCCGATCGCCAATGTTCGCTTGGTAGCCTTAGATAAGTCAGACGTTTGCAGAGACACGGTCGTGGATCAGACATTGACTTTCTTACTCTTAATATACGATGTTTAAAAACAAGTTGGAATCTCCAATATACATATTTTGGGGGATATTGGAGATTGGACATTCAAATTTACAATGTTGAATTTTCAATAAACATTTTCTTTGGATATTGGAGATTCGAATATACCACTGTCATTAACTCGAACACTCTTTCGGCAAATGCCGGCCGGTATAACCGGGCTTTTTTAAAAGTCATTAGTTTGCTCGCGTCCAGGCCCGGGGAAGAACGTCTCGGGCCCGTATCATCGCCAATCGGGGTACGATCTGGCGAAACTAGGTGTCGTTAGAAAGGTCAGCGGAAGTCCGATCCCCAATGTTCGCTTGGTAGCCTTAGATCAGTCCGACGGTTGCAGAGACGCGGTCGTGGATCAGACATTGACTTTGTTCCCCTAAATATATGATTTTGCATACACGATTTTGATACTCCAATATATAGTTTTTGGATTTTGGAGATTGGACATTAAAATGTACAATTCTGATCTCCAATATAAATTGTGTTCGGATGTTGGATATTCGAAATAACTATTTTGAATGTCCAATCCACACCATTTTTGGATATTGCTGATTGGAGATTCGAATATTCCAATGTCATTAACTCGAACACTCTGCATGCAAATGCCGACCGTTGTAATCGGGCATTTCTATAAATTCGAATATCCAATCTCCAATATTTTTCTAACTTTATGACGCTAGCTTTGATTCACCCTTCTATAAGTTATAAATAATATAATAGCTATTCGTGGTATTTCAGACTGAAGACTGGTGTTAGTCATGAGGCGAAGCAAGAAGACCCTTCAATGTTTTCAGATAGTTAATCTCATTAAAATCATTATTACAGTCAATTACAGTCGATCAATGAATACAATATATAGTATATGTATATATTATATGTATTCAAAAGCTGCCAGATGGTTTAATTCTGTCTTTAATAGAAGCAGGGACTGTGAGTTGTTCCATATTTAGAATATTTTGTATGCAATGTTCTAGTGCCCTTCACATACTAGTCTAGGGTACCATTCAGCTTTATGTTTACATTCGATATATCATCGTTTGCTGTACTGTATATGTGTTTCAGATAGTTGATGTTACCATTGGAACGGTGCTATATTTATCTCATGTTATACTATCATTATGTGTTTTGTTAATCATATATTCTTACGTTCTCAATTTATCAATATGCGTGTGATTTTTAGACTGTTGGAGCAAGCCAACAGGATTTAGTAGTTGTATTCAGAAATCGGTCTTGATGGAACTATGTTTTTACTCTGCAGGCTACGAGCCAGTAAATCTATAAATTACTGCGCTTCGCTCGCTGAGCAGTGAGGCTTCCTTTTATCGATTTTACTTTTCTATTCATGAATAAATAACAAGAAATAGATCCGATTTAAACACTAATAAACAATAATAATAATCCAGTTAGTCCACATCTACACGTGAATTCATGTTATGTCTATTCACATAGGTAGTATAGTGTATCTGTTTGTGCTGTTTGCTGGTTAACTGCATACGTGTATTACATCATATTGCGTGAGTTTAACAACAGCATATCGACTTAGTGCATATAGCGGAGCAATCGTAAACACTCAGCTGACGATTGCTATTGTTTTTGAAGTATGCATAAGATTTGTGGAAAAGCATTGTACTTCTAAAGAGAGTTTTGGATGTATTTAACATATATAACATATTTTTAATTTATACGTTTTAATTTGCAAAAGACAGTGGCCTGGATCTCCGTCTTCAATTAGGTCGATTTAAATAGATTGTAACGTTACGAGTTTCGATATTTGTTTTGTAGAAATAATATAACAGACAGATGACTGACTTCAATAAATGTTCCTTGTGATAATAATACTCTCATAATTCATTTGCTTTTACATGTAGTTTCTTTTCTTGCCAACATACTTTTTAACGCTGTCAGCGTTTTGATTATCAAATTGTTGATGTGGTTGTTACAGGTGATACATATATGTTTAGACTCTATGTACAATTACCACTGTGTACCACTTAGTACTGTGTACGTGAATACGCTTTGGATTGTTTATCGCATTTCGGTTAATGTACAGCTTTCTTTTATTTCGCGGATTTGTACATTTTAGTTTACTAGTCAAAGGCATAGACCAACGTTGATAAATTATAAAATGATTTGTGTTGCATTCAAGCATCTGAATGGCCATAAAGGCTATATGTCTTTGTGCCTGCAATCTGACTAAAAGTGCACGAACTTCCCTACGGGAAGATCTGAGAACGTTATGTTGAATTACTTCATCTCAAAAACTCAGAATTTAAAAAAGGCTATTAATAGATATGCCTATGCTTATTGATTGTTTCTCAAATCGGTCTGGTGGATTTTTGCATGAAGAAATCCTGTCATTGTGGTCATTGGAGTGTTTCAATGTCGAGGGTCGTGTAATAAACCTATACTTCTATCAAGAATTGAATAAAGGCATTGGTACAACAAATTAACAAAGCATTGGAAATTATAAACAAAACAACATTGTTTTACTATGCACATTTACTTATTAGTGGTCAGAAACTTATCCAGTCATTTTAGTTGGTTAATTGTTGAATGTATTATATATTTCAAACTTCAAATACTGAACAACGTGTTTCATAGACGGCCCTCAAAATGACTTGTCTTGTTTATGACAATTGATATTACTGTTACAAATACAGTTGTTAATGAAAAGCATGGAACTTAAGAAAATCACCTGTGTCTGTTTTATGAATAGAGCGACGTTTCATCACATTAGTTCAATAACTCATTATAGTTTACACTGCATGCACTTAACTCTCTCCGCGGAGTAGTACATCTACTGATTTTTTTTTCATGAACTGAAAAGAAAATGTTTAAATCTCAAGTTAAGCTAGCATTATATTTCATTCGCGCTCATATAAAATTGCAGATATACTTATGCAGTCCCCGAGCTAACTAAGTTTTCCATGACAATCAACATTTAGATCTTACAGCAAGTCAACAATTAAATGTTCTTTATTTATTTCAGGCTTTTCGGTGAGCGAGTGGGAAATATGGATGATAACTCGGGGTCGTGTGAAATGAAGACAATTGCTCATTTCAGTTTGGCTTAAATGGAACTACTTTTCTTGTTATTTTATGTCATTTCAAAAATATGTGAATAAACACCGGATTTCCATGAAGTTATAACAACAAACATTTAGTCGTTATAAAAACATACTCGGACAAAAAATATTAAGAATTAGTTTTAGATTGAAACAATATACCTCATAGAAACCACTATATTTATATTCAGTGACTCGTGTCACTTGCAAAGTACATTCTAACCTGTCTTACGAGACCACCCGTGGTGATTCTTAAAAGTGGTCTCTTTACACAGGTGGTCTGTTAATGCAGTGTGACTTGCACAGGCAGCTGATCGTTGGTTGTACATGTATGTATGTAATGTACCGTAGTAATCGTGCTGTAGCTTATACTCATCTACATTTTGTATGTTCATAAAGAATATAGGAAGAATAAATTAGTTTGGAAAATATTTGTTTTATTGACTTTTCATTTAATTTTATTTTACATTACAATGTACATGTCTTATTTTACACAAAATAACATAATCGCATACATTCATCTTTATGTACATTTACATTATAGATTTGTAAACAAATATGCATAACATATAAACATACATGTATTGACACTTAAAGGTCAAATGTCATGAATTTTCGTTTCCGCTCTATAACGTTTAAACGCCTGGATGAATTTTAATTATAACTTCAGATTATTATTCCCCATGACCAGACGATGTGTCGCGTACAACTTCCATGCTCGTCGGTCAAAGGTCAAGGTCACAATTCAAGGCCAAAGGTCATGAATGTTTGTTTTCGCTCTGTAACTTCTGAACGCCTGGGAGGATTTTAATATAACTTCAGATTATTATTCCCCTTGACCAGAGAATGTGTCGCGTATAACTCCCATGATGGTCGGTCAAAGGTCAAGGTCACATTTCAAGGTCAAAGGTCAATTATTTTTGTGTCCACTTCATTACTTCTAAACGTCTGGAGGGATTTAAATGTTACTTCAGATTATTATTCTCTATGACCAAACAATGTGTCGCATACAACTCCCATGCTCGCCTGTCAAAGGTCAAGGTCACAATTCAAGGTCAAAGGTCATGGACTTCTGTTTCTCCACCACAACTTCTAAACGTTTGGTAGGATTTTAATATTACTTCAGATTATTATTTCCGTTGACCGGGCGATGTGTCGTGTACAACACCCATGGTCCTCAGTCAAAGGTCAAGGTGACAACTCAAGGTCAAATGTCGAGGAATTTTCTTTCTGCTAAAGGCGGACAGAGAAAATTAATATAAGTTGACTTTTACACATACAATCAAGTTATAATTACTTTTAAACATAACCGTTCAGATCATTTTCATGAGCAACTAATCGTACAGTCTAAATTTGACATTCTGCAACAAGTCGTACAGTCGAGTCACGTTGGTGGTTGGAGAAAATGTTTGATTTCTCTGCGCAAAACATATTCTGTTTAATGAATACTGCTTGACTTGTACGTGATGTTTTATCAATTTTTACACAAGTGATCATGTCTGCTAAGAAAAGTACTCTTAAAATACTAGGCATAACCAACATAATATATTTGCGTAATGTCATTATGTGTTCGGAGAACTTACCGGTAATATTATTTATATTCTGCTTCGAAGTAAAATTTAAAATTAAAAAATTGTGTCACTTACTGCGTATTTTGCTGTTTGCAACTAACTGAGCATCGGCGTACATATATCACCAACTTCCGGTTTAGCTCACTGTACGGTTATACACTGTGTAACTGATATATAACTGATTCGTTCGTGCAGCAGTCGTAAAAGATTATTGTAAATCGTAGTAAATTCTTGACAACATTCGTGCTATTCCAGGCGAATCCCACGACTATTCGTAACACTATCGTAACTGTATCGTAAATGAACCGTAGAATTTGAACCAGAAAATAAACAAAAAATTTCGATTCCTCAAGAGTCTTAAAATTGATAAATTCATGGCGATTCGTGGGATTCGTGGCGTGTGTGGAATAGGGGCATAAAGCGTGAACATATACGTGCCGGCATCTTAGTGAAGCTGGAAGAATCTTGGGTGATCCTTTTCGATTGGGAAGCTCTACGACAGTTTGGAACATGTTCGAAACTTTCGTGGCGTATCGTAGCGCCGCCACGAGTTCTAGCTCCACTGTTCGAAGAAAAAGCAAGCTATTCTACTCATCCTGTTGTTAGTGTCGGTGTCCGCGTCGGCGTCCGGGCTGAGTTTAAGTGTTTGGGTAAGCTAGTTTCTCAGGAATGGCTTTAGGGATTTCCTTCAAACTGAAAACACGTCTTCCCTATATTAAAATGAACCCATAGACCAATTGTGATAACTCTAGTTTGAAATTTGTCAAAATTATTGGCCTTTTTTACACTTAGCAATTTTACATCACCGCGGGTGGGTGACTGCATCAACTTTTGATTTCCAATCTCTAACTCGAGAATGAATCTTCATACATAGATTCCCTTACTTTACTTGGGATTGCATTTTAGGTAGGCTGAGTGGAGTTAAGATCAAGGTCATTGTTACTTGAAATAGAAAAAAAAACAGTTTCTGCTCAATAACTCGAGAACAAATTTAAATATTTTAATGAAACTCAATTTACAGATACCGTATAGCGAGACATTTCATGAGATTGCATATGGGGTGGGTGGGGTCAAGGTCAATGTAACTACAAGAAAAGTCGAGCGCGCTGTCCTCCGACAGCTCTTTTTTCAAAACGTAATACAATCCTAGTGCAATTGTATCTCAATCTGGCGTATTCTTCCAACCATCGTACAGGCATTATTGGTCTTTCGTGTTAAATCGTTACTGTTTTTTATAACATAATGTATATTATGTTCTATACACAACTGCTATATTGATCACAGCAACGGTCATCTGAATCACTACATATACAAGGAAAACATAATAGTTCATTTATGTCTCAATTTTGTGATTTGGCTTAGGCTGCTAAAATATAAACTATGACATTCGTGAACAAAGCCACTCAGAAGAATTACGAGAGATGGTGTGCGTACCCGCGTACATGAACACAATATTATTTTTAACGTCACGCAACTATTGGGTTGGGACTAACTTTCCCGTAAATATGGGGACAACTGACAATGATGCATTTCCATCTCTCTGACACTATGATAGTGTAAATGATAACGTGTGTGTGTATTTCGAAGTGTATGAGGTCCGTCCGCGCCTGAGGCTGCATTATGTGAGGACCCGGAGTGTGTCCCGGCACTCCTACCTAATTAACTTACTAGATACTCACGAAAGTTGAGACGAATTTTGAATCATAGCTGCAATTTCCAGCAATTTTTTTTTCTGAAAGTTTAATTTTGATGTGGTATTTTGCTGTGGGGGAAAACCGGAGTACCCGGAGGAAACCCCACCTGTCCGGAATGGTGACGACCAACGAAACTCACATGGGCCGGGAGCGGGAAGCGAACCTGGGACGCCTGGGTGAGAAGCGAGTGTACCAACCACTGCGCTAGCCGGACAGCCATAAATGATAACATACAACAAACGTTAAGTAAAAATCTGTTTATTTCAAGGTCGAATAACATGTGTACATAATAGTAGAATTATATTCATAATAAATAGCCCATGATATAACACTGGTAAAGGGTAAACATCAGTGCCATTTCTTTATGGGACCATGAAATATGTGTATATAAAAATACATTTGTATGCATCTCTTCATATGCCTTAAATGGAATGGTTATCGGATTGGTATACTTCAGTGTCAATTAATGCAGTACTTTCATTCATGCTATATTGTGAAGGTGTGGAAGCAGAAGTTTAACGTTTTATTTTGTGGCTGCACTATTTATGAAAATCCGCTTATAAAATCAAATACAATCTTGCAATGAAATTAATAAATACCCTGCTCTATATACATATTCTCGGATTAAGTATTATGCATTATGTGAAGTAAGTATTAATAATGTATATTCACAAAACCATGGTATATATATCACTGATATGTGATATCACAAACGGATATAACTATTCGAGTGATATTTATATAACTGACTTAGAAAAAAACATTCATTTGTTAAGATACGATGAAGCCATTTAAAGTCATTCTGTCAAGAAAGCTACATTGTACATATAAAATATACAAGTTTCAGCAATATTAACCCCTGTTAGTATTTTGATTGTTTGAACCAATTAAAACGTCCAAGATGTTTAGCTGTTATTGTGAGGCACCTTTGTTCTCATATTAACAGTCACTGACAGTCATTTTAACATTGAGTTTTCAAGTAAAACTCCAGTTACACATTTTTCTTGCTAACATATTTACAAACAATAGTATGACCTTAAATTGCAAACTTTGGTAGGTACATTGGACTCCCGTTAACAGACTATCTGTATAAACTAGGGATGGCAAAACTATCTGAATATTCGAATATTCAATTGAATTGCTATTCTAATAGTTAAACGCCATTCAAATATTCGCAAATTTTATTTCTTTTTACAAAAAATCATCACTGCTTGTAGAAAGTAGTTTTCTTTTAACGTTAAATAGTATTGAAGATATCGAATACCAATACTCTCTTTCCAATAGTTTGGCCCCTTGTCATGTGTCAGATAGAGATATTGAATGTACGGGTCCATGTCAGGGGTCAATCTTATAGTCACCAATAACACTAGTACACAGTTACATCCGACAATATGACGCCATAATGTTTAGCTGATAATGAATCCTATAAAAAGATTAATAAGCAAAAGTAATAAGTGTGATCACACAATAGTCATTGTACCTGAGAAATGCTGCTCAAATAAAAACTAAATGGTTATCCACACCTGTTCAACTTGATAAGGAATATATGTGCATGGTGAATTATTGCAAAAAGTTTTGATTATAAAGGCATTTACAATGGGAATGTAGGAGTTTATGCTAAAAGTCATTACAGCATTGATATGATAGTGTAATTAATTTGTTAACAAAGATGCGACGATAATGGGTAAGACGAACTAAAACTTAATACAAAATAATGACGTTGTGTTAACTAGGCCACTAAGCTTTAAGTAGTAAATACGAGATTATGCGAATATTCGAATATTCGTTGGAATGAAAAAGCGAACATTCGAATACTGATTTCGATATTCGATGCCATCCCTAGTACAAACGTATTTAAGATACAAAACAACCAATCTATAGGCCAATGGGCAACCAAACAGCAAATATTAAATAAGATAAATCATAACAATACCATCATGTACACCATTAAAGTATCTTCCCCCAAATCGCATTTACATAATTTATATAAGTTTAAAGTAATACTAATAGTTAAGTACAATTTATGCATTGAGTATCCCCATAAAACAAAGAAAATGTGTAACAATTTACTGACATCACAAATCACTTTAACACATGATAATACATAAACAAGCTAAACACCATATAAATACCGAATATAAAATCGCTTTACAAATCGCTTTACAAATCAATCGCTATTTAGGAAAATGAAGCAGTACGATCATTCAAAAGCTTTTCTGTGTAAAACAGTATATAATAAAGCAATAAAAATAACATACTAAAACAATCTGCACAGCAGCGTTAAATAAATATTTAAACATACATGAAGGCGCATAAAAGAACTACTAAGAAATCAAGGGTTGAAAACCAGTGGTCGTATTCCAGAAACATCTCAAGTCGAATCTTATCCTTCGCCTTAAATTCGTCATTTTTCTTTTATTTTCCGTGTATACATAAAATTCTGCTAAACATTTAGTAATTATCGACTTATTATAAACTAATTTACTTAACTGCAATTGAATTCATTGATTTATATGTAGTTTGAAATATATTACATCACAAAAATTGGAACTCAAGAGAAAATATTTTAAGATAAACTTAAGATGTTTATGAAATATGGGCCATGAAGGTACCAACTGCTATTAATTTCAAGGGCAGTGGGTGCCCTCTGGTTTTCAATCCCCAAACTATAATAACTGCATAATTGTAAAGAAGAAATACAATACAACAACACAATATAGTTTACACAAAGCACACAAATGTATATAAAGCAAACATATACGTTTGGCACAACTCTCATTTTAGGGTTGCAAACAAGGTTGGCACGAAGAAATCTGAATTGATAGCCAAACATTTAATTTTGCAAACATAAAGTGTTATTTAGAAATATTTTTCTAGGAAAGTGTGAAATATGCTCCAGTTTCAAGTATTTTCAGAAATTTTAGTAGCCAATAAAAATTGAGCAGCCAATGGCTATTTTTGCTACTGGTAGCAGTAACATAGGTTGCAACCCTTTTTTTCTATTGGAGTTTTCTTGAAACTATAGGAATTACCGTAAATTCCAGCGTATAGGACACCCCACGTATAAGACACACCTCTATTCCTTATGTATTTACGTTTTATTGCACATACATTTTTATTCTGTAAAAATAAGAAATAAGAATATAAAACACACACAATTAGAAATATACACTATATTTTAAAAGATCCCAAAATACAACAGTGCGAAAGGTATTGGGTACTAATATTTGCTTATATAACTTAAGCGCATTAGTGACGTCGATTGAGCACCTATTCACAGATGATTTTTATGATAGAAAAACTAGGAGTTTTTGCTTATAAGTTATATCCGTGTATAAGACACACCGAAAAAGTGTGGCTTATACGCGAGAAGTTACGGTAAGAGAATGCATGATTCCACAGATAGACAAATGAACATACTTAGAGACAGACAGAGGGTGGGACTAAATAAAGTCACCACATATGTACATTGTAACCATTAAAAACATTTTGAGCAAGGTGGAAAACAAGATTACTCTGACATGACAACTATGACATGTGAAACATCTGGGTTTGATAATAGCTAGTAAATTATTAATTTTCTTTCAACATCTGATAGCACTTCACATGTTCTGATACGTGTTTTCATAACAAATTGAAATTCTACATCAAAGTTATTTAGCCTTGTGCAATAGTGTTAAGGGAAAATGTGTTGCAATTGTTGCAGATTTTGCTTCAAGACCTGAGGAAATCATAACTAAGTGAGGAGAAAATTGTCATGTTGTTCAACAGAATGCATTTTAAAGAGATTTTTCAGATTGTAAAATAATGTTCTTAAAAATAAATATTTATTATAAATGTAAAACTCTTTGTTTTATTCAGATCATATTATCTACATGTCATCTTCAAAACAGGACTACAGAATGGGCCAGAAAACACAATTTGAAATCTTTAAGAATGAAATAATGAATGAAATATTCATACCCAAATAACAATTTAAAAATAAAATACACCATTGTTGAAAAATGTTGAGATTTTGTTTAAGGTTATATGTAAGTCAACCTAAATACAATTTCTTACACAACTCTGATATGACATCCATAGAGGATCATAAAAAGTCATAAGGAATGTTGAAGCTGACATCTTAAGAAGATCCTATCAGTTGTAAAGGCACCTCACTGTCACTGTACGTCTCTGAGCCAACTGAATTCAGGGACGAGTGAGAATTCGCCCTCATCAAGAGAGAACCCCCGGGCCCAGATATGAGCAGATTAGAATGGCAGTTCTCTGGTTTTGGAGTTGAATTTCGGGAATTTTCTGACTCACTATCCAAGGAATTCTGGCCCACATCATCGTCACTTTCCTTGTTTTCTTCAACATTTTGGCCACCACTATCTTGAGTATCCATGCTTAAAATAGAAGCACTTGCCTCAGTGTCGAGGCTATCACAATCGCGGTTATTTCGACCTTGTTGGCTCCCAAGGTCAGATCGGGTTTCAAGGTCATCAGCAAGAAGACACTCTTCATCTGAAGCCCCATCACTGTCGGCATTTCTTTGCCACCTAGCTGAAAGACTCTCGGAGTCGAGTATATTTTCATCATCGTCATCATCATTTTCATCGTCATTGTCAACACCTTGATTGTCCTCACGATCTACATTTATCTGGCCATCACTGCCATGACCTTCACCTTCACGATGATGGTCAATATTAGTGTCAAGGTCATCAGCAGAATCTGTATAGTCAGAATCACTGTCAGAAGGAAGGAGATCTGCTGTTGAGGATTCATTGTCATTGCGGTCCAGAGCCTCCGTTTCATTTTCTTCATGGATGCTACACAACTGAAGGCTGTTGGCTCGAGAAGTCCTATTTGGATTTTCATTTCTGGACCCCTGATTTGAACTGTCACTACTTTGATCAGCATTTGTACCAGAGTCTTGTCGATGTTGTGAGGATCGTCTTCTATTTCCGCGACCAGACCTTCTCGATCGCCTGCTAGCATTTCTCAACTGTTCCATATACTCCTGCTGCACCTCATCAAAGTTCCTTGAAGTTAGCATGGCCTCGTGGTAAGGGGGAGGAGCCCTGCGGCGCAGGAGTTCGGCATACAGGCGACTCATGGGGGTCTCGTGGCGCGGGTGTCTGCTGTAGTCCATTGTCCGCAGGGAGTATAGCTTGCAGGAGCAGCCCACCAGGATAACCAGCAGCAGAGCGCAGATCATGGACCCGCAGATGGCAGCAATGATGACACGCTTTGTGGTCGCCATGCCTGGAGGGTCAGAGAAACAAAGGTGATTACACTTCATACACAATGAGTATTTCTTTTGTTGATAAAATGAAAACACTAAGAAATTGTTTAATGCTTCCATACTGAAGATGGGAGAACTTGGAATCCAATAAGAAAACAATTAAATGTGTTTATACTAGGGATGTCAACAAATAATCGAATATTCGCATATTCAAATACTTGACCGAATATTAAAATAATAAATGATTTTTCGAATGGCCAAAAAAAATTATCCGTAATAAACTAGTTTAATTCTATAATCCGCGAATCACTATGTTTTCACAGTTACCTAATTTGACACGTTGACATGTTATTTAACACCATTGATACCCGTATGCGCAGTGACAGATAACAGAATAAGCAAACTGTGACTATTGAGTCGTAAACGGACCCTAAGAACAGACCGATATTTGCACAGTTTGTACGTAACATTATTTGGGTGCTAAACTGAAGCTAATTGGAGACCGATGTTTTCACACTGACGCTAATTGGAGACAAATGTTTGAACAACGTATGGTGCATTATGCGGTTTAGGTGCAACTATTAATTTAATTTCATTCCTTTAATTAGCGGTGCATTAACAACATTTTTCATGCCGACTTTAAAGCATTTATTCGCTCAATATAACAAACAAAAATGAGTAAAACAGCACAGGTATATATTCTATAAGTTTCCCGACTTGGACTTGTCAGATTACTTTGTGTATTGGGTGTCTGTTTTGCGATGTTTGAAGTGTATAGATCTGTTTTACTATTAATGAATGATAAAGTAAATGATTCGAAATAAATATAGGAACGGTTTTCTATGTTGTTTTATTATGACATCAATGAATCGGATTATGATGATGAAAAATTCGTATTAAATTCATAGAGTGGACAACGATAAGAACGGTTTTTAACGGTTTTTATTATTTTTAACGACACATTAATTTGTTTACCTGGATAAATAAACAAAGACTCGGACATTTAAAAAAAACGACGAATATTCGAATATTGAATTCGAATATTCGAATAGAGTTTTGGTATTCGTTGCCATCCCTAGTTTATACACTAAATGACATTGACATGAGCACTAATGGGAGCAGTATACAGCTTGCAGAGGAAATGGGACTTGTAGTTGGCCCAAGTAATGAAGACATGAGGTCCCTAATATGTAAGAAAAAGATCCAGTTACCTGGACAGAACTTTTCATCACTCATGTTCCATGGGGCCCATTTTGGTCTCAGAAATAATTACATGATGGTCCTAATATGTAATCTAAACACCCAGTTACCTGGACAGAACTTTTCATCACTCATGTCACCGCAGTCGTCATGGTGATCACAGGTCCAGCTCTCGTAGATACACCTGTTATTGTCACACAGGAAGGTGCCATTTTGACTCCCGCACTGTTGGGCAGCTGGGAAAAAAACATCAAGATTTTAAAGTATGTATTTTCAAATTTTATGAGGTCCTTTCACGCTGATGCTGCATTATGTGAGGATTCAGGATGTGTCCCAGAACCCTGGCCTAATTTACTTTTTAGACTCGTCGAAAGTTGGAACGAATGTTGAATCATAGCAATTTCCAGCTATTTATGTTTTTACTTAAATATTTTTAATTTTGGCCTTGTGCTGTGGGGGGAAGCCATAGTACCCTGGGGAAACCTCACTTGTCTGGTATGGTTACCACAAACCCAACTCATTTGTGCCGTGTGGAGAGCAAACCCTAGCAGCTTAGGTGGAAAGCGAGTGTACCAACCACTGCGCTAGCCGGACAGTCCATCAGCATTTTAAATGTAAAACCAAATTCAGCTATTAATATGATATTAAGTCTTCTAATGGTTATTTGGACACAAATTTGTCAACCATAACAGGAGAAACAAATGATAGACACACAAGAATAAGACAAGTGAAATGAGAAGTACATAATACTATGCCTTTTCAAATATATCCCTTATATGCTACTACTTCTAAAAATGTGTATTATTATTAATGTAAAAACTTCAGTTATAACTACAACTACTAGGACTGCATGTATCAATGTTACTAATGAAGTTTCTGTGACCAATTATATATGCATATAGCCTTTGATTAACTAATTTTTTCACCAAAATAGGTTTGTTTCGCAAATGGAAATTAAATTTTGACACACACTGACTTTGAAAATTTGACTGGAAGTCTACAAACATAAGAAAATTACAGATTTTGCTAAATGAGGGTCATATGTAAGTTAACCTTACAAAGCATCTAAATTTTAACTATTTTAATTGACATACAAGTGTCACACACACTTACTGCATCCATTTTCATCGGCACAGTTTGGACACTTTGCAATGCCATTGCATCTCTCAGAGAACTGGTAGCACTGCTCAAGTACTCCACAATAGTACAGGTTTATGAACTGCGATTGGCACTTTTCTGAAGAACAGTAAGAATGTAAATTTAATGTCGGAAACACCACTCATGGAATGAAATTTGCATCATTTGTTATGGACATTTTCAAAAAAACATTTTAGTCGCGTCGTGGGAAACCGGCCTTAATGCATGTGCGTAAAGTGTCGTCCTGGATTAGCCTGTGCAGTCCGCACAGGTTAATCCAGGACAGCACTTTCCGCTTTTATGGTATTTTCTGTTTCAAGGAAGTCTCTTCTAAACATAAATCCATGGTAGGCGGAAATTTTGAAATCTTGACTAATAAAAAATATGCACAATGTGTCTTTGTACGAACTAAGTACTGGCACTCATATGATAATCATCTAATAAAAACCAGAGATCCAACAGAACTCACCACAGCCAAACTCATCAGACCCGTATTTGCGGCAATCCCAGACTCCATTGCACTTCTGGTGTGCATCGTAGCACTCATTCTCCCTCACACACGGAGACTGGTTTGGCAAGCACACGCCTGGGTGAATAAAGGTATTTGAATGATGTAAAAAGTAAATTTTAATAGTAATGTTTGGTTCTCCCTCACACACGGAGACTGGTTTGGCAAGCACACGCCTGTGCGAATAAAGGTATTAGAATGATGTAAAAAGTAAATTTTAATAGTAATGTTTGGTTCTCCCTCACACACGGAGACTGGTTTCGCAAGCACACGCCTGTGCGAATAAAGGTATTCGAATGATGTAAAAAGTAAATTTTAATAGTAATGTTTGGTTCTCCCTCACACACGGAGACTGGTTTGGCAAGCACACGCCTGTGCGAATAAAGGTATTAGAATGATGTAAAAAGTAAATTTTAATAGTAATGTTTGGTTGTCCCTCACACACGGAGACTGGTTTGGCAAGCACACGCCTGTGCGAATAAAGGTATTAGAATGATGTAAAAAGTAAATTTTAATAGTAATGTTTGGTTCTCGCTCACACACAGAGACTGGTTTGGCAAGCACATGCCTGATCGAATAAAGGTGAGAGAATGATGTAAAAAGTAAATTAGTCATGTTTGGCAGGCTCTCAACTGCGCTTTTACTGAGGCAGACTTACACTTCAGGCTCAACATTAAATTAACAAGGCTTTGATAGTATTGCAAGCAATACAGGAGTCCCTTGATCTTTCTATGTATAAAAAGTTTCATCAAAGTATCTTCAGTGCTTTTTGAGTTATCGCAGGATCCAGGTTTTGGGGACGGGACAGACAGACAGAGTGAGACAGATGGACGAACAGACAGACAGACGCACACAGATGGAGGGCAAACCCATAGTCCAATCTGTGTACCATGTTTCATGAAGCTTCATGATCATATCTTATGTACTTTTCAAAATATTACTGTATTAAGTTGATTTCTATTTTTAGTAACAGTCTCGTGACCTTTGACCTCTGGTGAAAAATAGAAGGTTGTGCATAATTCTCACATTGCTGTTGCTAAGTATACAAAGTTTCATCAAAAAGTCTTCAGTACTTTCCGAGTGATCACAGGATCCAGGTTTCATGGTCATATCTTATGTCCATTTCGAATTATTACAGTATTTAGTTTATTTCTATTTTTAGTAACAGTCACATGACCTTTGACCTCTAGTGCAAAAAAAAGGTCGTGCATAATCCTCACATTGCCACATGGCTGTTTATATGTTTACCCAGTTTCATCGAAATAAGTTCAGTACTTTTTGAGTTATTGCAGGAACCAGGTTTTGGGAACAGACAGACAGACGGACGGACAAACATATGGACCAACTGATATAGACACACAGACGGATGGCAAACCTATAGTTCAATCTTAGTACCAAGTTTCATGGTGATATCTTATGTACTTTTCGAATTATAACAGTATTTAGTTTATTTCTATTTTTAGTAAAAGTCACGTGACCTTTGACCTCTGGTGAAAAAGAAAAGGTCTTGCATAATCCTCACATTGCCGTTTATATGTATACCAAGTTTCATCGAAGTATCTTCAGTACTTTTTGAGTTATCACAGGAACATTATTTTGCGGACGGACGGCATGACGGACGGGCGGAAAAAGGGCAAACCTTACAAGAGCTGTTTGTAAAACAGGTAGAATGCCCCCTCAAAGTCCAGAGCAATCTTTTAAAAGAAATGAGGCATGTCATGGGAAAAGCGGACTTAATGCATGTGCGTAAATTGTCGTCCCAGTTTAGCATGTGCAGTGTGCACAGGCTAATCCAGGACGGCACTTTCCACTGCCAGTGGCTTTATGTTTATAAGAGACTTGCTTGAAACAGAAAATACCATAGACACGCCTCAAATAATTAACTCTGAAGTGCCTTGGGTGATTTAGCTGGTTATCAAACTTTGCTGACATATTAAAGCCACAACATTTTATGAAATTTGGTGAAGATAGAATAAGAACTGTTAAACACTGCTGTTGAGTTTAGATAATTAGCACCTACCAATGATTTGGTTAATTATCGAACTGTACTGAGATATTACACCCACCAAATATTTCATCAAGTTTGGTGGAAATCTGATGAAAATTGTTTGTAATGCCTAAACAGGCAAATTTTAGATAATTCAAGGGCAATAACTCCTAAAAGACTAACGCAATTGGGCTGATAATCAAACTTTGCCAAGATATTATGTCCACAAGCATTTTCATCAAGTATGGTAAAGTATGGTAAAGATCGGATGAAAACAATTTGATGGCTAAAAAAGACCAATTTTAGAAAATCAAGGGCCATAACTCAGTAGATCCAGTAGATGACTCACTATCTTTCTTGGCTGAGATATTATGCCCTCAAACGTTTAAATAATGCTCGGTGAAAATTGGAAGAAAACTGTTGGACTTAGAGAGCGGAGGAGAATGTGGTTTACTGACGGACAGACTGACTGACATTTTGCAAACCAATATACCAAGCCATCTTTGATGGGAGGTATACGTAATTAAAAGATGTTCAAATAAACATTCTCATATATTTTTGTCGAAAAAAGCTAAGCTATTTTATTAGAGGCCATATAAGCAAGTAGATGATTACAAATCATGGGACAACAGAGTTTTTAGGGCCAATTCCACTGCTTAAATAGTATGTATTTTTCCCCTATTTTTACCTTTAAAATTCCTTCAGAATGTAGGCTTTATTTTGATTTTTTTTTTTAATTAAAATCGAACAAAAATTGGCTAAGATAGAGGAGTTTTCGTAAACATTTTCATCAAAGCAAGTTAAGCTGAGTTATCTTTTGTAACAAGACAATTCATTCATGTTTTTTAACAAAGAAGAATATACACATTTAGTAATGATTTTCTAAAAAAACAACTTTTGCCATAAAATTCCCAATCTGAAGGGCC
Organism: Congeria kusceri; assembly: GCA_027627225.1. Lineage (NCBI taxonomy): Eukaryota > Metazoa > Mollusca > Bivalvia > Myida > Dreissenidae > Congeria > Congeria kusceri. The sequence goes on along the minus strand of CM051036.1, from coordinate 47,255,403 downwards.
CCGCCACCTTTCCCCCAAGGGTGAAAAAAAAACACTGGACAACGTGATTATGAAATCTCCCCAAAAATTCCATTATTTCAAATGACCTAAACAAAATATGTGATCAAAAGAAACTTCACCTTTCATTTGGTAAGTAAAATTAAATCCAGGTGACCCTGATGTTACAGACTTTGCGTGGAATACGATGTTCAGCCAGTTGGAGGAGCTCTGAATGAGATCAGGCGGAATCTTCAGTTTAGTGTAGGTCCCTATCGCCGGGTACGAAGAGTCTGGCCCGTCGTAGATCGTCACGAAGCCCAGACTCATGACTTCCAGTTGGAAAATCACAACACGCAGTTGGATCACAGAGCTTTCGGGTGCTCCCTAAAGAGATAGCAATACTGTCACTTAAATTTTCAATGGTTTGGGAATCATCTAAAAAGGCCACACACAAATTATATAATGCAGTAGTCAATACACAAATGGTTGCAACAGATATACCACAAATCACATCATATAACAACTAATATAAATTTTGTGTATGTAAACTTTTCAGGCATAGTACTTTTAGTATAAATTTTAAATGGATTTCACTTAAGAGCTGTTGTATTATATAAATGGAAACTTCACACAAAAGCAGTAGGTTTCTTACTACGGATTAGCTAATTAGCCACTCAGTTCAAGCCCATCTTCTACAAATATGACATAGCCTTTACTTACAAGTTGGTGAATGACCCAGGAACAGTTGGAGTCAGACGGGTAAGGCTGCGGGAAATTTGGGGAGGCAAACCAGCCGTATTGGTCGTTCAATCTTCGGTTACATAGTTGAAGAGGCCCTACATTACAGACGAAATGTGTTCTCAATGACTGGCCCGTTTGTACTATCCATCATATAAATTTATTTAATTAACTTACCTACATGTATGTGTAAAATGTATATTATATTTATGACATGCATTTTGTCTTGTAAAAAAGGTTGTAAAAAAGGCTAAAATGAGGTTTTTATAAAAGTAGAGATTTTGGAAATAAAATGAACCACTTTTTCTTAAGTTTAAATTTCAGATAAACATTTCTATGTGTAATCTAATAATATCTGTTTATAAAAGGGTTAAATATGAAACATCTGAGCAATATTTACTAGTTTGGAACATTTAAATGTAAAAAAAGGTATATGCAACAGCCAGAGACTTAAGGAATTTTATGAATGTAAGAAATTTACTTAAGTTTTCCCTAAGGAGCTTTGTGAATACAGGTCCTGGTACTTAAGTTTGCTCGTAGAATGAATCAAATTAGGAGCACCTGTTACATAACTGAGCAATAACAAATCTGGATCATAACAGTGTGTTTAATATGCAATTTCTACATGTATTAGTTGCTGGATTTCATAGCTTGTAGCCTGTTGAAGTATGTGGACAAGAAATATGTGGTAGATCTAATACAGAGGAATAACACGATTCTGTGTTTGATAAACACACATGCCCCCGGTTGGTGCTCGGTAGCCCATTTCTTAGTCCAAATTAGGTTAAGATCAAGGTCAAAGTGAGGTTAGGTGATATGGGTGGATTGGGAACGATCAGTCGTAAAAACTGCGTAAATATCCAAGTGTTGTAGTAAGCGGTGTTGGTACTAAACGCAACGGTAAAATCTAGTTAACCAAGAAATGGTACTTTTGAATTATTATATGTCCAAATTAGTTCAAGGTCAAGGTCAAAGTGAGGTTGGGTGATATGGGTGGATTGTGAACAGTCATAAGTAATAACTGTATAAATATCCAAGTGTTGTAGTAAGTGGTGTTGGTGCTAGACAAAACGGTAAAATCTAGTTAATAAAGAAATGGCAATTTTGAATTATTATAAGTCAAAATTAGGTCAATTCAAAGTGAGGTTGGGTGATATGGGTGGATAGGGAATGGTCATTAGCAACAACGGTGTAAGTATACAAGTGTTGTAGTAAGCGGTGTTGGTGTTAGACAAAACGGTAAAATCTACTTAACCTTGTCACGGACGGAAGGACGGACGGACAGGACGGGGGCATAAAAATCATTCATTCTACTAAGATAAAAATAAAACCAGTTTGCCATTATATAATTCAGACAATAAGTAAATAATTGGTGGATTGGTATTGGTATTGATTTTGGTATTTAATACTCAGTCTGATCCATGACAATCACTATTTACATAATAACCGTTACTTTTCTAGGTTGGCACTTAGATATCTGAATTGGTAGCTAAACATTTTAATTTTGCAAACAAAACGCGTCATTTAGACAAACAATCATCTTAAAGTGTGAAAATATTATTTATTTTCAAATATTTTAAGAAATTTTAATATAATATTGAATAAGAAAATGAAGTAGCCAAAAGCTATATTGGATACAGGGAGCGCTATCATACATGTATCTTTTGCAAGACAACTACGACAAACAATGAAGTCCTGACTTCTGACAAAATGCATTGTCATTCAATTGTACGACCTTGTCGATAGATCTAGACTAGTTTTCATTCATAAAGCATCACAAACACTTCACAAGCTTAACCACATGCTCTGCTGTGTAAAATAGGTTACCCGCTTAAAGGGACCTGTTCACAGATTGACGAACAGTGTATACAAGGGAGAAAATAACACTACCGACATAGAAATATACTGTAAAATACCAATTCGTTCATGAGTAATCATCAGTTGAAATTGGTAAAATTTTTAAGCTTTTGTAACGCTAAACGATGGAGAGTTTCCGCTGTTTTCGTAAAATTGTTGACAACACGTGAATCACTTACATAGAGTTAATAATACAAAGCAAAATATAGACATCAGAATGGCCGGGTGGATAAAGCAATAGCCTTTTAATCCGAAGATCCGGGTTCAAACCATGGGGGGACCAAATTTTTTTCTTGTCTTTTTTTCTGTAAATCATTTTTTGTTGTTGTTATACCTGAGCTCTTCAGTTCCGATGCTTAAAAAAGATATGCAAAAATCAGTGAACAAGTCACTTTAACACCTGTTTTCCACATGCAAAAATGCAATGACTGTATAATATACTAGATCAATTCGCATAATTTGACATGTCTATTCAACAATTCCATACCACATATACTGGGATCTTCGTCCTCCCCTTGAATGCATTGTGGGATGCCATCACACTTCAAGGCGTTGTGCAGGCATGAGGACTCGTTCTGGTTCATCTGTATGCAGTCGATTTCTTCAAATGCGCACGTGCCAAGAACTGGTGCCATCATGGGCTTCAAATTGGCTGAAAATATGGTAATTGAGATAACATAAGGTCAGATCATGGTAAATGAAAAATATTTTATAACTAGTACTATTGTATGTGGACAAAGCTGATTGGGAAACATACGATTTTCTAGTGATCTGCAATATGCCTGTTACAAATACTGACACCAGTAGTGTTTATCTTGTAGCATATGCACCAAACAAGAAAAATTTGACCAAGGTCAAAGTATGGTTGGGTTATGTGGGTGAATTGGGAACATAAGGGTCATAAGCAACAACTGTGTAGGTATCCAAGTGCTGTACTAAGCTGTGCTGGTGGTAGACGAAATGCTAATTCTACTTAACCTTGTCACGGATGGACGGACGGAAAGACAGGACAACCACTATATGCCTCCCGCATCAAGATGCCTGGGGCATAAAAACATTTTGATTTTCTTTTAAATAAGCAATACCATATACATAAGGCATATCAACATAAACATAACCAAATATATGTGCTCTTTGAGCAATATCAATAATTATTTTATGTTAATAACATTCTGAAACCTATAACTGAAGTTGGAAAAAATGGATGCACAGGGCATGAATTTGAGACTTTCCACAGATTGCTGCATCCTAGTCCAGGTTGGAAAAAATACAGTGTACAATTTTCTCATTTAGAATGCGTACATTACCAGACAAACTACAAAAAGATTAAAAAGAAATCTCTGCAGGGGCACAGAAACCCTTACTTACAACAGATAGCTGCATCCTCGTCTTGCCCGCTGATGCAGTCGTATCTGCCGTCACATAGGAGGGCCTCAGGCACACAGGCTACGCCCTGGGCCACACTGAGGTAACACCGCACACAAGGGATCACAGGGCTACTCGTCACTGGTAACACAGAAAAAACGTGTTATTCTATTATGAAATAACTAGGCAAACACTTTTCTATTCTTTCTGTTCATACCTTAAAATCGTAGAATTGATGTGTGACCATGTTACCATGTAATGATCACACCATATATGGTGCTTAATGAAATGGCAATGTGCATATAGTTTATGTTTTATAAGAGATTGAATATAATTGTTATTGAATTTGAATTAACAATGGAAAAAAAAGCTGCATCAAACCATTTACATATCCTAGATTGGCGCTAAGAAATCTGAATTTGTAGCCAAAATTTAATTTTGCAAAGATAACGTGTTATTTAGAAATATCTTCCTCAGAAGACAATTCAGTAGTCAACGGCTATTTTGGCTACTGGTAGCGCTAACATATTGCATATCAAGCTGAAAAACTAGGGCCGTTGCTCTGAAATAAGAGTTCAGAAATATTGGTATATCTTAGACTTTAAGCAAGACATATACTGGTATATATACATGCAGCACTCACCTGTATCCGGCTGGGTTGTGCACTGGGCCTCATCCTCCCCTCCCCCGCACTCCGGCACTCCGTTACACAGCCAGTGCTCCAGCACACACGTACTGTCACTGCAGTAGTGCTCGCAACTTGCACTGTCATCTGCAGAGAATATTCTTAATTACAGTTAAAATATATTACAATTCATTAAAAGACGACAGTATTTCTTTGCACTGTCAAAATTAATGTAAACTACATATAATTTGTTTAAACACAACAAACATTTTACACAAAATATATCAGCTTTAAGGTTATAATTAATAGGTTGATCTTATAATGTCCAACCAAATTCAATTACTTGATAAGCAAAGCGTGCAATGGCAAAATAATTTTCTAAGCCAAACAAACTAGGTGGAAACTTACATTACATTATTTTTAGTGTTAAATCATGAATTATTTTGACCCAATCAATTTCTTTAGCCAAATGTTCACATTTCTAGTTGTTACAAATTTGCAGAAAAAGAAACAGTAAGGGTTAACTTTGAGTTCAATCAATCACTTACAAATGCAATAGAAGCTTCTAAACACAGACACAGTGATACATAATAAAAACCTTTATCATGGCACAAAAGAAAAACCTACTTACTGGTTACAAACTCCAGCAAAAAATCTGGCTGGTTGAACCTTTTGACAGAACCTTTCAAGTATTCTACCCAAATCTGGCCAAATGAAGAACGATACATTATCGGCAAATTTTTCGATGTAGCCATGTTGCAGGCCGATATAACAGGGGCTGGCCCCAGCTTGAGAGCATACCCAGAATCACAGGCCTCCTTGTCAAACCCTTTCAGCAACAATCTAAAAAACAACAACACATAGGCCACTGAATCAGAAAGCTGAAACTAGTAATCTTTACACGGTCAAAAGGGCTTCCACCATGGAAACAAGCATGTAAAATACTATATTCTATATCTAAATGGCCATCTGCTTTGATAAATAGCTGTTGGTTTTGCATGACAGAATGCTGATACGAGAACATAATAACAAATAAATATTGGATAAACGCCAAAATTTACATAAAATTACAACAGATCTGAAACTAATATTAATTAGTTTAAACAATACTTACGAAGACAATTTGACATTACATAGAAATAAAACATATCATAACGGTTAAGAAAACAAGTTACTTGAAACTTATAAGAATTCTCCTCGGAAGTGATATTGTGATACCAAAGTGTAGTTTACAGTACATTTATTATAATGATTTAAGCTCCAATGCCTTTTTTTTTTTATGCATGGGTTATTGTGACAGCCATACCTACTCATTAAATAAAGGACTGGAACAAAAAATGTAATTACTATCAATCTGTAATCTACTTACCTGGCTATGACTTTCTGATTACTAGGTGACTTGATATGCCACAGAACACACGTCTGGTTTGTTGTCAGGATAAATTCAGAAGCAGATATAAGCCCATAGTCTCTTGAAATTTCTACTGCAGACTCCGCCGAGCAAGAACCTGAAATGAATTACGGCTAATTTCGCATTGATCATCAGTGTTTTAATACATAAAACAATTCAATTCATAAGAAGGATGTGTGGTAATGCTGATAGCTGACAGCTTTTGTTAACTTTTACATTTAATCAAGAGTCAGTCAGCGGGCTAAATAACTAACATATGATCCATTGAAAAATGACAGGCTATCTACGCGTTCATAAGCATGTCTAGTTCAGTTATTTCCTGTAGTGGAAGTAAAAATCATACATGTGTATAATAAAATTATATAATTTAACAACAAAAAAATGAATCAAAATATTTTCATTAAACAAATTTGCAACCATGACTAAATGATCTTATGTTGCCGTTTTTGTCCATTTTTTATAAATGCTATTTTGCGCTTGTCAGTTAGGTAATTATAAATTAAATTTTGGCGATATTTTATTTGTCTGAACATGGGACAAGCTCGGCAATACAGACAATAGATTTGGCCATGCTAGATATTATTGCAGTACCTGGAGGATTTAAGGCACGAACTGTAGATATTCCTGAAATAATAAGCAGGTTAATATTATATAAAATATGTGGATAACAGCATGATGCATTTATAATTGCAAAGTTATACAATGGTGTTGACAAAGGATTCCGTATCCTAAATTACTTTTTAAAGAAACTATGGAGATTTATACTTGTTAAAATGACATGTTAGATTAATTGACAATAAGTCTGAATCATGGATTTCATGGAATTCATAGCGCAAAATCCTGGAGATTGAGACAACAATTCACATCACATGGTAAATTCAATGTTGGTTTTGTTGTGTGTGATTATGATGGCAATATTATGATTTCAACTATATTGTCATAAACAAATATCATATTTCTGAAAATAGCGGAACAATGCATAAATCAGGGACTTCCCCAGGCCGTTTTGAATTTTAACTTGAACATTCCCGGGGCGCCTTAAATTAGTGTTGAGCTTATAAACATCGCCCGGGGCGCCTGTATTGTATCAATTAATCAGCTATGTTGACTGAAGTAGACCGATAGCACCTGCCGTGAAAGCTAATCTCTTGCGTCATATAGGGCAGTTTTTCACTCTACAAACATGTACACCCACGCAACCAAGTTGGTGAATGATCAAGCGAGTATTACTTCGCCGAAAATTTAAACATTTGCAGTTATTCCTAAGCCGCAATCAATCACTGGAAATTCCCGCCCCTGTAGGCGGAGTTTCATTACGCAGTAAAATCGATATAAGCCAATAGAAACGCTCAGGTTATCTTCGCTATGGAACAACATTATCATTGACAAATCGGCGCAATCAACATGTATCTACACACAAGTAACCTCATATATGTGTCAAAACGAACCCTCGCTCTTTCGTATTTTATAATATCCGCACTTATTTATTTGCTTAAAAATTTAATAACTACAATAAAAAAATAAACTGCGAAAATCAGTCTAAATTACGCTAATATGAAATTGTAATCAGAAAAGCCTATCCAGTGTTACTGTTGTAGTTTCCTAAAAAAAGCTGTCTTGTTTTACATGCATGCCATGTAAAACCCGTGTTTTCAACAAAAGAGCGTGAATGTCTGCTGACAACCACGACGTCACGTTCCACGCGTGAAAAGCGTGAGTGTACTGACCATGAGCTTTACTAACATTTGACGCGCGTAGGCACGACCTGCACGAGGACATTTTCCTGCCATTTTTGCACGAACAAAGCATGTTTTATATTAATGTAAAATTGTAATCAAGATCTTTACAATTCACAAATTATCCAATCAGTACTATGTTCAACAGTTGTAACGATTAAAACAGTGTTAAAACACTAAACGCATGCCCATATTAACATAATTAATTGAACAAAAAAGGCTTCGTATGTAGAACGAGTGTAACCTAAATATTCGAGAACGACTAGAATAGTTGGTTTGAACATGTGCAAAAGGGATGCGCACTGGACATAAACATCCGGAAAAAATTATTAGCTCCTTCAGTTTCGCAACAAAATTGAAAGCCAATGCGTCTAAAGGCTCGAGGTATACCGTTTTAAGGGTGATGTTTTGTTCATTTAATTTAGTTTCAACGTTTACAAAAAAATGAAAAGCTGTTGGCCTAAATTTTAAGAGCTAAAACATTTGACACATGCCGCGAAACAAATTTCCACGTACGGAGGGTCCCTAACCCACCCCTCTCGGGACCGGGGCGCCTGAAAAAATCCTGGGGAAGGCCCTGTAAGTCAATATATCCTCGATTACCGTAAATTCGCGACCCTAACATTTAATGTCAATAATCAAATTATTTCAACAATTTGAAAATAATAATTAGAACAAATATTTGAAAATAAATATATATACCGCTGTTTTTTTAACTTATTTATCCAAAACAACGTTTAAAACTTTTAGCAGGTCAACATTGTTTACATAAGTGACAAGCAGTCGCCATGTTATCTAACTATCATTGATTCGCGGATATGACGTCATCCCGTCATTCCTAGAAAATAATCTTCAATTAGGCCACATGTACAACAAGTTTTCGATTATCGTATTAAACAGTGAATTTTATTTAAAAAAAGAAATCTGAAATGTAATTCTTTCTTATCACAAATGCACATTTAAGTAATGCTATACCAGTGGGGAAAAACGTTTTTAGGTAAATGGATTTTTTCTTTTAAGGGGGCTTACAGAATCTAAAATCCATGTTTTCATTTTGTTTTCAGTTTATCATTGTAGGGTGTGTTTTTAATTTATGATGAATAGAGCCTGTACAATTTCCTAAATGCCTCTTGTGTAACCATATTTCCATATAAAAAAAGGCTAAACTTCACTTAAAATTAAGGTACTGAAAAACACAATAAAAACTTTGCTCGGCCTTAGTTACGATACACTGACGAATCATGTCCCATATATGGAAGTTCTACTGCAACATCGGACAAAAACAACTATTTCGGTTTGTATTTTTATTGAAACAAACAAAATGTAACTTCCTGGTGTTTTGGGAATAAGAAATCATGGTGTTTTTATATCAGGTATCATGTCCAGTTCTTTTGTCTGTTTAAAATGCAGTATATTCACACAATATTCGGTCACATGGTCCATTGGACATGTACAACGAAATTCCCGCGGCCACGTTTGCGCATGCGCAAATGCCAAAGACGATCACGTGACAATAACAACATCCGCGAATCAATGGTAGTCGCGAATTTAGGGGAGTTGACGATAATAAGAGGCCGGAACAAAGTTTACAATTTTATTTTATTTTCAGTATAGAAGGTACAGTAGGTAAACGAAGTCATCACCAAATGTGCGGTTGTATAATTAAAATAATGACGAATAGTTTTGCGATCATGATGAATATACCTGGCAACAGGGCCACCAAAACATGAATCAATGTGACCCACTTCCTGGTCGACATTTTGGTATTATGGCAAATTAACCAGACATCACTTCAGAAAGAGGCTATAAATATGGATGTTAGGTAATGTGTATGCTGTAACTGTTAACGGTCACTGGTTTCGTACACATAAACCACAAACAATGACATGTAAACAAATGTGTTGAATATCCCAAATGTCAACTTTTCTTTTTTGTTTTCTAATGCCCAACTTCCGGTAATCTACAACCCAAAATAAATGTAATGGATGAACAAAAAAGGTTACACATCAGTAAAATGAGAAACATAAGTTTTGAACACGTCCCCACCATAGATTTATGCAGGTTTATATATTTACAGAAGGTGTGTTCAATTGACGAAATTTAAAACTAATACCTTATTCACAATTGAGCTCAGATGGGTTTACTAAGAGGTTGTGGTGTATTTCTTGGCACTTTCCACCGGGCGTCCTTTTACTCTCCTGCTGGCTGCCGGGGTACATCAGGGCAGAGGACTGGTGCCTCTTGTATTTTAATTCACTTTAATAGGTCATACCAACAAGGAGACCGAGACATCCTCGTACCACAAGATGAGGAGCATTTCTTTGTTTCTTCATCTCTTGAGATAAATGTTGATAAATGTTACGGTGAATTGAAAGTGTTACAGCACCACCTCTATACACGACATATCCATATAGTGACCAACGCTAGCTAGATAACTTCGATCCGTTGTTTTCCCGGCTATCGACAGGAGAACTACAGATGCCCGTCCAGCCTTTAAGAAGGGATCGGAACTCTGACGAATACCCAGAGTGTAACAAGGCCATCGTCAGAACACCCGAAAACAGGCTAATAACTTATGTACATTTCCTGGACAATCATCGGCAGATCGCCGGTCGGCCAAGTCCGGGTCCTCTGAAGACCGTGTCCTGTATCGGGGGATTTGCCTCCAATCTGTTCACGCCGGGCAATGGCTATAGATCGGGCAAAGCGGTCGTGCATCAGGCAGCCATTAGCGTGTTTCCGCAAGTCTGACCCTTTACCGGCTAACGGCTTTAGCGTAATAACACCCTACCGTCATAGTTCGGTGAAAATTGTTTTATCTTTAAAGGGACTTGTTCACAGATTTTCGCATTTGTTGAAGTATGCCATTAAATGTCTTAACTTGACAGATTTAAGCATCGGATCTAAAAAGCTCAAGTGTAATAACATGAAACGTATTGAGAAAAAAAAAGAACAAAATTGGTCCCACCGGGGTTCAAACCCGGGACCTCCGGATCAAAAGTAGTCTATCGCCTTAACAACTCTGCCTTTTTAACTTTTACATTACACCCTGCATTATTTACTTTATGTAAGTGTTCCACGTGTTGTCAACAATGTCAACAAAAACAACAGAAACACTCCAAATTATTTCATTGGTTAGCGTTACAAACGCTTTATAATTTTATCAATTTCAACTGATGATTACTCACAAACGAAACAGTTTTTACTGTATATTTCTAGGTCCGTAGTGTTATGTTGCTCAATTGTATACAGTGTTCTTTTAGTTTTGGAATCGGTGACAAAAAGTTGAAAAGTTCCGGGATCGTGAGTTCAAACCCCAGCCCGGCCACATAGGTCACATTTAACCCGGCATCAGCCGGCATAAACAAGCCGGGTCCGGCTAGCTCAGTTGGTAGAGCGCTGGACTGTCAATTCCGGGATCGTGAGTTCAAACCCCAGCCCGGCCACATAACGTGTGTGGGAATTGATCATTATTTCTACGGCCATCCCCCAACCCACCTCTGATTCAAGTAGGGCAGTTGTCAGTTACTGGCATAGGTATGTGCACTGAGTACTAGAAACCGCTTAGATCGACTAAGCTTGCCCAGGAAAAGTGTGAGTAGGTTAACTGATCGCCGTGATATGACTGAAATGCTGTTAAAACGGCGAAAAATCCAAACAAACAAACAAAGGCATAAACAAATCGCAGACAAATCTCGTTATATTGGACACCATCCTTACGGAGCCCGTTGTGGCCGTTCGGCAATCTGCCTATTTTCCAGGAAATTTACATAATTTTTAGCCCGTTTTGAAGCGGCGGCCGGTCGACTCTGGCCCAATGTCCTGAAGATACACCGGCGACACCAATGCAGTAATCATGCCAATGTTTGCCCGATTCCCAGCCAGGCAACAGGAGGTCGGACATACTTCTGGCGGGACCCAGCAGGCGTCTTGCCGGACCCAGCACGGCCCCGGACAGATATATAGACAAATTTACTGGAACCTAATTGACCCGGCGCCCGGCCAATAGTATCAGATGTCCGGGTGGAAATCGGCGGAATATCGGGCGAACTGTAGGCGATCGCAAAATGTCGCCAACGTCGGAATTTATTTTTACTCCGCGTTAAAATAAACCCAGCACTTGGCCGATGCTAACAAATGACCCGCCGAAAGTGTAAAAAATTACGCCGGAAAATTGTTACCGGGGTATTTAACGTGACAAATATAAATCTGCGCCGATGAATTTACGTCTAGTTTCCAGTGTATTTCAAGTCACTGTCGAATAAGTGGGTGTATGAGAAGTGTATCCAAATGTTATTTAAACAAATATATATTTTCCAAATAGCAAATCAAACAAAATATGTTACAAACATGTATTATATCATCAGGAAAGGTTTGTGATAATCATGTTTGTCTTTTATAAATTATAAGCTCCCAGCAAGTTGTTGTTTATTACTTATTATACGTTATTAATTTATTATATGCTTTTCAGTTAAATATCGAATTTTATTGGTGAAATAATTTTTATTATTATATACCTATAGACAATCTGACTCAAATACTGATGTATTTTGGGTATAAAATACAATAGGCCAGATAAAATTCCCGTATTTCACACTGTGAAATATTTTCCGTATTCAACGGCTGCAAAAACCGGACTACTTTTACGTTCGTTGAGTATCGTATATTTCCGTAACGTTCCGAGCGACACTGGGAACTACCCTATTTTATTTATAGATACTACGACGCCGTTGCAACATGTTGATTGAATGACGTCATTGATGTACATTACATGTGTTCGTGGGCGTTCTTAAACGGTACTATTTTGTTATTATTTTGTTTGTTTCGTAGCGTATTTGTGATGTTTTGATCGTAAGGAGGTATATAATAAATGGAATACTACATGACTGTGGTGTTCCGGTGGGTTGTATCGCTCACGTTTATTGTGTAAAGTTGTATTCCACTCGCCCTGCAGGCTCGTGGAATACTGCGTTACACAATCAACTCGAGCGATACAAGCCACAGTCATGTACTATTCCCTATATATTTTCACTGTTGGAGCAGTGAGTATATAAGATTTTATATTTTCACCGTAGTGAAAAATTAACATAAAACGGACTACTTTTCCATAAATAGCATCGATCTACAAGTAGTGGTTTACAACCCTTAGCAAATGTATATACATGTACAGTATGTACATGCATGTGTTTACATAAAACACATTGTAAAATTCAACAAAATTGTAATTTAGCGACAACGACTCACAAAATATGGCACTTTTTTCTCACCATACTAACCAGTGACAGTTTTTTAATCATTTATGACGTCCTTTTTGTGACGTCAGAATACACGAACTTGTGACGTTAAAGCTTATAAATCTCGCGCAAGTTTATTTATTTATTGTACTAAAGCGCCACTCGTGAAAATATCATTTTTCTATGAACACTCGTGAAATAAAATACGATGTTACACCAAAATCAACAAATATCCTCTATACGTCTTTCCATTGTTTTGGCACGTGTATCAAGATACAAGATACAAGAAACTTTACTTTACGTCGGCTTGTATATAACAAGTAAAAAACATTAGCTATAAAGCTATTTTTTGACAAAACAATAAAAGTAACAATTATTGAAAGAAAACAAATCACAAAAACATAGGCAATATATCAATAAACATAAACCTACAGTATAAATTATATTAAATTGATACAGCCATTTATAGTACTGATATAACAAATAATACATTATTTAATTCAGTCGGAATACAAAATCACAAAAAAGATGATCGAATATCAAATATAAAATACCACAAAGAACTGCATTACAAATAATTCATGAAAAAAGTGGAAATAGATGAAGGTAACAAGATTTCATATATCATAAAAAATTAAAAAAAATAAAATTAAATAAAATTAGGTAGTATTAAACATACTGTCACGCAAGATGTCAGAAATATTTATAAAAAAAAACAGCAAAAAACCCAACTAACAATCATTTTAACATTAAAATTGTGTTAAGATGTGATAGTTATGTGTTATTAAATAAATAATAGTTAATAATATTTGTGGAACGTTTATAAGCTTCTGTTTGGGAGAATTTATAGTGATTCCTAACCCTTGCCCTTTTCTGGAGTTATTTACAAGTTTACTTCCGGTTTGAGATTAACATGTATAGTTATCGAACCGACGGATAACAGTTGGATTGTAAGTAGCATAATGCAGTTATTTGAACCTCAGAAATACAGTTTACATATGTTGTAAGTTGCTTTGCATTGTTTTTGCTGTACAAATACCTTATACTAGTACAGGTAATACTTGCTATGTAGTTTGTTGAACATAAACAGTTACTGGCAACACTCACAGACTCTTACTCTTAGCACAGTGCTAAGGCGTAAAAAAAATATGTTTGTTTCAGGTAACATGCCAAAAAAAATCAGGGTAGGTAGGTTGGGATTATTATTATTTTATTTATTTAATTTTTTTTTTTTGGTGGGCGGGGTAAATGGTCAACTTGAAGATTCTAAAACTGAGTAAATATTCAAAACGTAACATTCATTTATCCAAAAATACATATAATTATTGAAAAAGGTAAATAAACCAAAAATCAATCTGACAAACCCAATAAAATGTTCTAGGGTCGGGGCATATTTTTAGGGTAGGTCGGGTTACCTGAAACAAACATATTTTTTTTAATTCCGAAGTTAATAATGTCACAGATTTGTGGTGAAAAAGTAGCCCAGCATTGGATACAGTGTTTTACTTATTGGTGACAAAAATGCCCTAATAAGTATATCATAGGATGATGAACTTCTTGTGCAGCGGCCTGGTTAGCAGAGTATTAGCTCAGTCAAGAGAACATTCTCCCTGTATCCTGTGTCTGCAAGGGGTCCAGCAGGGGCGTAGCTAATATTCCAATATTGGGGCGGCGAAAAATAGACATGCTGATAACTATAAAAATTCAGAAAGATGCTATCATTGGATACTACCATTCAGTGCCTTCCCCAGGTTTTTTTTGCCAGCGCCCCGGTCCCGAGAGGGATGGGTTATGGAGGGGTGTCCCGTCCCTACTTTTTTTTTTTTTCTGTATGTGTCAAATGACGGTATCTGATAACGTCATTCCAAAGCGAATAAACTGAGCATTTCTGTTGTCTCATGTCGATTTTACTGCATGATGAAACTCTCCCTACAGGGCGGTGCTTGACGGTTATTGATTCCGGCTTATGAATAACTGTAAATTGTTAAACTTTTTGGCAAGTGACGTTGCTTTGATCATTTGCCGACTTTATTGAGTGGGTGTACATGTTTCTCGAATGAAAAACGGCCATTGTGATGTTAGAGATTAGCATTCACTGCAGGAATTGTCGGTCTGCTGCAGTCAGCAAAGCTAATTTATTGATAAAATACATGTGCCCCGGGCGATGTTTTTAAGCACAACACTAATTTTAAGTGATATATTCAAGTTAAAATTAACGCGCCCTAGGACCGGGGCGCTAAGACGGCCTGGGGAAGGTCCTGCCATTTTATTCCTATATGGTATATGTTTTAATTATAATAATAATTATAATAAAAATGTGCAGACTTTTGAACCACACTAAACTAATGATAAATCATAATGGAACCATGTAAACTTATCAAACCAATAAGTTTGGAATGTTATTGTTTTGACTTCGTCTTTCCAAATATATGCCTCGGAAAAGAGAATTTTCTTGGTTGATTAGGAATACTCATTGCTTACATTAAGAAACCATGCACCTATCAACCTTGTCAGATCAGATAATAATAACTTACTATAAAAGCTTCAGTTGATTTGTGTTTATTATTTGTCGCACTAATTTTGACTTTTGAGTCAATCATAATTTTAATTGATTCTTTACCTCTGTATTAACTTAAGGCAAAGAATTTGAATTTAAAAAATCACTAATGCTATCAGGGCTTGCATTAAGGGAGTTTGGTAATTTACTCCCAGTTGTTGTCACAGGAATTCCAAAATTGCAGCCATGGAAGTTGCAGAACTCCCAAAATTGCAGTCATGGAAGTTCCATCATGTAAGGATGTTCAACAAGTTCGAAAAAAATAAAGTAATTTATCTAAATGTATACTTCTTTCACTGAATAAATTGGCATATAAACACTTTATGAAAAAGAACTGGCCTTAAAAAACACCTTGAATTTTATACTTACTTTCATTTCTGAAATGCTCAGGACTTGTGTACATGTAATGTAGCGCAATACTGTCAAAACTTCCAAATATAATGAGCAAAACTTCCAAAATCAGAGGCCATGAAGTTCAAACTTCCAGTGTTCAAAAGTTAATGAAAACACTGTGCTATCAAAGCATCCATGGAGCAATAACAACACATGACCATAACAATTATCTTGGGTAAGTCGGCGCATCACTATTGGCAACTTGAGGCCAGAATCGCATCCAGATATGGACCTCGATAGACAAACTTTGGGACTACGAACAGTATATTTTGATTTACATGAAAACAACGATTAGCCACCATATGCCGCTCCACTGCCTACGCCCTTGTCCTATGGCATGTATATGATTGATATTTATTAAAAAATATTCTAGTATTAATATAGTACATCACTTCATAGTAATTGGTGCTATTAAGTTTTAAATAAAGAATTTCAAATAAGATTTATTATATTTTATGTACATGTACCTACTGCACTGACAGTAGTAGGCCTTGAGGGCTTCCATTAAGGGGAGTTTGGGAGTAATTTACTCCCTGTTTTTGTCACAGGACTTTCAAAATTGCAGCCATGGAAGTTGCAGAACTTTCAAAGTTTCAGTCATGGAAGTTCCATCATGTAACAGGGTTGGCACGAATTATCCACCCCCGGGTTTTCCCGGCTGGTTTTACCGGTTTTTCCCGCCCCGGTCAATTCTCTGAAAGTGGGTAATACTGGGCAATACTATTTTTTCTTCAGTTAATTTGCAGTTTTAATTGTTTTTATAAATCTAAATGCTCAGTTAACTTATGTCATTAAGAAAATGACTTGTTTAGTTTTGCAGATCCAGTATATGCATAGTTACAGTATTTTTGTAAGTGCCTGCACATATCCACTGGTTCATTCATTCATTTTTTATGGCAATGCTTATCATATATTTTCTATAATGTTTGTGAAATGATTCTGCTTGATATTGAAATATGTCTACACTTATTTAAGTTATTCATCCTTCTGTTTTTCTTGCATTGAACTATTCTTTTTTTGTGTAAACAATAAAACTTAGGGAGGCCTTCTCTGTCTGGACAATAGCCCCAGCCTGGTCAATATTATTATAATCTGATATTGGGGAATACCTGGGATTACTGGACAAATCACTTTTATCTTCTTTTCATTACTTACTTTATTTTTTTCCACTTTCAAAGCCTTATTGATAATGATGAAGCAATAAAGTATAATTATTTTTATACTGATGCACAATTAACAGCAGAAATCAGACACTGACTGTGCCAATCAATGGATGTTTTCATGGTTTGGAGAAGGCCCCTACTTGACATGGGCCTTTGCCTGACCCCTCATTGAGATGTCTAATGTCTATTCAAGTGGTCCAGTTTAATTGTTTTTTTAGCACTTGCATCTGTCAACATGATATTTACTAAAATATTTTAGAACATAAAAATATATTAGAATTGTCAAATATCTCTTATACTAGCATCCCCAGCTAAATTTTGTTATTCCAGATGTATTAATTAAATTATTATCACATTAAAGTGCAAATGAAAACGAACTCAAAACACTTTGAATTATTCAAATATCTCTATTACTTCCAAAGTTATGAGGTTTTGAAGTTGTGAAATTTTTGCAAAATTTTGCCACTTTTTGGCAGGTTTTATTTCTCAGAAATGTGCGGCACCGACGCCACACATATTTTATTATAAATTCTTATATATTTTTTATTTATTGAAATATCTTCATGAAAATTGGTAACATATGTAAATTTACATGCTCTTTTCATTTCTAAGGTCCATTTTGGTCTATCTGCGAGTGCAGACATTTTTTTCCCATAAAGAGTGTGTCCTCGATAGTTTTTTTTTTCAATCAAAATGTTAAGTGACGTTGCATTTACATGCCATAATATTGTAATGTCACTCTTCAATTGCTTTCTTGGTGATTAAAATTCATAAATCTTAGTGAACTTATTAAACATTTCAAAGACATTAAACAAACATGTTGTAAACCATAATACTTGTATTACATATACACACATCAATGGCATAATGCAGATACATTGTTCACTGTCAACTGCTCTAGGACTGTCTGTAAATTGTTGAGAGAGGGAATTCACTTCCTCCTTTTGTGGAGAATTTGTAACTGCCTCATTGGTTGGCTTTTCCTGGAACATGTGCTTCTCTTTTGGCGGACCTGGGAAGTTAAGATGATCTGATGCCATCCTGAATTCATCCTGTCCGAGTCAGACTGGCACATTGCACTTTACAGGGAATAATAATGCACCTGAAAAATAATAAATACAGTAAGAAATAAAACAATGTAAAGAAAAAAGAAATCAAATAATGTTAGAAAATAAAATAAACCTGTTCAATAAATTTGTTAAACTTACTATTATTTACACAAGTATTGGTTATTTGTTTACTGTTGTCATGATTCCTATTCTTGTAACATGACTTCAATACATTCATGATACAACCAATATCCTAAAGTTATACATTCATTTCTTCTTCTTCTTTTATAAACATAGTTCTGTTACATTATACACTAGTATATACTGAGAAAAATAAAAGGAAAGAGAGTTCAACCACAGATGCCAAGCAATAATGTATTGTCCAGACTGACTAAAAAATCAACTTTAATTTTGTGAAAAAGAAAAGAAATTATCAATATGTTTCCACATGAAATAGAAATAAACAATGTAACTTACAGTATATAATTGTTAATAGATATGTGTTTAACATGTAGAAACTCAGTATTAGTATGTAATGTAAACATACTTGTGCAATATTTTTTTCCCGCAGTATTGCGCACTATTGCCCAGTAAAACCCAGTTTTTGGGCCGGTCAGTACTATAAAACCCAGGTTTTATGCCAACCCTGTCATGTAAGGATGAACAAGTTAGAAGAAAAATTAAGTAATTTATCAATATCTAAATTTTAACCTCTTTCACTGAATAAATTGGCATATAAACGCTTGATGAAAAAGAACTGGCCTTAAAAACACCTTGAATTTTATACATTAATTTCATTTCTGAAATACTCTGGACTTGTGTAGCGCAATACTGGCACAACTTCCAAATATTATTAGCAAAACTTCCAAAATCAGAGGCCAGGAAGTTCAAACTTCCAGTTTTCAAAAGTTAATGAAAGCCCTGGGCCTTTGAACACTGTTTCTAGCCACAGTGCCTTCTTATGTCCTAGCAGTTATGTAACATTGAGCTTAATGCTCTGGAAAGAATTTGGCATTTTTGCTTTCTAAAAGTTATATGACCATTAGAATGTGAACAAATGTACTGTTTATTTGGTAGAGTAATCGCGAATGTATTTGGATGTATAATTTACACATGTCACATGCATGTACATATTGAATTAGTTTACCCATAACTTATACATGTATTACAAAACCCATGTATTGTTTTCTAAACTTTTTATGAAACAATAGTTCTTTTGAACTTTTCTGTTTTAAATTTCTGCATATTATATACATGAAGCCAATGTTTTAGCATGTCCATGTTCTAGTTTATCAGATACTGGTAAGCTTCATGTACCATGATGCATGCACCTGGGTTTATCTTCTAGCTTGGTGTACTGACTGAAATCTGTTACACTTGATGAAAGAGGGCTAGTGCCAGTGTGAGGCATGATAATGATGTGATGTGTGCAGTGAGGCCAGAGTTTTGTTATTTCTTGTGTTTAATAGGATCTCCTGACCTAAATATCCCAAAAGGTAAATACAAATAAAATTGGAAATAGCAAATTTATTTATATTTTTTTAGACTATCGTAGCAACATTCCTTATATGAAAATACATATTGGTGTAATGTAACCCTTTTTGTGCTCACAATAATAGCGTAAAGTGATCTAATCAAAACAGAAGGCTAATGAGATTTATAAAGTGAGGTGAATTATCAAAGTCCATCTATTTGCTTCATTAAAGACTATAAGCAAATAATGAAGAACAATTTTAATTGAAATCAGAGAATAAGTAAAAAAATATACATATTTTTAAAATGAAATCAAATTGTTACTGTTAATTTTCATATTTGAGGCGTGTCGTGGGAAAACTGAACTTAATGCATGTGCGTAAAGTGTCGTCCCGGATCAGCCTGTGCAGTCCGCACAGGCTAATCCGGGATGACACTTTCTGCCTACAGTGGATTTATGTTTAGAAGAGACTTCCTTGAAACAGAAAATACCATACAAGCGGAAGGTGCTGTCCTGGATTAGCCTGTGCGGACTGCACAGGCTAATCCGGGACGACACTTTATGCACATGCATTAAGACCGGTTATCTCACGACGCCCCACATTTAAATTTTTTATTTTTCCCGATGCCCATAAATTCACATATATTATTTTCCCCTCCTGATGGTCATTTCTTCAGAAATTTCTCGTAACACAAGAAAAAACAAACTCTGGCCTGACTGTCGGCTACATGTAGGCAAAGTACTGAAGGGGTTATCTTTCCTCGACACTGTGTAACATACACACGTCATTGCACCTGCCAAAGTGATACACCTTATTTATAAATAATCTCTCTAATGACCATTGCCTATAACATGTACGTACTGGTATACAAACGTGAAAGCAGTAAGCTTGTGTAATATATGCAGAGCTATACATTTTATCAATAGCTACGAAGTACAATTTGCATTATAATAGTAATGTTTTAAAATAACTTATGTGCCTTACACATGGTGTAAGTATGGAAAACAGTGCGTTTAAATGTGTGTTACTTAATATACTGTATATAGTATACATGGAGAAATCAAGAATAAGTCAGTTTAAAATAAAAACGCTGTTGTGTAATTATGTTGCCATAATGCATTTGTGCACAATAGGTGGTTATTTTTTATACGTGGAGGTTCTTGAGAATAATGTTTTGTAAGGTATGGCATCTTTTTACAAGGCTTTGCCTATTGTTTTGAATGCATAATAACATGACTGTTATACATGATTGTGTAAATTATTATATATTTCCTATGGAAATGACAGACTGATTTATTAGACTAGTTGCACTTTCAGATTGGTTCACAGTGAATGGGAGTTCTACAAATGGGAAGGAAATAAATTAGAGTCACATTGAAAGAACACTTGCTGTCAACCAGCCAAATCTAACCAGGTATGTTGCTTTTCTATTTATTAATTGAAATGTCCTTTAATATGTTGTATTTAAAAGGAATATTTTGCTATATTTCCAAAGATAACAACGCTGGGTAATCTGCTGAAGCACATTTGTAAGGTTATACAGTCTTAAGTGTCTTTTTTACTTTAAAATATTGCACAGTCAATTTCAAGGTTTTCTCTTTTAGAAGGGTTTATTAGAAGGATGCGCTTTTCACCAAAACCTTAGGAAATGTCCCATCCCCAGCCATAAAAAAAACAAGAAAATCATTCAATCATGTAGTTGAGTTGCATTGCATTGAGTTGCAGTGATTTTTTTTATTGCTTTGGGAATCGTCCCAGTACCCATAAAATTGGGAATTATGAAACGCGAAATCGTGCTATTTGGGAAATACATAAATGTAAGAAAGTAATTAACTCATTTAAATAATGGATTACTTTTACTAGCGTCACATTGGTTGAAATTGGTATTTAAATGGTGTGTATCCATAACCATACAAGGAATTACATGATTGACAAATTAGATTCACATTTGCTATATGCGTTAAAAGAATTTGTGACGTTAGATTTGGGTATTTTTTATTCCAAATAAACCATATTTGGCATTGGGAATGGGTTATTTAGTGGACCCTGTTAAATAAGGAAAAAATTCACTGAGTTATTGCACAAACTGGATTTAATATTATATGAGGTCAATGATTTTTTTGGCTATTTTTACTGCAGAATAAAGGCAGTTTCCCCTAGTCAATAAACTTCCATTATTCCCCTAAAATGACCCAAATTTTCCCCCAAAATAAGAAAAAATTTCCCATCAAGCTGGGCTGGTACATTGTATTTCAATAAAAAATTGACAACTTGTAATGTATTGCCTTTTTACACACAATATTAGGTTGCAAATATACCAAAAATCAGTGTTCGAGACATTGATAAAACAGTAATGGTACTACCGTGAATAACTCGCACCTAAGTTATTGTGGCCAAAAAAAAACTTGTGTAAAGTACATGCCAAATTGTCATGGTTACGTAAGAGATGTACACACATAAATACATAATTATGGTTTCTAGTAGTTGTATTCAGAAATTGGTCTTGAGGGAACTACTTCTTTACTTTGCAGGCTACGAGTCAGTAAATCGATAAATGACTGCGATCGCTGTCTGAGCAGTGAGGCTTTCTGTGGTCGATGCTACTTCCTATGAATAGTTGACAAGAAATAGATCCGACTTATAACACTTAAAACAATAATAATAATCTATTTAGTCCACATCTACAAGTGAATTTTATGTTATGTCTATACACATAGGTATGATTGCGTATCTGTTTGTGCTGTTTACTGGTTGACTGCGCATATTGCATAAGTTTAACAACAGTGTATTGACTCGGAACATATAGCGGAGCAAACCTAATAATTTGATTGATGATTGATAGTGTTTTTGCCGTATGCATAAGAATTGTGGAAAAGCATTGCACTTCTAAAGAGAGTCTTGAATGTATTTCACTAATTTAATTTATTTTTCATTAAATGTGTATTTACTGAGCATAACGCTTGTGATAAAAAGCACCAAACATTGAATCTAACTTATACTGTTCATTGACTATTTTTACCCGTTGTAGATTGACTTGTATGCATATAACTCTGTTTGGTTTTTAAATTGTTTGCACCCAAAAAATATTTGCCTCCCACAAATTACAAAACATAATCATGAGAATGTTGTAGATAAATAGCATTGAATTAGACGCGCGCTGTATAAGTTTTAATTTGTAAAAGACAGTGGCCTGGATCTCTATCTTCAGTTAGGTCAAATACCAGATTATACCAATTTATTTTAAGTAGAGTGTATATAGTGTTATGAGTTCCGATTATTGTTTTGTAGAAATGATATAATACACAGGTGACTTACTTCAATAAATGTTCCTATAATATTATAAAGATACTCATACTAGTAATTCATTTTGCTTTTAGTTTCTTTTCTCGCCAACAGTCTTTCTACGCTGTCAGCGTTTTGATGTAAAATCAACCAGTTAAACCCAGTAGATTCATAAGGCAAATTCGTACAACAAACAGATTTCAGTGAAATCTAATTCAAACTAAGCGAAGGTTTCTTTTTTGGTTTAGTATATAAAGACCTGGCCACAAACTATATTATAGTATCTTGTCAGATTCTTACAGTGAAGAGTTGTTGTTTTTAGCTTGGTGAGCTATTGGTATGCGGGACCTCTCCGGCGTCGTCCGTATTCCGTCAACAGTTTGGACCGTTATCGCGATAAAAACTACATTTTTTATTCAATCTTGACCTAACTTGCACGGGTTGTGTATGGCCTTAAAATCTTGGATGGGATTGTTATTGGGCCAGATAACACCAGTAACACCAGAGTTATTGCCCCTTTTTCATGCAAAAAAAGTGCAAAAATGCCCTTTTCCAACGTATAGACTTTATTTCCATCCAATCTTAACCAAACTTTCACAGATCTCCGCAGACGCCAAAAATGGTCCAGATCGTGTTTCAAACACCAGAGTTATTGCCCTTTGTTTATTTAAAAAATGATCCCTCATCCAAGCTTTAGTGAGGGATGAGGGACATTATTGTAGTAAAGCCGGAGGCTGGAGCATGTATACTCCCACCCTTGCTTTTATGATATTACATTACAATGTTTAAAGTTGTGTTATTTTTAATCTTGATTCCTGGTACATATGCTTTACATAAAGCAACACTTTTTCCCCACCCTTTGCTTTGTCTAGTGTATTGAAGCAACAAAAACTTGTTAAAAGAATGGTGATAACGGGGTTGACATCCAGGTTTGTAGACTGGCCACGTGATGTTTTAAGCGCATCGTTTAAATGCGATCATTTTGTATCGTCATAACGATATGCTCAGTAATACATGTGAAAGCCGAAGGCTTTAGTGAAAATAATATAAAAAAATGGACATTATTCAAGATAGAGACTTCATTTTTCATCCAATCTTCACCAATCTTGCATAGTTTGTCTCTTACCATGAGATTACAGTTGAAGTCGAATATAAGCAAGATCGGACCAGAAACACCAGAGTTATTGCCCTTTGTTTGTGACAAAAATATGCAAACATTGACATTATTCAGGACAGAGACTTCCTTTTTCATCCAATCTTCACCAATCGTGTACAGTTTATCTATGAACGTAAGACTACAGGTAAAGTCGAATAAAAGCATGATCGGGCCAGAAACACCAGAGTTATTGCCCTTTGTGTTTGGAAAAAAACGTCAACAAGCACAGCCATCGCAATTATCGCATTGCAACTAGTATTCCAAAACTGCGAAAAAGACATCAAAATCAACTGTTTCTGCATTTTCCAGAATTGTCAATGACTTCATGAAAAAGGGTCAGGTAAAAATATAGAGCAAAATGATTTGAGAACCATAAGCAAAAAAAGGCACATCCACTACCCAACTCGTACTTTAGTTAGCCCATTGCACTAACTGATGTTTTAAATCAAAATTGATTTTATCCCCCTCTGCATATTGATCAGATACCTTAATTTTCAAACCTGTCACAACAGTATGGTTTTCATCTGTACCATTTCTCAGGTGTGCGCTTTGGGCCATCATGGCCCTCTTGTTTGTAACACTTATTTGTTTTGTTGTTGTTATGTCTCTTTTTGTTTTAATACAACACCCTAAAATTAATGTGCGCATTTATTGTCTCTGCCTTACTGTTTGTTGGTTGTTTATGGGTTAGATTTACGTCAATGCTGGTAGGGAAGACAGTTGATTTGTGTTAAGAGGCGGTCTAAGTTAGCAAATGACTAGTCAGTTAGTTAATTGATGTAGTAAGAACACAGTTTTTATTGTTGCTATCTTTGCCTCATTTAAAATTTAATGAATGTGTACTTGTAACCAGTTTGGTATCACAGGGTTAAATGTTTGCAGTGTCATATAAAAGGAACTAATTGGTTGATTTGTTCAACAGTTACTGTTGTGTTAAGTCCAGTAATAGCTTGTATTTAGCTAGAACATTTCAGGTTGTGGCAAAGTGCCCGTAACCTTTACAGTAGGGAATTTAGAACAAGGAACATTTTTATGTCCCGGAAGGGAACTTTAGGGGAATGTAGTAATCGCATCATCCGTCCATCTGTCCATCTGTCCGTCACGCTTCTTGTGCGGAGCATAACTCCATTTGTATTGAAGGGATTCGCGGATGACGAGAGGAAGTACAGAGTACAAGGACCACAACTCTTTCTGCAATATTGATGGAGTCATTGCCCTTTGTTTAATTTTCTTGTGTGGAGCATATCTCCATTAGTATTGATGGGATTCAAACGAAACATCGTATAATGATAGAGGACAATTAGGGGAAGTGCAGAGCACAAGATCCACAACTCTGTCTTCAGTATTTTTGGAGTTATTGGCCTTTTTTTCTTTCCTTATATGAAGCATTAATTTTCTTGTGCGGAGCATAACTCCATTAGTATTGAAGAGATTCAAATGAAACTTCATATAATGATCGGACAATGAGAGGAAGTGCAGAGCACAGGATCCATAACTCTTTCTTCAATATTTACAGAGTTTTTACCCTTTGTTTAATTTTCTTGTGTGGAGTATAACTCCATAAGTATTAAAGGAATTCAAATAAAACCTCATATAATGATAGAGGACAATAAGAGGAAGTGCAGAGCACAAGGACCACAACTCTTGCTTCAATATTTACGGAGTTATTGCTCTTTGTTTTATTTTCTTATGTGAAGCATTAATTTTCTTGAGCGGAGCATATCTCCATTTGTATGGAAGGGACTCAAATGAAACTTCATATAATAATAGGGGACAAGAAGAAGAAGTGCAGAGCATAAGGACCACAACTCTTTCTTCAATGTTTATGGAGTAATTGCCCTTGTTTTATTTCCTTATGTGAAGCATTATTTTCTTGTGCGGAGCATAACACCATTAGTATTAAAGGGATTCAAATGAAACTTTGTTTAATGATAGAGGACAATGAGAGGAAGTGCAGAGTACACAAACCATAACTCTTTCTTCAATATTTACAGAGTTATTGCCCTTTGTTTAATTTTATTGTGTGGAGCATAACACCATTAGTATTAAAGGGATTCAAATGAAAATTTATACAATGATAGAGGACAAGGAGTGGAAGTGCAGAGCACAAGGACCACAACTTTTTGTTGAATATTTACAGAGTTATTGCCATTTGTTTTATTTCCTTATGTGAAGCATTAATGTTCTTGTGTGGAGCGTTACTCCATTAGTATTGAAGGGATTCGAATTAAACTTCATGTAATAATAGAGGACAATGAGAGGAAGTGCAGAGCAAAAACAGACCATAACACTTTCTTCAATATTTACTGAGTTATTGCGCTTTGTTTAATTTTCTTGTGCAGAGCTCATCTCCATTAGTATTGAATGATTCAAATGAAACTTCATACAATAATAGAGTACAATGAGAGGAAGTGCAGAATGCTAGAACCACAACACTTTATTCAATATTTACAGAGTTATTGCCCCTTTTTTTATTTTCTTGTGCAAAGCACAACTCCATTAGTAAGGGATTCAAATGAAACTTCATATAATGATAGAGGACAATGAGGGGAAGTGCAGAGCACACGGACCACAACTCTTTCTTCAGTATTTATGGAGTTACTGTCCTTTGTTTTATTTTCTTGTGTGAAGCATTAATTATATCTAAATAACTATTTCTTCAATATGACCGTATTATTGCTCTTTGTTTAATTTTCTTGTGTGGAGCATTACTCCATTTGTATTGAAGGGATTCAAATGAAACAACATATAATGATAGAGGACAATGAGAGGAAGTGCAGAGTACAAGGACCATAACTATTTCTTCAATATTTATGGAGTTATTGCCCTTTGTTTATTTTTTGTGCAGAGCACAACTCCATTAGTATTGAAAGGATTTAAATAAAACCACATATATTGATAGAGGACATTGAGAGAAAATGCAGAGTACAAGGACCATAACTAATTCTTCAATATTTACGGAGTTATTGCCCTTTTTTGCAGATAATTACTACCTTAGTTTAGAAATAATTGAATATAACAACACATATATTGATAAGAGGACATTGACAGGAAGGGCAGAGTACAAGGACCATAACTCTTTCTTCAATATTTATGGAGTTATTGCCCTTCAGTTAATTTTCTTGTGCAGTGCAACACTTCATTAGTATACTGTAGATACTGTTTGTTGAAATTGAATTTTTAAAAAAGCATTTGTAACGCTCAACGATGTTATATTTTCAAACCGTTTGAAAGACACATTGTGTTATTAAGAAGTAAATTATTGTTTGTCGTTTAAAGTATAAATGCATTATATTAACGTCCTGATAAAACAATATACATTTTGTTCTGAGATGTTCTCTCATTTATTCACAGAAAACAGAAGCATTAAAACAGCATCTAGAGGGAAGTTCTAAATCACAACCTATTCTCTCTATATAATACCACTGTCGATTTCTATATATTTCTACACATGTATTAGGCCAACATTTTTTTATCTTTTGTTTTACGGGAGCGCCGACCCTAAATTTTGACAAAAGTAACTTTTGTGAATTGTATTTATAATTTTCCCGCCGACTTTATATTTTATTCGTAGCACAAAAAAAATCTATGCCGAGAGCTAAAATGTTTTGTACCATGTTCCAATAAAAAGTACTATTTCCATTTCTTTCCCGATGGATACGAAACACTTTGAGTACGAATATAAATTAGGCAACATGTACGGACTGGTTTATGTATAGAACACATTTTTTAACACAAACCATTAATTTCCAATAACCAATCTGGCACAGTCTGCCAGGTGCATGGTTTCATCTCAGAAAATCTTTATCAAATTTGTGAAAACAACAGGCTGTTTGTCAGCATTCACTGTCTTATTAAAGATGATTGCTAGCAAGCTGTGGTAGAATCAGCCAACACAACTAATTAAAGGATTATCTTGTTGATAAATGGAGTGTGAAATTTTGTGTATGGAATATGTCAAATGGACTGGTTATTGGGTATGTTTGTATTTCGGACAGTAAAGTAAAAGTGGATTGTTCTTGAGTTCAAACTTCAAATATAATATCCTATTTTACCAGTTAGTTGTTTAAATATAATATCCTATTTTACCAGTTAGTTGTTTTTGATACATGTACATAATTGGTATATATTTTGTTCAGCCTTTTTATGTTAACCAGAGTGCAACAATTCATTATAGTATACAATTTACAAATTTTAGTTCATTAATATTCATTGAAGCACCTGTAAATAGTATAACAGTGTATACATGTTGACATGAAAAATATATTTAAAGTTATTTAAGTTACTGCAATGAACAATGAACTAAAATGTTTAATACATTTAATATAGTGCACGTAATTTACATGTACACATGCTTTTGTTAATGCCATAATATTAATATAAAGCACAGTAAAAAATATATATTAAAACAATAAAAACATTGAGGTAGGTTCCTCCAGTGGCCAGTGTTCCCCAAATTTCAGTCATTTCGTGCTAATTTTCCCTATAAAAAGCCATGCCCTTTCCCCCAAATCGGCAGAAAAAATCTGAAAAATTATCAAAAACAAAAGAGAATCCATTTCAATTCGCAAAATAGCATAGAACAACACAGTTTCTGACATCGTTAAAGATTTATGTGAAAGAAATGTAATCATTTTGAGTGTCCTTGCCGAAGAAGCAGAGGTGTTCTCAGGCATACACTTTGACATTATGAAAAGCTTTGGGTAGGTTTGATGAAATAAATATTATTGATTAAAATGCCATACTTAAATTATATGCATTATTAAACTGTATAAATTGCCTAATGATTGCATCGGACCAGTTTGAAAATTTGTAATTGTTTAGGGTAAACCTTTAGGCCATGTCAATTTAAAGTATGAATAAAAGAAAACAGGTCGATGAAACTACCAAATTTCAGTATTAAGTTAGTGAGCTCCAGATGATCCAGTAGCTACACACAAAAAAGAAAATTGACAAGGTACTGGGTTCAACGAAAGTGACAGCTAATTAATGTTTAAATTAAAATAATAACAAGTGTACAAACACAGAAATATGACAATACAATATGAAACAAAAGCAGTTGTAAAGTTAAAAATAATAAATGTTTGGATAAGTATGAATAATGATTGTTTAATTCTGCTCAAATACATAGTTAAAGAGTTTTCAACTAATTTATTGTTACTAGTATGTCTTAAAAGTGCATGTTTTTGACCGTGACTGTAACAAATGTTTTATTTAAAAAATAAATAAAATTATTTTTTCATTATTTTTTCATTTTTTTGTCGACTGGTGATAAAAAGACATATTATTTTTATTTATCCCCCCCCGACTCAAATTACAAAAAAAAAATTCCTGTAAAACAAAAAATAAAAAAATGTTGGCCTTACTTTCTTTTTCTTATTTAGTAATTTAAAAAAAAATGTGCTTATCCAATTGAACACTGTATTATGTGAATTTAGAATAAGACATAAAGCATAGAATGGACATGGTTTTTGTATTTTTTTTTCACTTATAACTGCACATTTCTTGTTGTTTATGTATATGTGTTATATGGTGTCAATGCTTTTTGTATAATTAGCATTTTTCCATGACTTTTTCATAAAAACTGATTGTGTTTTTTTTAATCATTTTTGCTGTAATTATTAACTGTGTTCATGCATGAATGGACAATTTTTTGGTGACAATTTTGTAAATGTATACAAGTATACAGTTTTGTGGTCAAATCAATTTTACGGATGCAGGTATATATGCAGGTGTATATTACACTAATTACTATGCAAAATTCTTAAATTACAAATGGTAAACTACATATAAAACATTGCTATAATAAAACAGTTTATTCTATGTTTGACGTCCTATTCCAACTTCACACAATAGTGTGTTAATAGTTTTCTTGTTATAAAAACAGCTTATGCTCACTTAAAGTTTAAATTTGTAATCTTTAAATGTAGTATACATTATAGTAACATATTGGGCATTTAAAAAAAAAAAATGTAATACCTTCATCCACTTTCACCTTAGATAGCCATTGTTTTGCCATTAAAGTACTGACAGGAAGGTTAAATTGACATTTGTTGCTTCATTGTGACATATTTTTATGTAGCGAAATGTCAAAAATGCTAATGTGCTCAATTAATTTTGGTCTTGATGTGTATCTATAATTATGTCCCTGTGGCAAAACAGAGCTAAATTTGAAGTTGATATCTGTATTTGAGAGGAGTGGTGGTAAAACCAGGCTTAATGCATGTGCATAAAGTGTCGTTGGGTTTATACTGTGCAAACAGTTGATTTATGTTTAGAAGAGACTACCTCGCAACAGAAAATACCATAAAAGCGGAATGTGTCATCCTGGATTAGCGTGTACGGACAGCACAGGTTGATCCGGGATGACACTTTACGCACATGTATTAGCCCAGTTTTTCCACTGCAAGCCTCATTTGTATTTTAAAGGGAACTTGTTGTGTTCTGTTTATAATGGTGATATTTTGTTATGTTTTGTAATAAAAGCACATATTTTATATGTTGGTATGTTGAGTTATATCATATTTTCAGTGGTGTGAAGTGGAAGAAAAGAAGCATTATTTGTTATGCTTTCTGACATTCCTAAAAAGGCAAGAAGCTGGAATGTACTGTGTAGCCAATCTTAACCAAGTTGCAGGTATACTTCAGAAGAAATCATTGGTCTGCGGTCAGTTATATTGACTTTGTTCCTTGAATGTTTATGACAATGCATACACAGTATGGATGAATGGGAAATTAAAAAAATAAAACAGGCGTGTCGTGGGAAAACCGAGCATAATGCATGTGCGGAAAGTGTCATCCTGGATTAGCCTGTGCAGTCCGCACAGGCTTATCCGGGATGGCACTTTCCGCTTTTATGGTATTTTCTGGTTCAAGGAAGTCTCTTTTAAACATAAATCCTCTGTATGTGGAAAGTACTGTCCCGGATTAGCCTGTGCAGACTGCAAAGGCTAATCCGGGATGACACTTACGCACATGCATTAAGCCCGGTTTTCCCACAACACACCTCAAAAATAAAATAAAACAACAAACCCATAGAACCCAAAGTTGAGTTACAAGTACAGAAAATTAGCTAAGTTTTTTAACTGGCATAGAAATTCTATCACACTATGAAACATTAATCAAACTAGTAGAGTTCACAGAATTGTTAATGTTATAAACAGACTGATGTAGGAGAAAAATATTGTTCACTGAAAGAAGAAAGAAAAAGAAAAATAATGATGTTTCCATATTTATGGTGGGCACAAGATTACAATATCACAGTTCGCTGATATATTGGATGGTACAGATACATAATTAGAACCCACGAAATTATCAGTATTGAATACAAGTAATTATTGAGATGAAGTTAGTTCAGGTGCTTGTTACCATTGCAAATTATCCTTCATGTTGTTATATATTGATAAGACTGAAACAGATCTATTGGTAATTATGTTTGTTATCCACTTAATCTTTAATGGAGCTGCTTTGACTTTTAATCTGAAGTAATGGGGTATTTATGTTTAAATTGGAATACTCTTGACTTTTCTGTGTTTAGACTGACGTATGATTTATGCGAAATAAATTAAGAGTCAAAGTGTGAAGAGGTACAATTTCAAATGTACAAAATGGTCTGCACTTCAGGACTTGTAGTTAGTAAATTCATGAAAGTCTGAAATACAATGACCGCCTTGCAAATGATCTTTCCCAAAAGTACTGGTTCTACCCAGGATACTGACTCGAAAGTGTCTCTAAAAGCCTCTGGCTTTCGACACAATCAAGCCTAAATGAATAGGTTTTTAATTTAAGTTAATCATATTCTTCGTTAAATGTGTAGGTCTAATACAAACAGCCACATTCTCTTGGTTGAATTAACTCAGTTTTTGTTCCTTTTTGCATCCTTTCTGGCAATGTAGATGATGCTACGGTATCTGCATTGTATAGACTCCAAAGATGCACTTGTCAGTGTAACAGGTATTTAGAAATGTTGCATGATCGTAAATATATTATAAGCCTGGCCCACTCTGCTGTGGCCTGTACTGTTTTGTTGATAATTGTAATAATGCTGCCAAACCTGTGATAACCTTATCAAAGATTTACCAAGTTGCAAGAAATAAAGATAGAAAGAACCTGTTAAAGGGTATACAAATATATTTATTGTCTTGAAATATCCTTCAAAAGTGCTCATGAATAGCAGAACCTTCAAAAGTGCTCATGAATAGCAGATCCTTTAAAAGTGCTGATGAATAGCAGAACCTTCAAAAGTGCTAATGAATAGCAGATCCTTCAGAAGTACTCATGAATAGCAGATCCTTCAAAAGTGCTAATTAATAGCAGAACCTTCAAAAGTGCTCATTAATAGCAGAACCTTCAAAAGTGCTCATGAATAGCAGAACCTTCAAAAGTGCTCATGAATAGCAGA
Source organism: Congeria kusceri (assembly GCA_027627225.1). NCBI lineage: Eukaryota > Metazoa > Mollusca > Bivalvia > Myida > Dreissenidae > Congeria > Congeria kusceri. The sequence continues at coordinate 47,222,982 of CM051036.1, read as the reverse complement.
TCCTTCAAAAGTGCTCATGAATAGCAGATCCTTCAAAGGTGCTCATGAATAGCAGATCCTTCAAAAGTGCTCATGAATAGCACACTGGAAATAGTTGATGTAACAACTTGTGCATGTATTGAAAACATTAAGAATCATTATCTCACACTTACTGCTTCAGGTAACAATTGCTTTTGCAAGTGTTGGGAAAGTGAATAAAAATAAACATTTCCTGACTATGCCCCCCATCGAAGATGGTGTGGTATATTGGTTTGCTAATGTCGGTCATTCGGTCTTTGAATCGATCGGTCGTTAGACCACTTTTTTTCCTTTCTCAGATACAATTTTCAAACTTTATGGAAATGTTTGTGGGCATAACATCTCGGCCGAGTTTGATTATCAGCCACTTCGCCTCTGGAATAGTGGAGTAATGGCCCTTGAATTATCTAAAAAAAAAAAAATCTAACCGTTTCCGTTTTCTAAGTCCAACAGTTTTTATCCGATCTTTATCTTCACACATTTGGATGAACTTTTTGTGGGCATAATCTCTAAGTCAAGTTCAATATTCAGCCAAAATTGCCACAGGAATTGTGGAGTTATGGTCCTTGAATTATCTAACGTAAGCCTGTTTAGTTGTTTCCGCTCTCTAAGTAAAGCAGTTTTCATCCGACCTTCACTAAACTTGATATTTAAAGATGGTTGGCTGTGTTTTTTTTATAGACTTACACAATTAAACTATTTGAGTTCTACAATACACATGCTAACAACATGGACTTTCATAAATAATAATTAATGTACAATACTCTCCCTGTAAAACAATATTTAAACTTAGGGAAAGATCTTGAGCGAAATAGCAGGGTGCTGCACCGTACTCCTTTTTAGCTTCGAAGAATAGGTGAGCTTTCCTACTACCCCGGGCGTCGGCGTCCGCGTCCGCTTCCACGTCTGAATATGGTTTGAGTTTTTATTCAAAAGTCTTGTTACTTCAAAACTACATAAGTTATTCACTTGAAACTTGGAACTTACCTTTATCATCAACTCCAGTGTCAGGGGCAACATTCCCCATAACTCTGTTTTGTATTTTGACAGAGTTATGCCCTTTTTCACTTAGATTTTCTGGTTAAAGTTTATATTCAAAAGTTTTGTAACTTCAAAACTACATAAGTTATTCACTTGAAACGTGTAACTAACCTTTGTCATCAACTCCAGTATCAAGAGCAACATTCCATATAACTCTGTTTTGTATTTTGACAGAGTTTTGCCCCTTTTTCACATAGATTTTCTGTTTAAAGTTTATATTCAAAAGTTTGGTAACTTCAGAACTACATAAGTTATTCACTTTAAACTTGGAACTAACCTTTGTCATCAACTCTAGTATTAGGGCAACATTACCCATAACTCTGTTTTGTATTTTGACAGATTTATGTCCATTTTTCACTTAGATTTTCTGGTTAAAGTGTATATTCAACAGTTTTGTTATCCAAACTACATAAGCTATTCACTTGAAACCTGGACCTAACCTTTGTCATCAACTCTAGTATGAGGGGCAATATTACCCATAACTCTATTTTGTATTTTGACAGAGTTAGCCCACTTTTTACATAGACTATGTGAGTAAAGCTTTTGTTCCACAAATTTATAAACCATACAAGGCTTCACTTAAAAATATTGTATTTTAACAAATTTATGCCCCTTTCACTATCCAAAATATGTACCAACTGAAATACTTCGAATAGTCGAGCGCGCTGTCCTCTGACAGCTCTTGTTGGTCCCCCCTGCTGCCCCTCAGGGCTGGTCAACACAGAAATGTTGAATACATGTATCTTTTGAAATTCAAATTTTTTTTGCAAATATTGAACTTCAAATGAATAGAATATGCTTTCAAACCTAAATCAGAAGCATTAGACTCATGAAAACCCTGTATTTAGCAAATTATTAGAAAATGTAAACAAACTGGTCCGACTTTCCCCCCTGTTCCTTTTTAGCAACCCCCTGTACCGTTTTAGATCCTATATCTTTCCCTAAAACTATACAATACACAGTGTTTTTTTTAGCGCCAAAAAGGGGCCCAAATTCGGTCCCATTCCCCTGCTTGAAAGGTACATATTTTTCCCCAATATTAACCTTAAAATTCCCCTCAGAATGTAAAAAAAAGACCATTGTCGGAAAATAATTGACTGAGATAGAGGAATTTTTGTAAAAAATCCCAGCTAATTTTCATCAAACCAAGTTAGTGTATAATCTAAGTTATCATTTGTAGCAAAGCAATTGATTAATGTTTTATAACAAAGTAAAACATAAATCTGTAGTTATGCTTTTCTAAAAAAAAAATTCCCCTTTTGCCATAAAATTCCCCATCTGAAGGGCCCCGCCACCTTTCCCCCAAAGGTGAAAAAATACACTGATACAGTTCTTTCGAAACAACAATCAGTGCTTGTTTCTGAAGAAGAAAAACATATTTGCCCCAAAAAAATGTTGGTCTCATAAATTTTTAGTGCCCACCAAAAATAGCAGTGATTATCTTCCAAAGCTTGGGGCCAGACTTATTACCAGGTTGTCTTGTTCTGTGATTGGCAAATTGGCTGGCAGAAGACAGCAAGATTGCCCAGTTGGCTTTTTACCAGACCCATGCTTAATGAAATGGTCTAAAATTACTATGAGGCGATTCGTGCGAAAACCTATCTTAATGCACGCGCGTAAAGTGTCATCCCGTATCGGCCTGTGCAGTCTGCACTGGCTAATCCAGGATGGCACTTTCCACTTTTGTGGTATTTTCTGTTTTAAGGAAACCTCTTCTGAACATAAATCCACTGTAGGTGGAAAGTGCTGTCCTGGATTAGCCTGTGCGGGCTGCACAGGCTGATCCTGGACGGCACTTTATGCCCATGCATTAAGCCAGGGTTTCCCACAAAACACCTTAAATGGGCTGAAATTACTATTTACAAATACTGTAAAATATTGTGTAGGTTTTTCACAGAACCAAATGCAATCTAGATAATGAAATTGGCAATTTAAAGGCCAGATTTCTTGAAAAGTGACACATTTACAACTGTTGTTGCATTTATCCTTTTAAGGTATTCAGAATGTGACAAATCAACAAGTTCACTCTCAGTTCAAATAAATTAGAGGCCCATTATTATACTTAGTTTAAAGAAAATAGATTATAACAAGAAAACGATTAAATAAGATAATTAGATAAAGAGCGTACTTAATAATTGACATTTATTTAGTTGCACAACACATTAATCTGACTGATATATGGGTTCATTTTTGGCCTAAATATCCCATTAAATACAATTGTCTGCTCAATTGGTGAATAGGTGTTTAAACTCTTTATTTTATTTGAGGCATGTCTTGGGAAACCCAGGGTTAATGCATGTGCTAATCAGGGACAACACTTACTTTTATGGTATTTTCTATTTCAAGGAAGTCTCTTCTAAACATAAACCCACAAGTATGGGTATATTCCTATGATATTTATTACCCCCCTACATGTACAAAAAAACAACAACTGAACTCTTACAACAATAAAACAATGACAACAAAACTACATAAAAAAGACTAATATGTGGTCCAACTTGTCTTTGAATACCATTCTGTGGTGACCTGAACAGAATGTGAAAATTGTGAAATCAATACATGCATCTCAGGTGTGATATATGGGGGCTTAATTGCTATTGATTTTTAGTAGACATCTAACCTATTACTTCTGACATGTTCATAAATTCATGCAATGTCAGACCCTGGAGTCTTCAGACCTGTAAGCTGGCTGACTGTTAGGAAGATGTATGTCTGGCTCCTAGATAGGAATTTACTTTGCAGAATCACAATATTGTGTGGTTTATTACATTACTAATTAATATTTTTATATAGCTTGGACGCGTTAACCTGACTCCAATGAACTTGATCAGGGTTGTGCTAATTTTAACCACTGAGCTATTTGACAGACATTGTTATGGTTAAATCTGAATAGCTACATACGTGGTCTTGTAATAAAAAAAATTTGTATTGTAATATAAAATCTGTATAACAGCACACAACACTGAAAGTATGCAGTAGGGTACGTTGCTCATAAACTCTGTTGTGGGAAACTGGGCTTAATGCATGTGCGTAAAGTGTTGTCCCGGATCAGCCTGTGCAGGCTGATTAGGGACGACAATTTCCGCTTTATTGGTATTTTCTTTTTGAAGAAAGTTTCTTCTAAACAATCCACTGTAGGCGGAAAGTGTCGTTCCAGATGAGCCTGTGCAGAGTGCACATGCTGATCCGGAATGACACCTTACGCACATGCATTAAGACCGGGTTTCCCACGACTTGCCACAATTATATGTTAAACCACTGTTGCAGCTACTTGTTCTTTCACTGCTACGTCCTGCGTTTTCTATGTTGCAAACGAACATAATTTTTTCTGTTTGTAATGTTTCATTGTGTGTTTTGATTGTGATACTCAAATACAACTGTCTGATAATTTGTTCATTCACAGTAAATGTTGCAGTTATGGAGTTGTCCAATGTAAACATTGACTGCATACTGCTTTGCATTATGGCCTATTGACCAGTTCGCAAGATTTGATTGACAGCTTAATCAGGCCATTCAGAAGTGCAGATCTGTGTTGTCAGAAATGCTTATAAAAATAACCTTGTTGTCAAAAATCGAACTGAGAAGGTGTAGTCATGAAACTAATAGCTATCTTGTCCCATCTGCATTTTGAGATCTATGAACATTTAGACTTAATTGGATTTCTAAAATTTTGAAGAGAAATGTCACTTTAATTATATGCAAGACAATTATTGTGGATGCAACTGTGCATAGTACTATTCTGCTGATTAATAAACCAGTGTGTTATAATGTGTAAATCGACTATAATGGCTTAGTGACAGTATCATTTCATTTACAATTACTTTGATGTTGGTAACATGATTAGAAGAAAATATTATTTTGAAATATTTTTGTGTTGCTTGAAAAGGCGACATATATAGGTTAGTTTTGGTGGCGGCGGCGGCGAGGTATGTGGCGGCAGCGGCAATGTCCCTTCAGTTTGCGCAGACAATAACTTTAGAAGTTTTTGTGCTATTATTTTGAAACTATGGAAGTGTTAGTAGCTTAAAAGGAAGGTTAAGTTTGATTTTCGGCATAATTGCTCTTATTGTACTTGAGTTATGCCCTTTAAAAAAAAAAAAATCGTTCAAATAAGTCTTGTGCAGACAATAACTTAAGATGTTTTTGTTCAATCTTTATGAAACTTTATGGAAGTGTTAGTAGGCATAAAATGAAAGTCATATTCTGTTTTTGGCTTAATCGCTCATATTGTACTTGAGTTATGCCCTGTCAGGCGACACATCCGACTTGCGGAGTTCTAGTATAGAGAAATATAATTCCTTATATACACAATAGAACAAAGTTGTTGCAAACATAGGCTTTGTTTGTTTGTTTGGATTGTTTGCTGTTTTTAACAGTATTTCAGTCACATCATGGCGGTCAGTTAACCTCCTCACACTTTTCCTGGGCAAGCTTAGCCGATATATGGGGTTTACCAGTACTAAGTGCACATACTTATGCCAGTAACTGACAACTGCTCTACTTGAATCAGAGGTAGAGGGTGAATGGCCGTAGAAATAATTTCATGACCAATTCCCACACAAGTTACGCGGCCGGGCTGCTACTGCTACATACAGAAAGGTTTAAATGAAAACATTAGAACATTAATGACTTGTAATGAAACTAATTTGGACAGGCTGTAATGTGCTAGATTTTGACCATGTCCTGTGATGGAGTAGTATTTGGAACATTTATGTTAGTAGTGAGGGACACTGATAATTATGAGGCGAGTTGTGGGAAACCAGGGCTTAATGCATCTGCATAAAGTGTCGTCCCGGACTAGCCTGTCAGGCTAATCAGGGACGACACTTTCCACCTACAGTGGATTTATGTTTAGAAGAGACTTCATTGAAACAAAATGCCGGACTGCACAGGCTGATCGGGGACGGCACTTAACGCACGTTCATTAAGCCTGGTGTTCCCACGACACACCTCATATGTTTCATGTAGGTGCAGTTTGTATGCTATCTCTTACACTGTCAACTATTCAGCCTACAGTATTCTGTCATAAGTGAGACCAATTATCTTGCATAATCTGCTTTCTAAATGCACTCAATGAAATGGACTAGTTAGATAACGGTGTTCGTAAGAATATCCCATTTTGCATTAGCTGCTCTGGTAATCCAGTGTAAAAATAACATTTTTCAACAGATAAATGAGGTGTCATTTAAATATTAATGGATTTTGTGTGTGTGTGTACACCTATAAAGGAGGCTTTTTTTTTTTTTTTACATTTTGTTTTGTGCAGTTGCTAAATGTGCTTTATATGTCTCAATATGTTAATTTTGTCAGATGGGATTCTTTTTATTTAGTAGGTGAATTGTCTTCATAATAAGTAAGAAAGATGCGTGAAGGGCTTCTATTTGTTCTGATTATCGACATAGCATAACTTGTAGTAATTGCACAAAACTCTACGAAAATTATGTTTAGTTTCTTGTGTTGGCATTGTGGCCCCTTGATATACTTTGCCATTTGCTTCACAAAGGGCCATAACTCTGAGAAGCTATTTATTTTACAAATTATTTGCACAATTAAGAGCTCTGTGTCTCATGCATCTGGAGTTTTGTGTAGTTTATATTTAAGACCGATGTACACAAAATAACGACACCTTTCATAGTATCTTTGTCAAGGAAAGTGGATGTATTGTTTTGAAAATTTTACTTAACCATTTAACAATACAGGGCAACCCTGGTATTTTTATTTCCACTGTGTGTCACGTGTGAAGTTTTGGAATGGACTATATAGGGAAAATTCCTTGTGAACACAACTCTTGAAACTTGTCTTCATTGCTGAGAGTAATGTGTAGTGTGCGCAAAGATGGGGTTTTAAATTTTTTATCAAAAGCTACACATATTTTAATTTCCTATTATAAACTTATGAAAAAACTGGCTGGCCCCAACTTCAAACATACTATAATTGTGACCCTTTGTAATCATGTGACAAAGTTAAACTGCAAGGATTTGGGTACTATTGAATATTGCTGTTATGTGATGTATTGCCAACACAATCAGAAATCAGCATTGCTATTAAACTGCATTTTGTGCATTTGTTTAAGTACTTGAAATCTACTAAGTAAATTTAATCAATGTAACCACATTAACTTGAATAAATAATGGTCGTTGACCATGGTAGATTCAGCACTTTAAATTATCGTAGAAGTAATTCAAATGTACTAACTAGTACTATAATTCAATATAGAACAATAACATGGAAAGGAATTGATTAAAAGGCTCGTTTTTACGATTCATAATATTTATTGTATGTATTTGTTTGTGCGATATAACATATGTTGTTCTCATCATGAAATTCTGATTAAACCAAAGACTGATATTAGTATAATCTATGAAGGAGTTTTTAACGTAATTAAGTTTGTCTTTACAGTTTTACATGTTGTTTTATCTGGCATCCCCATTTAAACCAAGGTTTTCGCCAATAAATTATTATGTCGTGATAATCTCTAAAAATGGGAATGTGAAACTCGTCTATTGTTGAAACAATACTTTCTTGTTTTTTTTAGCACACCTGAGCACAACGTGCTCATGGCGAGCTTTTAGGATTGCCTTTTGTCCGTCGTCTGTCGTGCGTCGTGTGTCAACATTTTCATTTAAAGAACATCTCCTGAACCGCTAGGCAGATTTTCACCAAACTTCACAGGAATGATCCTTGGGTGACCCTCTTTACAAAGAAATCGAATCGTTCCGGTCCGCTGCATATGTAGGTCACAAGAGCTAAAACTAGATTTAAAAACTGCAAACTGTAAAAATCTTCTCTGAAACCACAAGGCTTGGAGCTTTCATATTTGATATGTGACATCCTTTAGTGGTTCTCTACAAAGATTGTTCAAATGATGCCCCTGGGGTAAAACTGGCCACGCCTCGGTGGTAACATGGTTTATATAACTTAAATAGCTAAATGACTTTGAAAATCTCCGATGAAACCGCAAGGCCCAGAGGTTTGGTATTTGGTTGGTAACATTGTATAGGGGTACTCTACAAAGATTGTTCAAATGATACCCCTGCGGTCAAAAATGGCCATGTCCTGGGGGTCAGATTGTTTTTAATGTCTTGAATAGCAAAATGACTTTAAAAATCGTCTCCTCTGAAACCGCAAGGCCCAGTGGTTTCATATTTGGCATCCTCTAGTGGATTAGTGGAAAGACTGTTCAAATGATGCCTCTGGGGTCAAAATTGGCCACGCCCCGGGGGTCACAGTGTTTATATGGACTTAAATAGCAAAATTACTGCAAAAATCATTTCCTCCGAAACACTGAGGCCCAGTGGTTTTATATTTGGTATGTAACATTGTGTAGTGGATCTGATGTCCCTGGGGTCAAAACTGGCCCCGCCCCGGGGGTCACATTGTTTATATCGACTTAAATAACAAAATGACTTTAAAAATCTTCTCCTCTGAAACACTGAGGCCCAGTGGTTTTATATTTGGTATGTAACATTGTATAGTGGTCCTCTACAAAGATTGCTCAAATGATGACCCTGGGGTCAAAACTGGCCACGCCCACGGTGTCAGTAGTTTATATAGACTGAAATAACAAAATGACTTTAAAAATCTTCTCCTCTGAAACACTGAGGCCGAGTGGTTTTATATTTGGTATGTAACATTGTATAGTGGTCCTCTACAAAGATTGTTCAAATGATGACACTGATGTCAAAACTGGCCAGGCCCAGGGGGTCAATAGTTCATATAGTCTTAAATAACAAAATGACTTCAAAAATCTTCTCCCCGCAAAACTGCAAGGCCCAGTGGTTTAGTATTTGGTATGTAACATTGTATTGTGGTCCTCTACAAAGATTGTTCAAATTATGCCCCAGGGGTAAAAACTGGCCACGCCCCTGTGGTCACATGGTTTATTTAGACTTAAATAGCAAAATGACTTTAAAAATCTTCTCTGAAGCCGCAATGTCCCAAGGTTTCATATTTTGTATGTAATTTTGTAAAGTGATCCTCTACAAAGATTATTATGCCCCTGGGATCAAACCTGGTCACGCCCTTGGGGTCACATGGTTTCTTTAGACTTATATGGCAAGTGGACTTTAAAAATCTTCTCTGAAACTGCAAGGCCCAGGGGTTTCATATTTTGTATGCAACATTGCAAAGTGGTCCTCTGCAAAGATTGTTCAAATAATGCCCCTGGGGTAAAAAGTGGCCATGCCCCAGGGGTCACATAATTAATATAGACTTAAATAGCAAAATGACTGAAAATTTTCTTCTCAGAAACTGCAAGGCCCAGAGATTTTGTATTTGGTATGTAACATTGTATAGTGATCCTCTACAAATTATGCCCCTGGAGTACCTGGCCACGCTCTGGGGGCACATGGTTTCTATAGACTTATATATGGCAAGTGGACTTTAAAAATCTCCCCTGAAACTGCAAGGCCCAAAGGTTTTGTATTTGGTATGTAAAATTGTTTAGTGGTCTTCTACAAAGAATGTTCAAATTATGCTGCTTGGGTAAAAAGAGGCCACACCCCGGGGGTCGCATGGTTTGTATAGACTTAAATGACAAAATGACTTAAAAAAGTTTCTTCTCTGAAACCTTAAGGCCCAGAGGTTTTGTAATTGGTATGTAACATCTTATATTGGTCTTCTACAAAGATTGTTCAAGTTATGCCACTGGGGTCAAACCTAGCCACACCCCTGATTCACATGCTTTGTATAGACTTCTATGGAAAGTGGACTTTACAAATCTTCTCTGAAACTGCAAGGCCCAGAGGCTTCATATTTTGTATGAAACATTGTATAGTGTATAGTATACAAATATTGTTCAAATTATGCCCCTTGGGGTTGAAAGTGGCCAAGCCCTTTGGGGCACATGGTTTATATAGACTGTTAAAATCTTCTCCTGAAACTGCAAGGCCCAGATATTTAAACTTATGTAAGTGGTTTAGTGCCATTTGGGCCTCTTGTTATAAGCCATTATGATGCCTTAAACTCAGGTGAGCGACCTAGGGCCATCGTGGCCCTCTTGTTTAACAGTATTCCTTGCTTTATAAACTATATATTTTAAAAATTACTAGCAATACAATACATGTCTACTAACAACTTATGCTGGCTTCGACCAGCACGTGCATGTACCAATGTGCGAGGCAAGGTTTACTGCCCCCCCCCCCCTCAAAATAAAAACATTTATTCAAGGGTAGTAAAAGTAGTTCGTATTGCTAAGCTTTTCCAAAAGCATGTACGGACTTGGGAAAATTTGCAAGAATTCACTATATAATTACTGTACTGACATGTTGCAAACAGCATTCGTCAAAATTGGACAAGTTTTAAAGGCAGATTTGCCACCCCTGACTCAGTCTTCACATTCATTGTTTTAAATCACTAGCCCGAATCATTATGAAATCATAAAACAGGTGACATTTCCACTTGCCCAACTATATACATTTCTCAATTTTTACATGCCCGAATGACTTTTCACTAGCCCCAGGCTGTTGGGCTAATGGATAGCGTGAATACTGCTGATTTATGATATTGATGTCTATTTCATTGGTACATTTAGGCTGTGTTTTCATAAGTCTGTATCCGTATCAGTATATTCTTATTCGTATAAAAATTGAACATATTAAAAATCATCTGGCCGGTTCCATATCTCTGTATCTTGGTATCCGCTGCTGTCCGTGTCCGTATAGTGCTTCCGTATACAATTTTATGCCCATGTGGGAAACATATGGACGCTATTTAGCAAGTTGAATGGTAAATATTTATGCTGCGCAAACAACAGAAAACAATATAGATATATTTAGATATTTCAAATTGTAGGGAATCTGTATGATTCAGTTAAGTGTTCATAAAATGGAGGGAATTTGTGAATGTATAGAGAATACTAGGTTAGTGTTGAATAAAGATAAGTTTATTTAGCGAGGCTTAGAAAAAACCTGTAAAGTTGTAAAGGAAATGTCCGGTGGTGACTTCCGAGGTGGTCCGGTGCTGTGAAATAATTGTAAAAAGTACATATGACTTTCCAATTTTGTCTTATTTTCTTACGATAAATTTACTTTTTAAGAAATCAGCCGATTTCATTACTAGTAAGTCATTGAAAGCATATGTCTATGATACTCTATGGTACTGACATGTTTACTCACCTGAGTTCTTACTGCAACCCATTTTGAAGTGTGTGACGACTGACAATAATCTCAAATATAAATGTCTTCACATACGCGTTACATCTTTTGCAGTAATTTGTAAATTTGGTTAGTTTTCTGGGAATATCTTGAGAAGAGGTGGTTCCTTGGTGCTGAGGTGGTCCAGTGGTGCTGAGTTGGCTGATGTTTATGAAACTGAATGTAGAATTTGTAGACACAACTAAAGCTTGTCAAGATTCCCTCTTTAAATTAATTAAATACTGCCATATGGATTCATTTTCTTTTGGCATTTATAGTTTTGCATAGTTTTTTCGAGACGAGTCATGGGAAAACTGGCCTTAATGCATGTGCATAAATAGTCGTCCCGGATTAGCTTGTGCAGGACGGCACTTTACGCCTATTTTGGATTTATGTTTAGACGAGACTTCCTTGAAACAGGAAATACCATAAAAGCGGAAAGTGCCATCTTGGATTAGCCTGTGTGGCCTGCACAGGCTAATCCGGGACGACACTTTACGCATGTGCATTGAGCCCGGTTTTCCCACGACACGCCTCATTTATATTAATTACTCACCTCAATTTTATATCTTAAATAGGCTAATTGAAGTGTCTAAATTTAGGTCTTGACCCAGTCAAGAAGAATCAATTTGGCAATATCTTGTCTGTTAAGGAATTAAACTTTAATACAAGTAGTTAAAACCGCATGGTTAGTTTTAAAATTTCATGCTTGTTAAACCTATTTAAATTATGTTGGCAGTCTTGACTAGTTACTCTTTTAAGGGACCTGTTGACAGATATTTTGTATTTTCGGAATACGCCATTAAAAGTCTTAACACGGCAAACAAAAACATCTGAACTAAATAGCTCAAGTACTATAACAAGAAAAGCATTGTTGCTGTCAAGCGGGTTTGAACCTCATACCTCTGGATCAGAAGTCAAAGCCGCTACCAATCGGCCATTCCGATGGACATACTGATGCGTGTATTTTTTCTTCATATTAAGTGATTCCCATGTTTTCACCAATTTCAACAAAAATGACAGAAACATTTCAAATTATTCCATCGTTACTGTTACAAATGGTTATAATTTTATCCATTTCACCTGATGATTGCTAATGAATAAAACAGTATTTACAGTATATTTCTATGTCAGTCGTGTTATTTCTCTCCTTTATATACACTCTTCTTTGATTTTTGGAATCGGTGACAAAAAAGAAAAAGAAAATTGTCAATTCGTAAATCTGTAAACACGCCCCTTTAAGACTTGATATTCTGGCATAACTAGTTCTACAGATCTGTGAAGATTTATTGTTGCTGCGATAATTGTGACATGCACATTGTTAATGATTCGGTAATTTATACTGTTGTATATATATTTGTATTCACTTGAGATTATATTAATGGAGGTACTGGTATAAACAGCATTCAGTAAGTGGCCATAGCGGTTGAAGCAAAACGTCACTCATAGCGGTTGAAGCAAAACGTTAAATGAACTGCGATTAAATATTGATATTGGATTTATCTGTTAGTGGCTCGTTTGTTATTGGAAATGTAAGAACACACTCTGCATATTGTATTACATTGCATATCGAGTTTTGGTTTTAAAATGGTTTTGAATTACCGCACAGTGCACTTGTACGAATGTTTGTAAATTAATTTGTATGTGCCACATCAGGATAATTTTGCTGCATATTGCAAAGTGAATAGCTTAGCTCGGCGGGTGGATTGTTTAGGCCAGTGGTACAAGAGCCATTATACTTGCATAACGAAGACGTTTCAAGGTCAGTTTCTAAATTTGGCTTAAATGTGGCTGTGTAAAAATGTATAATAACAAGTTTGTGAAGTATTGTTGACAGCGTATTAGGAAGTAATCTTCCATACAATTACCATACAATTGTGATTGCCAATTCGCCATTGCTGAGTGTTCACCTTATTATTGTGGCAGTACTTCACAATGTAGTTAATTGTGTTGACTTTGCATAAGGATACATTAAGAATAAAGTGGTATTAAGATAAGACTATTAAATATAGTGTTTAGTCTTACTAATTTGCATTTAAATGAAGTTATCGGGAGTTAAATTAAATTGCAATTGTGTGTAAGTTTTTAATTTCTGACACTCCAAATATAGATGAAAACCGTGTTATTATAAAAGCAGATATCCACATTTTTCAGGAATTTAATTCACAGTAAAGGTATGTACATTTTAGTGTAAAATATTCATGGTAATCTTGCTGCTTTATGCAGTTAAAATAAGTCAACTGAAAATCTGTTGGAGCGATATGTATTGTACAGGGAAATTTACTCAGCTGTATGTGTTGTATTATACGAAGGAAACTGGACTACCAACGGTTAGACAGTAGATGTTATATTGCCCTTATTAAAAAGCTTTATATCTGATCAACGCATCATCATTTATTCTTAATACACCATTGTGGTGGTTAAAATGCCTCCAAAGTTATCTCTTTACTTCAGTTTCAGTTCACTGCATATAGGAAATATTTAAAAGATCTTCTCTAGATTGCACATAACTCACAGTTTTAAGGAAGTTTTCTCCTGTCAGATAAAGTGATTCAGGATTATGGTATATCTGTTTGTTGTTTTTTTGCTGTTTCATACATTAAAGACAATTATTTGTATACAAGTTTGCATTGTACGTATATCATATGTGCAGATTGTTGACAATATATGCTGCGATCCTCAGTTGTTACTTTTGAGGCAACATTGTTGTGTTCATTATTTGGCTTTTTAGCTCGAATTTTCAAACACTTATGCCCTATTTTAAAATGAACCCATAGGCCTGAATTTTCATAACTTTAGTTTGAAATTTGTGAAAAAAATGGACATTTTTACACTCAGAAATTTCTCATTCCTGCGGGTGGGGTGACAGAGTCAAGATCACTGTTACTAAAAATAGAAAAAAAAAGTTTCTGTGCATTAACTCTAGAACAAATTATAATATTTTAATGCAACTCAATTTATAGATACCGTATACCGAGAAATATTGCATGAGATTGCATATGGGGTGAGTGGGGTCAAGATCGAGGTCGCTGTTTTGAAAGATATAAAAATGCTTTCAACTTGTAACTCGAGATCGAAATGAACTTTGTTTAATTGGCCCCTACAATCCAAACAGTTTGTTTTAGAAAAACTTCCAGTAGCTCTGACAAGTACAAGAAAGGTCGAGCCCGCTGTCATCTGACAGCTCTTGTTTTGTGACCAGTTCATGACAAGTTCCCACAGCTGCTTTGTATCTCATGCCATCCTGTTATGGATGCACTCACAGTCACTGTGCACTCTATGGCAGTCATCAGTATGTAATGAATAACATTCCATAGAAGTGTTTTTGCATTGACTGTCCATTGATATGAATGCACTGATATGTGTTTTCTGACAAGTGTAATAATTCTGTTTTTTGGTCTCATAGCTTTGTCTGTTCTTTTGACTGAGAGTTCCACAGTTGTCTATTTGATTTACATGTAGAGAGTGCATTTCCAATATTGAATAACTGAGTCACCTGGGCCATTGTTTTTAGACTGTTGGCGGAAGCCGACAGTCTTTAGTAGGGCGATTTCCAGAGATTGAATCGCATGCCCCACCTTTTACTTTGCAGGCTACGAAGCATTAATAATCGATACTCCACAATTTATACTATACGCTTCAATGGTTATTTCGGGCCCATTGCGGAATAGTCAACATGTTAAGAATTATTTCGTTGGCATTAAGTAGTTTGCATACAAACCTATAATTATGACTACCAGGAATATAACAATGAGTAGTTTGACTTGTCTTGTGTAAAAATGGCATTGCAGAAATGATTTTTCATTCAAACAAATGTATCATTTCAGCTAGAAAAGTTTTGAACTCTATTTACCTTGATTTTGGTTTCTTTTCTTTTCTCGCCAACAGTCTTGCTATACTGTCAGCATTGATTATATACATGTTGTCTCTTTGATGTATGGTGTGCATTTCTGATATTCTTTTACACTTTATGGGTTATTATTTTTAAACTGTTTTCAGACCCTTGGAAGTGCATATCTAATAATCTTTTACAGTTTGTTGGATCATTGTTTTAAACGCAAATATGTGCGGAATCCAATGGGGTATTGAAGCACTGTTATCAAATCTGTACCACAGAACTACATTTATTCTCAGAAGGCCCAAGTTAGTAAATCAACACCATGAACAGTCCTTCTTTAAAACAGCATAATCTCACGTCTGTTTTCTTACCTTTTAATTACTAAAGATGTCATGTGATGTGTATTTTAAAGGAGAGTTATTACAATTACAGTTTCTGATTTCTTGTGTTATTTTTAGCTCAACTTTTGTAAGAAAAGGCAAATTATTCTACTCGCCCGGGTGTCGGCGTTGGCGTCCTTGTCCGGGCAAGGTTAACGTTTTTCGGTAGCTAGTTTCTCAGGATGGGCTTGAGGGATTTCATTCAAACTTAAAACATTTATTCCCCATATTAAAATGAACCTATAGGCCAAGTTTGGTATTTCTAGTTTGCAATTTGTCAGAATTATGGGCCTTTTTACACATAGAAATTTTACATATAAGCTGTTTGGGTAGGTTAAAGTTTTTGGTAAGCTTGTTTCTCATGAATGGCTAGAGGGATTTCATTCAAACTTAAAACACTTTTTCCCTATATTAAAATGAACACAAAGGCCAAGTTTGATAACTCTTTTTTGAAATATGTCAAAGTTTTAAAAAATGCTTTCCACTTAGTAACTCCAGAATGAGTTGTTTTTTTTTAATTGGCCCCTACTTTCCAAACAGTTTGTTTTAGAAAAAATGCCAATAACTCTGAAAAGTACAAGAAAAGTCGTGCGCGGTGTCCTTCCACTGCTCTTGTTGCTGTTGTTCCAGATGTATACGATAGATTTGGGAGTTGCTTGTATATCAATGTCTCCAGATGTATACCATAGATTTGTGAGTTGCTTGTATATCAATGTCTCCAGTTGCCATATAGTGTGTGCCAGAACGTTTTTATCCTCATTTGTTTAATCCCTGTGGATAAAAGCACACTTCAATGATGTCATTCATATTGATAACCTCTGCACTTTATATCATTGCTTACAAATATTTGTTGCACTATTTAATCATTGTTTACATGGACAGAATTTAAATCTGGCCCGTAAAAGTGGAACATTATGTAAATGGATAACATTGAAGTTCTGCTATTATAGCCTGGTACAATTTATATAAAAGACTTCCTTGATTTCTCCTTATTTAAAGCCCCTTGATATCTTATGTTGTTTTTTTTCGGCGTAGCTGTCTAAGATCACTTTTGACCTAGATTTCTTGCGATAATTATGCAGCGGGAAAATTGAATGCCAAAAGAATTGGGCAAATTTTCTTCTTTTAGGAAATGCAAACTTCAAACAATGGTTAAACGTATACCAATAACTGTTGCATACTTTTGGGGATTAAAAATTTACATAATTGTTTACACAAGCGGTTAAATTAAAGTTATAAAGTTATAAAAATATCTTCGACATACACTCTTGAAATGAACATAGTTATAAACAATTTTACTTATTGTATGTCATCATCAGAATGTTATATTCATTCACATAATGAAATAACTATATTGTTTAGCCTACATAATCTGTGCGCTCTATAAGTAGCAATTACAATGCTACAATTCGTGACAGTCGGTCACAACGTACAATGTTTCCTGTTGAGCTCGCAAGCACAAAATATAAAGTGGTAAATTTCTGGTATTTTTTTGATAAATAAGCAAAACAAATATTAGCAAATTTGATTGAGCTTATATTTCCTATTATTTTATCATTGTGTACAAATATTATTGTATGCTGTAACCGACTGTCCCTGTGAATTAATTCTAGCGAGTACAACTCCAGCAGTACAATCATTATAAAAATAGCGCGCTGTAAAGCTGTGGTAATACACACGCATCAATTAGTGTCGGGAGAATCCTAAACCCGAGAATTGCAAGAAATGGGGAATTCATAAACAGCTCATTCTTTCCCGCTATTATTTTCTGACAATGTTAATTTGTTAAATTTGCCTGACAAAGACATGTATCAATTATGTTTACATAAATTACTATTATTTTTTAAATTGTCAATTTATTTAAAATGTTACTTCAAACTAATGACACCCCTACTTTCGCTATTTGCGTGTTGTGTGTAACCAAAATATTCACCTTAGTGCTCTGGAATAAGACCCACTAAATAATGAGCTACATCTGTTGTTTTTTACACTAACTACTACACTTCATCAGTTATTCTGCATGACCCGTTGCAGATTGACTTGTCGACTAGCATATATATAATTCCGTCTGCATTGTATAACTAGTTTGAAAAAAATATGTGTTTGTTTCTTAACAAATATTTTTACTATGATATCATATACTATTGAATAGGACACAACATTATCAAGTTTAAAAGTGGGAAATTGAACTAATATTTAAACAAATGATTCCATTTTAGCAAAAATGCAATCATAAATTACATGTGTTTAGTTTCTTTTGTCGCCAACAGTCTTTCTACGTTTTCAGCATTTAAATTAAGCAATCAAAGTTCCTTATATGCACTTGGCAAGGAACAACTTAAAATTGAAGCTCTTTAAGGATCTATATGAAACCTTATCATCAAGAATATATTTTAAAAGATATTCGGAGTCTGTGGTCATTTTTATCCGTCGTATATTTGACTCGATCAGTAGGTCACACGATACTAAAGTCATGCTTTATTCCTCCCAACATATCATCATATAAATTTATGTTACCTGTGTGTTGGTTTTGCAAAAGAAAATCAAAACTAGCTCTCTCCTGTTTCCTAAAGGTACACAAAAGGTGCTGCATGATCCGTAAAGTTATTTAAATTAAATTTCGATTTGAAAGAACCTTAAAATTATTCATTTGGAACACAAACATACAAAATCAGCGTCATCAACCAAAACATACATAAAATTTACATCAGATAATTTGTACATTAAGAATTTGAGTTTCACTTTGTGATTATATCAGTCAAGTAATTTTAGATGTAATTTATGTTAGCAATACATTTGCTGTTTTGCAACGTTGAATACATTTAATTTGTTCGAGCTAAATAGGTGGATTTAGAGGAGGGCGGAAGCAGCGTACGACCCCTCTACAATTGTCCAAAACTAGGTTTTTAAACCAAACAATAACTGAAACATGTGCATTTCTTTTCAATCAAATTATTTGAATTATAGTTTCTGTTTTGTGGTATTTTGGTTAAATTGTTCCGTTTGGTGATATGCGTCGTTCCAATACTTGTATCTTAACATGTAAGAGACAACAGCAGTTAATTTGTTGTCAGTTATTTAATATTTCCGCCCCTCTAACTAAAAATCCTGGTACCGCGCCTGATATTATATTTGAAATATGGAAATATAACAGGAGGTGTTTGTTCTGTACCAGATTCAAAACATTTCAGACAAGGGGAATTTTCAGTCATCGAGCCACATACTGTAGTTTTCACCAAGGAGCACTGTGAATGAGGCGTGTCGTGGGAAATCCGGGCAGAATGCATGTGCGTAAAGTGTCGTCTAGGATCAGCCTGTGCAGTCTTTTCTAAACATAAATCCACTGTAGGAGGAAAATGCCGTCCTGGATTAACCTGTGCGGACTGCACAGGCTGATCCGAGATGACACTTTGCGCACATGCATTAAGCCCGGTTTTTCCGCGACACTGTTTGAATATGGATCCAGCGTGTTTTTTTAAATGAAATATATGTATTGGTAAAATAAAGACAAATAAGAAAGAACAAATCAAGTTACTAGATACGCGGTTTTATTTGTAGTTGTTTATTTTGATGAATAGGTCGGGTAATATGTAGTGAGTTGATGACAGGTGGTTGTAGTGGTGTGATGACAGGTGGTTGTAGTGGTGTGATGACAGGTGGTTGTAGTGGTGTGATGACAGGTGGTTATAGTGTTGGGATGACAGGTGGTTATAGTGGTGTGATGACAGGTGGTTATAGTGGTGGGATGGCGGGTGGTTGTAGTGTTGTGATGACAGGTGGTTGTAGTGTTGTGATGACAGGTGGTTATAGTGTTGTGATGACAGGTGGTTATAGTGTTGTGATGACAGGTGGTTATAGTGTTGCGATGGCAGGTGGTTGTAGTGTTGCGATGGCAGGTGGTTATAGTGATGTGATGACAGGTGGTTGTAGTGTTGTGATGACAGGTGGTTATAGTGTTGCGATGGCAGGTGTTTGTAAGATTTTCTTTCCATTCCAGACTGAGCATGGCAGTGAAGAATCCCCAAGGGCAGCAGCTCTTGGTGCTTGTGGTGTCTGCACTCTCATTGGCCGTCACTGAACAGCAGCTAGCTTCAAACAATAACTGTAAGCGTTTCACTTGAAATAACAAAACCATTTTGAATTCTGTGGTGTCCGGTCATATAATTTATATGAATGTCTTACAAATGTTATAATTATGGATGATATTTTACATGGTCCCAAGAAATAAAAAATAGTTGTTCTCGTCACAATTTATGATTATGTAAAAGTAACTGTGAATTTGAAATATTTTGTCGCCATTTTTTCATAAATAGCATTAGCCTTTGGATGTGATTAACAAGTTTAGTCTGAAATGCTGAATGATTTTGTCATCTGTACCATTTCTTTTAAAACATTTAAATATTGTACAGTATTGTGAATGAACATTCTATAGTGCAAATGAATCTTTCGTTTTCCTTATAAGGTAGCTAACTTATAGTTATACATCAAGACTGTCAAATTATGCCCCCAATTAACGAGACATGTTGGCACAATTGCACCAGTATTAAGATGATGAATGTGCAAGAAATGAATTATGTAATATTATTTATTGTTTATTCCTATTTTTCAGTTGCAAATCCAGGAGTCATCCAGCCCCAAACTGGTGCCCAGCCTCCAGACTTGAAGTTCCTGCCAGCCCAGTCCCAGAATGCACCTGAACTTCCTGGCAACGGTAACCAGGGAGGACAGCAAGGCATGCTGGGAGGAAATCAGGTAATTGGCTGTGTATTGTGTTTGCTTTGTGTTCCAGAAAAGATGCTTATTATAGTTATATCACCAAATCTATTGTCGTGGATTTCATGATTAATTTATTATGTTAAATTTGATAGTAATGTTAACTTTCTTTACTTATAGATTTAATTAATTGATATTTTCTCCTGAACATTTAGTATAAAAAACGTAACTCCTGTCAGGAGATATTATTTCTTTTAACTCCTAATTGTTTGCTCCTGTATTTTTCCTGCTATTTAATATGTCACATGATGTTATGTTTTTGTATAAATATGCCATGCTTTGATGTTATTTGGGCTTGACAATTTTGGATTCTAAAAAGTAAAATAAACAGTAAACCATCTTAGTGTTTTCTTCACTTTTATAGTTATTCAAATAAATTATTTAAACAAAGCTCTCAATGTGGGAAATAAGTATAAAAACATTAAATAAAATTAGAAGTCTGCCACATTGATTTTGTGCCAGAACTGAGCTAGCCAGGCCGGGCAATTTCAGGAAATGATGTTTAAGTATTCTGTTGTTTTTTCAGGTTGATGGTATTCAGCCTTTTCAGAGGATTGGAAACAAAGTCTACTCAGCGCAGCAACTAGAAAACCTTGAACATGAACTAGAGAGATCAAATTTCAAACACATTGCAAATCCGAATAACCCTGTGCTTCAGAGTAATAACCAAAATATTGGAGTTAATGCAGGCAATTTGCTTCCCAACGAGGTCAGAAATGACAATAGTGTGGTTGGTGGTTCGGAAATAAATGCACAGAGAGGGAATGCAGGTAGTGTAAATGCTGTGCGTCCATCGTCTTACAATAACCTTACTAAGAATTCAGACGTAGTTGCGAGCAATAAAGTCCTAGCATATGATGTAAATAGCAAGAGAAGGGAAGCAGTGCAGCAAAGTATACTTCAAAACAATGTTGTTCCATCGACCGGTCGAAGTCAGAATGCTTCCATGGTGAATGCAAATGCGAATCGTGAGCAGGTGCAAGTAAACAATGTAGCAGCTGTTGATATCAAAGAAGAAATTGCAAATGTTGACAGTGATAAACCCGGTAATGTAAAGCCAGCAGCTGATTCCGAAGCAGGTGTGTATAATGACCAATCAAAGCTTCATGACCAAAAAGTGTTTAAAGATCGTGTGGAGATGGTTCTGCTTAATAAGGATCCAGAGCCTAAGGTACCTGTTGATTTAGGCAACAATAATGTACCAGGGGCGTTTGATGTAGCTAAGCCTAAGGTAAACAATGAAGCGAAAGAAACAGTGAATAATGTACATATTATTGATGGTGAAAAGGAAAGAATAAGAAATGAAATACCGGAAGAGAACAGGATTCCCAATAACATGCTTCCATCAGGAAATGTGAATGGATTTAATGCCAATGGTATCAATGCTGGTCCAATCAATTCTGGTTTAAACCAGCATAATGTTATCAGAGCGGAGGAAGAAGAGAAACCAGGCAGCATGAAAGTGGTGTGGGACTGGAGTGACTTTGCAATGAATTTTGAGCAGTACATTCAACCGGAACAGAAAATTCGCCGGGCGCCACATGCAACGACTGGCGAACCATGGCCGATGCCGCAGTACTATGTGGCAAAGAAGGACAAAGTTTACGTCGTAGACAAGATGTTCAAGTTTGAGGTTACTAAGAATAAATGTGACATCATTGAGAAGGCGTTTGATCGCTATAAGCCGTACATAGTGGAGGACGCGGTGGAAGATATGTACGATAATTTCCAGCACGCGCAGAGCACTATGTTTGAGGACCCATCACTGAAGTACGAAAATCCCCCCTACGCAGATGCACCAGTCATATCCAAGGTCCTTGTGAAAATCCTGAAACCGTGTGTCAAGTTTCCTCATGAGAAGATGGATGAATCATGTATGTATTCTTTTACAAAGACTTCAAACGTTGTTGAAAATATATTCACAAATATTGTTAAAATGTTTAACGGTTAACGAAAAAAATTGAACTCAGGGACCCCATTTCATCACATATGGGGCCGAACATGGGCCGCATTCAAACTTCAGCAGAGTATCAGACGCAAATTTCCCTCTGTTTGGGCCACGGTCCCAGTACTTGAATGTTAAGAAAGGGCCTTATTTATCTTATTAATCTTCAGACATGCTTGATTTTTGTTACCTCTTAAATGAAGCTTATTAGGTTTATAAAGAATGTGATTTCGCCTGATTTGCATGTAAAACTTGCCTAACATTATTGAACAATCTTCTCCTTAATTATTACTCATTATAACAGACTCAAAAAACACTAAGTCAGTACATGTGTCCTACGTATGACATGTTGTTTTCAGATGACCTCTTTGTGAAACAGACTGGTATTCAGGTCTGGGCCAATGAAGTTTGGGGCGCTCTCCGTGGACTGGAAACCCTGAGCCAACTTATCTTCAAAGGCTCCAACCAACTGGTTTGTACACAAATTGCCTCATCTTCAGAATGTGTAATTGGCAATTAATATGACATTAATAATTACGTTAAAGGGTAATAAATGTCAAGGCTACCTCTGCAACTCATCCTGATTAGCCAATGGTTAGAAATTTGAATATATGGCTAAAACATTGTGTTTGGCTAGTTTTCCTTCAAGTTAACCCTATATAATACCACAAGGTAAAGTAGGATTTCGACTTAGGCCAAAAAAATAAATTGTGTGTTTCGGGCAATAGTCTCAAAAAAGTTAGGAAGGTTCGGGATTGAGTTTTATATATATATTTTTTTTAAGACAAATTTCGGTCATTGACAATTATCGAAAATCTGATGAATACCGAAATTGAAGTCAATCATCGGTAAAAACTTGAGGGTCTGGTTTTATTTTCGTTAGGTAGGGTCAGGTTGCCCGAAACACAGGATTTTTTTTTGGCCTTAGCAAGCCAAGTTGAACACTGATATACAAATCCAACTCATGTTTATCGTTGTATGCTTGGTAAATGGTCAGTGAAGTTAGTGCACACATGTAACTTTTATGACCAGCTAATGTTGTGTTAAATGCAGGGTCTGGTAGCTGTGTAAACATTTGTGATGACATTTCAAGACCGAATCTTGAACAAATTTCCCCTGGCTGCAAGCATATTTTGAGATGTGTTGTAGGAAAATCGAGCTTCATGCATGTGCGTAAAGTGTCGTCCCGGATGGGCTGACACTTTCCACTTTTATGGTATTTTCTGTTTTAAGGAAGTCTCTTCTAAGCATAAATCCACTGTAGGTGGAAAGTGTCATCTCGGATTAGTCTGTGTGGACTGCAAACGCTAATCCGGGACGACACTTTAAGCACATGCATTTAACCCAATTTTCCCACAAGACGTCTCATATTTGTATTCAGACAGATGTTCTGAATCTTGGGACATCCAGACTTGTTCATAGATTTCACAGACATGTAGAAAATTATAGAGGGCTTGATTTGCTGTCACTTGCATTTGAAATGTGTTTGTCTGGCACATTAATATAGGGTGGAATGTGCAAATATATTGCTGCTGGTAGTATCTTCTAGAAGATTTATGTTTATTTTGTAGAATTTGTCTGTCAGTCCTCCTGCCAGGATTTCAGAAGGGCAGGGTGCTAAATCCTGCAAAGGGCACTTTTGCGCGCGTTCTTATTTTTGCAAGGGGATATACCGATATATATGCTTTGAAAAATGCACAAACATAGGTTATATATATTTTTTTATTTTTTGTACATACTTAATATTTATTTTGAATAATTAAACTAAATAAAGTAACTGTACTATTATATTATTATATAACTTAAAAATTCCATTCTCTATATAAAGCATACTACCGGTAAATGGTTTAAAAGAATAGTCATTATTCTTCTAATATAATATACCATCATATTTTCAAGCAAAATTATTGTAAGTTTTTGTATAAGAAACAAATATATTTATATATAAAAAATAACTGTAATTATAACCCCCAGATATTATCATTAGCATTTAAATTCAACAATTTTAACTATAGCTAGTATAAATATAATCAAATGCATTGGGTTGTATTTGCTATGTACAAACATACGTCCGAAATGAAACCTCCGAAAACATGTACATTTCATAAAATAATCATAATGTTCTATACATTGGTATTTCGATATAAAACTTAAATATGTGACTGGAAACTTATTAAATACTTGAAAACAAAATGGAAAACATTCATTTCATTACAAAATACAGCATTTGACTGTTCATGTTGGTAATCGAACCGTCAACGATACTTCAATAGTTGTATACAGTTGTGGAAGAGGTAACTACAATAAATCAACTGAATTAACAATTTATGAAATAACGAAAAACATGTTTATTTTGTATTTAAATTTTGATACGTTTTCCAACGCTAATTTGCAGATTTTTTTAACCGATTAATTGATTTCAAAACGCTTTAGTCAGAACCCGAACGAACTCGCGCTAACCGCCGTTACGTAAAAAAAACTTACATGTATATTGACATAACGGCACATTGTCCGTTTTTAACTTGATCTTGTTACAGGACACGGTTGTAGTAAATATCATACATGTACAAAAGCGTTTACCAGCAGCTGTACACACACGCTTTCCACGAGTATTTCATGACGTCGTTGGCGTTAGGAAATAGTACGCGATTTACACGCGCGTTTTCCATGAGTATTTCATGACGTCGCTAGCGTTAAGTAATAGTTTGCACGTTTTTCCAACAAAACACAATTTGGACATGGAGATGTGTAATTGTTATTAATATACATGTAACTGGGCACCAAAACATTTTTTATGAAATTATTTTAATTTGATGTTCCCCTTGGTAATTGAAGTGAGAACCAAAATTTCACAACGGCTCTTTAAATATATCAAATTAATAAATACTTTCATTTCCATTAAAATCCAATTTAATTTCATTCTTTACACATTAAATTCAACTGTTGAAACATTCATTGTTACAAGTCACACTTTGGCATTTACTCCAGGACCCGTTCTGAGTACTTCCAAAATCCTTTTTACTGATTTTAATTACTAGTAAGCTGCACACGACTTGTTTGAGTATCAAAGTGCAAATCGCGCCATTGATTTAAAGCCGACATCCGTTCGACGAGTAACTGATTAAAAATGTAAAATGTGCCGTCAGCAAACATGCACATGTTTAAGTATCTGTGTGCCGTAAATGGGAAAGTACAGAATTATGATGCAATTGTTGTGTTTCATTTTAATATGCTTGTGGTTTTCTATTTATGGATAATTTAGATCGGATTAAAATATAATACGGTAAGTGTTTTACTTATTTTTATTAACGTACGGGCGATTTGGGGGTTTGATGTGCTTAATTTGTAAATGATGTCTCGACTGCTCACGATAGATTTTAGTAATATTTTCTCATTACACGAACACGTGTGTATCGTGTTTCTGACATGCAACTCCATAATGTCACGCCAAATTCTCCAAGGTCAAGAACACTTCATGGAAAACGTGCGTGCATTCTCCAGATGCAGAAACTGCATATACATGACTAATTTTGTGTACGGATACGTCCAGTGACGATATGGTAAATTAATAGCCATTTTAATTGAAAGCGTCTGAGCGTCATGATCAGATCGGCAAAATTAGCGATCGAGCGCTTATGGTCTACTTGATCAAAGGCGAGATAAATGACGTAATATACATGTATGCACGCCTTTTGTCGGTCGGTATTTACTCTGGACATTAACTGGACGCAGCATGCATCCGCTTTGCTTCATTGCGCAGTACATGTATATAGACGCGGCGGCTCAATAAACTAGTATATGCCGAGATCAAAGAGGGCAGGGCGGGGTTGAGGGCGGCAGGGCGGGGGGCAAAGTGGAACGGGCGCTGCGCCCTGCTTTTAGGTCTAGCTGGAGCACTGTCTGGTGACAGTTGCCTGTTTATAATTTAAGAATGTGTTGGAAATGAAGAATCTTTTGACTGGAGACTAAATATACACTAGATTTAATTCTAACTCTATACATCTGAGTTTGCCCCTCCCCCCCCTCCCCACACACCCAACCGTAATTGAATTCTACATGTTTTAACTTTTAAAATGTTACTGATACAAACAAGTGAAACACCTATGTTTTTGATTATCCATTTCTTCAAAAGTCACACTAAACATTTTAAGTCTTTATCAAGAGTTTCAGATTTTGGGGGTACAATAAATAAGTTGTCAGGCCAATACAAAAGTGTTTGTGAACCTTCTCATTCTCATCTCAGCTGTTGCAAACTTTGATATTGATCATCCCAATGAAATGAGTGCTCGCTGTAAGATGAAATTGAGCTAAATAAGTGGTTGCTGGAGAAATAGGACATTCTGAAAATGGAGCAAATTAATACAAATGTCAAGATTTAGATGCTGTAAAATTCTAAGTTTACTGATCCTACTTAAAAAGCACAGTCAAAATTCAATATTCTTCTTTTTAAAGCAAAAATTGAATGAGATTATGGAATAATTTAATGGTAATAACATTTTTTACAGCTCTTGAAACCTTTGTACTGAATATTTAAACAGGTCTCTTTCATTATTAGCACTTGAAAATTTTCTACTTATTTTCATTTTCAGCAAAAACTATTTGATCGTATTGTATGAAAAGTAATTTATACACCAGCATAAATGAGTACAAATTCTTTATATAATGAGTACAATTTAATTGTTTTGATTTATGATTTTGTTTTGTTTGTTTGGATTCTTCGCTGTATTCAACAGTATTTCAGTAATATAATGGCGGTCAGTTAACCTACTCACACTTTTCCTGGGTAAGCTGGTTTACCAGTACTAAGTGCACATACTTATGCCAGTAACTGACAACTGCCCTACTTGAATCAGAGGTAGGGGGAGAATGGCCGTAGAAATAATTTCATGACCAATCCCCACACAAGTTATGTGGCCGGGCTGGGAATCGAACCCCCAATCCTCAGATATGTAGTCCAGCGCTCTACCAACTGAGCTAGCCGGCCCGGCGTGATTTGGTTTTACCAAGAGTAAAGTGAAATTACACTTTGTACTGTATAATCAATATAGTAATAGTTGAGGTCTTCAGTTAGTTGCCAAATAAAATATCAAGGTTAGCATGTCAATAGTGCTCTCTAAACTACTTTACTCTCATTTGACCTGGTTGGGACAGGAATTTTTTATAACGAGGCTACAATGTACGCATATTTTATATCCATAAATAAGTCAGTGAGCTAGCCTACATGTATATACAGTTGAGACTTCACAGATAAGAAATTTGATAAGCAATTCGTTTTTGTTGTCTAGGTTTGCTTAAAAGAGCTAGACATTCCATCAACTCAATTTGATATATAATATGTTTGTTGTTTGGGGGCTTTGTTTAAGAAGCTAGACATTCCATCAACTCAATTTGATATATAATCTGTTTGTTGTTTGGGGGCTTTGTTTAAGAAGCTAGACATTCCATCAACTCAATTTGATATATAATCTGTTTGTTGTTTGGGGGCTTTGTTTAAGAAGCTAGACATTCCATCAACTCAATTTGATATATAATCTGTTTGTTGTTTGGGGGCTTTGTTTAAGAAGCTAGACATTCCATCAACTCGATTTGATATATAATCTGTTTGTTGTTTGGGGGCTTTGTTTAAGAAGCTAGACATTCCATCAACTCAATTTGATATATAATCTGTTTGTTGTTTGGGGGCTTTGTTTAAGAAGCTAGACATTCCATCAACTCAATTTGATATATAATCTGTTTGTTGTTTGGGGGCTTTGTTTAAGAAGCTAGACATTCCATCAACTCGATTTGATATATAATCTGTTTGTTGTTTGGGGGCTTTGTTTAATAAGCTAGACATTAAAGAGGGTATGTACGATCTCATCAGATTTTTATAGAAACATACGAAAGTAACAGTAAACCGATAAAAGCGTTGATGAATAACAAACTAGAATAAAAGTTCAGATGAACTGATATTCGAAAATCCTCGAAATTAGAACTTTACGCCGTTAAAATACTTTTTGTTTTCCTGTCGAAAACTCATTCATGTACATTAGACATGTACAATATTGGGAAATATTGTATGTTGTCTTAAATTCGGTGCAGATGTGTTCATACGACACATGGGCATGTTTTTTGTTTCTCTCACAAATATGATTAAAAGTGTCAGTATCGGCGTAGCGCTAGGAATAAATTTGTCGCTATGATTAAGTTCATTTAAAACAAAAACATGAAATATGGTACATATAACTGTTTTTTTTTTATTATTTAAACTTTCCTCGATCATATTCGTCCTCTCATTTGTGTTGTTAAAAAAAAAATAAATGAAATGTTGATATTGAAATCGTACATATCCCCTTTAAATTAAATTTGGCATATCCTTCTGAAATGGGCATTGATATATTTAAAAATGAATATATGCAATTGTTTGACAACCAACATATTAACTATATTTGCAGGGCAAATAAAGTCACCTTCTTCTTTCTCTTGGAATTATTATTGAAGCAGGACTGTGCAATTCTCAGAGCATTAAAAATCAAGAATTACTTCTGTTAGCATTTTCTGAAGACAATGACCATCACCAAAACCATTAATGTAAATGATAAACCATTTGAGGTGTGTCGTGGCAAAACTGGGCTTAATGCATGCGCATAAAGTGTCGTGCCGGATTAGCCTGTACAGTCTGCACAGGCTAATCCAGGACAGCACTTTCTTTCCACTTGTATGGTATTTTGTGTTTTAAGGAAGTATCTTCTAAACATAAATCCCTGCAGGCAGAAAGTGCCGTCCCCTAATTAACCTGTGCGGACTGCACAGGCTAATCCGGGACGACACTTTATGCACATGCATTAAGTCCGGTTTTCCCACGAAACACGCCTCATTTGCTAAACCTTCTTTGTTACTAGGTTGGCGAAATATATTTAAGTTTGTAGCCAAAACTTTGGATTTTGCAAAGAAACCTGTAATTTAGTATTATCCTCAGAAAGTGTGCAAATTTGCTTTATTTTAAAATATTTTCAAGAAAGTGTTTAGCTAATTAGAAGTTGTAGTAGCCAATGGCTATTTTGGCTATAGGTAACGCTTACAGAATGTTCGTATAAAACATGCTAAATGCTTAACCTCAGAAATTCCGAACTGTTTTTCAGCTGTATGTCCGGGACACGATCATAAACGACTACCCCAGGTTCACTCACCGAGGCCTGCTGATTGACTCTTCCAGGCACTTCCTGTTCAAGGAAACTATCTATGATGTCTTGGTAAGTCATTGACAGTGGGATTAAAATCTGTCAGTCAAGCTATGGAGCATAATCTTCCTACCGAAGATCTAATGACAGCAGGTTTAATTTCGTCTTCTGGAAAAATTAAAATTGTTTTTAGAGGTTGAGGTGGCGTAGTGGATATGGTGTTCGCCTAGCGATCAGGAGGTCCTGGGTTCCATCCTGACTCTGGGAGCGTTCTCAAGATCTCGCTCAAAGACACCTAGTACTGGTTCTGCCCAGGAAACAGACTCAAGAGTGTCTCAATAAGATTTTCGATGCAATCGAGCTAAGATCAATAGGTTTAAACTCAACTAAAAACGCTTTTTAAATCTCAGCCAATGAGATTACTAGCTTTTAAAAGTGTTTGGCAGTCATTTTCCTGTTGTTGTTTACGACCAGGTGTGGTATTTTGCACAGAGGAACTATAGCATAATTTATTATAGTTGTTTCTTCCACAAATGTTGTTTTATTTGGGTGTAATGCACAAATTTACTTTGAAATGTTGTTTAAGTCGTAAAAATAGGAAAATGAAAAAAGCTCATGTTGGGGACCCAGCTAGATGTTAACAGTAGCTTTTTGAGGTTAAATGTCATAATTCATGTTATTGGCTTTTGCTGAAAGAAGGTATTGTTAGGCCCACCAGAAGGTTGTCAGAACGTGACCTCATCCTTAGATGCTAATGCAGATCATTTTTAACATGTCCTATTTATCAGCTTGAGAATTGTGTTATAATTGAATTAAATACCAATATAATATGTATTGGTTTTGTGTAGCCTCTTCCAGATACAGGCAAGTTTTTAACTTTCTGAATTTTATTCAAAATAATAACAATACAAACCAAATTTTAGCTGAACTTTGTTCCATTGAGTATTGAAAAGATGTTTGGTTTATGTCAACAGAAAATGTACAATCCGGGTTACCCATACCATATTTTATTTTCTATTGAGTATTGAACAAGATATTTGGTATATGTCAATAGAAAATGTAGTATCAGGTTGTCCCATACATTGTTTGCTCACGAGTCATGAACATAGGTGGATTTAGAGGGGGTGGAAGTGGCATTCGCCCCCCTGAAAATTGTCAAACAATCAATTTTTAAAACTCACCATATCTTACAATTGTAAGAGAGACAAAGAGCAGTTTTTTTGGCAGTTCTGGAATATTTCCGCCCCCTCTATTTCAACATCCTGTATCCGCGCTTTATGAATGTGAAGAGATAGTCTGATTGCGTAGCTCCGTCTGGATTACAGTTGAAGTTGAAACTTGAACTGACCTATTGTGCATGATTGTGTCACCTGAAAAGGCGTCATATAGGGGTTACTTTTGGCTGTGTCAGCGGTGGTGGCGTCTCCTTCAGTTTGCGCAGACAATAACTTTAGATGTTTTTGTGGTATTATTATAAAAATGTATGGAACTGTTAGTAGGCATAAAAGGAAGGTTAAGTTCGATTTTCGGCATAATCATACTTGAGTTATGCACCTTTAAAAAAATTCATTCAATTAAGGCTTGTGCAGACAATAACTTAAATAGTTTTAGTTCAATCTTTATGAAACTTTTCGTAAGTGTTATTAGGCATAAAAGGAAGGTGAAGTTTGGTCTTTGTCATAATTGCTCATATCTTACTCGAGTTATGCCCTGTCAGGCGACACATCGGAGTCGCGCACATCCGAGTCGCGGAGTTCTAGTTTAATCAAACAAATTATAATGATGTATTTCAAAACACATAGGATGGCAATAATCCATTGGGCCTATTTAGTGCATCAAAGATAACAACAAAGCTCCTTAACTGCACGACTTAATCAGTTAATATATTGCTACACATCATGTTAACAGGGGTGGCGTGACGAGCACTGCGATAAAAGCAAGGACATAAGTAATTATATGTAAGGGTAAAAAAATCTTCTTGACAGCTGCCTGTCCACTCGTACCACCCATTAGCAATTTAGTGCGGGACATGAATGGTGTCAAGTGACCAGTTGACCACAAGTGACCAATAAAGTGGTTGACATTGTGGATGTGGAATAACTTTAAAAGGGCATTTGTCGTTGGTAACTGGGGGTGTTTTGAATGGGTTTTCTTCTTTGGAATGTATTGTGAAATGTCCCTATTAGAGGTTTACAGTTGCTTAAATGACATAAATTGTATTTTATTGAGCGATCAGCATATGTTGGTTTATTTGGAACGAGAAGTTATACAGTGTGCGGTTCTGTGTTTGCATTTGAGATTTATTCATTTTATATTCATTAAATTATTTTCTTGTATAAAATCGTAAAAGGTTTTCAATAATAAAGTACTTTTTGGTAGTGTTTGAATAGCTTTTGGACCTCTTGAATTGTACTGTGAAGATATGTTGGGTGTTTTTTCCCCAAGGGTATTTCTGACCCTATCCCTGACTTTCAGGGTACAAAAATGTAATGCTCCATATTTAGAACATAGGATTTAGACTGGGGCAGATTAGTGGCATATGCCCCCGCTAAAATTATCCAACCTTTGATTTTTGGAAACTCACAAAATATGAAAACATGTGCATTTCATTACCATTGAATTATTTTTCAATCAACTTATGGTCATAATCAAACTGATTCCTCAGTATTTTCGTTAAATTGCTCCTTATTCTCCATTCCACACCTTTCTGTTATCCATCCCAACATGTAAAATGACCAAAAGCAAGTTGCTAGCAGCTTTTTTCAGTTACAGAATATTTTCCCCCCTCGTACTCAAATTCCTGTATCTGCGCCAGTAGAAGATTTCTGGAAGTACCCACAATATTAATTTAACATTACCCTGATCCATTCACTGCACTTCATTTGAAACTGTTTGAATGCATGTTTCATTTATCAGTAGCGCTACTATCTCGTGGTATGCATATTTTGCATAATCATCCTGAATCATATTCAAATCATGTAATCCTATATCTATCTCATAGGACTGGATAATGTATTGCATCCCCATGTGTAGTCATGGGTTAAACTAATTAATGACAGCCTATTAATGCTGATTTGCCTGCCTCACATGGGACCCATGGTGGTAGCCTGGTGTGATTATGAATAATTGGAAGATATTTGCCTCCTAAGTGTGAGGAAGCTGTAAACAGGTTGATTTATAATGTTATGGCTTCCTTTGCAAACCTTTGTGGCAGCTATATGGTATTCCAAATTACCTGAAAAAACCCTTCTGGGAACAGTTTTTGATGTCAGCTGCTTTTATAGGACCTTTCTGCTTTAAAGCTGCTAAATATACAAAAATATGTTTGTCCCAGTAGCTTACTTGCTAGTTAGACCTCATGCTTTGAAAAAATTGTGTATTTAATATTAATATATAATACAGGCTGTCAACCAATTCCTATATTTCTATATTTTCCTGTATTTTGGAAAGAAATCCAATATTTTGAAAAACCTCCTATATTTCCTATATTTTCCTATATTGTAACAATTATTCTTATATTTTTGTTAAATTTGGTAATTCACGCATCTGAAATGGATCTGTGAACAGTATATCTTGAACCTATGCATTGATTTTTTTCTTGCTTGCTTCGCTCGCATCAAACTTTAATAAATACTCCTGATTTTTAGGCCATGGCATTCATGTCTCAGTTGCAAATTGATTACAATGAATATGTTTAGCAAATGGTTTGTTCATTAAAACACAAAATGTATGATTTGTCAGGCTAAAATATGATCCCATCTCATCCTTATAATTAAGTATTTTTACTATAAAATTCCTATATTTTTTCAAAAAAAATTGACCAAAAGTCCTATATTTTTGGTGAAATCATTCCTATATTGATAATATTTTTTCTTGCTAAATTGGTTGACAGCCTGTATAATAATAAAATTGCAAATATTTGTTAGTTAACATCAACAGAATTTTAGTCACATGCTCAGACATTTTAATTCAAAGTCCTTGTTGGTTTCATTAGCTGGATTTTTGAATGAAAAATCTCGGCTTATAGATTAGCGAAAACCGGTCGGTTGGGCAGGCTGGCGTTGCAATGTTGTCAACAATTTGCGTTTAAGTTTCGTATTCCTGTCATATTTTCAAAAGTTCTTGGTCAATCTTCATGAAACTTTAAAAAAATGTTCTTTGGATGGTCCTCTACCAAAACTGTAAAAATAGTTCCGCTTCACTGCACAAGATGGCCGCCAGAGCTAAAAATATAAATGTGTCTAAACGCCAATTTCTTCTAGACCGATGGCTAGATTTTCAAATAATTTCGCACCAATGTTCGTTTAGTGGTCCTCTACCAAACTTATTCAAATGGTTCCGCCTCACTGCACAAAATGGCCACTAGAACTCGACATGAAACTTTCATACTTCCTCACCAACTTTAACTTGTACATGTATCCCCATCGGCAAATAAACAATCAGGCTTTAATGGGGTTTCCGCATTTTTCTGTTGTTGAAAAAATTTCTTTACTGTGACCATTTTCACCAACCCATTCTTAGACTTAAGAATAAAAAACAGAAGTAGGCTCAATAATATATTCTTCTGTTTGCAAATATTCGGGGTATATTCAATGTTGCTTATGTCATTAACAAAACATTATACCCCCACAAACGAAGTTTAGGGGGGTATATAGGAGTGAGCTTGTCGGTCCGTTGGTCTGTCCGTCCGTTTTCCGTTTCCGGATGATAACTCAAGAAAGGTTTGACATATTCAAATAATTTTTGGTACAAATGTGTAACATCATAAAATACAGGTCAAGTTCGATGTTGGTTACAAACCACTAAATATTGACAGAGTTATGGCCCCTTTTCGACTTAAAATTCCATAAACACGTGATTTTTTCCGGACGATAACTCAAGAATGGCTTGACATATTGAAATAATTCTTGGTATACATGTGTAGCATCATAAAATACGGGTCAAGTTCGACTTTGGTTACAAACCACTATATTTTGACAGAGTTATGGCCTTTAATTTGACTTAAATTCCCTAAAAACATAGTTTCCTGACGATAACTCAACAATGGCTTGACATATTTAAATAATTATTGGTACACATGTGAGGCATCATAAAATACAGGTCAGGTTGGACATTGGTTACAAACCACTAAATTTTGACACAGTTATCGCCCCTTTTTTTGACTTAAATTCCCGAAAAACATGGACAATAACTAATGAAAGGCTTCACATATTTAAATTCTTTTTGGTACATAGGTGTATCATCATAAAATACGGATCAAGTTCAACTTTGGTTACAAACCACTAAATGTTGACAGAGTTATGGCTTCTATTGAAATTAAATTTTTCCAAATACACTGTCGACCATTCACAAATTAAAGCATTCTCTATCTGTCCATGTCTTTCGAATGGATGCCATAGTTTTGTGACAAGGCCATATTGTGGGTGTATATCCGTCACTCATTTGACAATTCTAGTTCTAAATAAAGAATGCTATAATAAGAGTAGGTCCAAACCAAGTAAGATTCCAATTTACAGCCATTTTAGTATAGAACAGTTTCAAGAATATTTTTTATTCTTTGTCTTAAGTCTAAGAACAGGTTGATTAATACAGACCCTAGTTCAAAGACTTTTGGGAATTCAGGCCCAAATTTAATCCTGTAATGTATGGTCCTCATCCTACCTTGATTTAAAAATTAAATGTTATTAATTTTGCTGTAAAACAACAATAGCCATAAACTTTTGACATAGTAACTTGGGCCCAGTTTTACTAAGCTACTTACACAAATAACAGACGTACGCACAAAATTAAATTAAGTGTAGGTTCGTCACTATATTTATATCTGTTAAAAGAAATCATGTTGTCTAATAATTCCGGACATAATAACATTTCAAGAAACTATTAGTTTGCATATATCTGTAACTAATAAGATTCTATGAATTTAAAACATGTGCGTAAGTCTAAGAATTGCGTACATAGCTTAGTAAAACGGGGCCCAGTTCCATAGTTTTGATGAACACAATCCTTCATTTTCAGTGTAATTGACTGAAAAAGAGCATTAAGTTCTTATTAGTTATGTAACAGCAATATAATATGAACAATGCAATTTTCGTTGTATTTTTGTTTTACAAACAATCCAGTGCAGTGAAGCTGTACATACAAAGCATTTTTCAGTGGGACATTAACCTGAGACCCTTTAATATTTCAGTTTTCTGCAATTGTTTGTCTGGTATGTTGACACATGAGAACTTTTGTTGGAATTTGATCTAAGAAATGTTGCAATCCTCTCTCCCTGGAGAGTATGAACTAAAACTGTGTGAAATTGGCATGAAATTTTGTGTTTTAAAGAAGAGCTTAGAGCTAAATTGGAGAATGCTACTGAAACAGAGGCTTTTAATGCCACCTCCCATGCTGATGGACGACAAAATAGTGTACATTGACCAAGAAAGAAGAAATGTGACCAACTAATGTGCCCTTTGTTGATTTGTCATCCATAATAAAATCATTCTTGACAAATGACTTGGTCAAAGTTTTATCTACCAGTGCAAGAGTACTATTTTGGCAACTCTGTCAGCAAAGAAATGAGAAAAACATGCAGTCCGCACAGGCTAATCCGGGACGGCGCTTTCAGCTTGTATGGTATTTTCTGTTTCAAGGAAGTCTCTTCTAAACATAAATCCACTGTTGGTGGAAAGTGCTGTCCTGGATTAGCCTGTGCGGACTGCACAGGCTAATCCGGGACGACACTACCCACATGCATTAAGTCCGGTTTTCCCACGACATGCCACATTTCTTGAAATTAAGCATAAAATTTCTTAAGTCTGGGACTAATTCATTAAAAAATTGTTTGTCTTAAATGGTTTTAATCTGTTAAACAATCAACAGACACTTCGTTTTTTACCATATATCAAATATACAATATTGCTTTTCACAAGGAAAATTTTATTTAAATTTTCCACTTAAATGTGACTTAGGTTAAGATTGTCCTTGGGAGCTTTGTGGATATGACTCAAGGCCCTGCTGAGACTACAAAATTTCTCATTCTCAAGTTCTCTCTCTCTAAAATTTAGTATTAACTTAAAATATTAACACTTGAAATTGTAAGCCGAAATGCAACAACATATTTATTGGTCAATATTTTAAGTTAGGACTAAGTTTAAGATTGAGAACTTTCTTTGCAAAGGACCAGAGGACGTATTCACAAAGCTTTTAAGGGAAAAGGTAAGTAACTTTCTTAAATTTATGAAATTGCTTAAAGATACTGAACTCCAGATGGGCATTAAAATTTGCATTTTTTTGTAGTTGTGCCTAAACGGTAAACACATGGGTAAAATCATCACTATTTTCATAGAACACTATCAAATACTGTCAAACTGTAGAATTTGAATAAGCTCGCACTGAACCCGTTATTCCCGATTTAAAAATACCACGGCTTTCCCACAATACAAGCACCTGATTCAAGTGTGCGCCTGCACGACTCGACAAAACTAAACTATCACATGATTATTCTAAATATAAATGGCGCTATTTTTAGCTTGACTATTTGAAGAATAGGTGAGTGTTTCTACTACCACCGGCGTCAGCGTTTTGGTTAAAGTTTTGATTCCAAAGTCTTGGAACTTCAAAAAAGTACAGAGTTATTCACTTGAAACTTGGAATATATACGGAATATTACGCTAGTCAATTGTTCCATGAGTATGTATTAGTCGAGTGGCTTGTGTGATAATGTATCACACGAGAGGCGGAGCCTCGAGTGTGATGCGAAATAGCGCAAGCCACGAGACTAATACTCCTAGAACAATTCACTAGCGTAATATTCCTTTTATTATATACCACTATAAACATCAAATGTGCATTTACCTTTTTTGGTTTAAAAACTACAGTATTGACTAATCACTGTATTGATAGATTATATTTGTTTACATAACTCTATGATGACGTCATTAAAAAGTAGTCCGGCTGGTAATACGGGAACGGAAATATAGCGAGTAGCATAATACGGGATTTTTTTTCTGTCGACATGTATTTCACCGATTGATAAAGCATGTATTGTGTTAAGATTTTAAACAGGTATATAATAAATCATTGTCATCAACTCCAGTATCAGGGGCAACATTCCCCATAACTCTGTTTTGTATTTATGCCCCTTTTTCACTTAGATTTTCTGGTTAAAGTTTATATTCAAAAGTTTTGTTTCGTCAAAACTACACAAGTTATTCACTTGAAACTTGGAATATACCTTTGGTATTAACTCCAGTATCAGGAGCAAAACATTCCCCATAACTCTGTTTTGTATTTTTACAGAGTTATGCCCCTTTTTCACTTAGATTTTCTGGTTAAAGTTTATATTCACAAGTTTTGTAACTTCAAAACTACATAAGTTATTCACTTGAAACTTGGAACTTACCTTTGTCATCAATTCCAGTATCAGGGGCAACATTCCCTATAACTCTGTTTTCTATTTGACAGAGTTATGCCCCTTTTTCACATAGATTTTCTGGTTAAAATTTGTATTCAAAAGTTTTGTAACTTAAAACTACACAAGTTATTTACTTGAAACTTGGAACTAACTTTTGTCTTCAACTCTAGTATCAGGGACAACATTACCCATAGCTCTGTTTTGTATTTTGACAGAGTTAGCCCACTTTTTACATAGACTTTGTGGTTAAAGTTTTTGTTCCAAGAAGTTAAAAACTATACAAGGCTTCACTTAAAAGTTTTGTATTTTAACAAATGTATGCCCTTTCCACTATCCAAAATATGAACCAACTAAA
The DNA here is from genome assembly GCA_027627225.1 of Congeria kusceri. NCBI lineage: Eukaryota > Metazoa > Mollusca > Bivalvia > Myida > Dreissenidae > Congeria > Congeria kusceri. The sequence goes on along the minus strand of CM051036.1, from coordinate 47,184,941 downwards.
ATGCTTTGAATAGTTGAGCACGCTGTCCGCTTGACAGCTCTTGCTTAATATGTTCTATACGATTATGTAAGAAAATCTTGTGTTTTTGACAATTTTCTTTCGTTTTTACGATTAGACCATCTTGAGTTCAGGCCCTTTAAGTCTGTAATGAGAGGAAGTGAAAAGCACAAGGACCAAACTATTTCTTCAATATTTACAGAGTTATTGCCCTTTGTTTGATTTCTTTATGTCAAGCATAAATTTTCTTGCGCGGAGCATAGCTCCATTAGTATTGAAGGTATTCAAATGAAATGTCAAACAATGAGAGAAGGTGCAGAGCATAAGGACCATAACTCTTTCTTCAATATTTAGAGAGTTATTGCTCTTTGTTTAATTGTATTGTGCGGAGCATAACTCCATTAGTTTTGAAGGGATTCAAATGAAACTTCATATAATGAAACAGGACAATGAGAGGAAGTGCAGTGTACAAGGACAACAATGCTTTCTTCAATATTTACGGAAACATTTATATTTTGTGCAGAGCATAACTCCATTAGTATTGAAGAGATTTTAAATAAAACCAAATATATTGATAGAGGACATTGAAAGGAAGTGCTGAGTACAAGGGCCGTAACTCTTTCTTCAACATTTATGGAGTTATTGTCCTTCAGTTTAATTTTCTTGTGCAGTGCATATCTCCATTAGTATTGAAGTGATTTAAAATAAAACCACATATATTGATAGCTTGTGTGCGTCGTCAACTTTTCATTCAAACAACATCTCCTCCTAAACCGCTTGGCAGATTTTCACCAAACTTCACAGGAATGATCCTTGGGTGGACCTCTTTCAAAGTTGTTCAAATCTTTCCGGTCCGCTGCATATGTAGGTCACAAGAGCTAAAAGTAGATTTAAAAACTGAAAACTTAAAAAATCTTCTCCTATGAAACCGCACGGCTCAGAGCTTTCATATTTGATATGTGACATCCTCTAGTGGTCCTCCACTAAGATTGTTGAAATGATGTCCCTGGGGTCAAAACTGGCCACGCCCCAGGGATCACATGGTTTATATAGACATGTATAGCAAAATGACTTTATAAATCTTCTCCTCTGAAACCACAAGGCCCAGAGGTTTCATATTTGGTATGTCACATTGTATAGTGGTCCTCTACAAAGATTGTTCAAATGATGCTCCTGGGGTCAAAACTGGCCACACCCCAGGGGTCACATGGTTTAAAGAGACTTAAATAGGAAAATGACTTTAAGAAACTTCTCTGAAACCGCAAGGCCCAGAGGTTTCATATTTGGTAGGTAACATCGTATTGTGGTCCTCTACAAAGATTTTTCAAATGATGCCCCTGGGGTCAAAATTGGTCTCGCCCCGGGGGTCACATGGTTTATATACATTTAAATAGCAAAATGACTTTAAAAATCTTCTCTACTGATAACTGCAAGGCGAAGTTTTGTATTCGGTTGGTAGCATTGTATAATGATCCTCTACAAAGATTGTTTAAATGATGTCCCTGGGTTCAAAATTGGTCTCGCGGGGGGGGGGGTCACATGGTTTATATACATTTAAATAGCAAAATGACTTTAAAAATCTTCTCCTCTGAAACCACAAGGCCCAGAGGTTTTATATTTGGTTTGTAACATTTTATAGTGGTCTTCTACAAGGAGTGTTCAAATGATGCCCCTGGGGTCAAAACTGGCCACACCCCGAGGGTCACATGGTTTGTACAAACTTAAATAGCCAAATTGACTTTAAAAATCTTCTCCTCTAAAACTGCAAGGCCTAGAGGTTTCATATTCGGTTGGTAACATTGTATAATGGTCCTCTACAAAGATTGTTTATATGATGTCTCTGGGTTCAAAATTGGACACATCCTGGGGGTCACATGGTTTATATACATTTAAATAGCAAAATGACTTGAAAAATCTCCTGTTCAACCGCAAGGCCCAGTGGAATCATATTGGGTATATAAAATTGAAAAGTGGTCCACTACAAATATTGTTCAAATTATGCCCCTGGGGTACAAGGTGGCCATGCCCTGTGGGTCACATAGTTTATATAGACTAAAAAAACATCTGACACTCCAAAGGCCCAGATCTTTATACTCAAGTAAGGCGTTTAGTGCCATTTTTCCCTCTTGTTATTAGCCATTATGATGCCTTAAACTCAGGTGAGCGACCTAGGGCCATCATGGCCCTCTTGTTTACGCCTAATAGCCAGGCTGACAGCATAGTCCATTATGGTGCACTGCAACCCTTTATAATAAGCATCGGAAAACAAGTGTAGAATTGTGGATATGGTGTCCTCCTAGTGATATGGAGGTCCTTGGTTGTGGATATGGTGTCCCCCTAGTGATATGGAGGTCCCGGGTTGTGGATATGGTGTCCCCCTAGTGATATGGAGGTCCCGGGTTGTGGATATGGTGTCCCCCTAGTGATATGGAGGTCCCGGGTTGTGGATATGGTGTCCCCCTAGTGATATGGAGGTCCCGGGTTGTGGATATGGTGTCGCCCTAATGATATGGAGGTCCCGGGTTGTGGATATGGTGTTCCCCTAGCGATATGGAGGTCCCGGGTTGTGGATATGGTGTCCCCCTAGTGATATGGAGGTCTTGGGTTGTGGATATGGTGTCCCCCTAGTGATATGGAGGTCCCGGGTTGTGGATATGGTGTCCCCCTAGTGATATGGAGGTCCCGGGTTGTGGATATGGTTTCCCCCTAGCGATATGGAGGTCCCGGGTTGTGGATATGGTGTCCCCCTAGTGATATGGAGGTCCCGGTTGTGGATATGGTGTCCCCCTAGCGATATGGAGGTCCCGGGTTGTGGATATGGTGTCCCCCTAGTGATATGGAGGTCCCGGGTTGTGGATATGGTGTCCCCCTAGCGATATGGAGGTCCCGGGTTCGATCACCACTCTGGGAGCATACTTAAGATCCCCAAAGACAATTACTGGTTCTACCCAGGAAACGGACTTGACAGTGTCTAACAAAGCTTTCGATGCAATCAAGCTAAAATAAATAGGTTTAAACTAAGTATAAGATTAAAAAGATCAGAAGTTTTTCTCCTACATACCAGTGTGGCAGCCATCTTTAATTATCTTACAGTCCATAGGGAGCAGTAAAACAGTTTTCAGTCTGCATTTATTGGGAAATAAATTGATGTGATGACCCTCTTGTTTGACTGGTTGGGCTTCTTTAATTTAGCAAGAAGTAAGGCATACTTGATGCAGTTCCAGTCTTGATCCCATTTGCTGAAATGTAATTGGTCTTTTGCTCTTGTGTTATTTGATGCAATGAAAAATGGTCTTGCCATTTCATATCTGGTAATGGATTGGATTTTTTTTCTTGGTACTTTTCAGAGATTTCTTTTTATATTCAGGTCTTATTTAAAAGTTTGACCCCCCCCCCCTAATTTCTTTGGCCAACCCTTATCTATTTCTGACTTTCGGTCAAAAGAGCCTTTTTTGCTTCTATGCGATTTTTCGGTAATTCATATTCTGAAAATTTCATATTCTGAAAATGTCGAACTCATATTGTGACCTTATTTATAGCTAAGGTACAGTTTCTTTGATTGGATGTTTATTTTTAAACATTTTACATGTGTCCAATATACCTCAACTGTCTCGTTAATATGGGGGGAAGAAAAATGTTTGTTCGAGATGTAAGTGGTATCCAACAATTACTTTTTTTTGGGCCTTATGTCTTTATTTGTATGCATATCAACTTTTAGCTTTTGTTGAAGTCTTAAACATCAATTAGTATAATGTATAGATGCCTCTGGTGCATTTAACAATTAAAATATTAGCAACAAAATATGTTATACCATTTTTCATGTCACTTTCAAAATGGAAGAATATGTCTATTTAAGTTGTGAAATCATAAAATCGTGTTTTATTCTTAGTGGGTGCCACATTAATAATAATATTTTTTTTGCACTTCAGAATTATTTTTTATAGACGTTTTGGGAGCAGTGAAAATTTATGTCCTGAGGTGTCGGGGATTATTTTGGAACTATTGGCAACAGTTACAATGGCACTGCTCCGTCAGGCGACACATCCGACTCGCTGAGTTCTAGTAAATTATGTAAAATCAGTCTAAAATAAGGATGCATAATTTATATGAAGAGTTTAAGTGATCATATTTTATACATGTCTCAACAATCAAACTAATAAAACGTCAGCTACAGTGATCAGTTTTGAAGCAATTAAATACTTGTTAAAAGGAATATGTTATTTTTGTTCTGAAGTACTTTACATTTGCATGTGATTTGAGTAGAATTTTTATAATTACCCAATTTGTATGTTAAACAACAGTCTTCCTGTATCAGAATTTTGAATAGAAGTCTTGACAGACTTTTGAATCATTCAACAGTATTAATGGTCTGGTAACCTATGTTTGTATCTATGTTTTGTGAAGAAAAGTTATTCTGTATATCTTGCTGTGCCTATGCTGTAGTGGGCTGGGATAATGGTGGTGTTTGTCATGTTGCTCCCTGGACAGTTATTCAGTTTGACCATTTGTATAACCCTGTTTACAAGACATGAAACAGTGTTTGATGGTTAAAACGGTAGACACCGAGTCCAGTCTTCAAAGGTAGTAATCTTGTTGGGAATGAATTTTATTTCAACATAATTATGAGGCGTGTCGTGGGAAAACGGGGCTTAATGCACGTGCGTAAAGTGTCGTCCCGGATCAGCATGTGCAGTCCGCACAGGTTAATCAAGGACGACACTTTCCGCCTACAGTGGATTTATGTTTAGAAGAGACTGCCATGAATCGGAAAATCCCATAAAAGCGGATAGTGCAGACTGCACAGGCTGATCTGGGACAACACTTTACGCACGTGCATTAAGCCCGGTTTTCCCATGACATGCCTCATATAGGTCTTGTTTGTGTTTTCAACTTATTACCTTGGCCAGAAGGGTTATATTTTTGGCAGGGTTGCTTTGTCTATAAAAGAACAACTTTATGCAATAAGTTATGAAAAAATTCGCATTATATTGTCTGGGAAGGTTGGAAATGGGCAAAATGAAGAAATTATTAGTGTTTGGTGGTGATCCAGATTAATGTCTGGATCCAGGATTTGTTTGAGGATTCTTTGTTATTTTTATATAGGGCAATTTGGCTCACAGTGCTTTTCTAGTGATAAAAATCTTCCGTCTTTAAGAATGTTTAATGGTCTAAATATTCCAAAATTCTTCGCTTTGATTAGTGCAAATGTGCCATTGGTATGCTTCGCATGAAATTGAAATCAGAAAATAAACTCTTACAATGTGAGTGCTTTGTGAATCAGACTCCAGTTGTTAAATAAATGCTCAATGCCTGTACCATATTTTCCAAACTTCATTTGAAGTAATGGCTAAATACAACTACTTTGTTAAAGATACTGCATGTGTAAATAAAAGCTGAATACCTATACTTTAAATAATGGCTGAAGACATGTTATTTTAAGAATACTTAATTCGCAAATAAAGTCTGAATGCTTGTACTTTGTGCTATAGACTTTTAAGTGGGACTCTGGGATGAATCTCCTTAGTACTTTTACAAGACTTCCTTGTAATTAAGTGATCTACTTTAGTTTGAATTAAACCACTGCAGAATGGACACATTTTCATTTGTGGATATGTATGAAGCAGGAAGTATTTGTAAAATAAATGTTTTAATTTCCTTTTAATTACTTTCAACTACATAAAAGCATGATAATAGTAAGCAGAATAATAGTAAAGGTTGTTGAAACGAAAAAAAATAAATGTTTGAAGTTCAGACAAAAGATGATAAAATGCACTTCTCAGGTCCAATATTATACATCAAATGTTTACTTTAACCCTTGTTATGTAACTAAGATTGGTGTAGAAAACGTTTATTGGTGGATCTCCCTTCAGCTTAAGTGACATGATAAATGCTTCTTTTAGGATAAAATATAAATTGTTGATTATAGTTATTTGCGGTCTGTTGTTTCTTAAATGATAGTACAATATATAACATCTTCATTGTAGTTATTTGCTGTTAGCTTGTAAAACTATAACACTTTGTAAAAAATGCCAGTAGAATTGTAATATTCTTAAACTGTATGCTGAGGATTCGTAAGATTATCCAATGGCCTAACAGAGAGACAAAACTAGAGACACAATAGTGTTCATTGTCAAAAACGTCTTTGTGAAAATGCTTGTAGGCAAAAGCACTGCTGAATAAACCACTGCGTTATGTTAAGCCAAACAAACTCTTTTTGCAATCAGTAACTTGGGGCTCAAATGCATCTTACCGTACATCAATCACAAACATGTGCATCTCTGTGAAATCGAGCCAAAACATGAGAAGTTGCCTGTTGTCGGAATGTCTTGTTGTCGTAGTGTGTGTAACCCTGATGTACCTTCAGCACCGTCTCATCATCCTGAGTCATGTGGGAGCTTTAAGCGCTGCACAGTTGACCATCAGCAAGATTTGATTGACAATGCGTTTAGCATTTCAGAAAGCCAGAAATTCATTGATGGACATTTCTAAAACCATTCTAATGATGTAAATTGTGTTTGTCGAATATTGTCCTGGGAGTTGGCATGGTTAAAAATCATATAGTAATATGTCAATTATGAATATTAGTCCAAGTTTAACATAAGAAAGCACTTCGAGAGCGCAGGTAAATCTCTGCCATTTAGGCAGCTTATTCTCCTCAGGTTTGTTTGTTTGTTTGGATTTTTCGCCGTTTTTAGCAGTACTTGAGTCATATCACGGCGATCAGTTAACCTACTCACACTTTTCCTGGGCACGCTTAGCCCATCTAAGCGGTTTACCAGTACTAAGTGCACATACTTATGCCAGTAGCTGACAACTGCCCTACTTGAATCAGAGGTAGTGGGAGAATGGCCGTAGAAATAATTTGTACAGCGTCGTGGGAAAACCGGCCTTAATGCTTGTGCGTAAAGTGTCGTCCCGGATCAGCCTGTGCAGTCCGCACAGGCTGATCCAGGACAGCAGTTTCCGCCTAAAGTGAATTTATGGTTAGAAGAGACTTCCTTGAAACAGAAAATACCATAAAAGCGGAAAGTGCCGTCCCAGATTATCCTGTGCGGACTGCACAGGCTAATCCGGGACGACACTTTACGCACATGCATTAAGTCCGGTTTTCTCATGACGCGCCTCATTTCATGACCAATCCCCACACAAGTTATGTGGCCGGGCTGGGATTCGAACTCACGATCGCGGGATTGACAGTCTAGCGCTCTACCAACTGAGCTAGCCGGGCCCGGTCATTCTCCTCAGGTGCTGTGCAGCTAACGAGTTATACTGCATGGTGTAATGGGATAATTTGCCTTATGTCCAAATAATGAATTCCAAATAATGAATAAGAATTAGGGATGGGACCGAATATTCTAATAATCGAATATTCGAATATTGGGTAATATTAGAATATAAAAAAACGAATACGAATATTCGATTTTCAAATTTATTTAAAGAAAAAAATTTCTTTAAAAAAAATCCAGTTTCATTGCAAAGTTAACATGAATTCCAGACGTATTTCCTGCCTAGCAGGTGGGCGGGGGCAGTTTTAACAACACATGCCAAACATGTTCAACGACAATGGATAATTGGCAGGGGGGCCACGTCTTTACAAGGGCCGCAAATTAACGGTTTGTAGGAGGCGCGAATATGACGCATTGTATCCACAAATAACAAAACTGGGCCATGTTGTGATAACGGTTTCACAGTTTGCACAAGGCGTACATTGTTGGTTATTTTCCTTAATTGACATCTATACGGTTAACTTGTTTACAGTACATTACAATTACTCTCTAAGTAAACCAATCAAAATGAATCCATTATCAGCCAATCAATTTCTTTAACAAAATTAGCATGATCTGGTCAGTCATAATATACGTCACTTGTCAATTATTCTCCATTATATCAACACCGTATATTTTACAAGAGTCTTGATTAATAAACAATGCCACCATCACGTGCTTGGAGGTTCTTTACACGTTCATTAGACAAAAAAGGAACGATTAACACATTAATTAACAATACATTTAACAATATCTTACATTTCTTTATATTTGCCTAACACTCACTAAGTTGTATCGCTCATTTACCACTGAGACAAGGTAAAACAACTATGTACACGTAGTATACATATTTTGGATAGGTAAATATTCGGACAGAGTGCTGTATATAGTAGAATTTACAAAACGAATATTCAAATACATTTGAATACCTAAAACGAATATTCGAATATTGATTTCAGTATTCGGTCCCATCCCTAATAAGAATCCTTTAACAAAGTCTTTGATCCAGACGATGATCCAGATCTAGTTTGAAATTTGTAAAAATTCTGGGCCTTTTTACACTTAGAAATTTTGCATTCGTCGGTTGTGGTGGCGGTATCAACTTTTGATTTTCACTCTCTAACTTGAGACTGAATTTTCATACATAGATACCCTAAAGCAATACTTTACTTGGGATTGCATTTGGGGTGGGTTGGGTGGTTTATAGCGAGACATTGCATGAGATTGCATATGGGGTGGGTGGGGTCAAGGTCTTTGTTTTGAAAGTTAGAAAAATGATTTCCTCTCAGTAACTCTAAAACAAAATTCACTTTGTTTAAAAAAATTGTTCTAAAAATGCCAGTAACTCTGACAAGTACAAGAAAAGTTGAGCGCGCTGTCCTCCGACAGCTCTTGTTTGATTATGCCAAAATTCTTCCAATAGAATATGAAAATACACCTCATTTTCAATACAATTTAAACATTTTGTAGGACATTTGGCTATTTTTGGCTACTGGAAATGCTAAAAAAGTGATTGTCTATTGCAGGAGGCGATGTCTGAGAACAAGATGAACGTTCTACACTGGCACATCGTGGACGACCAGTCTTTCCCCTTCTACAGCCAGGCTTACCCAGATCTCAGCTCTAAGGTACCTCGCTGTCCGGGGAGAAAATCTTCTTACTTGTTTTTTCTTTGTAAAAAGTATGAAAATGTTTCCAATTTAAGTCTCGGAAAAGCACTTTTTTTAGCTCCATTACAAAGTTTCAGTTTTACATCTTCAAAAAGAATAGGTTTGAATTTATAACATTGAGTTTCTAAGCCCCCTAAGGTCAATTGGGCGTAATAGGTTTGCTGTAAATTTGTGAAGTGAAGCTTTTATACTGTGCCTTCGAATGATACAACAACAAAAGCAATTGCTTGGCATCGTTTCATTTTTGAGAGTGAATAATCTAATATTTATTGAAAATGTTCCAGTAAATGGTTCAGTTCAAATGTTTCAGTCAATAAAACCCAGTCTGTAGAGTTAGCATTAAAATTCTCCTTTGAAATAAGTTGTGCCCTATTGAAATGTTGTGTAAAAAATATGGAAGTGCAGTCATATTCAATCATAACTCCATTTACTATTATAATCTTAGTCCTAAAGCAAATGTAATCCTCTATTGATGTCAGCCAGTGAATGGCAACCTAAATACAAAGAAGTGAGGAATTCGGATATAATTGCCTGATATATTAGGCACATAATTACTGTTTTTAATGTCAGGGTGCCTTTCATCCAACGTTTGTGTACATGCCAGAGGACGTGGCTGACATTATCGAGTTTGCGAGACTGCGGGGGATCAGAGTTGAGCCAGAGTTCGATACTCCAGGTGGGGATAAAGTTTGAACAAACCTGTGTAATATAAAATTTGGTCCATTACCATTGTATATAGACCTTTCCCAGGTTTTGCCTCTAACAGTTTAAACTCCTTCCTATTTATTTCTTTTCCATAAAATTTATTTGTTCGTACCTTGGGGTGTAGATAGCCCCAAGTACCCGCTAAAAGAATCTAAATTAATATTTACAAGTACGAGGGTGACTTTTTTATATACTATAAATTTAACATTGTAATAGAACAGATTATATGTATTTCACAAAAACAGTCTTCACACGTCTGCACGTTTTAATTATAAGTAAAACAGTCATTATGACGTCTGCACGTAAAAGTATGTAATAACAGTCTTTCACTGCGTCTGCACGCTTTTAAATTGAATATACTTATTAATACTGTAAATAATTTAGTTAAATGGCAGTACAATTTTAACAAATAGTAAGTCACCGACCTAAATGAAGTGGGTCTTAATTAGTAGGCTGTATAGAGGTTATATCTGTATATATATATATACATATTAAAATTATCAAAAATGAGAATTTCTCACACTACTTAATGAAGCAAATCAAACTGAAATAAGTGATACAAAATGATATAAACTGTAGACCTTAATATAAAAAGGCTCGAAAAAGTGTATTCTCCGCGAACCCTCTCAGATCATGCTCGGGCACTCACCGCGAAGGTCCGCAGGGAATATTAAATGAAGTCTACGGCTGCTCTGGGTGATGGGGCTGAGGCACGTCTATAGCCTTCGGTACCACTGTCCACCCGCCCCAGCCCCACCAACCAGTTAGGCTAAAAAGTGTGATACTATAATAAATTATGTCTGATTAGAAAAACAATGAACCTCTATACTATAAGGAAATATTAGTACAATGTTCCTATGTCCTACATGAGTGAAAAATGAGGTAATGGTATGTCGAATATACATAGTGATGAAATATGAGTGATAATGAACTTCAATGAGTGAAATGAAAATGAGCCCGATACTGAGTTACATAGTGTATGTAAGTATGATTGAAATGAAACACAGGAACACTGATGATAAAAAGGGGTGATGTATATTAATATAGAATATACAAAACCATTCAAATATACACACTATGAACACTATCAGCACTATAAACACTATGTGGCCTCCTCTCTGACCCAGGATGACAACCCGAGTACCATCTCCCAGCGTTCCTCGCCGTCGCCATCCTGAAATCAGAGAGAAAAACACCAAAAGCAGAAAGAAAGTACAAACAATATTAAAATGAAGTATAATTAGTAGCATCTAGTTCTCGATGAATAACAACTTTATTATTTTCAATATGGCATAAATCTGCCCAAAATGAATGAAAAGTATCATCAGATAAACGATTATAATCTAATGTAATTCTGAAACGTAATCTATTAAAAAATTTTACAATCAAATCAAAAGGGGAATATAGAATTTTGTCGTATTTCACTTCATTTCGACATTTCCAAATGATATGTCTTGACTCGGACAAAAATACTAAATATACATATTTTATATCGGAACTTCCAGTCTTAGTAACATCAAAGAATTGAAACCATTTAGCAGAAAGACTAATATTTTCTATATTTAAAACGTTCATTAAAAATAAAACTACTTTATTTAAAGGACATGTCATAAAACATTCGAGAAATAAATGTTCAAAAGTTTCATCCCTATTACAAAATGTACACTTTTTGTTTGCTCTATTAAACTGTTTATCAACTAAATATTTGTTAACATATTGTTAACGGATTAATTCCCATTTTTCAAATAACACAGATTTCAGGCTGTTATCATGTGCAGTTTGGTGTAAAATAGGTTAATCATTAAACACATGGTATCCAAGTGCAATGATTGGATACAATTGCAGATTAATTTGTATATGATTCGCATTTGGAAATGTCATAAAGAGCATGGAAAAGTATGACTCATCTTGCTATTTGCAAATGTTGCAGGAATAGTTATCACTATCTGATTTTCTGCTTGCCAGGTTTCACAGAAAAAACAGTGACAAAAAGAAACAACATTCAACATTTATATTTGAGGTGTGTCATGGGAAAACCGGGCTTAATGCATGTGCGTAAAGTGTCATCCCGGATCATCCTGTGCAGTCTGCACAGGCTGATCTGGGACAACACTTTCCGCCTACAGTGGATTTATGTTTAGAAGAGACTTCCTTGAAACAGAAAATACCATTAAAGCGGAAAGTGCTGTCCCAGATTAGCCTGTGCAGTCACTATACGCACATGCATTAAGCCCGATTTTCCCACAATATGCCTCATTTGTTGTTTCTCATATTGCCAAGTGGATTTGTATTACAAAGTTCAGTTTTCCTATAGATTTTATTCACAATAATGCATCTATCAATATTTACCCCCAGGGGGGAGCAGCGGGCATATTCGGGACTTTAGACTGAAAGCAATTCCCGAGAGGCGGGAATTAGACACGTCTAATGATTCCGGGTCCCAGGAGATAGACTTTGTTCGGAATTTAGATCGCAGTAATATTGGCCCCGGGGCCATTTGATACACCAATTAAGCACCCCATTGAGGGGATTTAGACAAAAATTCTTGGCTCTAGGGTGGGGAATTAGATCCCCCAAAATACAATTACTCAAATTCCCCTGGGATTGCCCGCCGCTTTCCCCCCCCCCCCCCCCCCCCCCCCCCCCCCGGGGGAAAAATTTGATAGGTGCGTAACATATTACACCTTGCATTTGTGTGGACTTCAAGGTCACTTAAAAAGGTTAAGAACAAAAATATTGCACCTAAATGCTTCGACATACTGTACCAGGAACTATAATTTATTATCAATATCATCACCATCATCATATATTATCATTATCATCATCATCATCAATACCACCACCATCACCACCATAATAATCCTCCTCCTGTTCATGATCATTATTATTATATTTATATGTTATGTATGTATATGCTTTACCGCACACTCAACCTTATCTCCTAGGTCACTCCTACTCCTGGGGGCTTAGTCGACCTGACCTCCTGACCCAGTGTTACCAGCAGAACCACCCCGTCGACGGATACCTGGGACCCCTGGACCCCAGCAAGAACGAGACGTTTCGATTCCTCAAAAACTTCTTCAAGGATGTCCTCCATGTTTTCAAGGACGAGTACCTGCATGTCGGGGGCGACGAGGTTCCCATGACGTGCTGGTAAGTTGTCTGTTGTGTTTAGATTCTGTTTTCTTGAATCAAGGTTTTTGGGTGCAGTCCTAGAACTGTTTGTATTTTCCAGGTCATTGCTTAAGAATGCAAAATACCAGAGATATAGTGAGATTTTATGGTTCTTTCATTCCTTCATATTTCGTGGGGTTGTATCATATTCATTTAACTTATTCATAAGCCATATATGACTATGTATTCAAACATGTGATCAATATTGCTAAAGCATCAGTGTTTAGTTGTGTTTAATAAAATGAATACTTCCTATGATCATAGATAAAATGTCTGATGTTTTGTGATCAGTATTGCTGCAGTGAAGGTGTTTATTTGTGTTTAATAAAATGAATACTTTCAATGATCATAGATAACATGCACGATGTTTTGTGTCCATTGTTTCAATACAGGCAGTCCAATCCAGAAGTGACAAAGTTCGTAGCAAAGCTGGAGGGCAAGCCAGAATCAGACGTAAAGACAGCCTCCTTCTACTACAGTTATGACATTCGCAAAGTGCTGGAATATTATGTTACCAGGTACGGCGTCTTTGATGATTTCACAAATGTTTTCTGTTTTTTCGTAAAATTTTATGAATAATTGTTTCGTTCATTCTTTCATTTAGTTATGAATGAAGAATGAAAAGGGTATTGAAGTACTGACTGATAAGCATTTTGAGTTACAATTGTTGTTTGTTTTTGAAACCAGGTTGTATAAAGAACTATTGCAAAACGTTTCTTCTGTCGTTTTGTGTGACGTTGTTATATACTTCCTGTAAACTGTGTTAATGTTGTAAATATTTACTCTAAACCAGACCTATGGTTTGTTCTATATAAACATATCCAGTAACTCCACGTGTTTCAGGCTCATGAAGGACATCAAGTCTCTGGCAAACAAGCGGTCTGCCGGTCTGAGACTGGTTTTCTGGCAGGAAATCATGAACAACAATGTCCAGGTAGGATTACTTGCCTCTACATACTGGTTATAAAGTTGTATTATGCTGAGGTATTAAGTATTAACCTCAGCACGATAATATTTCACTGAGTGTTTCCAGTCAATATGACACAGTACACTTTTTCCCGCATTATGCTGGTTTCCTGGAGAATAAAAACAACTTTTTGGTTCCTGATCTGAAAGTTAAAGGCTGACCATGTTGACAAATTAAAAGAGTAACAACTTGCACATAACAAAAGTGGGCGGATCCGTGGTCTAGTGGTAATGCACTGGCTTCACAACCCAGGGTCTCAGGTTTGAGCCCCCCGCTTGCACATAATGAAAAAAAGACCACTTTGATATAGTAAAAGGAAAACCACTTTGACAAAGTTAAAAGTAGACCATTTTGACATAGTGGAAGAAAACCACTAAGACATAACAATAGGAAAACTCTTTAGACATACTGAAATGGAACAACATAGACATACTAAAATGGAGATCGCTTACAGTTCGGGATAGGGAAACCACTCAGACAAGGTGTAAGGGGAAGCCCAATAAACATAGCAGAGAGAAACAACTTATTATGTACATGTGTCTATGACTGTTTCAGCTGCCCAACGACACCATCATCCAGGTGTGGCTGGGAGGCCTGGAGGAGGTGGAGAGGGCGATATCCCTCGGCATGAACGTGATCTACTCCACGTGCTGGTACATCAACTACATAGAGTACGGCACCAAGTGGATCAAGTACTACCAGTGTGACCCAGCCGACTCTTCATATGGTAGGCATTATTGCTAGCACTTTTTGAGGGGGTTTTAGGGGAGGTGGTGGAGAGTCCTTTCAAGAGGGGAATTTAACGCTTCAGGGGGAGTTTTCGGGAATTTTGAAAAATCATTATTATACATTATAGATTATTATTATACATCTACTATGTAATAGAAACATACAAAAACATATACGTTATGCAGTAATTTATTAAATGCAGCCAACTGGGTTTCTTGAAAAAAAGGTTACTTTGTACACTCAAATTCTTCTATCTTGGCCAATTTATGTTCAATTTTGGTAAAAAAAAATTCTACGTGAAGATAAAATGCTTATGGAATATTTAGGTTAAAATAGGAGAAAGATGTATACTTTTTCATTAGGGCACATCGGTCCCAAAATGGCATAAAAAAAGGTTTGATTGCTGAAATAGTAATTGGTAAGAGCATGCTAATTTTGTGCTACTAGGATATTGAAATTGAATCTGTTCTATTTCTGCTGACATCGGTTCTTTTTAGTAAGAATTGTATAAACTTTTTGGGGCTGTCTGTGATTAGGTTAAAATCGTTCAAGGAAATATTCAGGGGTGCGAGTCTGTCTCTTTTTAGTAGATTTTTACCTTTTTAGCTCACCTGAGCAGAAAGTGCTCATGGTGAGCTTTTGTGATAGCCCGTTGTCTGTCGTGCAAGCATGCGTGGTTCCGTGCGTCCGTCGTCAACTTTTCATTCAAACGACATACCCTCCTAACCACTTGGCAGATTTTTACCAAACTTCACAGGAATGATCATTGCGTGACCCTCTTTTAAAGTTGTTCAAATCGTTAGGTCGGCTGCATATGGAGGTCACCACAGCTAAAAATAGATTAAAAAAGTGAAAACTTAAAAAATCTTCTCTGAAACCGCAAGGCCCAGAGGTTTCTTATTTGGTATGTGACATCCTATAGTGGTCCTCTAAAAAGATTGTTCAAATTATGCCCCTGGGGTCAAAACTGGCCACCTCCTGGGGGTCACATGGTTATAAAGACTTAAATAGCAAAATGTCTTTAAAAATCTTCTCTGAAACCGCAAGGCAGGCCCAGAGGATTCATATTTGGTATGTAACATCCTATAGTGGTCCTCTACAAATTTTGTTCAATTTATGTCCCTAGGGTCAAAACTGGCCATGCCACGGGGGTCACATGATTTATATACACTTAAATAGCAAAATGACTTTAAAAATCTTCTCCTCAGAAACTGCAAGGCCCAGAGGTATCTTATTTGGTTTGTAACATCATATAGTGGTCCTCTACAAAGATTGTTCAAATTATGCCCCTGGGGTAAAAACTGGCCACCTCCCGGGGGTCACATGGTTTATATAAACTTATATAGCAAAATGTCTTTAAAAATCTTCTCCTGACACCAACCGCAAGGCCTAGAGGTTTCATATTTGGTATGTATATGTGGTCCTCTACAAATATTTTTCAAATTATGCCCCTGAGGTCAAAACTGGTCACGCCCTGGGGGTCACATGGTTTATATAGACTTAAATAGCAAAATGACTTTAAAATCCTCTCCTCTGAAACGGCAAGGCCCACAGCTTTCCTATATGTGGTACGTAACATTGCAAAGTGGTCCTGTCCAAAGATTGTTCAAATTATGCCCCTGGCCACACCCCAAGGGGTCACATGGTTTATATAGACTTAAATAGCAGAATGACTTTTAAAATCTTTACTTGGAACCGCAAGGCCCAGAGGTTTGTTCAAGATTGTTCAAATTATGCCCCTGGGATAAAAATAAGCCACGCCTCGGGGATGCAAATTCCAATTGGGTTGCAAGGTCTCAGGTGAGTGTCCTAGGGCCCTTAGGGCCCTCTTGTTTTTTAATGTGAAACAATTTAAAAAAATCTTTCTTACATTTTCAAATTGGTGGATTTCTTTGGGAAAATGATGAATGTTTTATTTAGGGTACGGTATTTTTCTCCCATGAAGTGTTTTTAAAATCACACATCTGCATAACTGTTGTGGCTATTTCAAGGTTTCCGCATTGATGAGTCGAAGGTGTTGGGTGGGGAGGCCTGTCTGTGGGGAGAATACCTGGACAATGAGAATTACATGACCACTCTATGGTGAGTAGATGTACAATTTAACTATTTATGCACATGCTAAAAATTAGCCTTGTTTTACTATAACCTCATATTTTTGTCTGGCATAGCAACATTTGTTTAGTTTGCAGCTATTTTACCAATTTAATACTTAATGACTCTACATTTTGTAGTGCAAAATAAATATTGGCTTGAAATATATATGCACTGCAAATTAAATTGTACATTGTCATAACATTAGCAAGAAATACAGTTTTGTTTTATGTTTTAAGTACGTTATGTACAATAATATTTATATAATATGTAACAAATTTGTATCAAGTTAAGAATGCCATACTTAATGCTGCTTCGATACAACAGTAGCTTTGCTATCATGGTGTTTTACAGTGTTGCATTGTCTAATACACATGTCTTCAATATTTACTTCACTGACCTCCAGGCCGGCTGGGTCTGCGGTTGCCGAGCGACTGTGGAGCAACAAGGACGTGCGAGATATAGAGAACGCTGCTGCAAGACTTCAGGAGCACAGATGTCGTATGCTCGGGTAACTGAAGAAATGATAACCTCCTACCACACGCTATTAAGATAATAAGACTGGGCCTTCTTGGCCCTTACAGTTATTAGGGCTTGCATGAAGGGAAGTCTGGGAGTAATTTACTCCCAGTGTTGGTCACAGGACTTCCAAAATTGCAACCATGGAAGTCCTGTGTAAGGAATAAAGTCAGAAAAAAACACACCTAAATTTACCTATTTACCTTAAGTGTTTACCTCTTTTAATAAATTAATTGGCATATTATCACTTAATGATCAGAAATGACCTTAAACAAAACTTGAATTTTATTGTTCATTTCATGTTTTAAATGCTCCGGACATCCAATATCTAACACAGCAGGGCTTACACTAAGTCGGGAATTCCAATAATTTCACCTTAGTGGAAGCCCTGCAGTTATGATCTTGAGTGTTACTGTTTTGACATAAATGCTAGCATGCCTTAATACCATGTTTCAAGGTAGTGTGTCAGTCTTAAAAAAATTAGTTTTGCTGTTGTCATCATAGCGGTGTTTTCTCATTAGAAATTATTTGTTTCAAAGATAATGAATTTCATCTTCCAATATCTTGATAGTATGGCCCAGTATGATTTGGTAGAAAAACAACATATGAAAAAATTATTGAAATATAACATTTCGGTAAATGTTGTTCATTACTGATTGGAATAAAAAATGACTTTGATAAACAGTAGTTATTGCTAATTTAAGAGCAAAATGAATAACTTTAATAAATAATAACCTTTTAATAATCCTAGAGAATAAACCGTTTGATAAATGTTGTCACTTTTCACACCTCCCCTGTTAGGCGGGGTCTCCCTGTGAGCCAGATGAGCGGTCCGGACTACTGTCTGCGTAGGGGTCGAAAGCGGCACCAGGAGAATGAGACAGTCGCTACAAACTGTACAGTGTCGCAGTGTGCCGGCTTAGCAGCGGAGAAGAGTCGCATTGAGGTTGAGAATATCAAGGTCGAATTTGAGCAGAAAGGAGGTCGCCTGTCCGACTGCTCGCAGGTACTGTCGGGCGGTTGTTGTACGTCTGCTGCAGCCTTCCTTGTATTGACTTATATTCAGGGATCATTTTTTTCTGGGAAGTCAGTTGGTCAGAGGTAAGACAGTCACGCACATGCTGTATCCGAATTTTGTGGATCCGAAAATAATGCATGTCTGAAAATAAGTAATATAATTTTATTATTATAATTTGCAAAGTTTGCATTTGGGCCATATCATGGGCCGGCTAGCTCAGTTGGTAGAGCGCTGGACTACAAATCCGAGGATCGCAGGTTCGATTCCCAGCCCGACCACATAATGTGTGGGGATTGGCCATGAAATTATTTCTACGGCCATTCTCCCCCTACCTCTGATTGAAGTAGGGCAGTTGTCAGTTACTGGCATTAGTATGAACACTTAGTACTGGTAAACCAGCTTACCCAGGAAAAGTGTGAGTAGGTTAACTGCCTGCCGTTATATGACTGAAATACTGTTGAATACGGCGAAAAATCCAAACAAACAAACAGACATGTGTTTGTTGTGTACTAAAATAATTATCTTTTGAAGGGAAAGGAGGAATTTTAGATAGCTGGTTACTAGGCACTAGTCTTTCTAAAATCTAATCTAAAAAAAATATGATCCCTGCTTATATTGTCTGTTGTATAACCATAGAGCTGTAGAAACTGTGTTGTCTTCACTGTGTATAGCTACTAACACAAATAAATGTGACTAACATTATTAAAATGTTATAAAATAAAAGTTTACCCTTGCAATTTTACTCAGAATAACAGACAATCGTCTTTTTGTTGTAATTTTTAGACTGCCTCACAATACCCATGTCATCATAAATTTCAAAATCAGTATTTTGTGATTTGCTTCTTATAAGATGAAATTCAAAACAATAATGAACTCGAAATAAAATAAAGTAATATTATCATTTCAGTATTATTTGTAAGGATTACTTGGATCTATTCACTGCTTGACAGGGACTAATTAAATCTGCAATGATAAAATGAGAATCATGATTATTATTCTAGACTTTGCTTGTAGTCTAGATTCCATATTCTATAGACACCAGTCAGTATGCTTGTATGTTATAATCTTGAATGCATGAGTTACAGGATTTGGATATGATAGCATCTTCTTCTGTATGTTGTATCAAGGTTTCTTGCATGTACTAACATGGTGGATGTGGTAGTTAGTATTAGATTTAAAGAGGCACTGTATGATTTTAGTAGATTTTTTTCATGTCTCTTTCCTTACCCACTAACAAAAAAACATTTTATATAACATAAATAAACGTCAACATTGACAAAAAATCTATTTATCTTATCGAAAAATGCAAATATATATTTTCTGTCGATACAGACCCGATTATCCTACAGCAATGGCTACTTTCGATTATGAATGAGAAAATAAGGACTGTGCATGTGTCATCAACCGATCTGACATGTCTAGACGCTGTGTTACTGGTTAGCGACCCATTTTCGCCCGGAAATGGCAGTTGTTTTCAGCGTACACGCGTGTTACTAAAAAGTTTGTAATGAAACTTGGCACAAGCAATGTTAGTCACCTTAGACAATAAGCAATAACATTTTTCTTAAAATACATTCACACAAATCAAATTATATGACATGTGAAAAACCCCTATAGTTGAATTCATAAATATTAACAACTGTACCAATTATTCGCCCACCTTAAAAAACATGTTTTTTTCAAAACCGAAGCTTAAAATCTTTTTCGTAATATTATTTCATTTTAGAAAAGCTTTTGTAGATAATTCATGTTCAAATGTGCACACAATCACTTTGCAACACACATGAACATGTCACAACACTGAGGCAGTGTACAGTTATCTCGATACTCACCAAAACATATTGTTTAATAAACTGCTTATTTTTCTATTCCATCGATGATACTCTATTATAAAACACATTATTTTTGTATACATTTTACTTCTAAAATTAGGCTAACCTATATCCGTAACCCACACTTACAAAATATAAATAGCAATAATTGAGGTCTGAACAGGGGTACTGAAGTGTTTGTACAAGTATCATTTTATTTTTACACTTTTAATTAGTAATTCAAATTTGTGTAGTTAAAACTGGAAGGGGTCATGTACACATCTAGACTCTTCCATTGTTCACTAACAAAACAATCGTCTGGAAATAACAAGCCTTACGGAAAACCAGAACCCTTCCAGCGCCTCAAACAAATGAGCGCGTGCGTGGTGACGTCATCCCCTGCGTCCCTTCCAGCACCTCAAACAAATGAGCGCGTGCGTGGTGACGTCATCCCCTGCGTCCCTTCCAGCACCTCAAACAAATGAGCGCGTGCGTGGTGACGTCATCCCCTGCGTCCCTTCCAGCACCTCAAACAAATGAGCGCGTGCGTGGTGACGTCATCCCCTGCGTCCCTTCCAGCGCCTCAAACAAATTAGCGCGTGCGTGGTGACGTCATCCCCTGCGTCCCTTCCAGCGCCTCAAACAAATGAGCGCGTGCGTGGTGACGTCATCCCCTGCGTCCCTTCCAGCGCCTCAAACAAATGAGCGCGTGCGTGGTGACGTCATCCCCCGCGTCCCTTCCAGCGCCTCAAACAAATGAGCGCGTGCGTGGTGACGTCATCCCCTGCGTCCCTTCCAGCACCTCAAACAAATGAGCGCGTGCGTGGTGACATCATGCCCCGCGTGCTCCCGACAAGGCCTGTAGTGCATTGTTTGTTTAAATGGATATTAAAATACGGAATACTTAGGATTCCTGCCATTTCGGCTGCAGTTTAACAAAACAACAAGGCAAATCGCCTCCAGTATTGTGAAGGGTATTTTTTTGTAGTTTTGACTGGTTTTCAGTAGAAGGCGAATAATTGGTACGGGTGAAAAATTGGTCGCTAACCAATACATTTATATAATAGTTTGCTGCTCAGCGAAGTATCATTTTAGTTTTAAATTTCCTTGTTAATACGCTTTATGAACATCGGTTATTCTCAACTTTTATTATAATGTTATTTAAAAAAAATACTTGCATCATTAGAATCAATGAATGGTTTAACATTATAATTTTCGTACATCGTACAGTCACTCTTTAACATCTCCTTTCAATGTAACCTGACATTTGTAGCAGAGTTAGAATTTTAACATAATTATAAAGATACATTATACATTAAAGTATAAAAATACATTTGATTTCTCATAAGCATGCATGAGTATCATATTTATAGTGGAACACGTGCTGCCAGGGCCATGACAAAATTGTTTTGTGTTTCGGACAACCCAACCCTACCTAGCGAAAACCCTCTGACCCTAAATGTTTAGCAATTATTGTTTTCCATGAAATCTAAATATTTGTCAGATTTTAGATAATTTTCAATGTTTTTTTACCAAAATGTGTCTTAAACAAAGGTTTAAAAAAAACCTCTATCCCGACCTTACCTAACTTTCTTAAGACCGTTGCTTCAAACACACAGTTTATTTTTTTGGCCCAATGTTGAACACTGAAGATTTGTGGTCTTTCCAATAATTTCTTGTATTCCATTTATCAGAAACTTGAAGGTGCAAGTGCATGTTAATCGTTATGTGTTGTTTCAGTATACTTTAATTTTGATTTGAAAAAATGTATGCATCCTTCTTATGACATGTTTGAATATAGTCTATAGATGACCCTTGAAATCAAAATACTTTACTGACCACAATGACAGGATTTCTCCATGCAAAAATCAAGCATGGTAACTAGATTCCTTTTATGGGAAACTAAGACACCAAATGTCTTTAACAACGTTTTATTTTCTAGCTAAGTAACTTCAGGGACAATAAGGTGATGCAACATTGCCACCTTTTAGCTAATTTCCTCCTGAAATGGTCAACTTGTATATACATATTTGGCCTTAATTTTCTGGATTCATTTTGAAATATTGAGATTTGGTTAATCAACAGATGGAGGTGGTTAGTTTCCTCCTCTGAATTGTTCTGCCGCCGGCATCGATTTAGGCATATCGTGATTGTCCTTTCAGTCCGCGATTCCGTTCATACAAGGTTAACTAGATTTTACCGTTGCGTCTAACAACAACACTGCTTACTACAACACTTGAATACTTACACAGTTGTTGCTTATTGCCATTCCTAATCCACCCATATCACCCAACCTCACTTTGACCTTGACCTTGACCTAATTTGGACTTAAAATATTTTAAATGGGCTGCACAGCACCAACTGTGGACTTCTGTCCTGTGTTTATCGAACACAGCATCTAGTTTTTTTTTATCTGAAATCGTAATCCTGTAAGCATGCATTCGAATAATTTAGTGTGTCCCTTTGGAGCTTTTTCCTAATGTTGAATGCATGTGTTTGGTCATGTGTAATGTTGAATGCCTGTGTTTGGTCATGTGTAATGTTGAATGCCTGTGTTTGGTCATGTGTAATGTTGAATGCCTGTGTTTGGTCATGTGTAATGTTGAATGCATGTGTTTGGTCATGTGTAATGTTGAAAGGTGCATATAAGGTATGGGTACTGTGCTAGATAAAAATGCTTGTTATATTTCAGCATGTTTCACAATGGGGCATTGCATGTAATTTATATTAAGGTATTTATTAATGTTAACTTAATTTTACTGATAAATGTGTATATTGAAGGGATGATGTATTGTTACATATTCAGTAAGTGTCAACTGAGTCAGATGTTAGCACAATCTTTTGTGTGTGTGCCTTAAGAACTTTTTGGCCAGTGAAGACAATACAAGTACGTAACAAACTGCCCGACAGTACCGAAGTTCCCACCAAAGGGCATGAAAACTTTTGACCATTAAGAAAACCTTATCTTAAAACATGCTATGGATACAGTTGCTTTAGTGTTTATTTTGCTTAGATCGTTTCTTATAATAATGAAATAAGCTCATTCATCATTTCAATTACAATAGGACCATCACCTCTTGGTTTGTTCATGCAATGTAGAAAACATTGAGGAAGAAAAAAAGTATAAACTTTCTAAATTAGTTTACATAATTATGTTGAGGCCATCCTGTTCCATAACGTACCAAATCTTGTAGGTTTGAGGCATTTTATCCTAGGATACATTTAAGTTGATATTTATATGTTAATTTTGCCCCCCCATCAAAGATGGCGGGTATGTTGGTTTGCTAATGTCGGTTGGTCTGTTGTCTGTCAGTCGGTTTATCTGTCGGTCTGTCGGTAGACCACTTTCGTTTCCACTCTCTAAGTCCAATAATTGTAATCTGATCTTAACCAAACTTCATTAAAAAGTTTATCGGCATAATATCTCGGCCATGTTCGATAATCAGCCAAATCACTCCAGGAATTGTGGAGTTATGATTCTTGAATGATCTAAAATAGTATTTTTAGCTGTTTCCACTCTCTAAGCCCAATTGTTTTCATCGGATCTTAACCAAACTTGCTGAAAATGTTTGAGGCATTATATCTAGGCCAAGTACGATAATCGGCCACATTGGCCGTTTTAGTGGTTTCCGCTAAGTCCAACAGTTTTCATCTAATCTTTACCAAACATAATGAAAATTTTGATGATTAACCAAAACACCCCAGGAACTGCAGAGTTATGGCCTTGATTTATCTAAAATTGGCCTTTTTAACAGTTTCCGCTCCCTTTGTCCAACAGTTCTCATCCAATCATCACCAAACTTGATATTTTAAAGATTGCTTTTAACCTAAAGGGGGCATAACTGTTTTACAAACAGCTTTTTTTTTGTATGGTGTGTTTTCAGCGTAATTCAACCACTGTCTGTTATTTGCAGAGTCATTTATCATTGAGGCACTTTGGAAAGCATGTAAGAGTATGTACAGTTAGGTAGAGTCCACATTACCAGTCCTCGGAAATAAAAATTATCAGCAGCCTTTTGTGCAGCCAACAGTGTTTCTCTGCATGAACTGCTTGTTTAGCCAGCCACTATTGTCATGTTCATTTTGCACTATGTTTGTTATACGCTATATATTTAAAGTAACCAAAAGGTACTTTAAAAATACACAGTGTTTTGAGGACTGTTATAGTACATGTCTACCTTAATTTTTTTAGCTCACTTGAGCACTAGATGTTTACCTTTAGTTTTTTTAGCTCATTTGAGCACAAAGTGCTCGGTGAGCTATTCGTATAGGGGACCTCTCCGGCGTTGTCCGTATGCCATCAACAATTTGGACCGTTATCGCAATAAAGACTACATTTTTATTCAATCTTGACCTTACTTGGACAGTTTGTGTATGACCATAAAATCTTGGATGGGATCGATAACGGGCCAAATCGGACCAGAACACCAGAGTTTTTGCCCCTTTTTATGTGAAAAATGCTGAAATTGCTTTTTTCCATAGAGACTTCATTTTTCATCCAATCTTGACCACACTTGCACAGTTTGTGTATAAATATAAAGTCTTGGCCACAGTCAAATATGGGCCAGATTGGACCAGAAACAAAGAGTTATTGGCCCTTGATTGTGCTTATAACTGCAAAAAATTGACCTTGTGCGGAATAGAGACTTAATTTTTTATCTAATCTTAACCAAACTTGCTCAGTTTATGAAGGACCATAAGATCTCAGACATAGTCAAATGTGGGTCAGTTCAAACTAGAATCACCAGGGTTATTGCTCCTTTCTTATAAAAACAGAGCAAAATAGGACTGTATTGATATAAATAAAATGTCTATTTTGCATGCAGTGTATACAAAACTTGCATGGATTGTTCATTGAAATTATATCTCAGACAAGTTTAATAATAACCAGATCAGAACAAAAATACTGGAGCTATTTCCCTAGTTTGATTATGAAATGCAAACACTTACATTTCATTATTTTTCCCAAGCAAAATATATATTCCTGAATAAATAACGGTGGTCTAAGTGAAGTAAGTGAATTGGAACAGGTGTAGTGAGTCCCTGGAAATGTATATGCACCATCATAAGTAGCACTCCACAGAGCAGTACATTCATAGCCGTTTCTAAAAAATTGATAGTGGGCAGTGTAGGCACATGGCCAGTGGTTAGTGAATACTCACCCAGATACATCAGTGGGGCTGTTTACTGCATACGGGATTTTATTGTCCACTTCTGTGTATTATTTTGATGCACAGTATGTTATCTCTCTTATTTATTTGAATGTTTAAACACTACTGGATTTAGAATTCTTGCTAAGTAGAACAGAAAACTGCTGCAGTTAGGATTAATTATATTGAAAGAGAGAAACTAAAGACTGTAAGTAGCATTCACTAAAAAGTTGTGAATACAGATAATTTCCATGCTGTTCAGTTTGATTATCGTCAGTAATAAGACAAATGGTCAGCTTTTGAATTTCGAAACCAACATAATGCCAGCTACCGATATTTCAGATTTGGAGGAAATTTTATCACTGAAACATGAGAAACCTCAATTGTCGGGCTAGTTGCAAAATTTTTAAGATAACTAGAATTAGGGATTGCTATTGCATGTGGCCTTTTTGGATCATGTTCTAGTTCTACTGGTTGGATCATATGCGCACTACGTACTAACGGCATTTTCGAGTGTAGAAATGTTCATAATTGATGGATCTGGTTAACAATGTCTTGGGTTATGAGATATTAGCCACTTTCTCACCTTTAGACAGTCATGTCTGCAAACTCATAACTTGTACACACTATAACTGCATTTGTCTTGATTGATAAACTAATGTACAAATGGCAACATTTGTCGAAGAGCAAAAACATAACTTGTACACACTATATCTGCAATTGTCTTGATTGATAAGCTAATGTACAAATGGCAAATTTTGTCAAAGACTGACTGAGTTATTGGTAAAACATATCTTTTCAATTTGTTCTTATTAAATTACTGACAGATTTAATGTGGATAACCAAACATTTTACTGAAAAAAAAGATATCAGAAAAAAACATTTATGGTCATTCTACTGGCCCTACCTGTTATCTCACCTGCGCAGTAGACATCAAAATCTACTGTTTCTCTATTTGCTCTAACTGCCATTGTCTTACCAGTAATTTAAAAGTTCCGAAACAGACTGTCAAGAAACATGATCTGAGAACCATTAGCAAAAAGAAAGTAGCAGCACCACCCAGACAGGATATCACATCAAGAAATCAAAGAGAACTTATCAAACCCATTTGTTTATTCTTAAGATTTCCTCATGAAAGTACAGTCCTTACTTGTTTATGTCCATGAGTTTTATTGTTTGATTTTGATACGCAAGGGTAAGCTGGGGAGTTAAATAAATATGACTGTTAATCAGCTAGTTGAATGTTTTAAGACCATTATGGCACACATGCTTTAAATAACATTTCTTCAAACCTGTCACAACAGGAAGGTCTTCGTCATTGCCAGTACTCAGGTGAGCCCTTTGGGCCATCATGGCCCTCTTGTTTGGAATTGTAGTGAAGGGGTCAGTAATATAGTGTGATTAATAGTGCAGAGTAGCTTGGTCACTAACGACACCTGTTGTTTTGACATCTTGTCTTTTTCCGATGTTTATCATTGGCCCGGACAGAACCAACATTATTTCTATATATGAGGCGTGTGGTGGGAAACCCGGTCTTAATGCATGTGCGTAAAGTGTCGTACTGGATTAGCCTGTGCAGTCCGCACAGGCTAATCCAGGACGGCACTTTCCGCCTTTATGGGATTTTCTGTTTCAAGGAAGATTCTTCTAAACATAAATCCACTGTAGGCGGAAAGTGCCGTCCTGGATTAACCTGTGCGGACTGCACAGGCTAATCTGGGACGACACTTTACGCACATGCATTAAGCCCGGTTTTCCCACGACGCACCTCATATATTAAACCTGCACACACTTACATTTCATTATTTTTCCCAAGCAAAATATATATTCCTGAATTAATAACGGTGGTCTAAGTGAGGTAAGTGAATTGGAACAGGTGTAGTGAGTCCCTGGAAATGTATATGCACCGTCATAAGTAGCACTCCACAGAGCAGTACATTCATAGCCGTTTCTAAAAAATTGATAGTGGGCAGTGTAGGCACATGGCCAGTGGTTAGTGAATACTCACCCAGATACATCAGTGGGGCTGTTTACTGCATACCGGATTTTATTGTCCACTTCTGTGTATTATTTTGATGCACAGTATGTTATCTCTCTTATTTATTTGAATGTTTAAACACTACTGGATTTAGAATTCTTGCTAAGTAGAACAGAAAACTGCTGCAGTTAGGATTAATTATATTGAAAGAGAGAAACTAAAGACTGTAAGTAGCATTCACTAAAAAGTTGTGAATACAGATAATTTCCATGCTGTTCAGTTTGATTATCGTCAGTAATAAGACAAATGGTCAGCTTTTGATTTTCGAAACCAACATAATGCCAGCTACCGATATTTCAAATTTGGAGGAAATTTTATCACTGAAACATGAGAAACCTCAATTGTCGGGCTAGTTGCAAAATTTTGAAGATAACTAGAATTAGGGATTGCTATTGCATGTGGCCTTTTTGGATCATGTTCTAGTTCTACTGGTTGGATCATATGCGCACTACGTACTAACGGCATTTTCGAGTGTAGAAATGTTCATAACTGATGGATCTGGTTAACAATGTCTTGGGTTATGAGATATTAGCCACTTTCTCACCTTTAGACAGTCATGTCTGCAAACTCATAACTTGTACACACTATAACTGCATTTGTCTTGATTGATAAACTAATGTACAAATGGCAAAATTTGTCAAAGACTGACTGAGTTATTGGTAAAACATATCTTTTCAATTTGTTCTTATTAAATTACTGACAGATTTAATGTGGATAACCAAACATTTTACTGAAAAAAAAGATATCAGAAAAAAACATTTATGGTCATTCTACTGGCCCTACCTGTTATATCGCCTGCGCAGTAGACATCAAAATCTACTGTTTCTCTATTTGCTCTAACTGCCATTGTCTTACCAGTAATTTAAAAGTTCCGAAACAGACTGTCAAGAAACATGATCTGAGAACCATTAGCAAAACGAAAGTAGCAGCACCACCCAGACAGGATATCACATCAAGAAATCAAAGAGAACTTATCAAACCCATTTGTTTATTCTTAAGATTTCCTCATGAAAGTACAGTCCTTACTTGTTTATGTCCATGAGTTTTATTGTTTGATTTTGATACGCAAGGGTAAGCTGGGGAGTTAAATAAATATGACTGTTAATCAGCTAGTTGAATGTTTTAAGACCATTATGGCACACATGCTTTAAATAACATTTCTTCAAACCTGTCACAACAGTAAGGTCTTCGTCATTGCCAGTACTCAGGTGAGCCCTTTGGGCCATCATGGCCCTCTTGTTTGGAATTGTAGTGAAGGGGTCAGTAATATAGTGTGATTAATAGTGCAGAGTAGCTTGGTCACTAACGACACCTGTTGTTTTGACGTCCTGTCTTTTTCCGATGTTTATCATTGGCCCGGACAGAACCAACATTATTTCTATATATGAGGCGTGTGGTGGGAAACCCGGTCTTAATGCATGTGCGTAAAGTGTCGTCCTGGATTAGCCTGTGCAGTCCGCACAGGCTAATCCAGGACGGCACTTTCCGCTTTTATGGGATTTTCTGTTTCAAGGAAGATTCTTCTAAACATAAATCCACTGTAGGCGGAAAGTGCCGTCCTGGATTAACCTGTGCGGACTGCACAGGCTAATCTGGGACGACACTTTACGCACATGCATTAAGCCCGGTTTTCCCACGACGCACCTCATATATTAAACCTGCACATGATAAAACCTGTCTGACCTCACAGACAATGTTATTTATCAGTCCAGACAATAACCTGACATGTATTTCAGATGTGTACCAGTACATCAAATTGAATATCCTCAATTGAAAACAATGTCATAGAATCCCCTCAACTGTTTTTTGTGGGCTTGCAAAATCCCTCCAATATCTTTTCAGTGAAGGTGATTTTTATCATGGGGATTTCCATAGTTTTTTCATATTTCACACCATGTTATCCCTGTTAGGAAAAAATATAAGACCATGATAATAGGTTAGTGTTTTTGAAGATAGTTAACCTATCTGTACATATAAATATCATGATACATCAAACAAAACTTCTATTATTGAACATCTGTTGGGAAATTTAAGAAATGTGTGAATATTCAGATGTTAGTTTATAAAACAGCAATGTCCTGTGACTGACCGTCACGTAATTATAGAAAATGTTCGCAGCTGAATTTATGACATATTTATGGGCAGTGGCACAGATATCACATAATATTATAGAAAACCTACTGATTATTCAGTAACTGGACTGGGTAAGAACTTGCATTTAGTTAAAATTACTGGATACGTTTATTTGGAATGAATGAAATTAAACAAATTGTATTATTGTCATAATTTGTATAATATAAATTTATTCAGTATGTTATGCTCATGCTATTATTTAAATTCTTTACATTTTATCAATAAATACAAAAGTTTTTTTTTCCACCTGACTTTTCGGACATATTGCTTTAGAACCACTAAGTGGGCAGAAAAGACTGGTGTTTCTGTACTAACAATCATATACTAACACACTGGCAGGGGTGTCAAAAACAGCTTGTCCCAAAACAAGTGAAATATTGCCAGAATGTACAACATAAGTACAGTTCAGACAAGTGCAAACATTATTTGTAAAAAACTGGCCATTTAGGCAATA
This sequence comes from Congeria kusceri, assembly GCA_027627225.1. Taxonomy (NCBI): domain Eukaryota; kingdom Metazoa; phylum Mollusca; class Bivalvia; order Myida; family Dreissenidae; genus Congeria; species Congeria kusceri. Next base: position 47,155,220 of record CM051036.1, on the reverse strand, counting down.
TAAGATTTGCCACCCCTGGAGGGTATTAGACAATCGATTGAGGAATGGTTGTGAAAGGGTTAGTTATAGGGTCTGTTTCACAGTCCTTATATTAACAGGACTTGTTCACAGATTTTCACATTTTTTGAAGTATGCCATTAAATGTCTTAACTTGACATATTTAAGCATCGGAAATAAAAAGCTCAAGTATATTAACAAGAAAAGTATTTAGAAAAAAAGAAAGAAAATAAAAAATTGGTCCCACCGGGGTTCGAACCTGGGATCTCAGGATTAAAAGCCTATCGCCTTAATCACTCAGGCCATTCCGACATCTATATTTCACTCTGCATTATTTACTTTATGTAAGTGTTCCGCGTGATGTAAACTGTTTCAGCGAAAACAACAGAAATACTCCAAATTAATCCATCATTTAGCGTTACAAACACTTTATAATTTATCAATTTCAACTGATGATTACTCATAAACAAAACGCTTTTTACAGTATATTTCTAGGTCCATACTGTTATTTTGCTCCCTTGTATACACTGTTCTTTTATTTTTGGAATCTGTGACAAAAAGTTGAAAAATTGTCAATTCGTCAATCTGTGAACAGATCCCATTAACCAATGTACACAAGGCAGGTTCCAAATACACAGTTTCAGTTCACATTGCACCATTCTATTCCACGTGTATGTCCAACCCTAGCATATTGCTTGACCTTGGGCTTGACACTCCTGAACTCTTATTAGCATAATTTCACGCTTAAATTATTTTCAATATTTTTACTCCGTTTTGTTGGTTCGAATGTTTCATGTGTTTATTGATGCCGTAAATGTATGTTTAGTGGAACATTATTACATTGATTTAACCCAATTCCAGTACGGAAACTAATGTATATTCATTGTAATTTCTTTATAAGTTCAGCTGAATTTTTGCCAAGCTAAATCTAAGATTTAAATTCTGGTTAGGTACTTGATACTGATCTGATTTGTATAATTAAAAAAAAATATTTTGTTGATTATTTTTGGTATGAAATTGCACTGCTAGTTGAAGTAAGTGATGCTGCTATTTGAAAGTAGTAAATGATCTCAATTGTGATTTCTTAATTATGCCCCCCATCAAAGATGGCGGGGTGTATTGGTTTGGTAATGTCGGTTGGTCTGCCCGTCTGTCGGTCGATCGGTCTGTCTGTAGAGCACTTTCATTTCTGCTCTCTAAGTTCAACTGTTTTCATCTGATCTTCACCAAACTTCATTAAAAATGTTGGTGGACATAATATCTAGGTCAAGTTTGATAATCAGCCAAATTGCCCCAGGAATTGTGGAGTTATTGCCATTGAATTATTTGAATTGACCTTTTTTAGCAGTTTCCGCTCTCTAAGTACAACAGTTTTCATCCAAGTTTGTTAACCTATCAAATCAACCCAGCCATTGTGGAGTTATTGCCCTTGAATTATCTTAAATTAACCTTTTTAGAGGTTTTTGCTCTCCAACAATGTTCATTCAATTTTCACAAAACTTCATGAACATGTTTGTTGGCATAATATCTCTGTTTAATAATCAGCCAAATCGCCCCAGGAATTGGAGAGTTATGGCCCTTGAATTATGTAAAATTGGCCTTTTTAGTCGTTTCTGTTCTATATAAGTCCAA